>CM059425.1:184335310-184935310 GCA_030390025.1 Squalus acanthias
ACATGCTGTAGTGCAGCAATCAACAACTAGAAACCTGTCTATATGCATGCTGTCACCTGGACAAGGCAATAAAATCTGATTTATTTAGTCGTGCTGATGGTTGGATAAATTCTTAGTCCATGAGCTGAGGGCAGTATTTTGAATTGGTCATATTGTGGTATTTGAATAAAACGGAACTACTGTCCATAATTTTAACTAGGTTGGGGTTTAGATAAAGAGTGATAAAGTATGAAATGTTCCTTCTGGGCTGGACTTGCATCCTGTATGTGCCCTTATTTGTCTTAAATTGCAATATATGTAACTTTTTGATTTTTTTTATTCATACGCAGGATGTGGGCGTCGCCGGCAAGGCCAGCATTTATTGCCCATCCCTAATTTCCCTCGAGAAGGTGAGCTGCCTTCTTGAATAAGTGGCATTTCAGAGGGCAGTTAAGAGTCAACCACATTGCTGTAGGTCTGGAGTCACATATAGGCCGGGTAAGGACGGCAGATTTCCTTCCCTAATCAGATTAGTGATCCGGTAGTTACGTGGTCACCATTACTGATGTTAGCTTTTTATTCCAGATTTAAATTCCCCAGTTGCCATGGTGGGATTTGAACTTATGCCTCCGGATCATTAGTCCAGGTCTTTGGATTATTAGTCCAGTAACATAACCACAATGCTACCATACCCCCTCAGTGGTTAGATGACTTTAGGTTCTCTGGTACAAATGTGTATTGTTTTTGCATGGTTGTTTCTGCTTTTCATTATGTATTAATATTTCTAACTGCATGTTATATCAGCACTAGGTTCTTCCTCATTCATTTAACTTGCCCATTTCATTGATCTATAAAGAAGTCATATAATCAGACAATTACTCAAAGGTCCCACACACCCATCTCCACTGCCCTCACCAGCCTCTACAGCCTCCCTTTTCTCCAGCGTATTGACTTCAAGATCCTGACTTCAAATCATGCCATTGTCTCACTCCACCCTACCTCTGAAATTTCCTCTCTCCACTCCAATTCTTGAGCACAACCTTCAGAACTCAACAACTGAAAACCTATTTGTGTGCATGTGAACATTTGACTTTTTTTTCTCCTGTAGTTAATAATCAGTCTTGCTTTCTTCCATACTAGAAAGTTATAATGGCAATTTATTAGTTCTTTGTTCTGTTTGAAAACAAATTACAGTATCTCCCTAGTCTTTTTCAATTTTTCTTTTGGGTTTCTCATGTTTTGTTGGACTACTACAACCATCTATTTCACTTTATATAACTCTTGCACAAATATCCCAAGTTACTTTACATGAGAAGCAGTGGACACTAACCAGACAGTAGGAGAGAAGTTAGCAGAGGTGACCAAATGTATGGTTGAAGTGGCAAGTTTTGAAGATCTTTTTGGAGGATGGGAGAGTGTTGGGAAAATGAAGGGACAGAATAAATGAGCAGGAAGAGTCGCATGCAGTGCCTACAATATTGCAAACTTCAAAGGAAGCTAGTCTGTTATGGTGACTTTTCACTAAAAATGAGCCGCGATGCTCACGTCAGCAATACATGGCGGATGCTTCTTAGAAGAAAAATGAAGACTATACCAAGTTTGGTAATCTCTTCATACCATTACAATGAGTGATGCTGAAGCTAATGTAATGGATGGTTTCTTTCACTCCTACTCTTGCAGCATATTGGAAAAAAATATGCAGTAACTGTAGAGCATCATAACACTAGGACTGACTTTTCAAAACATTCTTTTCCTATTTTGAATTTTCTCTACCAGTATACTTGTGAACAAAAGGGGTTAATTACCTAATATTTCATTACTTTGTCCAGTAATGGTAGAAAATAAATTGTCTGTCTAAAAAAAAAGTATACGTTATCCTAACAAGTTTGACTGTGCATTATCACGTTTCAGATTTAACCTCCTAAAGCTCCCAAGGAAGCTTATCTGTTTTGGGCAACTTTCACAAGATAGCAACAGCTAACGGGAATAATGGAAGAAATCCATTACTTGGAATCTAAGCTTGCTTGTTAATTAAAGGACGACTGTACAGAATGGAGTAATTGATTACTGGGAAACGCGAGCATATTGAATCGTGGTTTGTCAAAGTTTGGAAACCTTGCTGGGGATGCAGTTTTAAGATGATTCTTAAGAAATATTTGATATTAAATACATTCTTTTGTTTCCTTTTTCCCCCTACCTGCAGATTACACTGTTGTCTGTTAACTTATTTGCCATCGATGATAACCAGGCATAGTTTAGACTTTGGTTAGTATTTATAGTGGTGCATTACTCTCTCATTGTGTTCAGATCAGTAAAGTAAGAAAAAATAAATTCAAAAAGTGTGCCAGTTTATGAAACTAAACTGAGTTGAGTTGTATATTCCTGCAGTTTAAAAAGCACTGGTAACAAAATTCTGCATTTGACTAATTAAATCAGCCTTTTTATGAGAGTACTTTGCTAGCCAATACTGATGAGCCAGAAAATATAGATTTTGCTGATTTGATATAGGTACTGTAAATTTGTTTTTAATGGAATTGCATGGTACTAATCAAGAATGGGAAAGGACAGTACAGACTATTCAAAATGACCTGTTTTATCGATGATTGTCAGCTTTTCTTCTATTCAGTGTAATAGCTTGCTCATTGCTTAGGTGTAGTCTTTGATACCTGATCTGGAGAGGAGGAGAATCTCATTTAGCTAATTTAACCTAATTTTGAATTTAATTTTATTTTGGTGTTCTATCCCCAATTTTTTTCCCAGCATGCAGTTTATGGGATTTGGTCATAAACAAATTATTGAAGAATACAACAATTTTTCATAATTTTTGCTATTTAAAAATCGAGCTATTAAAAATCCTTTGGCTACTGTAAGTGTATGTTATGCATAAATACCAAAATGTTTTTTCCCTGTGCCAGCACAGTGTGCATTTTAATATCTTAAGTAGTACTTGTAGCCTTCCTGTTTCATTTGCATAATGTGTATATGTATCATATAGTAAATGCAGTATATGGGGTGTGTGCTACATTTGTGCTTTACTGCAAATATGAATTTGGCCCGAGGTTGAGCACATACTGCTAAGAGGTCATAGGTCAGACTTGAGAGGGCCAAGACAAATTAGGTCTCTTTGTCTGCTCTAGCTTCCATTTTGTTTTGTTGCAAAAAATTGCATTAACCATGTTTTGCACATTTTTTACTGTTTGCTATTTCTGGAATTAATTTTACCAACCATGAGACAAAAATTGTTAGTCAATCTATTTCCAAAATCTTGTCCTCTTCAAAAAGTCACTTATTAGTATTCAGTAGCATTTAACATTTCAACTGAGGGTATTTCAATCATGACACCATGGCAGCTGATGTGCAGCTGATTTTAGGAGGCTGAGGTTTGTTACATATTGAATAGGACTGTACTCAGCACTATACATGCAGAATGATCAAGAGATCTTTCAAGTGATTCAAAAACTAGAGGCATGGGATAATGAAGTTGTGTTCCATTAAACTCTTGTGTACAGCCAAGCATAATGTCATCACCCTTTCTGTCATGGTATCCCTATCATATCACCTCATCTGCAGCCTCAAATAGTTTTCTTCTAATCAATAAGCAGTTTTCTGTGGCCTTTCACTGCTGTCAGATGTCATTGAATGATGTAAATGGACGTCAGAATAGCAGCTTGACAGCTTGCCTTTCCCAAGGAAAAAAAATCGCTATAGATGATGCCAGTGACAGCTTGCATCTATAACAAATTTGATGTTGCTTGAGAAATTATATAGATTTTTTTTTTCCACAGTCGAAGCAGGCGTAGCAGTTGGGTTCTAGCTTTAGTACACACTGCACAGGAATATCTCATTTTGTACTTGGCTATTAGTAAATGAGGAAAATTCAAGAATTTGATCTTAAAATCTTCGTAGATATTCTATTTCTGCACAAAATTTTAAAGTTAGACTATTAGTTTGTTGGTTTTGAAAGCATATGCTTAAAGAATCTTGCTCTACAGATTTATTCACAAGAACAGCATTGTGTACATTTTCCACACATATTTTAGCTAACATTTGGCTGGATAACAAGCAGGAGCAGAAACACTTGCTGTTTTTCTTTCTTTTTCCTCTTCCCTCCCTAGCCCAAGAGGATGGAGACCAATTGTAACAACGCCACCACACATAACTCAGTACAAAATGGCAATAGAATCTGAGTACAAAACCAGGCTATATATTTACCTATTGAGCTAATATAATATAAAGAACATGACTAGAGCAAACTAAGTACATGGCCACAGCAGTATAAAAATAGCTGCCTTAGTATGGTGTATGGTAGATGCAAGGAAATAAACTGCAAACCGCTGTTCGAGATTCACTCGGTGTAGGGAGGGCCATGTAGGATTAGAGCTTTCATAACTAAGCCATGCCATACTAGAACTTTGAACAGCCCAGTCCAAGCGGGTTATTTTATTTTATAATCTCATGCCCTTTCAGCGTTCACAAAGGTTGCTGATAGATTGAAATGTTTTTTAATGCTCTCTAAATTTTTGTCCCTCTCCTGGTGACATTCCTGAATGCTTTCGCCCTGATTTTAAAAGGGGGTGGGGTGGGAACGGTGCGTGCGAGCCCAAAAGCGGGCGGAGCACCGGAGAATCTGGGGTCGTGGAAGCCCTGCCGATCTTCACGGCAGGACCTCATTAGCATAAATATTCCTGGAGTCCCGTCCGACACCTGGCCAGATCCACTACCAGGCTGGTGGGCGGGAGTGAAAATTTGACGGCAGGTGGTCGCAGCCCGGGTCCCATGGGAATGGCCCTTGGCAGTAAGTGGGAGCAGAACCTGGAGGCAATCAGATTTGGGGGTGCAGATGCGATCGGGAATTGTGGTGAAGATGCAGATGCGATCAGGGGAGGCCTGGACTCGCACAGTTTGGCAATCCTTGAACCAGCGCAGTTTGCACCAGGAATTGTGAATAATCATGCACATAAGGTTAGGCACAAAAATTAGCTATTGGCATTTTGGATTTTGACAGATATTAAAATAGTGCAAATTGGAATAAAACTGTTTCACACCTGAAGATAAAAATTGCCCCAGTGTTCCTATGTTGAACTCAAGTGAGGGCTGCAGGCCAAGATTTTAATAGTGGCGAGGATTCGTGGAGTATTCAGGCATATATTTCATTCAAGATCAAATGGGTGCAGATTATGTATAGGAAAAAAAAGACTTAATGACCTGGTTCTTTCAAAATTCATCTATTTTGAAATCTTGTGTGGAAACGAGAGTGGCTCAAGATCACACATCTTGCAGTTTTTTTCTCCATTCCTTGGCACAGCTTCCTGAAATTTTAATTTGAGTGTGGGAACTCGCTCTATTGGCAGTTGCAAATTCATCCAACCCTATTTTATGAATTCAATGAGATATTTCAGTAAAATATTAACCAATAATTTCCTGTGTTATTAACCATTCTTGTATGCGGTGATAAAGGAGCGTCACTTAATCTTAACTGCACTCCTCTTCCTAGTGGAGGATGATTGTTTTATTCTAAAAATGACTTCACAGAAGCAGAAACAGTCCCAAGAACATTACCTGGATTGCGTCTGTTGTAACTGTTTTATTTATAGTGTAATGATGACATAAACTGTAAGAGTGCTGTAAAATGTATCTACAAAAAATTCTGATTGTAAGCTTTTTACGTTTTATTTTCGGGGAATTGCAACTGAACTTTGGATAGAACTGGAGTATGCCTTGTGTAAATTGTGCTGGTGGATAACTTTTCCTTCGGATGGCTTCATCTTGGGATAAATGCCATTTATATATAAACACAGGGCTTTTGATTTGGATTCACCACCCCAGTGAAATGAAAATGTATTGACTTACCAGGAGTTGCTCACATCTAATGCAAAAGAGCAGTTGACAGCTTGGCTCAGTTGTTGGGACTCCATACATGCCAACAGTATTTTATGCTGACAATCAGCAAATGATATGCTGACCGCACCCCAAAATACTGACACAAATTGATGCAACTGGGCTCCCCTCTGCACCGTGTCATGCGGTTCTCAAGTCCCGTGGCTCTTGTACCTGACAGGCCCCAGTACTCCTCTGTGTGTGCCCTCAGCACTGCTGGCCCAGATTGTTGCCTCTGAATACTGGAGGTGGGAAGACAGAATGCCAGGGGATGGAAAGAATGCAAGGGAAAGGGCAAAGTGGAGGAATACAAGGGGAGGGCAAACAAAATGGGAATGGAATGCATGGCAAGGCTGAAATGTATGGGGAGGAGAAATGGGGACTAAATGGCAGTGATGGGGGCAGAGTGGATCACAGGAAGGAGAGAAGGCAAAGGGAAATCAGTGGCAATGAAGGGGCAGGTAAAAGGATGGTAATGAGAGAGAGAGAGAAAGTAGCAGAAGCTGAGAGGTATTTTGTGTGGGGAGGAGGGTGAGGGGATGGTGGAAGAAGAAAAGTATAATTTGACATGGGGGAGGAAGGTGAGTACCAATATTAATTGAGAGGGTGCGGGGGTGAGAAAAGTGGCAGACTGAATTGACAAGCAGGAGTGCGAATATTAACTTGACAGCGTTGCAGAACATTGTCTCTGAAAGGGTGGGTAATTGGATGGGGTGCAGTGTCTCTGCAAGTCGTGGTTGTCGGCTTGCTGCTGGATCTCTTGCGCTTTCTCCACCCACCATCTGTTCTTTAGGTTGCGAGTTTTTTGTTGGACCTCGGCCTTCAGGCGTCTGTAGAGATGTTTTCTTGCTCTCGAGTTCTAGTGCTGTTTCCAGATCAGGAATGCCTTGCGCTTGCGGCTTATTAGCTCCTGGATCTCCTGGTCGTTCTTGTCGAACCAGTCTTGGTATTTTCTGGTCGAGTTACCGAGCATCTCTTCACAGGTGCTGATTATTAAGGCCTTGAGTGCAGACCAGGCGCTGTGGACACTGTGGGCTGGATTTTCATTGACCCGTGGAGGCGGGTTTGGAGGCGTGTGGGGGGTTAAAATTGCAAAAACTGGCGGGCGGGCACAAGTCCGCCTCCTCGCAATTTTCATTAAATCGTGTCTGCTGGTCCCGACTGCGTCCCGCCTTTAAGAGACGGGATAGGCTGTTAAGGCCCTTCACAAGCACTAAATTGGCTCTATAATGCTATTTTGAAAGGCCTTTGTGATTTTAACCCTTGTTCTACGTGAAGCATGCCTGTTCTGAACCATGATTGTGAAACCTGGCGGGAGCACATTTGGATAGCTGACTATCAGTGGCTGGGCTGACTAGCTGACTATCAGTGAGTGGCTGGCAGGCATCTGGGAGTGGTGGAGGAGACATATCTGGGCGTGCTGGTGCAAAAAAAATTCTCTCTCTCTCTCAGCAGACTTGAGCTGCTGCTCATTTTGCATCCAGGTCCTCTCACAGCAAAGGCCAGGCAGTCTCTGAAAACCTTCAATGCAGCAGCAATAATGACATCATCAGAGGCGACTTTCAGACTGAAAACACTAATTGGATCATGGTTTCCCACATGCTGGAACTCAGTTGCCCAATTAGGTGAAAATTGCATCAATCTCCCACATCCAATTGCAGTCGGGTGGATAACACGAAAAGCGGATGACACGACCCCAACCCGCCCCGTATCAAAATCCAGCCCTGTGTCTCTGAATCACTGGGAATTGTCAGGTTGGTTGTGAGGCGCAGGCTGAATAGGGCTTTCTTAGCAGGGTCTTTGAGTGCTCCAGCGTTGATTTTCCTGCGGCATTGCTTCTGTTGCCGTCGCTGTTTTGGGGCTACGTTGATGGAGATGACAGAGCGGATTAGGCGGTGGTCTGTCCAGCAGTCGTCAGCTCCTGTCATGGCGCGGGTGATGCAGACGTCCTTGCGGTCCCTCACTCGGACGATGACGTAGTCCAGCAGATGCCAGTGCATGGAGCGAGGGTGTTGCCATGAAGCCTTGTACTGGTTTCTCTGACGGAACAAGGTGTTGGTTATGACAAGGCCATGCGCTCAGCATTTCATCAGGAGGAGGGTACCATTGGAGTTGGCTTTCCCTACCCCCTCTCTGCCGATCACACCTCCCCAGAGATCTGTGTCCTTTCCAACTCTGCCGTAATCGTGACCATCTTCAAGAAAGGTGACAAGTCCGGTTGCGGTAATTACAGAGGAGTCTCCCTGCTGTCTGCCACAGGGAAAGTCATCGCAAGAATCCTCCTCAATCGCCTTCTCCCAGTGGCTGAAGAGCTCCTCCCAGAGTCGCAATGCGGATTCCGCCCACTATGGGGCACAATGGATATGATCTTCACACGTCAACTACAAGAGAAATGCAGGGAACAGCTCCAACCGCTGTACATGGCCTTCTCTGACCTCACAAAGGCCTTCGACACCGTCAGCCATGAGGGATTATGGAGTGTCCTCCTCAAATTCGGCTGCCCTCAAAAGTTTGTCACCATCCTCCGCCTGCTTCACGACGACATGCAAGCCGTGATCCTGACCAACGGATCCACCACAGACCCAATTCGCGTACGGACCGGGGTCAAACAAGGCTGTGTCATCGCACCAACTATCTTCTCGATCTTCCTGGCTGCAATGCTCCATCTCACCCTCAGTAAGCTCCCCGCTGGAGTGGAGCTAATCTACAGAACAAACGGGAAACTGTTTAACCTCCGTCGCCTCCAGTCCAGATCCAAGGTTGTCCCATCCTCTGTCATCGAATCACAGTATGCAGACGACGCTTGCATCTGCGCACACTGAGGCCGAACTCCAAACCATCGTCAACACCTTCACCGAAGCGTACGAGAGCATGGGCCTTACACTAAACATCCGTAAGTCAAAGGTCCTCGACCAACCTGCCCCCGCCACACAGTACTGCCCCCCGATTATCAAAATCCATGACGAGGCCTTGGACAACGTGGACCACTTTCCATACCTCTGGAGCCTACTGTCAACAAGGGCAGACGTCGATGACGAAGTCCAACACCGCCTTCAGTGTGCCAGTGCAGCCTTCGGTCGCCTGAGGAAGAGAGTGTTTGAAGACCAGGACCTCAAACCCAGCACCAAGCTCATGGTCTACAGAGCAGTAGCGATACCCGCCCTCCTGTATGCTTCAGAGACATGACCATGTACAGCAGGCACCTCAAAGCACTGGAGAGGTACCACCAATGCTGCCTCCGCAGGATCCTGCAAATCCATTGGCAGGATAGGCGCACCAATGTCTGTGTTCTCGCTCAGGCCAGCATCGACGCTTTGACCACGCTCGATCAGCTCCGATGGACGGGCCACATCGTCCGCATGCCCGATACGAGACTCCCAAAACAAGCGTTCTACTCGGAGCTCCGACACAGCAAGAGAGCCCCAGGTGGGCAGAGGAAACGCTTCAAGGACACCCTCAAAGCCTCCTTGAAAAAGTGCAACATCCCCACCGACACCTGGGAATCTCTGGCCCAAGACCGCACAAAGTGGCGGAGAAGCATCCGGGAAGGCGCCGAACACCTCAAGTCTCTTCGCCGGGAGCAAGCGGAAGCCAAGCGCAAGGAGCGCACGTCAACCCAAGCACCCCACCCACCCGCCCCTTCAACAACCGTCTGCCCCACCTGTGACAGAGACTGTAGGTCCCGCATTGGACTCATCAGTCACCTGAGAACTCATATTTTGTGTGGAAGCAAGTCATCCTCGTTCCGAGGGACTGCCTAAGAAGGAGATCTACACTCCAAGGATTAAATTACAAGCACAGATTACACAAACTAGGGTTGTATCTCTGGAATTTAGAAGTTTAAGGGGTGCTTTGATCGAAGTTTTCAAGCTATTAAGGGGAACAGATAGGGTAGATAGAGAGAAACTATTTCTGCTGGTTGGTGAGTCTAGAACTAGGGGACATAGTCTAAAAATTAGAGCCAGACCTTTCAGAAGTGAAATTAGGAAACACTTCTACACACAAAGGGTGGTAGAAGTTTGGAGTTCTCTTCCACAAATGCAATTGATGCTAGATCAGTTGTTAATTTTAAGTCTGAGGCTGTTGATTTTTGTTAACCAAAGGTATTAAGGGATATGGGGCAAAGGCGGGTATATGAAGTTAGGTCACTGATCAGCCATGATCTCATTGAATGGCAGAACAGGCTCGAGGGGCTCAATGGCCGCCTCCTGTTCCTATGTTACTCTCTTCTCTCTCAGCAACTTCTACAAGCCAGTTATCCATGTCATAGTTCCCCAACCCCGCACAGCCCGCTTCTACCTCCTTCCCAAGATCCACAAAAAAGACTGCCTTGGCAGAACCATCGTTTCAGCCTGTTCTTCCTATCTCGACTCTTTTTCTCCCCTTGTCCAGTCTCCTCCCACCTACATCTGTGACTCTTCCGACGCCCTCCGCCACTTTAACAGTTTCCAGTTTCCTGGCCCTAACCATCTCCTTTTCACTATGGACATCCAATCCCTCTACACCTCCAACCCCCACCAGGATGGGCTGAGGGTGCTCCGCTTCTTTCTTGGAACAGAGGCCCAACCAGTCCCCATCCACCACCACCCTCCTCCGCCTGGCTGAACTTGTTCTCACATTGAACAACTTCTCCTTTGACTCCACTCACTTCCTCCAAATTAAAGGTGTTGCTATGGGGACCCGCATGGGTCTTAGCTATGCCTGCCTTTTTGTGGGATATGTGGAACATTCTTTGTTCCAGTCCTACTCGGGTCCCCTCCCTCACCTCGTTTTCCGGTACATTGATGACTGTATCGATGCCGTTTCCTGCTCTTACCCTGAACGAGAAAATTTCATTCACTTTGCTTCCAATTTCCACCCTTCCCTCACCTTCACATGGTCCATCTCCAACTCTTCCCTTCCCTTCCTCGACTTCTCCGTCTCCATTTCTGGGGATAGGCCATCGACAAACATCCGTTAAAAGCCCACTGACTCCCACAGCTACCTGGACTACACTTCCTCCTACCCTGCTTCCTGTAAGGACTATTCCATTCTCCCAGTTTTTCCGTCGCATCTGCTTGGACAATGCCACCTTCCATACTAGTGCTTCCGATATGTCTTCCTTTTTCCTCAACTGAGAATTTCACTCTACCGTGGTTGACATGGCCCTCGACCGTGTCCGTTCCATTAACCACACTTCTGCTCTCATCCCTTCCCCTCCCTCCCAGAACCACGATAGGGTTCCCCTTGTCCTCGCCTTTCACCCCACCAGCCTCCACATTCAACGGATCATCCTCTGTCATTTCTGTCACCTCCAGTGTGATCCCACCTCCAAACACATCTTCCCCTCTTCCTCCCCTTTAAGTATTCCGAAGGGACCGCTCCCTCTGCGACACCCTGGTCCACTCCTCAATCACCCCCAACAGTCCCTCCCCTTCCCACGGCACCTTCCTGTGCAAGCGCAGGAGATGCAACACCTGCCCTTTTACCTCCTCCCTTCCCACTGTCTAGGGCCCCAAGCACTCCTTCCAGGTGAAACCGTGATTTAATTGTTGTACTTGCAATTTAGTATACTGTCTTTGCTGCTCACGATGCAGTCTCCTCTACATTGGGGAGACCAAATGCAGATTGGGTGACCGCTTTGCAGAACACCTACGTTCAATCCGTAAGCTTCTGGTCGCCTGTCACTTTAATTCTCCGCTCTACTCCCACTCTGACCTCTCTGTCCTCGGCCTCTTACACTGTTCCAACGAAGCTCAAAGTAAGCTCGAGGAACAGCACCTCATCTTTCGATTAGGCACTCTACAGCCTTCTGGACTCAAAACTGAGTTCAGCAATTTCAGACCATAACCTCTGCCCTTATTTTTTCACATGGCAGCTGTTGATGATTCGGCCATTCCCATTTACACCTCTTCTAGACTTATCTTTTGTTTCTTTACTTGTCCCATTACCGTCTCCTTTTGCTTTGTGCTATCAAACCTTTTGTCATTTAATCACTCCTGCCTTCCACCCTATTACAGACCTTCCCTTTTGTTCTTTCTTCCCCTACCCCCTTTCCCTGCCCCTACACTTGCTTAAAATCTGTTACATCTCTAACTTTTTTCCAGTTCTGACGAAAGGTCATTGACCTGAAATGTTAATTCTGTTTCGCTCTCCACAGATGCTGCCTGACCTGCTGAGTATTTCTTTTCTGGTTTTAATCCATATAATGTAGTTGGAATTCACTGTTTGATATCAAAATTAATATAAATTGTGAGAAAGTTGGAAGGACCTCCATTGTTTGCCATAATGGAATGGACCACTTTGTGTTTAAGGTCGTCCCCAATTTTTTTTTTCACTTGGGATACAGCATGATTCCTTTGGCATGGGAATGAAGACAAATTACATAAATTTAGATAGGAGGAGATTGTTGGGGGACTGTTCAGTGACCTCTAGTGAAAGGCTTTGGGTTCCAAATATTCGGGTGGATAGTCCAATCATCCAGTGTAAGTACCCAGTGCCATTGTATTTGACTGACCATGGCTTGCTCTGCCTCCTCGTCATCTTCAACCTCTTGAGTTCTTTGACGTTTACCATTCCATTCGTTCCTCAGCAGCCCATCTCCCTGCCACCATTTTCTTGTGGTTGCACTCATATCTGTTCAAACTCCATTATGATATTCCTTAAATGGTCTCTTTCCGTGATTACGTGGCCACTTATGGTGTACCTTGGGCTCCTCCTTTGGTTCCCCCCACGATCCTTGTCGTCATTTATGTGCTATCTCTTGGTAGCATTGTTCGCAAGAAGGTGTCCGCTTCAACATGTACACCGGCAACATGTCTAACTTTTTATCTCCACAATCAACTCCAAGGCTTTTGCTATCTGACTACTTGTCTGACATCAAGTCCTAGTGAATTGCAATTTCTTTCAGCTCAAATTTTTTTTTTAAGTCATTCCTTTTGGCTTTCGTCAGCAATTATGTTCCTTTGGCTTCAACTACATCAATTTTCCTGTTCGTCACCTTGAGTTAAATTTAGAGCTATGGAACCTTGATGCCAGTTCGACCACGAGGTAAACTTCCTACGCCAAGTTCATTGCCAAGCCTACTTTCTTTCCCAGCCTGCACTCTGACCTCCCCCTCACATCTGCCAAAATCATCATCCACTCTTTAATTACCGGAAGGATAGACTTCTCCAGCACTGTACTCACTGCTACCTTGTCACTACCCTACTAACTCCTACTTATTCAAAAATCCATCAGCTCCTCACAAAGTGCTGCATACTCATCAACTCATCCTTGCCCAACTCCACTTGCTTGTGTGCCCCTATGACTTGATTCTTGGTTTTTAGATCCCTCATTGGTCACACTCCACTTTATCTGAGCAATCTCCTCTAGCCACACACACACACCATTTACCCCTCTGGCACCAGATTATTGCCAGTTACACGATCGTTCCACTCCACTTTCAGAGGCTCAACTCTCTGAATTATCTAACTAAACCAAATCTCTGCTAAGTGCCTTCAAAAACTTCTCTTTGACTGCACCTTCAACCTCCTTTCTTCATTCCTCCTACCCCCAAATCAATCAATCTTTCTCTCTTTTCTTTTTCCTTTTCTCTTCCTTTTGCCTTCCTAATTCTGCCTTGTTGAGCACTGAGGCATTTTTATTTGAGGAGCTTAATAATATAAATGAAAATTGTCGGAAGATAATTAGAGTGGAAATAATCGAAGCTCTGCTGTGGAAGGAGAGTAATATATTAATATGCAACTTATAACCAGTTTGTAAGAGATCTAGTGATACACTTTAAAGGTGTAATGCAGTACCGATTCATTTCTGGATTTTCAGGTTTCAAAGTAAAAACAGTTGACAACACTATCTGTTCTGAGATCATTTCCATTTTTCTGTTGGAGATCGCAATCACATGTGTGCAGTATTGACAAATGACTCTGATTTTGATTTGCACTACTATTTCATCCCAGTCACAGTGCAGGAACTGGCGTCACAGGATCGATGTCGATGTAATTTGTAAGCACTGCAAGCATGTGAGATCTTGATTTAACCCAGAAGTAGATTGTTCCAGCTGTGATTTTTATGTGACATTATCGGAACTGTGGCTTTTATTTTATGTATAATTTTATTTATTTTCAAAGGTTTTGTTTATTTTCTACCTTAGACCATATTGTACGCCATAACGGCATTGTGGGTGTACTTGCACCATGTAGAAGGACCGCCTTCTCATGGGCAATAAATGCCAGCCTTGACAGCGACGCCCATATCCCAAGAATTAATAAAACACTTTGCTTTTCTGTGATAGCTGCACTTTTCACCTGGCCGTGCATATTGTCTAAGTATAAATGATTTGGATGTGTTAGGGGCTAGGAGCAAGCAGATGAATGTTCAGGAAAATGGAAGGAAAGAAGGGGTCAGAGAGTGCCTTGCCAATGATGGAGACTCGAGACCATGTGTAATCAGATTGAAGGTGATCAAGAGTCTGGTGGGTGAATTGATGTGGTGAGGTTGAGAAAGGGGAACAGGGAAAGTATGTTGGAGGCAGAGAAGGGCAAGTTCTAGTGAAGATTGAAATTGAGTTGCTTGGTTCAAAGGCAGAAGTCAAATAGGAGGGAGGACATTTGGTGAGAAAGTTGCCTGGGAGCCAGGGTGGGGTGATAGATGAGTAGGATCTTGAAAGAGAGGTGGTAAAGGATGAGTTTGAATGAGAAGCAGGGGCTGGAGGAATAAGGGGAAAGGCTAAAGTGGGGTCTCAGTGCTACATTGCAACCGTGGCAGTTTGGGTGGGTAACCTAATGCAACATAAAACTGAATGGGGTGGTCTTGAAGGCAAAGTAGTCACCAGTGGTGTTATGCTTCAGTCAGGGTGAGGATGTTGAAGTGTTGCCCCAGGGTGAGGTTATGAATGGGGAAGGCCTTGTTCCTGAGTGATTAAACATTTTGCAGGGCAATATGGAAGAAGGTGTGGGGGGCCAGGGGGCTGGTGACCAGAGGATTTCTGAATAGGCCTGGGGAGTTTGGAAACGATGATGAGATGGGTGATGGGATGGGCAAGAGCTTTGAGATTGAGATGGGTAGGGGAGGTGCCAAGAGAGGGAAATGAGGCAGTTGCTGGGGTAGTGGCAGTGAGTGCCATGATGAGCATGGTTGCAGATGCCCAACCTGAAGAAGAAGGAGACTGTGAGATGGTCCAGGCGGAGGCATTAGTGTGGTGGCAGAGAGCGTGGGATTCATTGGAGCAGTCGCGGAGGGTGAACCTGTGGGGTACGGAGGATGTCGGGTAGTTTTAGTGAGAGCTGGAGCTTATAGCAAGTGGTAGAGGCAAAGGTGAAAAGGTAGAAAAGGGCGAGGCTAGAAGGAGGTGGGTAGGGTAACAGGGCTGCTCTTTGGGGTGGCAGCTATTATCCGCACACAATGGAGCAGGAATAAAGCTAGGTTATAGCATTAGCAGAAACAGGAGTTCAGCTACAGGATATGGGAAAGTCTGGTTAGGAGGATGGAATCTGTGCCTGGCACAGCAGTCAGGAACCAGGACTTCCAGTCATCAGCAAAGTGATGGAAGGAGTCATCAACAGTGCTACCAAGCGGCACTTGCTCGTTGATAACCTGCTCACCGATGCTCACTTTGAGTTCTGCCAGGACCATCCGGCTCTAGTCCAGTCATGGACACAAGATTTGAATTCTAGATGTCAGTGATGTCAGAGTGACTGCCCTTGACATGTTGTCAGAGTGACCATGTTCGGGTAGGCAGTCGGGGGGGGGCGGGTTGAATCATGTCTGCAGGTGAGTTTGAGTGTGGGATGGCGATGTGAATATCCGGAGAAGTCTGTAAGATCAATAAATACCTGCAGCAGTCCTTAAGGATAGAAAAACTGGTTAAGAAACTGGTTGGGGAATATCAGGTCGGAAGTAGAGAAGGTCTGTGATGGGGTTGGAACAGGTCCACAGTCTGAGTAGTTTCAAGGTGACTGGTCTGCGAGGGATAGGTGAGGCTATGAGCTTCAGAATAAACCAGGCTGAAAGGCGAGCATGAAATAAGTGTGGCATAAGGAGACTGGGTACCTAAACAGCAGAGAAACCAGGCAGGCGGAGGAGTGGAGAATATCTGGGTTGTGCCTGAAGGTCACTGCCACAGGGACCTTTTGCTGTGGAGACCATGAGTAGCTGAGAAGCAATGGGGCAGGGAAAGTTTGGGAGCCGAGGTTTTGAGATAGACGATACTGTGCTTTAAAACACCATTAACTTTGCAGCAGCACTGAAGCAGCAATCTTTTCTTTTTTCTCTTTTGACCCAGGGAGTCTTGGGCAGTTGAGCAGAGGAGCAGAATCCCGTATTTGTGGAACAACTGTGAGCCAGGATTGTAATATTTATACAAAAGCAAAATACTGTGGATGCTGGAAATCTGAAATAAAAACAGAAAATGCTGGAAATACTCAGCAGGTCAGGCAGCATCTGTGGAGAGAGAAACAGAGTTAACGTTTCAAGTAGATGACCTTTCATCAGAACAGTAATGTTTATATGGTGAATACCTATTACAATATATTTGTGTTTTTATCTTAGAGTGGGAACATTTAGTTGCCCAAAAAGAGTTGATTGGACCTGAGTCAAGAGTTGAAAGTTTTTTCTTAATTGAGAAACCTGGATGAAGGGCCAAAACTTACAGTATGGACCTCTAAAGCCTGTTGCATTCAGGAGTCTTGCATGTGAGATCACAATCTCCCAACCTCCTGCCACAGGACTATAAGCTCATTTGTCAAAATCTTTGGATTTGACCAATGTTAACAGGCCTGGACATCATCAAGTTTGGGATAAAGTAGAAGAGGAGACGACATAAATCAAGAGGCTAACCAGGAAGGTCTCTGGTTTGATCCCTGGTCCCTGAGTTGATCTGGCTATTACTGCAATTGGTTTCAGTGTCAATCTCAAGAGGACTTGAATACAAGGGGTGGAAGTTATGTTACAGCTGAAAAGAACTCTGATTAGACCCCATCTGGAGTACTGTGTTCAGTTCTGGGCACCGCACCTCAAGAAAGGTCTTGAAGGGGGTGCAGGGAAGATTCACTAGAAGGATACTGGGACACTAAGGGTTATGTTATGAGGGCAGGTTGCATGGACTAGGCTTGTATTCCTTTGAATATAGAAGATTAAGGGGTGATCTAATTGAGGTGTTTTAAGATGAACAAAGGTGTTGATAGGTTAATTAGAGAGAAACTATTTCCTCTGGTGGGGGTGTCCAGAAGAAGGGGGCATAACCTTAAAATTAGAGCGAGGCTGTTCAAGGGTGATGTCGGAAAGCACTTCTTCACCCAATGGGTAGTAGAAATCTAGAACACTCTTCCCTCCCAAAAGCTGTTGAGGTTAGGTCAATTGAAAATTTCAAAACTGAGATTGATCGGTTTTTGTTAGAGAAGGGTATTAAGAGTTGTGGAATCAAGGTGGATAGATCGGGTTAAGATACAGATCAGCCATGATCTAATTGAGGGGCTGAATGGCCTACTCCTGTTCCTATTGGAGGGTGCTGGTATACATGGAGCTAGACCCAAGCACAAAGTCAACAACTTGGGGAGGGGAGGAGAGGAGAAGGGGGTAAAATATTGTGCTTGGTAAAGATAGGTTTTATAAGCCTATCCTTTTTGTAGGAGGAAGAGAACACTGAAGGACGTAAGAACGTCTACAGTTTAGAGGTGGTAGGAAAGAATGAATTTGAGTGAAAGACAATGCAGTGAGTCTAGATTCAGTAATGTTCTTGTACAGTAGTTGTAACTTGTTATGCCAATGATACTAATGTAATCCCATCAGGCTGATGAATTTGTATGCCTTGTGAAGTTACATTTTCTGTTAAAATTTCACTGCAAAATGCTTGGTAAAGAACAATATGTTAAAAGAAATATTTAAACTTTAGAAATCCATGGTTTTAAATTAAATTTTTTCATGAAGTGAGGTTGTGTGTTTCAAGAGCTTCATGTCTCTTTTTAAATTCTGCATTCTATGTTTTTTGTTGTGTAAAACAATTTTTTTGGGAAAGTGTGAAGGCGACCACTCATCACTTTCACAGTACTGTTCATTCCGTTCCTAAACTAACCCCATTTCTGTCCCTTTCTGGTTGTCTCAAAGCAACTTCTTGCTGCTTATTAAGACTTCGAAGATACAAACCAGTAGCTTAGTAATTGCTTTCTTGAATCTGCCTTTAATAATTACACCTAGTAAAGCTGTACTGAAAATTAGAAAGGCAGAGACTAATGGAAAACTAGATTTTTCACTGAATTAGAAAGCTAGACAATCTATATATTGACAACATTTCAAGTTGAAAGGGATCAGGAAAACTGCTTTGGACTGTCCATGCGAGGAAGGAAACAGAGGCTTGATGTACAATGGCATGTACATTTTATGGAGGTAGAAATGGTATAACAGACTTCATAGAAAAGATGGCTTTAGAAGGATCAGTGCAAATGATAGCTGATAGAAAGTAGCCCTGTCATCGACTAGAAACAATTTATGACTAGAGAGCTTGGCTGAAAATGTTTGTGCAACAAAGTGGGATTATTGGTGTGGTTCTATGTATCTGTAAACAAGGCAAATATTAATACACTTGCATTTTTATTTGTCTCTTCAAAAACATGTTTCAAAATCTTTCCAAATCAGGATAAAATTCAAAATGTTAGTTATCTTGCACTTTTTTTAATGACTGGTTTCATATTGTGCTTTCAGTACTGTAATGTTTTATCATTAAAGTAAGTTATTATTTAATAGATCAAAAAGTACTGTGCAAATTGTATTACTCTATCTACACTTTAAAAGCCTAACTGGGATTTTTTACTGGATCAAGACCAGATTCTTCCCTAACTTTAAAAAGAATGATCTTTGAGGGAATCATTAATTTTCAATGCACTCTTCTTCATCCTTCCTGCATCTTCACTTGTCCTTTTCTGGTTGTCTTCACCTGTATTTTACTCCAGCTCATTCTTTCCTAGCACCTAATACTGGAACAGTTTCGAAAGCCTAACTGGTACTTCATAAGGAGAAAAGAACTGCCAAAATACCCAGCAATTTAGTGTTGGCTTAAATATTTGGTGTTGGGTGTAAAACTTTGGCTCCAGTCAGCATTGTTCCAAGGATGAAAGATTTTGGTGTAAGTACATGTATCATTTTGACTGATGCCAAGCCAGGTTCTGAGTCTGCTTAAGCAAATGCCTCCATTTCCTTTGGCATACATGCCTGTACAGGACCAGATACATCCACCTCCATACATTGTATCTTGAAGATTGAGTTACAATCAAAGAATTAGGAAAGTAACAAGTATTATTTGCAGGGCTTAGGTGAAGCATACTGGTGGGTGTGTGAAATTTTTGTATTGCATCAATTTTAGCTGAAAACATACCCAACAGTGCATCCATTGATTTTGGCCTTCTAGACTTGTGATGCCCAGATTGGGAATTTTGAGCTGTATGACAGTCTGGTAAAAAACTAATGGTTATGTGTGTTGCTCTCCATGATGTGTTGGAAGCATGAATTATAAGATTGCGCAAGAAATGGATTGGCTCAAGTGTAATTTTTTTGTGATAACGTAATGGTACTAATATGTTAAATAAGCTTAGAGATGTGGTGTAGGTGGGGAATGTGCATTTTCTGAATTTTTTAAAAGGGCAAAAAGGTTCAAGGGCTTTGAAGCCAAGCTGATTGAGATTTGCAACAATTTAAAATGCTGTTTAATTTTGCAAAATAACTATGCACAGATCAGTGGGTGGCATGAGATTGAATAGGAAATTGCAACAGTTATTATGTTCACTGTAGCACATTTATTTAATGAAGAAATCTCTTTAAAGGACTTGCCTATTCAGCGGCTTACTAGACTATTCTTTTGCCTCTGGGACATGGATTTGATCCTGGCCCACAATGTTAATATAAAGAGTTTGAGTAGTTTTAACTTGGCTAACCCCATGAGACCACAAGAATGATTATTATGAATTATTGAAAAATTGGCTCTGGTGCAGTAAGGGTTGCTCTTCTGAGCTTACAGGGGTTATAGGCACATTGATGGGATAGGTTTTGAGGGGGTGTTTGATGCTTACACTGGGTGCCTGAAATGGGGAAAGTGGCTTTTTTTAGCACTTGAGCACAAAATTTATCAAAAAGAAATTTTGTAACCTACTGACTAAGTTAGTGGAAATTCTGATTACTGACCTGATTATCCATCACAACTTAATGTTGGTCCGCTACAAGAGGGTGATTTTTTTTTTAAACCAAGCCACAATTCTTTGGTTTTATTACCATCTAATTTCATAACCTAAAGATATGCTATACCTATTTAAAGCTGTGAATAAGGCTAAGAAGGAATAGGCTCACTTGTTAATAAATAATTTTGAATTCTGATAGAACTCTTTATCCTGTATTTCCGGTGTACCGTGCCAAGGTCTAAATTTATGTAATTCACACAAACTAAATAGTGGGTCAGTGAAAAGTCTGATGTACAGATTTTTTTCAAAGAAGGTATTTCCATGCACAAACACTATTTATGAAGGAATAGAAATTATATTCTAGATTTTGTATTTTATTAAAAAGAACTGTTAATATTGTAAAATCACCAAAATTCAAAAACTTTTATACAGAACCAAGAGGAGCATTTTGAACATATGAATGCTTTTCAATTCTAAAAGAGATTGCAGCACCCATAATATTCTTTCTCCGTCGCATTAATAATTTTGATTAAAAGTCTGCCAATATACACCTTCCTTTGATGAAGTCAGCTAGACATTGACCAATTCATTGACAAAGTACTCATCTGATTATTTCAGCAATAAATTTCTAATCAGTTGAAAGGAAATGTGTATAGTGAGGTGCTAATTTTTAATCTAGTAGTGTCTTTGCCCTTCTATGGAAGAAGACTAAGATGGGTTCTTGACGGTGTAAAATCTGTCTAATTTGAAAGCCTTAATTAGATTTTGACTTTTTTTAAAAACTGTCCACCTACAAACCAAACAATTCAACACAAAATCTATCTGAGGCACTTTGCAACAGGAAGCATATTTCAAAGCAGCCATGTATTTGGTTGAGTAACTTCTGATCTACCTTATTTTGGACTTTTAATTCATTTTTTACTCTCTAATTTCTTCAGCAAAATCTCCCTAAAATTGATCAAATGTAAAACTCAGATTTTTTTCCAACTTTTTATTTTTGGAATGCTTCTCCTGTCTTTCCCCTTCCCTGCACCCCCCAGGCCTAATTTGCTCCTCTTATTTCGCTCTCTTTTCAAATGCTGAGTTAGGCTGTACTAGAGTACCACGTGCACCAGCAGTTCTCCATTACCTCACCCATTTGGTTGTTTATTTGTAAGCTTGGACATTGAGTCAATTAGCGGTCATATCCAGGATAGCCGTAGACATACAGGACCGTGGCATTGTACTCTGCCAGTTTGTGTTGCTGTCTTCCCAATTTTATTCTTTAGAGCTTTCCATACAGTCTCCTTTCCCCAGAGATGCACTCAATGGCAATTATTTCATGTATTTACCTATGCAACTTTTTTTTAAAGCAACTATGGACTTAATTATCATCAAGTAACCTTTGATGTAGGTAGTTTCCAGTGGCCTTGAAGTCCTTTACAGGGCTGGTAACATGGAATAATAAACTACCATTTTCCTATTGTAGGAAACTAATTTTTAGCGATTTAAGATATAATCTGAATGAAGAAAGCGAGCATCTTGAGTTTTCAAATTGCTGTGGTTTATCCTCTGATTTATCAAGATTATCATCATTGACTGAAGTTATCTTCCTTTATTATCTTTGAATCAAACATAGCTATGAAGCAGAAAAATGTTATGGTTCATTATTCAGTTTGTTAGAAGTGAAATGATATTTGGATAAATCTGTAAAATAGAATGTACTTTCTTCGTTTAAAAAAAAAAAAAATTCTTTTGCCTTGGATAATCAATAATCCCAATCAGTGTGTGGTAAGAGAAAGTATGTTGGTTGTTCAGCAAAGACGATTGCTATATCTTCTTATTTTATGCCATTCCCAGAGCTTTATACATACATTATGTTGTGGTTGGCACAAAAGACCACAAACTGAACACGGAAGATGTGCTGTTTGTGGGAGCTTGCTGTGCACCAATTGGCTGCTGTGTTTCCTACATTACATCAGTGACTACACTTCAAAAAGTACTTCATTTGCTGTAAAGCACTTTGGGACGTCCGGTGCTCGTGAAAGGCGCTCTATAAATGCAAGTCTTTCTTTCTTTTCTTTCTTTAACTGAGATTGTGGGATGAGGGGGAAGTGGGATGTGAGAAGAAGGATTAGGAATGAGCATACCATTATTGTCCCCAAGGGCTTCAACTTTGCCTGTTGCCACGGCCTCGGTAACTTCCCCTCCAATGATCTCCTCCAGTTGGCTCAAGGCCTGTATTGCTGCTTGTCCCCCGCCTGTCTGCCACTGCTCCCAGCGAGTGTGAGCGACCTTAGCCTGCAAGAGAAAGGGAAGTGTGTCAATGAGTGTGGTGCAATGTGTTTGGGTGATGTGCAAGCCATAGCTGAATAGCTGTTAGTGTGTGCAAGATGTGAGATGTGGGTGAGTGTTGCAGTAGTGGTAAGGTTGTGAGAGTGAAGTAAAGCTATGATTGTGAGGTCTGAGTGGTGAAAGGTAGAGATTGTTGGCAGGTGTGTGATGAGGGTGTGCTGCATTGAGCAGTGTGTGAGGCTTGTGGTGCAGATGGTGGGATATGGCATTTGCTGAAGCCTTCACTCACCTTGACCTGCCGTGTGAGGTCATTAAACTTCTTGCGGCATTGTATGCATGATCTGGGGACCATGCTGTTGGCTGTCACGTGTGCAGATATCTCCTGCCAGAGTCTTCCAGATGTATGGGCAGATGGTTTCCGACTGGTTTGCGGGAAGAGGACAGCCTGCCTTCTCTCCACGGCCACCACCAGTGCCTACAGAGCCAGATCTGAGAACCATGTAGTTCTCTCCCTCTGCTGCCACTCAGCCATCTCTTGCTAATTCAGGTCTGCTTCCAAGTGGCGCTCAAGTGGAATGAGGCCATATGGGTAGAACTTAAAAACAAAAAGGGGGCAAGCACTTTGCTGGGAGTGTACTATAGGCCCCCAAACAGTCAGGGGGAGATAGAGGAACAGATATGTAGGCAAATCTCAGAGAAGTGTAGAAATAATAGTAGGGGATTTCAACTTCCCCAATATTAACTGGGATAGTCAGAGTGTGAAAGGCTTAGAGGGTGCGGAATTCTTAAAATGCATCCAGGAGAGGTTTTTGAGCCAGCATGTAGAAAGTCCTACAAGAGAGGGGGCGGTACTGGACCTAATTCTAGGGAATGTAGCCGAGCAAGTGGTAGAAGTGTCAGTAGGAGAGCATTTTGGTGACTGTGACCATAATTCGGTGAGATTTAAGGTAGTCATGGAAAAGGACAAAGATGGACCGGAAATAAAGGTTCTAAATTGGGGGAAGGCCGATTTTAATATGATAAGGCAGGATCTGGCCAAAGTGGACTGGGATCAGCTACTTGTAGGAAAATCCACATCAGAGCAGTGGGAGTCTTTCAGAAAGGAAATAGAGAGAGTACACCGCCAACATGTTCCTGTAAAGGTCAAGGGTGGGACCAATAAACCCAGGGAACCCTGGATGTCAAGGGATATACAAGAATAGATTAGGAAAAAAAAGGAGGCTTTTGGCAGATACAAAGGACTAAAAACAGTGGAAGCCCTAGAGGAGTATAGAAAGTGCAGGGAGGTACTTAAAGAAATTAGGAGAGCAAAGAGAGGGCATGAAAAAACACTGGCGAGCAAAATAAAGGAAAATCCCAAGGTGTTTTATAAGTATATTAAGGGCAAGAGGATAACCAGGGAAAGAGTAGGGCCCATTAGGGACCAAAGTGGCAATCTGTGTGTGGAGCCGGAAGATGTAGGTGAGGTTTTAAATGAATATTTTTCATCTGTGTTCACTATGGAGAAGGACGATGTAGGCATAGAAATCAGGCAGGGGGATTGTGATATACTTGAACAAATTAGTATTGAGAGGGAGGAGGTACTAGCGGTTTTAGCAGGCTTAAAAGTGGATAAATCCCCAGGCCCAGACGAGATGTATCCCAGGCTGCTGTGTGAGGCAAGGGAGGAGATTGCAGGGACTCTGACACAAATTTTCAGATCCTCTCTGGCCACAGGGGAGGTGGCAGAGGACTGGAGGACAGCTAACGTAGTACCATTATTCAAGAAGGGTAGTAGGGATAAACCAGGGAATTACAGGCCAGTGAGCCTAACATCAGTGGTAGGGAAATTATTGGAAAAAATTTGAGGGACAGAATTAGTCTCCACTTGGAGAGGCAAGGATTAATCAAGGATAGTCAGCATGGCTGTCAGGGGGAGATCATGTCTAACCAATTTGATTAAATTTTTCGAGGGGGTGACTAGGTGTGTGGATGAGGGTAGTGCAGTTGATGTAGTCTACATGGACTTCAGTAAGGCTATTGACAAAGTCCCACATGGGAGACTGGTCAAGAAGGTAAGAGCCCATGGGATCCAGGGCAATTTGGCACATTGGATCCAAAATTGGCTTAGTGGCAGGAGGCAGAGGGTGATGGTCGAAGGTTGTTTTTGTGACTGGAAGCCTGTGTCCAGTGGTGTACCACAGGGATCGATGCTGGGTCCTTTGCTGTTTGTAGTGTACATTAATGATTTAGATATGAATGTAGGAGGTATGATCAGTAAGTTCGCAGATGACACGAAAATTGGTGGAGTGGTAAATAGCGAGGAGGGAAGCCTCAGGCTACAGGACAATCTAGACGGGTCCTAAAAGCAGAATATAGGGAGTTAGGAGGTAAATTTAAAAAAATAGGACCTCAAAGGTAGTAATCTCAGGATTGCTACCAGTGCCACGTGCTAGTCAGAGTAGAAATAAGAGGATATTTCAAATGAATACATGGCTAGAGGAATGGTGCAAGGGGGAGGGATTCAAATTCCTTGGACATTGGAACCGGTTCTGGGGGAGGTGGGACCAGTACAAACGGGACGGTCTGCACCTGGGCAGGGCCGGGACCGATGTCCTAGGGGGAGTGTTTGCTAGTGCTGTTGGGGAGGGTTTAAACTAAAGTGGCAGGGGGTTGGGATCCTGAGCAGGGAGACAGAGGAAGGAGAAACGAGGATAAAAGCAAAAGACAGGAAGGAGAAAAACAAAAGTAGAAGGCAAAGAACTCAACGGTTTAAATCAAACATGGTCACAGTAAATAATAATTCATATAGGTCTGAGAGCGTTAAAAAAAACAAGCCTGAAGGCTTTGTGTCTTAATGCAAGGAGCATTCGGAACAAGGTGGATGAATTAGCTGCGCAAATAGAGGTAAATGAATACGATTTGATTGGGATTACAGAAACATGGCTCCAGGGTGGCCAAGGCTGGGAACTCAACATCCAGGGTTATTCAATACTTAGGAAAGATAGGCAAAAAAGAAAGGGAGGTGGGGTAGCATTGCTGGTTAAAGAGGGGATTAACACAATTGAAAGGAAGGATATTAGCTCTGATGATGCGGAATCTGTATGGGTAGAACTGAGAAATAACAAGGGGCAGAAAACGTTAGTGGGAGTGGTATATAGACCTCCAAACAGTAATACGGAGGCTGGGGACGGCATTAAAAGAGAAATTAGAGAAGCATGCAGTAAGGGCACAGCAGTCATCATGGGTGACTTTAATTTACATATAGATTGGGCTAACCAAATTAGTAAAAATACTGTGGAGGAGGAATTCCTAGAATGTTTACGGGATGGTTTTCTGGAACAATATGTCGAGCAACCAACCAGAGATCAGGCCGTCTTAGACTGGGTATTATGTAACGAGAAAGGATTAATTAGCAATCTTGTTGTACGAGGCCCCTTGGGTCAGAGTGATCATAATATGATAGAATTCTTCATTAGGATGGAGAGTGAAGTAGTTGACTCAGAGACTAGGGTCCTGAATTTAAATAAAGGAAACTACGATGGTATGAGGCGCGAATTGGGTAGGATTGATTGGGGAATGTCACTCAAAGGGCTGACGGTGGATAGGCAATGGCAAACATTCAAAGACTGCATGGATGAACTACAGAATTTGTTCATCCCAGTGTGGCATAAGAATTAAACAAAAAGGGTGACTCAACCGTGGCTAACAAGGGAAATTAGGGATAGCATAAGATCCAAGGAGAGGGCATATAAATTGGCCAGAAAAAGCAGTAACCCTGAGGATTGGGAGCAGTTTAGGATTCAACAAAGGAGGACAAAGGGATTAATTAAGAAGGGGAAAATAGAGTATGAAAGTAAGCTTGCAGGGAACATAAAAACTGACTGTGAGCTTTTATAGATATGTGAAGAGAAAAAGATTAGTGAAATCAAGTGTAGGTCCCTTGCAGTCAGAAGCGGGGGAAGTTATAATGGGGAACAAAGAAATGGCAGACCAATTAAATGCATATTTTGGTTCTGTCTTCACAAAGGAGGACACAAATAACCTCCCAGAGATGTTGGAGAACATACGGTCTGATGAAAGGGAGGAACTGAAAGAAATCAGTATTTGTAGGGAAATGGTGTTAGGGAAATTGACGGGATTGAAGGCCGATAAATCCCCAGGGCCTGATAATCTACATCCTAGGGTACTTAAGGAAGTGGCCCTAGAAATAGTAGATGCATTGCTGATCATCTTCCAACATTCGATGGAATCTGGAACTGTACCCATGGATTGGAGGGTATCTAATGTTACCCCACTATTCAAAAAGGGTGGGAGAGAGAAAGCGGGGAATTACAGACCGGTAAGCCTGACATCGGTAGTGGGGAAAATGCTAGAGTCCATTATAAAGGATGTAATAGCTGAGCACTTGAAAAACAGTGACAGGATCGGACAAAGTCAACATGGATTTACAAAAGGTAAATCGTGCTTGACTAATCTACTGGAATTTTTTGAGGATGTAACTGGGAAAATAGATAAGGGAGAACCAGTAGATGTGGTGTATTTGGACTTTCAAAAGGCTTTCGATAAGGTCCCGCATAAGAGATTAGCATGGGATTGGGGGCAAGGTATTGACTTGGATGGAGAACTGGTTGGCGGACAGAAAGCAGAGAGTAGGAATTAATGGGTCTTTTTCCGAGTGGCAAGCAGTGACTAGTGGGTACCGCAGGGATCGGTCCTTGGACACCAGCTATTCACAATATACATTAATGATCTAGATAAGGGAACTAAATGTAATATCTCCAAGTTTGCAGATGACACAAAGCTGGGTGGGCGTGTGTGTTCTGAGGAGGTTACTGAGACACTCCAGGATGATTTGGACAGGTTGT
Organism: Squalus acanthias; assembly: GCA_030390025.1. Lineage (NCBI taxonomy): Eukaryota > Metazoa > Chordata > Chondrichthyes > Squaliformes > Squalidae > Squalus > Squalus acanthias. The sequence continues at coordinate 184,362,429 of CM059425.1, forward strand.
GTGAGTGGGCAGAAGCGTGGCAGATGCAATATACGTGGATAAATGCGAGGTTATCCACTTTGGTGTCAAAAACAGAAAGGCAGACTATTATCTGAATGGCAATAGATTGGGAGAAGGGGAAGTGCAACGAGACCTGGGTGTCCTTGTGCACCAGTTGCTGAAGGTAAGCATGCAGGTGCAGCAGGCGGTGAAGAAGGCAAATGGTATGTTGGCCTTCATAGCGAAAGGGTTTGAGTATAGGAAAAGGGATGTCCTGCTGCAGTTGTACAGGGCCTTGGTGAGACCACACCTTGAGTACTGTGTGCAGTTTTGGTCGCCTTATCTGAGGAAGGATGTTCTTGCCGTGGAAGGAGTTCAGCGAAGATTCACAAGGCTGCTACCTGGGATGGCAGGAATGACATATGAGGAGAGATTGGGTCGATTGGGCTTATACTCGCTGGAGTATAGAAGAATGAGAGGGGATCTCATCGAAACATATAAAATTCTGACAGGTCTGGACAAACTAGATGCAGGAAGCATGTTCCCGATGGTCGGAGAGTCCAGAACCAGGGGTCATAATCTAAGGATAAGGGGTAAGCCATTTAGGACAGAAATGAGGAAGAATTTCTTCACCCAGAGAGTGGTGAACCTGTGGAATTCTCTACCACAGAAGGTAGTTGAGGCCAAGTCATTAAATATATTCAAGGATGAGTTAGATATATTTCTTAAAGCTAAAGGTATCAAGGGATATGGGGAGAAGGCAGGTACAGGGTACTGAGTTTGGATGATCAGCCATGATCTCATCGAATGGCGGAGCAGGCTCGAGGGGCCGAATGGCCTACTCCTGCTCCTATCTTCTATGTTTCTATGATCAGATGGGCAGAACAGTGGCAAGTGGAATTTAACCCTGAAAAGTGTGAGGTGATGCATTTTGGGAGGACTAACAAGGCAAGGGAATACACAATGAATGGTAGGACCCTAGGAAGGACAGAGGATCAGAGGGACCTTGGTGTGCATGTACATAGATCCCTGAAGGCAGCAGGACAGGTAGATAAGGTGGTTAAAAAGGCATATGGGATACTTGCCTTCATTAGCCGAGGCATAGAATATAAGAGCAGGGAGGTTATGATGGAGCTGTACAAAACGCTAGTTAGGCCACAGCTGGAATACTGTGTGCAGTTTTGGTCGCCACACTATAGGAAGGATGTGATTGCATTGGAGAGGGTGCAGAGGAGATTCACCAGGATATTACCTGGGCTGGAGCGCTTCAGCTATGAAGAGAGACTGGACAGGCTGGGGTTGTTTTCCTTGGAGCAGAGAAGGCTGAGGGGGGACCTGATTGAGGTGTACAAAATTATGAGGGGCATAGATAGGATAGATAGAAAGGAACTTTTCCCCTTAGTAGAGGGGTCAATAACCAGGGGGCATAGATTCAAGTAAAGGGGCAGGAGGTTTAGAGGGGATTTGAGGAAAAACTTTTTCACCCAGAGGGTGGTTGGAATCTGGAACTCACTGCCTGAAAGGGTGGTAGAGGCAGGAACCCTCACAACATTCATGAAGCATTTAGATGAGCACTTGAAATGCCATAGCATACAAGGCTACGGACCAAGTGCTGGAAAATGAGATTAGAATAGATAGGGCTTGATGGCCGGCGTGGACACGATGGGCCGAAGGGCCTCTTTCTGTGCTGTATAACTCTATGACACTGCACCTGATATTGGTCCACCTGTTGAGCGGTAAGCCGATGAGCAGCGGGTTTAGCGCTGAGATCAGACATTGGTGGGAGTTGTCTATAGGTCTCCAAACAGTAGTGGTAATGTAGGGGATGGCATCAAACAGGAAATTAGAGATGCATGTAACAAGGGTACTGCAGTAATCATGGGTGACTTTAATCTACATATAGACTGGCCAAACTAAATTAGCAATAATACTGTGGAGGATGAATTCCTGGAGTGTGTACGAGATGGTTTTTTAGACCAGTACGTTGAGTACGTCTAGGGAACCGGCTATCCTAGATTGGGTATTGTGCAATGAGAAGGGGTTAATTAATAATCTTGTTGTGCGGGGTCCTTTAGGGAAGAGTAACCTAACATGATAGAATTCTTCATTAAGATGGAAGTGAAGAAGTCCAATCTGAAACTAGGGTCCTAAATCTAAACAAAGGAAACTACAAAGGTATGAGGAGTGAGTTGGCTATGATAGATTGGGGAGCTTCATTAAAAGGCATGATGGTGGATAGGCAGTAGCTAACATTTAAGGAACGAATGCATGAATTGCAACAGTTATATATTCCTTTCTGGTGCAAAAGCACAAAAGGAAAAGTGGCCCAACCATGGCTAACAAAAGAAATTAAGGATAGTATTAGATCCAAAGAGGAGTCATATAAAGTTGCCAGAAAAAGTAGCAAGCCTGAGGATTGGGAGCAGTTTAGAATTCAGCAAAAAACGACCAAGAGATTGATTTAAAAGAGTAAGCTTGCAAGGAACATAAAAGTGGACTGTAAAAGCTTCTACAAGTATGTAAAAAGAAAAAGATTGGTGAAGACAAATGTAGGTCCCTTACAGTCAGAAACAGGGAGAATTTATAATGGGGAACAAGGAAATGGCAGAGCAATTAAACAAATACTTTGGTTCTGTCTTCATGGAAGAGGCCACAAATAACTTCCCAGAAATGCTAGGGAACCAAGGGTCTAGTGAGAAGGAGGAAGTAAAGGAAATTAGTATTAGTAAAAAAAATAGTGCTGGAGAAATTAATGGGACTGAAAGCCGATAAATCCCCAGGGCCTGATAATCTGCATCCCAGAGTACTAAAAGAGGTAGCCATGGAAATATTGGTTGTCATCTTCCAAAATTCTGTAGATTATGGAACAGTTCCTGCAGATTGGAGGGTGGCAAATGTAACCCCACTATTTAAAAAAGGAGGGAGAGAGAAAACAGGGAACTACAAACCAGTTAGCCTAACATCAGTAGTAGGGAAAATGCTGGAGTCTATTATAAAGGATATGATAACAGGACACTTAGAAAATATCAACGGGATTAGACAAAGTCAACATGGATTTATGAAAGGGAAATCGTGTTTGACAAACTTACTGGAGTTTTTTGAGGATGTAACTGGTAGAATATATAAAGGAGAACCAGTGGATGTGGTGTATTTGGATTTTCAGAAGGCCTTTGATAAAGTCCCACATAAGAGGTTAGTGTGCAAAATTAAAGCACTTGGGATTGGGGGTAATATACTGGCATGGATTGAAAATTGATTCACGGAGAGTAGGGATAAATGGGTCTTTTTCGGGGTGGCAAGCGGTGACTAGTGGGGTACCGCAGGGATCAGTGATTGGGCCCCAGCTATTCACAATATATATCAATGATTTAGATGAGGGAACCAAATGTAATATTTTCAAGTTTGCTGACAACACAAAACTAGGTGGGATTGTGAGTTGTGAGGAGGATGCAAAGAGGCTTCAAGGTGATTTAGACAAGTTGAGTGAGTGGGCAAATACATGGCAGATGCAGTATAACGTGGATAAATGTGAAGTTCTCCACTTTGGTAGGAAAAACAGAAAGGCAGAGTATTATTTGGATGGTGATAGATTGGGAAATGTTGATGTATAAAGGGATCTGGGTGTCCTTGTACACCAGTCACTGAAAGCAAACATGCAAGCAGTTGGGAAGGCAAATGGTATGTTGGCCTTCATTGCAAGAGGATTTGCGTACAGGAGCAAGATGTCTTACTACAGTTGTACAGGGCCTTGGTGAGACCACACCTGGAGCACTGTGTGCAGTTTTGGTATAAGAGAGGATATACTTGCCATAGAGGGAGTGCAGCGGGATGGCAGGACTGTCGTATGAGGAGAGATTGGGTCGACTAGGCCTGTATTCACTAGAGTTTAGAAGAATGAGAGGGGATCTCATTGAAACGTATAAAATTCTGACAGGGCTAGACAGACTGGATGCAGGGAGGATGTTTCCCCTGGCTGCGGGGTCTAGAATGAGGGGTCACAGTCTCAGGATACGGGGTAGGACATTTAGGACTGAGATGAGGAGAAATTTCTTCACTCAGAGGTGGTGAACCTGTGGAATTCTCAACCACAGAAGGCTGTGGAGGCCAAGTCACTGAATATATTTAAGAAGGAGATAGATAGATTTCTAGACACAAAAGGGGTATGGGGAGAGAGCGAGAATATGGTATGAGATAGAGGATCAGCCATGATCATATTGAATGGCGGAGCAGGCTCGAAGGGCCGAATGGCCTACTCCTGCTCCTATTTTTCTATCAGCACTATAATCATGCAAATGAGCACTCGGCATGAATTTTGTGTGCTACCTAGGCCACTTTGACCCTGGCGCAGTTAAATAGCGCTGGGCCATGACACGGCCGATTTTCGGGCCATATCCAATTTCTAGGCCTCAGTCTTGTATGGTGTTTTTTCTGACACGATCCCAGGAAGTGTTCTTTATTTAGCATGTACTAATTTTATTTAAACTTTTTTTTAAATAACACAAAGACTCCATCTGGTGGTTGCACTGGTTTCACTTGTTCAGCATTTTGTTCTGTTTTCCATGTAAAAGAAAAATTTGTTCTAGGTGGTATATACTTGATGTCTGTTGCTTGTACATAAGGGTGTCAGTACTGTTGGGTATTGAGGTGCAAGGTTGGCTGAATATTGCCAGTTGATTCCATTATTTTGAAAATATTAATTCAGTTCCCTTGTATCCTTGTGCCCAGTAACTGTACTTGAAGTCATTATGCCAATAGTATTGTGAGCACTTGCTGTTTTAAACAAAATAATTTTTAAATAAAAGTTGATCCTAATTCTTTTTAACTCATTCATCTTTTAAGAGATATTCTGATAGTTAAAGATTTTGAATAACTCGTACTTAATTTTACAACATTTACCTAGTTATAAGATAAAATGCAGTTTCAAAGAAGAATATGCCTTCTGGAGGCCAAGGAGATATTTGAAATCTTCGATGCAAAGTAAAATGACTCGAGCACCAGAGGGTACGGTAGATGGATGGTATGCCCAAGTCACATTTCAGATGGGACTAGTCTTCGTAAGGGTGTTGGGCGAAATTAATTCACAGTCAGATTATTCAGATGATCATAGTTCAGTGCAGACAACAAAGCTATCCGAGCAATCGCTTATGTTCTGATAACTGTATCCAAAGACACATCAGTTCAAAGGATTGCACAAATATGCCTGGTACAAATTTTGGTCTTTTTATCTAAATTACAGAGGAGACGGTTGTGGCTTTCCTCCATGGCGAGGAGGCTATTTGGGGATTGCTTCAGACCACCTTGGACCTCTGCAAGAAGCATTAGCAGAGGTTAAATGCCCCTCTTGGTATCACTCTGGAGAGTCCAGGCTGATAGGCCTACTCCAAAATGGGTATAGCCTAAGAAATTGGAGCAGCATGCCTTGTAGATGAGCGGGGTCTTCGCTTCATTAGTTAAGAGGACTGGGTAAATGAAAAAGAAAGACTAAGAAAAGGGTGGTTGCATTCTTTCCTTCCACTCCACAACAATCAAGTACCACTGGGATAGCTTCTGCTTGAAGAAAATTCAAAGGAAGAATTGTATCCAATGATTTTCCATTAATAGTGCCAGATTGGAGCCCACGTTTTTGTACTAGTTACCAGTGAAATTTGAGAAGTTGAAGAAAACTACTTGTTGGAAGGGGCATTTGCATGGATCAGATGAGTGCCTGTGCCATTAACAGTGCATCTGGGATGCCTCCCTTGGGAAGGTCACTGCTGGGCCTGACCACAATGAAATGGTGTTGGCCTGAAGAAAGTGTAAAAGACTGAGTTTCTGTGCTGCAATAAATTGCAATAGGGAAAGCCCAGCCTTTTAAAAAATTAAATGCCTCTACCGCCCTAGCAATCCTGGAGGCCAGGGATGTACAGGCCTCCTATATGCCCCTTGTTGCTAAAGACACAAATGAGAGTATGTATGATTTGTGGCGTTCTAATACCATTTTATGTCTGGGTGTATTATGGCCGTGGCTCCAAAACCTATAGAATTTCTGATGGGGGCAAAAAGGGACGAGGACACGGCGTAAATAGCTCCCACTCCAAATTCAAACCTTTGCCAGCTTGGGTAACTGAACAGAGGTATTTCAGAACTCTTGTCTATGAAAGTCTTGGTCACTACCAATAAAATTCAATAAATATCTTCAAGGCATTCTCTTTTTAGGAACAATAAGCTGGCTTTCCTTTTTGCCAGCTTTTCTATAAGCATGTCTTCTAACGATGTGATTCCCTGGCTCAAGTCATTTCTAGCAATCTTTTCTCCCTTCGGTTTAGACGAGATGAATTCCAGTGACAGGATCAGTCTGGTCTCTAATGGTATCCTTACAACCTCTGGCGCAAGACATTTTCATTGAAAATTATTATTGCTTTTCATTTTGCACGGGCATGTGTCGATTGATGTGACTCTAGTTGGACTTCAGACCACATACAACACCTTTGCTTCTCTCCAGGTGAAAGTTGATGGACTTTTAAGCAGTCAGTGAACTCCTGACACTTCATTTTAGATAAATTGTTCTTTTAATGTTAAAAATACAATTGCCAATTGTGATCACAGCTCAAGATAATGACCCCTAATTTAATTCAGTTGAATTTGTAACTAAAATGATCACAGCTTTATTCTTTTAACAGTGGGTCAGCTGTCATTGGTACGTTTGTGTGAATGTAACCATCCAGAGAAGGAGAAACTAACAACAGTGATACCAATGCTAATATCACGATACTGGAGTGCTTCCACTACTATCAGGTGTCAACCGTAGCTCAGTGGTAGCACCCTCGCCTCTGAGTTGTAAGGTTGTGGGTTCAAATCGCACTCCAGAGACTTAAACACAAATCTAGGCTGACACTCCATGCAGTTCTGAGGGATTGCTGCACTGCTGGAAGTGCCATCTTTCGGATAAGACGTTAAACCAAGGCCCCGGCCCGTCTGCCCTCTCAGATGGACGTAAAAGATGCCATGGCACTATTTCAAAGAAGAGTAGGGGAGTCCTCCCCGGTGTCCTGCCCAATATTTATCCCTCAACCAACATCACAAACAAATTATCTGGTCATTATCACATTGCCGTTTGTGGGAGTTTGCTGTGTGCAAATTGGCTGCTGCGTTTCCTACATTACAATAGTGACTCCACGTCAAAAGTACTTCATTGGGTGTAAAGCACTTTGGGACATCCTGAGATCGTGAAAAGCATTATATAAATGCAAATCTTCAGGACGGATGGCAAATTATACAATCTCTGCTGCCTGCAGTCCAAAATTAATACCTCTGCAGAACTTGTTTGTGAACGCTTGTTTACTGATATAACTGTGCTCTTGTTGCCCACACAGAAGAGGACTTCCAAGTTATCACGGACCATTTCTCAGAAGCTTATATACCTCACTATCAATTAGAAGAGGACGGAAGTTAAATGCCAGCCTTCCCCTGGAAAGCCTTATGTGCCACCCAATATTACCATTGAAGGGCACACGCTGTCTGCAGTGGATAGGTTCACTACCTAGGAAGCACCGTGTCATATAAAGCACTTCCAGATGGTGAAATGAACAACAGATTGTTTAGTAGGCAGTAGTGCTTTTGGAAGGCTCCGTGTGAGGTTATGGGATAAAAGAGGCAACAAAACTTAAGGTCTGCAAGGCAATAGTTGTAACATCCTTACTGTATGTGTGCAATAGCTGGACCACTTCCATTCGCCACATCAGAAAGCTCAATCATTTCCATTTAGGTTCCCTCAGGAAGATCATGAAAATTCGATAGTGGCACAAGATCCACTGAGGTCCTCAGAAAAGCAAATATGCCAGGCAAATATGATAATGCACAGCTAAGGTTGGCTGTTAAACTAGTCTGAATGCCTGATACTAGACAACTCAAGAAAGTATTCTACGGTGAGCTGAAGCTTGGTAAAAGCTCTCGTGATGGTCAGTTCAAAAGATATCAGGATTGCCTAAAGACCAATCTTAAAAAAAAATTGACCATCTCAACTGCCACATGGGAGCATGATGCTTGTAACAGGAAAATGTGGCAAAAGATGATGCATGATGGCACGACAAAGCTTGAAGCAAGTCATACGCAGCTAGCTGAAGAAAAGAGAGCCCAAAGGAAATCGGAGAAAGATCAGCCCTCTGGTCAATCTGCCATCCAGTGTCCTCTGTGTTGGAAAACATTCCTTGCACAAACCAAACTTTACAGTCATATGAGAATCTATAACCTGTATTATTGGAGATAAAAATAATTATTGGATATCATCATCGAAACTCGATAGACGAACCATCATCATCAAAAGGACATCTAAGTCCCAAAAATCAGTATGGGTACCACCATAACTGAACCCACTGGAAAACGGCAGGGACCCAATTGCACCAGGTCTCTGCATTTTCCAAGATTTTCTGACATACCTTGTAAAGGCAGAACTGCTGCCTGTCCCTTACCAGGAAAACATTGTTGGGGAAGGGGAATGCAGCCAGGGGCAGGGACTCCCTATGCTGGGATTTCCCGCTTGCTGGCTGAGTCAGGATGTAAAACATCATCTAGATGTGTATGTAGTAAACAGTATTAGAAATTCTTTGCCCCACAAGGTGCAAGATCTGTTAAACTCCATTTGTGAACTCAAAGAAATGGCTGTAACATGAAAGAGACCAATGGCATAAATCACAGCTTGGGCTGTGGCAGAGCCATCTGAACTCTGAGTGAACTGAAAGTTGCATCATCTACATGCAACCTCTCATCTTGAAGATCTATCTAGAAATGAACCTAGCTGCTGCTCCCAATAGTCCAGTTGCTTATTAGACTTTAAGAAACACCATTCTAAAAAGGGTGTATTAACACTTCCACACGTTTTGCGCCATTATCATTAAACTTTTCTTTCTGTGATTGTAAAATGAACCGAAATCCAAAATGTTCTGCATTAATCGTACCATTTACTGTTTATTATTTCTAACTCTCACAATTGCTCTTTGGTAAGGGAGTCTACTTTTAGCTACTGTACAAAGGAGAGCTGCAGTTTAACAGTTACCGGCACTTGTATAGTGCCTTTAATGTAGCAAATCATCCCAGGGTGCTTCACTGGGAGGAGCAGGAATGGAGGGAGAATTGAAAAATGTGGCTGGTTTATGAGGAGGCTTCTGAAGCTGCGGTGGAGTGCGTTTAAAGCAGAGGGTTTTATGGAGAATTCCCTGGTGAAGGGCTTGATGGTTTTTAATGAAACTGGGCATGTTTCCTTTCTCCCACTACCTCTCTCCCCATCACTAATATATATTGGCAAAGGAGGAACTGACGCAAATCAATATCTCTAAGGATATGGTGTTAAGGAAGCTAAAGGGATTGAAGGCGGACAAATCCCCAGGGCCTGATAACATGCATCCTAGGGTACTGAAGGAGGTGGCCCTAGAGATAGCGGATGCACTAAGTATGATTTTTCAGAATTCATTAGACTCGGGAACAGTGCCCATGGATTGGAGGGTAGCTAACGTTATCCCACTATTCAAAAAGGGGGGTAGGGAAAAAGCAGGTAATTACAGACCTGTAAGCCTTACATCAGTTGTGGGCAAAATGCTGGAGTCCATCATTAAGGATGAAATAGCGGAGCACTTAGCAAATGGGGACAGGATAGGACAGAGTCAACATGGATTTACAAAGGGTAAATCGTGCTTGACTAATCTATTGGAATTTTTTGAGGGAGTAACTGGTAAAATAGATGGGGGAGAGCCAGTAGATGTGGTGTACCTGGACTTCCAAAAGGCCTTCGACAAGGTCCCACATAAAAGATTAGCATGGAAAATTGAAGCTCATGGGATAAAGGGGAAAGTATTGACGTGGATAGAGAACTGGCTGTCAGATAGAAAACAGAGAGTTGGAATAAACGGCTCATTTTCTGAATGGCAGGCAGTAACAAGTGGGGTACCACAGGGATCTGTCCTGGGTCCCCAGCTGTTCACAATTTACATTAATGACCTGGATCAGGGAGTCGGATGCAGCATTTCCAAATTTGCAGACGACACTAAACTAGGAGGGGGGGTGGGCTCAGAGGAGGAGACCAGGAAGCTCCAGAGCGATTTGGACAGACTGGGTGATTGGGCGGATAAATGGCAGATGCACTATAATGTGGACAAGTGCGAAGTTATCCACCTTGGGTGCAGGAACGGGAGGGCAAATTATTATTTAAATGGCAATAAATTGGGAGAGGGGGAAGTACAGAGAGACCTGGGTGTTCTTGTACACCAGTCACTGAAGGCGAGCATGCAGGTGCAACAGGCGGTCAAGAAGGCAAACGGTATGCTGGCCTTCATAGCAAAAGGGTTGGAATACAGGAACAGGGATACCTTGCTGCAGCTGTACAGGGCACTGGTGAGACCACACCTCGAGTACTGTGTACAGTTTTGGTCGCCTCATCTGAGGAAAGATGTTCTTGCCATGGAGGGGGTGCAGCGGCGATTCACCAGGCTGATACCAGGAATAGCGGGATTGACCTATGAGGAGAGACTATGTAGTTTAGGGATGTACACACTGGAGTTTAGAAGATTGAGAGGGGACCTCATAGAAGTGTATAAAATTCTGACAGGTCTAGACAGACTAGATGCAGAAGGAATGTTTCCCTTGGCGGGTGAGAACAGAACTAGAGGACATAATTTAAGGATAAGGGCTAAACCATTTAGGACAGAAATGAGGGGGAATTTCTTCACTCAGAGAGTGGTGAACCTGTGGAACTCATTGCCACAGAGGGCAGTGTACGCCAGCTCATTAAATATATTTAAGAGGGAATTAGATATATTTCTACAGGCAAAAGGGGTTAAGGGTTACGGAGAGAAGGCGGGGACGGGATACTGAATTGGAGGATCAGCCATGATCTCATTAAATGGCGGAGCAGGCTCGAAGGGCCGGATGGCCTACTCCTGCTCCTATCTTCTATGTATCTATGTATCTATGTATATTGAAGGTGAAAGTGATCACATGGTGGTGGGGGGGTGGAAAGCTACAGCATCAGTTGCAGAAGTTGTTGCATCATTTTCTGTAACATGAAATTGTAAATGTTCTTGTCGGAAAGGCTTTGTTTAAACCTTAGCAGGACATGCTCAGGGGGATGTGTAGCACACGTTAATATATACTGCAGTGTTCTTCTGTAGTTTTTTTCTGCAATTGTAGTTTGGAATTGTCTGCAATGCCTTCTGCAATCCGCTCCATGGGATTGGCTGCTTTTAACAAAAAAAGTACACTCGTATAAAACTGTTGAACATCCATTTGCTTTTTACACCTGATCAAGGGACTGGGACTTCCTGTTCAGACACTCTGAGCGAAGCTCTCGTTTTCTATATGTGCCCAGAATGAGACACAATACTCCAGTTGAGGCCGGACCAATGTTTTATAAAGGTGGTTCATAATTTCCTTGTTTTTGCACTCTATGCCACTATTTATAAAGCCCAGGATCCCATATGCTTTTAATTCTGTCCCAGATTATCGTTTCTAAAAGCTCCCCCACTACCGAGGTTAAACTGACTGGCCTGTAGTTCCTTGCACCCTTTTTTGAACAAGGGTGTAACATTTGCAATTCACCAGTCCTCTGGCACCACCTCCGTATCTAAGGAGGATTGGAAGATTTTTTTTTTATATTCGTTCCTGGGATGTGGATGTTGCTGGCAAGGCCAACATTTATACGGCCAGTACCTCTGCAATTTCCACCCTTGCCTCCCTCGGCATCCTAGGATGCATCCCATCCAGTCCTGGTGACTTATCTACCTTAAGTACAGCCAGCTTTTCTAGTACCTCCTCTTTATCAATTTTCATCTCATCCAGTATCACAACTACCTCCTCTTTCACTATGACTTTGGCAGCATTTTCTTCCTTGGTAAAGACAGATGCAAAGTACACATTTAGTACCTCAGCCATGCCCTCTGCTTCCATGCGTAGGTCTCCTTTTTGGTCCCTAATCGGCCCCACCCCTCTTACGACCCGTATACTATTTATATGCCTATAGAAGACTTTTTCGAATTCCCTTTTATGTTAGCTGCATGTCTATTCTCTTTGCCCCTCTTATTTCCTTTTTCATTTTCCCTTTTTGAACTTTTTATATTTAGCCTGGTTCTCACTTGTATTCTCAACCTGACATCTGTCATATGTCCCCTTTTTCTGCTTCATCTTACTCTATCTCTTTTGTCATCCAGGGAGCTCTGGCTTTGGTTGCCCTACCTTTCCCCCTCGTGGGAATGTACCTCGACTGTACCCGAACCATCTCCTCTTTAAAGGCAGCCCATTGTTTGATTACAGTTTTGCCTGCCAATCTTTGATTCCAATTTACCCGGGCCAGATCCATTCTCAACCCACTGAAATTGGCCCTCCTCCAATTAAGTATTTTTACTCTAGATTGCTACATGTCCTTTTCCATAGCTAATCTAAACCTTATGATACTGTGATCACTGTTCCCTAAATGTTCCCCTTCTGACACTTGCTCCACTTGACCCACCTCATTCCCCAGAACCAGATCCAGCAATGCCTCCTTCCTCATTGAGCCGAAAATGTACTGATCAAGAAAGTTCTCCTGAACACACTCCAGAAATTCTTTCCCCTCTCTGCCCTTTACACTATTGCTATCCCAGTCTATATTAGGATTATTGAAGTCCCCCATTATCACTACTCTATTGTTCTTGCACCTCTCTGAAATTTCCCTGCAAATTTGCTCCTCTGTATCCTTCCCACTAGTTGGTGGCCTTTCGAATACACCTAGTGTAATGGCACCTCTATTGTTTCTTAACTCTAACCAAATGGATTCTGTCCTTGACCCCTCCAGGACATCGTCTCTCTCCAGCACTGTAATATTCTCCTTAATCAATACTGCCACCCCACCTCCTTTCTTTCCTTCCCTATCTTTCCTGAACACCTTGGGCTAGATTTTATCAATGGGGATGTGTTGGGGACGGGACTGCTGCTTGTCGGGTTTTAGTCCTGCCCCCCCAATGACGTCTGGCCAACCCATGCTATTTTCCCCTGATTGACCTTGTTAAGCCCGTCCTGCGGGCTTAGCCGGCCAATTAAGGGAAAGCCGGTGACAGGACGTCAGCGTATGACGTTTCATCTGTCAAATTTTTGACCAATGAATTGTTAGCGTTTGACAGCTTTGAGAAGCTGTCAAACACTGACAATCTCTGTTCTTTTGTGAGTCCTTGTACTCAAGACTCACCAAACCTCTTTCCTTAGCAGAAATCAGATGGCTGCTGCATCTGAGAATGCACCAGCCATTCTGTCATCTCTGCCGTTGAGATGAGGAGCCTCGGATCCCCAAGGGTTGAAGCCTGCAGGAAGAAGCAAAGGTAAGTAAACTTTTTCTAACACTTTACACTCACCTCACATACTTACCTCTCCACACTTGCACCCATCACTTACCTCCACAGCACACTTTTCGACCCCTCTCACCCCCGCAGACCCACTGCTCGCCTCGCTGACCCTGGCGAGGTTCGCAGCTGTCGGGAAGCCCACACTTGTGTGGGTAAAATGGGGATAAGCCTCTTAACTGCCTGTTAACTACCTGTTAACAGGCAATTAATTGGCTGTAATCCCCTTCCCGCCTCGGAGACGGGTCCCTGCACGAGATGGGGACCCGCCTCCCGGGAAGATGGCACGGAGGCAGGTTGGGAGCGGGGTCGGTACCCGCTCCCAGTTTCTGCCATTTTCCCTGCAGTCCCGCCTCCCCAGGGCTGACAAAATTCCCCCCCTTCTATCCAGGAATATTTAGTACTCAATCCTGCCCCTTTTTGAGCTAGGTCTCTGTTATCGCCACTACATCATATTCCCATTTGGCTATTTGTGCCTGCAGCTCATCAACCTTATTTACCACACTTTGTGCATTTACACACATGCACTGTAAACCTATCTTGGACCTTTTTTGTATTCTCTTAGTCTGACCCCACCTAATACCGTACTATTTCTTACTCCTAGTGCTATCTGTCTCTTCCAATCCTTTGTGCACCTTGTTTCTCCTTTCTAATGCTACATCCTGGTACCCATCCCCCTGCCAAATTAGTTTAAACCCTCTCCAACAGCACTAGCAACCCCCCCCTACCGCCTTGAGGATATTGGTCTCTGCTCTGTTGAGGTGCAACCTGTCCTGCCTGTACAGGTCCTCGCATCAATAGTTGGGAAAATGCTGGAATCTATTATAAAGGATGCAATAACTGGGCACTTAAAAACTAATGGCCCGAAAATTAGACCTAATACGCGAGAGTAAGCACTGTGTACTCTCGCGTTTTAGGTCTCCAATTGCCGGTTTCCTGCATGCACTGCGCATGCGCAGGAAACCGGCACTTCGTGAATTCAAAAGGGGGCGGTTCCTAAGTGAACCGCGTGTGCGCTACAGGCTGCGCGCACGCAGTGCACTTAGTGCTTTGAACGCGCAGGTAAGCATGGAAGATTTTACACATAAAGAAAGGAGGTGTAAGACCCTCTTTTAACAAGGTAAGTAGTTAATTAAGTATTTTAAATTTTTTTCAACAGGTTTATCTTTTTTAGAGACTTTAAAGAAAGGTAAGTTTATTTTTATAACTTTTAAAAAGATTTTAAAAAATTTCAAAAATTTAATTTTTTGTTTAAAGTGGTTAATTTATTTAACTATACTTATTTTATTAATGTGATGGCTTTTTTTTAAAATTTAATTGAGGTTTAGCTGTTCTTTTGGGGGTGTGTAGGATTCATAGCTTTGACAGCCCTTGCTGTTAAAACTATGAATGAAAGATGGTGTGCTGCCATTGGCTCTAACTGAATCACGTGATCCCAGAGCTCGCACGAACTAATTGCGTCTCTGGGTCACGCAAGCACTGCACAGCTGCAGCCTTGAAACGAAAGTTCGTGTGGGCCCGGAGGAAAAAGGTAGGCGCGGAGTGAGATATCGCGGGGAAGCCTTATCCCCGCGTGAACACTCGGTGTTTAATTTCTGGGCCAATAGTAAGATTGGGCAGAGTCAGCATGGATTTATGAAAGGGAAATCCTGTTTAACAAACCTATTGGAGTTCTTTGAGGATGTAACTAGTGGAGTAGACAAAGGGGAACCGGTAGATGTGGTGTACAGGAAACTCTCAGTAGCTTTCATAACTATTCTATATACCATTTTTATATTGAGGTTAGAAAAATGCATCTGCAATAAAAGTAATTGCTTCCAAATGTAAAGCTAAATAAGAATGTTGTAGCTGTATTACATCTGTTTGTATATCTCAGAAGTAGAGGTAACTTTCAAAACAAATTGCAGCATTGCTCACTAATGCATTAAAGGTATCCAGTTGCCTTTAAACCCTTTTGACAAGAGCTATGAGATTTGTTGAGCGGATTCCTGTAGCACAGCCATGGAAATCTACTTAAAATGCAAAATTTATTGTCTAACAATTGAAATGTTTTTGGGAGGAATAAGGGAGAGTGTGTGTGTGTGTGTGAAAGCTGCAAGCAGTGCAGGATTAATGCAATATCAATGTTGTATACAGAACCTGTGTCCTAGAGTGTTCCAGTGCTAGTCTTAGTTGTCCAACCTAATCACATTTACTGAATTTTTATTTAGACCGTTTAAGCATTTGCATGCAAACCTGCCTTCATAACAATCATGTATACATTTTAAAAACCAATAGAAGTGCCACTTACTACTGAGCAGAAGACCAGACATTCACTGGGCTTCAGCTTTAAAATTTATTTTTAGTACACTTTGAGATAATAGTTTGATTCTGTTCCATGGTGTGTAGCAAGAAGTGTTGGATATTTCACATTTACCTGTAGTGCTGTACCTTTAATGTCTACCTACTGGCGTTCCAGTGGGGAGTATTGGAGAAAATGGCCTTGCATAGAACAATTCAGATCCTGGGACCATTTTTCCTTTGATTTGAAAGCATAGCTCCGATCTTATCCAGCTACTGTGTGTCTTCTCTACAAATAACCTATTTTTGGCTCTAATATTCTGCAGTTAATTCTGACTGCAACCTCTCTTTTTACAGCACACTGCAAAGCCAATGAGCATGTCACTATATTTTGTTTTTAAAAGTAAATTAGCAGCGAATGTACTGCCTATAATTTTCCTTCAAAATATTTTATTGCTCGGCCATTGAATATTGTTCATTATTGAGTTTTTTTACTTCATGGATACATTTACTTCAGTTATCACCACCCAGTTCCATGCTCGCCACTCCCTGTTCATATCCCTAGGTTCTGCCATATCCACATCACCTTCGTCAATTTTAGTCAAAGTTAGCAATGAGCATTTTCAGTGATTGTGAGCAGGGTGTACTATCCCTCTTTTTTTTGTTTTCCTTATTCTGTACACAGCATTGAACACAGTTGACCATTCTATCCTCCTGTACTGTATCCTTCATGGAACTAAAATTGCTTGGTTCCATTCCTATCTGTTCCAACATAGTCTGCATATCTCTGGTGATGAATAGGAGGAGAAGTCAGCACTGAAGATGGCTTACTTATATCTCTGAAACATCGCTCACCTCAGCCCTTATCTCACTCCACCACAGCTGAAGACCTTATGCACACTTTTCATTACCTGTAGGCTATCTCCAGGCTCCACCCTACATAAACTCCAACTTGTCCAAAACTCCATCACCAACATCCAGTTCTGCTTACCCATCCTGCCAGTCTCCAATGATCCCTGGTAACCCCGTTTCCCCAAATCATTGAATTAAAAATCTTTTGTTTTACAATTTTGCCCCCGATACACTGAGGCAGCTTTCTCCACCCCCCCCCCCCCCCCCCCCCCCCCCACCACCCCAATACACCCAGGCAGTGTGTTCCCTTTCTTCTTACTCTGTTCTCTTCCTTCCACCCCCCCCCCCCTATTATTTAAGCAGCTTTCAGCTATATTGCCCTCACACTCTGAAACTCCTCCTCAATCTCCTCCATGTTGATAACTCTCTCCCCACTTTCAAAAGCCTACCAAAAACCTAGCTCTTTATACTTGTGTGGTTATCTCCTTAAACTCTCCTAAGTGCACACTGAGCATGAACAGAACGTTTACTGTAAAATTTACACACTTTATTAGATTATGATACAAAACAATACATAACATGCTGTAATTTTACATGCACTTGCAAATTCTGTAATTTTTTATTGGCCTTTTTTTAGTTTTACAGAATTTGGTTAATGTCTTTATAATTGTGTTGTGTAAAATTTACACACTTTATTAGATTATGATACAAAACAATACATAACATGCTGTAATTTTACATGCACTTGCAAATATATACATTGAGGGTCTCCTACAGTTCTGTACTTTTGGGTAGCATAGCATAGAGTTCATTGTGAAGTTATTTCTTGGTATGGCCTTTGGTCAGGTAAGAGGAAATGTCTCTTTTTTTGTTGATGTCTAGTCACATAATGCATATCTGTCTAACTCATTGCCTGTATTTGTGGGAAGATAAAATGATTTCAGTTCTGATTGTGATTAACAACTATTCTGTTCGTAGTGTGTAAGTGATGCAGGTACTCTGACCTAATTCCATAGTCTTTTTGTTTTACAAAAAATTGATATCTGACCCATTACTGTGTGCTGTTACAAGGGTTACATTTGCAAATATTTTGCATTTTTAGTTCTTGTAATCATTTGTGCTTTAACCATTTTCCTTTTGATTCTGTTGTAAAATCCATCATTTTGTATTGTCTGTCTCCTTGTAGATAATGCAATGGGGACAGGCATGCTGATGCACATTTTAATGTCCTTTAACACAAACTGACCAGCATGGGGGAAAAAAAATTATCTATTAGTTTTCATGGGAGGGGTGGGCTAGATTGATCCATGCTGGAGAATTATATTTTACTTAAGGTCTGAACGATTGGAGAGTCCATTTTCTGTGTTGGTGTTGCTTCAGTTATACAATATCTTCCAGTTATGATGTATTTTAGATTTGTTTTACTGTCTCATGCAGACAGTCTTTCTATTTAATTGGCTTTCCTTGGCACTATTTAGGATGTCTGTAGTATGTTGGGTCAAGATCCTATTGATTTTTGATTGGGAAGTGTAAATTTTCTTTAAAGCAAATACAGTACAGTAAGACCAATTCACTTTAGAGAGCACATTGCTTCTAATTATATATAACCTTAGGAGGGGGAGTGGGAGGCAAGAGGTCAACACTGATTGATTAGAATACTGTACAATACTGTAACATATTGCAAAATAATACTTTCAACAAAAAAGCTGACATTTGATCTTTTCAGAAAAGGTTTTTTGTTTTTGTTAAAAATCTCAATATCTGAAGTATTCTGCACTTTTTTGCAAGTCGACATTTTTTTTTTGAGTGTGGTGTTCTTCAGCTGCTGAAGCACTAGTACAAATTACCTGATTATGATGTATCATGTAACCAGAGAAAGTCTCTTTGTTCGGAAAAAAAATCAATACTAAACCTCTTGGAACAGCTTTTTTCCCTTTTAGATGTCCAGGTAGAAAGGGTTTGGAACTGCTGATTCTACATTTTAGAGTGACAGTGATTCATACTATCTTGCTGTCCATTCTGGTCTCTAACTTATACCTGAGGGCCTTCACCTGACATTTCATGCATGACTTTGGAAAAGGTTAAGAAATCTTGGATTCTGGTTGTAGGTAGAGAGGTAATGGGGATATACCTTCACTGCACAATCGTGCATCTTGTATCAGTGTATCTATAGAACCAGAATACATAGGCATTTATTAAAATCGCACTTTTAGGCAAAAGCACAGGAAATGATTTTTTTTTTTAATCCTAAAATGGAGGTGGTAATCCAATTGGTAATCGCTTACTTCCCATTCTGTCTTGCTCAAGTTATTATTTCTGGTCTTCAATGCGACTAAATTAGATGTAATCGAGGCTTCTGCTGGTTGGAGTATCTTAGTATGGATGGGGGAGGCTCGTACTGGAACCCAATTCTGCACTAGCTCCAGTTGGCTGATTTATTAACATTACTCAACCGCAACAACAACTTGCATTTATATAGCGCCTTTAAGGTAGTAAAACGTCCCACGGTGCGTCACATGAGCGTTATCAAACAAAAATTGACACCAAGCCATATAAGGAAATATTGGGGCAGATGACCAAAAGCTTTGTAAAAGAGGTAGGTTTTAAGGAGTGTCTTAAGAGATGGAGAGAGGCGGAGAGGTTTAGGGAGGGAATTCCAGAGCTTCGGGTCCAGGCAGCTGAAATCACAGCTGCCATTGTTGGAGCGATTGAAATTGGGGGTGGGCAACAGGCCAGAATTGGAGGAGCACAGATATCTCGGAGGGTTGTAGGGCTGGAGGAGGTTAGAGAGAGAGTGGGACGAAGCCATGGAGGGATTTGAAAATGAGAATTTTAAAATTGAGGTGTTGCTCAACCGTGAGCCACTTTAGTTCAGCGAGCACAGGGGTGTTGCGTGAATGGGACTTGGTGCGAGTTAGGATACGGGCAGCAGAGTTTTGGATGAGTTTAAGTTTATGGAGGGTGGCAGATAGGAGGCCGGTCAGACATGCGTTGGAATAGTCAAGTTTAGAGGTAAAAAAGGCATGGATGAGGGTTTTAGTCGGGCGATGTTCCGGAGATGGAAGTAGGCGGTCTTGGCGATGAAGAATCCTGTGACCCAGATTGTTCTACCCTTCCAAAAACTGAAAATGGTTAAGAATGCAACAAAATGTATTTTTTAGGAATGAGGTTTTATGTATTAATTGTGCCTGTAATTGTAAGTATCAGTGTTGGCCTTCCTACATTGTACATTTTCTGGAGCTACATACTGTATTAGGATATTTTAACAGGTTATGTAATGTTTGTTTTTGCTTGAGACGCAGAAATTTTCAACTACTGTGTTGCATTCAGTGTTCTTTCAAGAGAATCTAGTTTGCTTTTCCACACAAACATTTAACTTCATCACTTGGAAAAGAAGATTGTACCTCTATAAAATTGAAAATAGATGAACAAAAGGAAGAATCAAAGGTAAAAGTATTGGTCTGGAAACTACCTCATTTCATAGGATAAAAAGGAACCTAGCCCCGAAATAATTGTTTATAATTTTTTTAAAAAGCAGAACAAACAATGTTCCAGCAGTGGGAGATATTGTGAGATGGGTTAATACATTTGACAACGAGTAAAAGGGGTCTGTTGAAGGCTACCGTTCCATGGAACTCATCCAAAAACCCTGCTGCCTGTATCCTAACTCGCACCAAGTTCCGTTCACCCATCACCTCTGTGCTCGCTGACCTACATTGGCTCCCAGTCCAGCAATGCCTCAGATTTAAAATTCTCACCCTTGTTTTCAAATCCCTCCATGGTCTCGCCCCTCCCTATCTCTCTACCCTCCTCCAGCTCCACAACCCTCAGATATCTCTGCTCCTCTAATTCTAGCCTCTTGCGCATCCCCTATTTTAATTGCTCCACCATTGGCAGCCGTGCCTTCAGCTCCCATGGTCCTAATCTCTGGAATCCTTACCCTAAGCATCTCCGCCTCTCTACCTCTCTTTCCTCCCTTTAAAACGCTCCTTAAAACCTACCTCTTTGACCAATTGTTTGGTCATCTGTCTTAATATCTCCCTGTGTGGCTCGGTTTTGTTTGCTAACACTACTGTGAAACGCCTTGGGACGTTTTACTACGTTAAAGGCACTATATAAATACAAGTTGTTGTTGATAAATAGAAGTATCATCTTGGCCCAGTGGCAGCTCTCTCCCATCTGAGTTGAAGGTCATGAGTTCAAGCCCCACTCCAGGACTTTGAGCACATAATCTAAGCTGGCATTACGGTGTATACTAAGGGAATGCTGCATTGTCAGAGGTGCCGTCTTTTAGATGAAATGTTCAACTAAGATCTCCGTTTACCTGTTCAGGTGAACATAAAAGATTCCATGGCCCTATTTCAAGAAGAACAAGGAGTTCACAATATATCCATTCATCCCTTTACGAACACTACCAAAACAGATTAACTGCTTATTCATCTTATTGCTGTGTGTGAAACCTAGCTGGCTGCTGTTTGCCCACCTAAATGACTGCACTGTGTAGAAAAAGTACCCTGTAAATTGCCTGAAGGGTACCTTTGAGGTTCATGGGGGAAATGCTCGGTAAACTGCCTGAAATGTGCTCTTAGAAATGGAGATTTAGCTTAAAAATGTGCACATAAGATGGAATAGTAGTTGAGCTGAATGCTGACAAGTAGCTATGAAGCAAAGCTAGTCAAACACAGGTTTCAAAGCTAATGAAACCTCACTCTTTTAAATTAATTAAGCCATAAAGCTTCTAAGTTAATTACACCATGAAGGCTTGTGTATATAAACAAGAAATTAGTTACTAGTGTTATACCATTTGGAATACTCGGGTACAGGGAAGAAGCACCTAGAGGGACATAAACATGTCACCAATGTTCCCGGGCAGCGCTCTGCAGCTCCGGCGCAGCCGGCTCCCCGGCTTTTAAATAGGAAAAACCACGCACACGCGGTATTTTGAATGGGTTGCACAGCCCCTTAAAGGGGCCGCGCACCCCCCAAAAAATTAAAGGGAACGTTGCATGTGTCATCCCCATATATTTGTGTGAGATTGTGTGGATAGGCAAGGTAGGTTGTAAAACAGAGACACCCAATCTCGATGTTCAGGCTTTACTGGCTCGAAGGCATCGAGACCCTTCCATGTTTGTTAGAAGTGATTGACAGAAAAGGGGGTGGGGCCTTCTGGAACATGTCACTCAGATTGGTTGGTTGTATGGAGAGGGTTTTTCCTTAAATTTAAGGGAAGTACTTGGTACACCTCTGGTAGTCCAGATTGGAATAGTCAATCGTAGTAATCTGTACCTAGCAGATGTGAGAAGGTACCCTTACCAGTAAGGCACCTTCAAGACGGAGATTCAGAGGAAGAACTTAAATTGTGGCTACACCAGGCCACTAAGCCAGTTAGCAGATATCTTCGCTCCTGCGAAGGTATGCAGCTGAAACTGAGGATCCAATTGGAACAGATAACCCCATCGCTGAAGGGGCTCATTGACTCAGTGCTCCAGAAGCTAACTCTTGCATCCCAGAGAAGGAAGGAGATCAATTCAACCATGCCGCTATTATGAACAAAACCGTATTAACTCTGTGGCATTGCTTAAAAACTAGCATTTAGACAATCTATCCAGTAGACTGGCTCTCCAACGCTGTTAATTTATCAGCTATCTAAAGAGTTACTCCTAAAAGTAATCTCACCAATTTGTAGTAGTCTCGGACACTGGTCTCAACTGTAATTTAATAGTCAGTGGTTCTGTTGACGCTGAACTACAGTTGTGCTACTGACTTACCTCGACTACTCATTCAGTTAAGTAACTGTCCATTAATTGTTGCTATTCAAACTGACTACATCTCTTCATATCTATTAATTTCTCGTATACTCAATGTTTAACTTTAAGTTGTGATTTTTGTAGTCCATAAATAGCTGTTAGAAGCTAGTGTCCAGCCAATTCAGCTCACTCCATGTGACGTTAAGGAGTAATTGAGTACACTGGGTACAATGAAGGATATGGGCTCTGACAACATCCCAGCTGTAGTGCTGAAGATTTATGCATCAGAGCCAGCTGCTCCCCTAGCCAAACTGTTCCAATACAGCTAAAACACTGGCATCTACCCGACGATGTACAAGATTGACCAGGTATGTCCAAAAAAAAGTATAAATCTAACCCAGTCAATTACTGCTTAACAACAGTAATAACAACTGTATTTATATAAACCCCTTTAACGTAATAAAATGTCCAAAGGTGCTTCACGGGAGCGGAATCAGATAAAAATTGACACTGAGTTAAAGAAGAAGTTAGGACAAGTGACCAAAAGCTTGGTAAAAGAGGTAGGTTTTAAGGAGATTCTTAAAGGAGGAAAGAGAGGTGGAGATTTTTAGGGAGGTAATTCCAGAGCTTAGGGCTTAGACAGCTGATTGCACAGCCGCCAATGGTGGTGTGAAGGAAGGGGTGTGGGGGTGGTGGTGGTGGGGGGGACACAGACAAGAGACCAGAGTTGGAGGAGTGCAGAGATCTCGGAGGGTTACAGAAGGACTACAGCAGTTCAAGGAGAAGGCCCAATACCTTCTCTGGGTAACAGGGGATGGGCAATAAGTGCAATCTTACCAGTGTTTCCCACATCTCAAAAACAAATAATGGAAAAAAAAACAGCAGCTGCACTCCAAAATGTAATTAATTTATGTGATGTGTTTCTGAGATTTGAGATGCTGCATAAATGCAAGTCTGTCCTTCAAAAAAATATTAAGTGATTTCACAATGTTTTCAGGCAACTATGTGAAAATTGTCTTTTCTTTAATTAAATTATTAAGCTAGCTGAATTCTGCTTTTGTTGGATTGAAAACTGCTTTGGCAGTACAAACTGGAGATGGTTAATAAATGGACAGAGCTTTATCTGGAGTTAGTGTGTGATGGTGGGGTAGGGTTGCAAGAAAGTGACTGGAGAAATTTTGTAGGGGGCTGTTATGGGTTTTTAGACTAGTTGTAAATGATACTGGGGAGGTAATTTCTAGTAACATAACCGTTGCTCACGCCCCAAGCTATGTGGCTGGGTGTCAAGTATAAGGAGGATTGATGACACTCTAAGGGAACTGGACAGATTAAGTGGATGGGTTAGGAATTGCCAAATAGAAGATTATACATATTGGACAAAGAAACCTTAAATGTATACACAATGAATTGGTGTCTATTTAAAAAGGATTTAAATGTGATTCTTGTCCATTCACTCAAAGTATTCAGTAAATGTGAAGCTGTTAAAATGTCTGATCAAATACTAGAACACAGGTAGGGTTATTGAGCATAATTTTGGGTACCTTACCTTTAAAATGCCATTGAAGTATTCGAGCAATTCAGAAAAGAGTGCCAAAGATGATTCCACAACTTGTTTAATTCTGTCATCATTTTTATAAGTTGGGCTATGCGGTCAATTTTAATCCGGAGCAGGTTTCAGGCGAGCAAGGGTGGGAAAAGTGCAAAACTCACTCGCTGACCTAGATATCAGGCTCAAGGTATTTTAACTCTTGGGCTTCATTTAAATTTGACTAGCGGGTTTGGCTCTTGATTGTGTTGGGAATAGGCGGCCTGCCCACTTTCTGGGTGCAATTTCAGGTGGGCCTCCAGAGGCCTATTTAAAGTGGGAATGTGCCTCTTAAAGGTTGTGTTCACTTTACTGACATTGTTATCTATTATTGCTGCGAAGCGCAATATTAGTCAGAAATTCCCTGAAGCCTCACTAGAGGTCGGGTGGAAGTGGTGAGAGCAACGAAGGACCTTTTCCTTCTCACCAATGGAAGGAAGAAACCCAAAATGGACGTTTACCAGACCTGGAGAGAGGTGGCTGAGCTAGTCAGCTCCAGGAGCATCCTCCCCAGGACCTGGGTGCAGTGCAGGAAATGTTTCAATGACCTGACAAGAGTAGCAAGGGTGAGTATGGATCTTAATTTCTCCATTTCTCAATAACACCAGGCAGCAATCCTCCCTCTCCCTAAGCCCAACACTGAACAATTCTCACCTGCAATACATGTTTCATCATCACATGGGCACACAATGCCACCCCTCATTCTCAGTCCAAACACCACATTCACGTCTTGCTGCCTTCACAGCAGCCACTAATAGCATTCTGTTGGCACATGATAGCTATTGTAAAACAAAGAACTCCTCTGATGACTCTTTCCTCACCTCACGTTCCAGCCACTTACTTTCCATTCAACACCTCCCTAAGAAAGAAAAAACTTGCATTTATATAGCGCTTTTCATGACTTCAGGACATCCCAAAGCACTTTACAACCAATGAAGTGTAGTCACTGTTGTAATGTAGGAAACACGGCAGTCCGTGTGCACAGCAAGATCCCACAGCAATGAAATAAATGAACAAATAATCTGCCTTAGTCCATAGATAATCTGTTCCCTTTCCTGCTTGCATCTTGTTGCTTCTTCCCATCAACAAATGCAAAAAAAAAAGCAGAAACCCCACATGTGCACTCTCCTTTTCAGTAGCAACTCACTAAGTCTTGTCCTCTCTGTAGGAGAAAATGATGCACACCATCTTCAGCTGCGGTTCAAGAAGGTGGCTCACCACCACCTTCTCAAGGGCAGTTAGGGATGGGCAATAAATGCTGGCCTTGCCAGCGACACCCACATCCCATAAATGAATTAAAAAAAAAAAATGAGGACTGGGGGAGGAACATCCAACATCATGATTCTCTCCAAGCTGGAGCAGCAAGCTCTCAACATCAGTGGCCCCTCGAGAGCTGCCCACATTGGAGATTTTGAGGCTGGGGGCTTATCTAATCAGGGTTTCTGACTATTACTTGTACCCCCTCATGTAACTCAGAAAAACATACATTCAGCCAGCTTAATAACATTGAGATGCATTGTGGGCTGTGACCTGCCACTGTGCAGCCTGTCAGTGCCATCCTAACTTGCCCCTGTATGATCCTGCGGAAGAACAGACCTAGGAGGAGGACAATCATCTTCCGCTCCATCACTCCCAAGCACCAGCACAGAGACTGCTACCACGGCTAGGTTAAAGAGTGTTTGAGGGGTGTGCACGGGGTGACTCAGCCAGCACAAGTGAACAGGAGCTGGTATTGGTGGCAGGGACAGCCCAGGAGATGGCAGGTGACATCCTCTCCCAACTTTGTTGAGGAGGACAGAGATGCAGGCTTCAGGGACCCAGCTATGAAAAGAAATCTGCTTGCTTCACACAAGCAGTTATACCAGGTATTGGAATACCTGCCCAGGAGTTTCAGCCCCATGGCTGAAACTATGAAGCGGTCTGCTTCCAGCCTGTGTGGTGTCATTTTGCATAGCATCACCACTCTACAGTCTGCCTTGGAGTGTGTGGCCTGCTTCGACCAGGCCCCCACAGCAGGAGTCTGTGTTGCCAGGCTTTTCAGCTTTGGAAGCTCAAATGTCTGCCATCTAAACGTTGGACTGCACCTTGGAGAGACTGGTGGACCGAATAGATAAGGGCTTTCAAGACGTCACTTGTCTTCTGCAGTCTCCTTCCCTGCTGATCAGGGGCGAGACTCATCAGTCCTACTGAACAACATCAAAGGTTGTGTCAGCTTGTGCCTTTTTTCAGGAGAATACATAGATTTGATGGAATCTGATCGAGCAGATTGTACATGTTCTTATGAAGGAATCCAGACTGATACCTGGGATGGCAGGAATGACGTATGAGGAGAGATTGGGTCGATTGGGCTTGTATTCGCTAGAGTTTAGAAGAATGAGAGGGGATCTCATTGAAACTTATAAAATTCTAACAGGACTAGACAGACTAGATGCAGGAAGGATGTTCCCGATGGCGGGAGGGTCCAGAACCAGGGGTCACAGTCTAAGGATAAGGGGTAAGCCATTTAGGACTGAGATGGGGAGGAATTTCTTCACCCAGAGGGTGGTGAACCTGTGGAATTCTCTACCACAGAAGGCAGTTGAGGCCAATTCATTAAATATATTCAAGAAGGAGTTAGATATATTTCTTCAGGCTTAAGGGATCAAGGAATATGGGGAGAAAGCCGGGACAGGGTACTGAATTTGGATGATCAGCCATGATCTCATTAAATGGCTCGAGGGGCCGAATTGCCTACTCCTGCTCCTATCTTCTATGTAATCAGTATCGTGGGTCACATGCATATTTTTGCTCATTCTTTAGGATATACTTGGGTGATTAAATATTTTACAGAATGCTAGGTATCTAGTCGTCTTGAGTACATAGGAATGTCAGCTGAATATGCTTCTGGATATTAATTTGTATGTGCCTATTGGAAGGAGCGAGATAAATTGGTCAGATGGCTTTTGCTTCACCAGCAATTTATTTCCCTACTTGAACACTAATTTGTTCTGTAGTGACTTAAGAACAGCAAACTTGATGATGGATTGTTCATCAAGCTGTTGCATATTTTTTTTTAACTATGAAGTAAACTGGAAAAATGGGCATTCTCTAAGTTGGCCTTCATTAGATTCTAACCAAAGGGGCAAGTGGCATTGATTCATTGGAGACTTAAAAAAAAACTAGGATGTTCTAAACTTCATACTGTTGGAGATGCTAGATTTAGACCACGATTAAATGTAATTAAACACAATGAAAAAGCAAATCGTGTTAGAAACAATAGAATGGCAAGCCATTTGTACTTTACATATTTTTAACATTTCATTATTTTAAATCATTTTTCAAGTTTCTTTTGGTAATTTTGCATTTACAATGTGCTTTTGGATAGTGCATTTAACAGGAGTGTTTTTCACCTTTTTATTGAAGCTCATTTCTGTACTTTCTGTTCACATTTTATGTTCCGTTCTCTTTTAATGAAAAGAGTTTGCACATTCTCCCCGTGTCTGCGTGGGTTTCCTCCGGGTGCTCCGGTTTCCTCCCACAGTCCAAAGATGTGCGGGTTAGGTTGATTTGGCTATGATAAATTGACCCTTAGTGTTAGGGGGGATTAAATACGTGGGGGTTACGGGGATAGGGTGGGATATGTGTCGGTGCAGGCTCGATGGGCCGAAATGGCCTCTATCTGCACTGTGGGGATTCTGTGATTCTGTAGTGGTTTTTAGTAATTTAGGAAAACATTGCTCAGAAAAGAAAAAACATTGCTCTGTTATTTTTTGTGTGAGGCATAAAAGTAGATCAGAAAATCTATTTGCTTAAGATCTTTCACCGTGTTCTCCAAATGTTACTTGCTGAAAGACAAAAATATTATATACTGTTCAGTATGTATGTTCTGTGCTGAGTACCTATGCTTTGTTGGCTGCTTTCTCCTATGTTCTTTATCATCCATTTTCCAGACCAAATCAGTGACCCAAGATTCAAGGCAGAGGCACTGTGCAGGGTATTAATTAGCTCACCCAGAGACTTGCTATCCTGGCCTTTCAACCTTCCACAGGCCAGTGAATGCAATAGAACCTGTCATATTTGTCTTGTAATGAAAGTGAACTTTTGCCATGCCTCATCATGTTACAGCAGACAGAAAATGTCCAGCTGAGATTTTTTAAATGAATATATATGTAGGTTGGAAAGAAATTAACCTGCAGCAGGAGTGGTTGCACATCGCTGCGCTACTTGTAAGATCTTAATGGTTTCTGTTGTCAGGTGTACTGTGCATAGAACCACACAATTATAAACTTGTATCTTCGCTATGCGCTCAGTAAAGTAATTTAAAGAAAACTGCAAATGCTAGAAATCTGAGATAAAGAAAATGTCAGAAATGCACTGCAGGTTGATAATCTGAAAGGAAAAAATGGATTAATGTTTCAAGTGACAAAACATTAACTTACTATTCACTTTTAGATATTCATTAACCTGCTGTGCGTTTCCAACATCTTTTTGTTTGTGGTCTGTTAACTGGTTTAATTCCAAACTGGTTTAGTAAAGTTAGTGCAGTATATTTAATGACTCATCAATGTGCCAAAGATGGGAAGGTTTAAAAACATAAATAACCCAGAGTATAATTGCTGTTGAAACAGTTTGTTGAACAAACTTATCAGCCGAGCTTTTATCAGAGTCATCATAAATCAGTGCTACATTTAGGTGTCTCTGGAGTCCTTTGTTTTTTTTTGTGTGTAGATCATGTCATTAACAGTAGGAGCAGTCTTCTGGCCACATACCTAAGATGCACTGACAAGTACTGTTTTTAATATATATATATTTTAATATTTTGCTTTTGCAGGTATTTAAAATTGAAGTACTCATGAGTGGAAGAAAGCACTTTGTAGAGAAACGGTACAGCGAATTTCATGCACTCCACAAAAAGGTAATTTCTTTCATTCCTCCTCCTCCTCCTTCCCCCCCCCCTGCCCCCAGCCCATATCTACCCACTGTAGGGTTCTGCTACAGGGCCACAGAGCAAGTGGAATTGTTAATCATCAGCTGAAGGGGCACCCTTAGAGTATTTATCTAGTAAGCAGCTAGGTCCTACTGGAAACTTGAATTGTCTTGAATTTGTCTCCATTCATCTGAAGAGTTCATTACTCACCTGGCAATGCTGTCATGGAAGGAGGCAGCTGCAATGATGACTCCTTGACTTCTGTTGATGGAAGGATTCCTCAACGAAATATTGTTCACAAATGCTGTTTTCTGAGCTGATGCTGAGTACAACATTTGTAACACTTTGGTTGGCTGCAGACCCAATTAATCACTGTACATTGTAACCATTTGTACAGTAAGCTGCACACAGCCATATTTTTGAAAATCAGTTATCTCGGCTATCTTGTTAAGGCTGTCAGATTTACCCTTTTCACAGCACGACGAAGACCCCCACTGCTGAAAGTACTTCTGCACTGTTCTGTCAGTTGGTGGTACTGTATAATCAGAGTTGGTTTAAATTTACTGCTTGGAGGTTTTCTACGCTTTCCACCCCCGCCCCCTACTCCTGATGAGGGTGGTCGCAACATTGGCCTGGAACGTGCAGTCCTGATAACGGCAAACTGGCAGTGTCGCTGTCATTTCACCTTTTGAATACTGAACGCAACTTCAGGATTTAGGGCCTGTGCAGCCTAATGCGGAAATCCTAAAGTTGCAGTCTGTCATTCACTGCTTCGACCCTGGCTGTGCTGTGGACCCCCACTGAGCCGGCAATCAGTGAAATCACTGATCTGCCAAAACTTCCCCTTTTTCCGAACAAATATCGCTGTTAGAAACCCCATAAAAAGTTAGATCCATTTAAATGAGGTGTAACTGGGTTTTTAACGGCGATCTCAGTAATAACTACTGATACCCAACCGTTCTGGCGCTGAAAAACTAATTTTATATTGGTGGAATGTCAAATTTCTCCATTAAGTTAAAAATGATTAGATTTTAAAATGAATAAAAAAAGTTTTTTTTAAAGTTTGTTCATATTGATATTTCAGCTTCTACCTTAACCCTTGTGTATGTAAAATAAATCTTTATTTCGCTCTCTGTAAATGTTTTAAAAAGTGATTATTAGTGCTTTCTATTTCTTAGTTCCCTGTATGTGAGAATTCTGCAATATGATTGGTTGCTTAGACAGCTTATTGATGTCACAGCAGCTCGCACTATGGGATTCCCCCTATACAACGTTGATTTCAGCTGCACATCGGAAAAGCCGAACTTCTCGCCACAGAGATCGCAAGATCTTTGTGGGAAGCTTACTTCAGAGCCGGCGGTGAACACCTTTGCTTTGCCGCTTGACTGCAAATTGCAGGCCATTGATTTCATTTCAGGCATCCAGGGATAACCTTTGGGCCAGATATGTCACAAGCCGCTTGCAGAGTAGTGTTCCCTCTACAGTACCCCAACAATGTGCCTTAACCACAACCTCAGCAGAACACCCCTTACTGCATCTTTGTGAATTATTTTGCTTTCTACGCTGACAAAGCTTACGGTGCCTTGAGATTAACTGCTTGTGCCAAATTGTGGTTAGTTTTGTTGTGTGAATCCTTTCCACCAGGAACTGCCCAAATTCTGTTAGGAGCCTTGTAGCTGACAGAGAAAATGCAATTTAATTCCACTTGTCTGGGCTGGATTTGAACCCAGGTGCCAGAGGTGAAAGGTGTGCATTATTCAGTCCCCAATGGACTACTTTTTTGTGTGTTTGAGGCACCAGTTCCAGTATTTTGTTTCCCTTAAGGCCATATGCTTCTAAAATAATTGTTGATAGAAACTGGGAAAAAATGAGTTTACAAAAATGTGCATTTGAAATTAAAATAATGGTGCACGCTGTTGGTTGGGAAATCTGTTCCGAGATTAGGTTCATGTGTTTCTGTTTATTTTTTAGCATCTGGCTTTAATCATTGCCCATTGTAAATTTTCTTAAAGCAGAATGCAGAATCTTGCATATTTGTACAGTGCACTATTTTTTAAGTGAGGAAAAATTGTAATCTCTGATTGTCCTATATCAGCTAAATAATACACAGTAATTTACTCAAACATTGGGGTGGATTTTTGCATGTTTCGCAGGAGGGGGGCTGGGGTGATGGTGTCCAGGGCAAAAGAGGTCGCAACTTTCCTTTATAATCAGTGTATCTGCACACCAAGATCCCTTTGCTCCTCTTTCAGTTAAAATTTTACCATGTAAGGTGTATTTCCTTCTACTATTCTTAATTACAAAATGGATTACTTCATATTTCTCTGCCATGCATCTACCATTTACTTTCTCATCCTGTATTCTTTCATAGATTTCATTATAATTTGCCAAGCCCCCGCATATTTTGATATTCCCTCAATTCCTAAGTCCAGATCGTTTATGTACCTAATAAATAAGAGCCCCAACAGTGGCCCCTGTGGAGCATATCTTGCCAGTCTGAAAACCTTCACTTTACCCCAACTGTTTGCTTTCTGCCCTACAACCATCTCTTCATTCTTATCACCTAATTCCTCTTACTTCCAGGTACCATTATCTTTGCCTTAAGTCTCTTTTTTATGGTACCTTTATCAAATGCTTTTTAAAAATTCATATAAACCCTATATACTGCATTTCTCTTTTTTTCTGTCACCACTATTATTTCTTCAAGAAATTATAAATTTGGTCAAGTATAACCTGCCTATTAGAATTCCATGCTAGCTCATGTTTGTCCAGTGCTTAGTCATTTTAATTCTGTTATAGATTCCAGTCATTTATCAGCAACTGAAGTAAAACTAACTGGTCTATATTTTTTGGCTTATCGTTGTCTCTATTTTTTGATATGTATTTTTTCTCCTTGGAGATGTAATTTTTTTTAAGCCATCAAAACTAGTTTGAATCTAAGCATGACAAGTGGCAAGGTGGCAGATGACAGCATGAAAGCTGACCAGTAATTTGGTCAGACTCTGGGCAGTGAACATCCCTTGAAGGTTTTTTTCCCCCAGTGTTGGCAAATCTGGAAAATCCATCTGTATTTAACCTTGTATTCATGCTGTGAAATAAAAAGGTCCCTCTGTTAAGTAATTACCTTGTGTATTATTCTGTATAATCTATTAACAAAATGGGAGAAAGAGGAGCACTATTTAGCAAGATAGCTAGTCTTAAAGTTGCTTTGAGTTTTGTTAATTGTAAATTATAAATTACTTTTTTTCTAAAAAGCTGAAGAAAAGCATTAAAACGCCTGAAATGCCTTCAAAGCACGTGAGAAACTGGGTTCCTAAAGTCTTGGAACAACGACGCCATGGTTTGGAAGCCTACCTTCAGGTATAGTGTAATTCTTCCAAAATGTATTTTTTTTTAAAAAACAGCTTACCTCATAAATCAAGATTATGTAGCCCAGTTGCTTAAATGTGTTCTGCATTGGGAGTTCCTTTCTATCTTGTGTAAATGAGCTTATACGCGGAGTTGCCCTCAAAGGTGTTTAACCTGTTAAATATATCATGGGTTTCAACCCACAATACATGTTTCAGCTTTATTCTGTCATACTGTCACACACCTATGAATTCTGCTATGAAATATTGATTTATCAGATCACAGGGCACTTCACAGCGCAGAGTGTTGATGCCAAGAATTCTGACATACAGACTACACAAAGATAATGGCCCATTTCTGTCACTGTCATAGCAGTAGAGTCTGTGGGTCCATCCAGGCTTTCCATGCGTGTTGTTGTAGGAATAGCTATTACTAACTGATCTGTTAGAAGCTCATCCATTTTCCCCACCTCCTTATTAATATTGCACAAATTTTTTTAGTCTTCTACAAAATCCTTTATAGGATACATCCCTGGTGATTAGTTGTGGCAGTTCTTTCACAAGTATGAAAAACGTATGTAACCTTGATCCTGTGCGTGGTGACCTTTTATTTGTAAGAATGAAATGATTTATAAAGCCAAGGTGATTATTTAATATGTCGTCTCAATACATAGAAATGAAAACTGATTTCTCAGAGTCAAAGGTTTAGATCAGGCCAAGATGTAAACTGCTAAGGATCAGGGCAGTAGTCTGATCTGAGAACAGTCAGCTGTAAAAGTAGATGTGTACACTGGTATGTGAAAAGCTATGTGTTTAATAGTTGGCCTCTATCTGGTTTCAGGCCATTATCAATTCACCATGTTGCCTTAAATATTTTACTACTTATTTATCCATGGTTGTTTTTATAATAATTTATCTAACAAATGCATAATTCGAGTATTTCAGAAACGGCCCTTTGGTAGGTTTAATGAATAAAGTTATCCAAGAAAATGTCTGTGCATGAAAATTTGAAAGAGACCTCTTGCTTTTTTAATATTCAGTAATGTTGCAGAGAATGGTATATTTCTTCACTCTTAGTTTTTCTGCTGTATTTATTTTATATTAATAAATAAACTGACTACTGTGATGTAAAAGAATTTTGACAGGAATTGATTAGAAACCTGGGTGCAGCTCTAGTTTAACCAAAATTGGATGAAACCTTGAAAATGGCATTGTTGCTGCCCCAACATAAGATGTGAGTCCATGTGGGGCGAGAGAGAGAATGTAACACCTAGTACAGATATAATAAAGGTTACAAATAGTAGTGACTTGTCTATTTATTTTAATCACTTGTGTCTACTGGCAGAAGTTTAAATTAGTTTTTAAATAAATTCTGGAACACCAGATGATGCCACTGACTATTATACTGCACCTGTTATACTTTGTTGAACCTTCTTTTATGGCTTACTGACCACATGTGTATGTTTGATGGAGAGGAAGATGGAGGAAACACATTTACCAGCCTACCAATTTTTACTGAAACTATGCTGTAGTGGTAATATAACCACAAAGTGAGTCCTGTTGTAGTAATTTTAAAATGTTCTAAAATCTGAAGTTGTTAAATATGCCCTTGTTCTCTTTTTATTTGATTGTCTATGATCAACGGTAGCCTTCTAAACATTCAGGTTTAGGCCTGCTATTGCAATTTTACCTATTTACTTCAAAGAATTGCCACCGACACAAGGGGTGGGATTTTAAAGGGTGGTGGGGGGGGGGGGGGGCGGTTCCGGTAGCGCGCGGGAAACCTGGAAGTCACTGCAGTGCGTCTGTCAGTGGGTTTTTAACCCAGCCACTGCATTACCGTATGATTTCCGGGGTTCCTGAACAATTGGCGTCAGCGGTCATGATGACCACCCGCATGATGCAATATCAACTCTAGTATTTAAAGGGGCACGCCAAACATGCAAGTTGAAGGAATTTGGATCCAAAAAGAAGGAAGTGGGAGAATGAACTCCAGAGGGTCAAAGGCTGCGCCTCGGTTCGGTGATACCACCCTGGATGTGCTGCTGGGGGCTGTGAGGACACGGAGGGATATACTGTTCCCTAGCGACGGGAGGAAGAAGCCAGCTGGGGTCACCAAGAAGGCGTGGTTGGAGGTGGCACAAGAAGTCTGCAGCAGGAGCGTGCGCATTATCCCAACGCCCTCACTCTGTGTTCTCAAGCCTACTCCAGCATATCAATGCTAACACCAACTTACGCTGCAGGTACACCCATCCCTCTGTCTGTGCACTTCCTCACATCCCCATCTGTACATCCACCACTGACACTCACCCTCATCCTTATGCAATGTCATGCCTTTCCCTCTTGGTCACCCTCTCCATCCATCTGTTCAACACATGCCATTACTCTCACACATAGGTCTCTCTTTCCCTCCTTACAGGAGAAAAAAGCACAGAACACTAGGGAGAGGCAGAGAACTGGAGGTGGCCCTCCACAGATCTCATGGCTAGCAAGCGCAGAGGAGGAGGCCCTGGAAATCAGTGGAGTCTCAGTGTGCCTGGCCATCAGAGATGGAGGCCTCCCGGCAACCTGGTGACAGAATTAAATATCAGTCAGCCACATGGCATACAACACTCACTCATGTCGACTTGATGCGACTTGACTCGATCAGTGAATAAGGTGAAAGCAGGGAATAATGGTAAAAAGTTAAAATTAAAGGCTCTTTACCTGAATGCACAAAGCATTCGTAACAAGATAGATGAATTAATGGCACAAATAGAGATAAATGGCTTTGATCTAATAGCCATTACAGAGATGTGGTTGCAAGGTGACCAAGGTTGGGAACTAAATATTCCAGGGTACTTGACATTTCAAAAAGACACGCGGAACCGAAAAGATGGGGGGGCGGGGTGGGGGGGTGTAGCCCTGATAATAAAGGATGACATAAGGACAGTAGTGAGAAAGAATCTTGGCTCGGAAGATCAGGAAGTAGAATCAGTATAGATGGAGAGAAGAAATAACAAGGTGCAGAAAACACTGGTGGAAGTAGTTTATAGGCCCCCAAACAGTAGCTATACTGTTGGACAGAGTATTAATCAAGAAATAATAGGAGCTTGTAACAAAAGTAATACAATAACCATGGGGGACTTTAATCTTCATATAGACTGGGCAAATCAAATTGGCAAAGGTAGTCTGGAGGACAAGTTCATGGAATGCATTCGAGACCGTTTCCTAGCACAATACATCATGGAGTTTGCACATTCTCCCCGTGTCTGCGTGGGTTTCCTCCGGGTGCTCCGGTTTCCTCCCACAGTCCAAAGATGATCGAGTTAGGTTGATTTGGCTATGATAAATTGACACTTCGTGTTAGGGGGATTAAATACGTGGGGGTTACGGGGATAGGGTGGGATATGTGTCAGTGCAGGCTCGATGGGCCGAAATGGCCTCTATCTGCATTGTGGGGATTCTGTGATTCTGTGGAACCAACCGGGGACAGGCTATTTTAGATCTTGTATTGTGTAATCTCATAGTAAAGGATCCTTTGGGGAAGAGTGATCATAATATAAAATTTCAAGTAGAGTTTGTGTGAAATACTTCAGTCGGAAACGAGAGTCTTAAACATAAATAAAGCCAATTACATAGGTATGAGGGGCAGGTTAGCTAAGGTAGATTGGGAAATTAGATTAAAAGCTATGACGGTAGATAAGCAGTGGCAAACATTTAAAGAAATATTCCAAAATTCTTAATGAATATACATTCCATTGAGGAATAAAAACTCCACGGGAAAAGTGATCCATCCGTGGCTAACTAAAGAAGTTATTGAAAAATATTAGATTAACAGAAGAGGCTTATAATGTTGCCAAGAAGTAGTAGTAAGCCTGAGGATCGGGAAAGCTTTAGAAACCAGCAAAAGATGACCAAAAAATTGACAAAAAGAGAGAAAATAGAATATGAGAGTAAACTAGCAAGAAATATAAAAACAGATTGTAAGAGCTTCTACAAGTATGCAAAAAGGGAGAGTAGCAAAAGTAAGCATTGGTCCCTTAGAGGTGAAATTATAATGGGAAATAAGGAAATGGCAGAGACTTTAAACAAATATTTTGTATCTGTCTTCACAGTAGAAGACCCAAAAAGCATACCAAAAATAGTGGGGAACCAAGAGGCTAATAAGAGTGAGGAACTTAAAGTAATTAATATCAATAGAGAAAAGGTACTTGAGAAACTAATGGGACTAAAAGCCGACAAATACCCTGGATCTGATGGCCTACATCCTAGGATTCTAAAAGAGATGGCTGCAGAGATAGTGGATGAATTGGTTGTGATCTTCCAAAATTCCTGAGATCCTAGAACGGTCCCAGCAAATTGAAAGGTAGCAAATGTAACCCCGCTGTTCAAGAAAGGAGGGAGGGAGAAAACCTGGAACTACAGGCCAGTTAGCTTCACACCAGTCGTTGGGACAATGCTGGAATCCATTATTAAGGAAGTGGTATCAGGGCACTTAGAAAACCAAATATGATTAGGCAGAGTCAACGTGGTTTTATGAAAGGGAAATCGTGTTTAACAGATTTATTAGAGTTTTTTGAGGATGTGACTAGCAGGGTAGATAAAGGGGAACCAGTGGATGTAGTATATTTGGATTTCCAAAAGGCATTCAATAAGGTGCCACATAAAAGGTTGCTACGCAAGATACGGGCTCATTGGGTTGGGGTAATATATTAGCATGGATAGAGGATTGGTTAACTGACAGAAAACAGAAAGTAGGGATAAACGGGTCATTTTCCGGTTGGCAGGCTAACTAGTGGGGTGCCGCAAGGATCATTGCTTGGGCCTCAGCCATTTACAGTCTATATTAATGACTTAGATGAAGGGACAGAGTGTAATGTATCCAAGTTTGCTGACGATACAAAGCTAGGTGGGAAAGTAAGATGTGAGGAGGACGCAGAGAGCCTGCAAAGGGTTAAGTAAGTGGGCAATAAGGTGGCAGATGGAGTATAATGTGGGAAATGTGAGGTTATTCACTTTGGTGGGAAGACTAAAAAAAGAGTATTTTTTAAATGGTGAGAAACTATTGAATGTTGGTGTTCAGAGAGATTTAGGTGTCCTCGTACAGGAAACACAGAAAGCTAGCATGCAGGTACAGCAAACAATTCAGAAGGCAAATGGCATGTTGGTCTTTATTGCAAGTGGGTTGGAGTACAAGAGTAAGGAAGTCTTGCTACAATTGTACAGGGCTTTGGAGAGACCATGCCTGGAGTACTGTGCACAGTTTTGGTCTCCTTATGAGAAAGGACATACATGCCTTAGAGGTGGTGCAACGAAGGTTCAGTAGATTGATCCCTGGGATGAGAGGGTTGTCCTATGGGGAGAGATTGAGTGGATTGGGCCTATACTCTCTGGAGTTTAGAAGAAGGAGAGGTGATCTCAGTGAAACATATAAGTTTCTGAAGGGGATTGACAAGGTAGATGCTGAGAGGTTGTTTCCCCTGGCTGAAGAGTCTAGAACTAGGGGTCATAGGGCTGGATTTTCATTAACCCGTGGAGGCGGGTTTGGAGGCGTGTGGGGGGTTAAAATTGCGAAAACTGGCGGGCGGGCACAAGTCCACCTCCATCCTGGCACCACGCAATTTTCATTAAATCGTGTCTGCTGGTCCCGACTCCGTCCCGCCTTTAAGAGGCGGGATAGGCTGTTAAGGCCCTTAACAAGCACTAAATTGGCTCTATAATGCCATTTTGAAAGGCCTTTGTGATTTTAACCCTTGTTCTACGTGAAGCACGCCTGGTGTGAACCACGAATGTGAAACCTGGCGGTAACACATTTCGAAAGCTGCCTATCAGCTGCAGGTCCACTATTACAACGGAGTAGTAGTAAGAGGAAAAATATGTGGGAGCAGACCTAGGGCTGCTGCTGCTCATTTTGCCTTCAGGTCCTCTCACAGCAAAGTCTCTTTTTCTCTCTTCTCTCTTCTGTCAAGACTGCTACTGCTCATTTTACATCCAGGTCCTCTCACAGCAAAGGCCAGGCAGTCTCTGAAGACCTTCAATGCAACAGCAATGATGACATCATCAGAGGCGACTTTCAGACTGAAAACACTAATTGGTTCATGGGTTCCCACATGCTGGAACTCAATTGACCAATTAGGTGAAAATCGCATCAATCTCCCACATCTAATTGCAGTCGGGTGGATAACACGAAAAGTGGATGACACGACCCCAACCCGCCCCAGTATCAAAATCCAGCCCATAGTCTCAGGATAAGGTGTTGGCCATTTAGGACTGAGATGAGGAGGAATTTCTTCACTCAGAAGGTTGTCAATCTTTGGAATTCTCTACCCAAAAGGGCTGTGGATGCTCAGTCGTTGAGTATATTCAAGGCTACGATAGATAGATGTTTGGACTCTTGGAGAATCAAGGGATATGGGGATTGAGTGGGAAAGTGGAGTTGAGGTCGAAGATCAGCAATGATTTTATTGAATGGCGGAGCAGGTTCGGGGGGCCGTATGGCCTACTCCTCCTAATTCTTATGTTCATTATGTCAACAGTGAGTGAAATATGATCATGTGCATAATGATTACGTCAAACTTTCTTACCTTGACCGTACTCATTCATGTCTTTTTCTCCCACAGGGCCTTCATGCATCCCATGGGAGGTGGTCCAGCTGGCCGCCGCCATGGACAACTCCTCAGAGGAGGTCACTCCCTCCTGAGGGTGCACCGTCACAGGACTCATGCAGATCGTGCACTTCGGTGGGACCAGTAAGCCAGATAGTTGGGTTTTCACCTGGTGACTTTCACATCAGAAGTGAACATGAGCAGATGATGGAGACAGGGACAGCGGTAGAGAGTCCGCATTGGCGGGCGCAGGAAGCTCCAAGCTCTGTTCAGCTGGATGCAGATGCTGTACCTTGGGGACTGTTGACGAACAGGATACTTCTGGAGCAGCAGCAGAGAATGTGCGATGTACTGGCAGGCGTTCCAGCCGCACTGTGCACACTTGCAGAGAGATTGGAGGAGTCTGCCTCGAGTATGAGTGCCATGATGTCGCAGGCCTTTGTGATGATGTCTTTGCCCATGGAAAGATTGGCCACCTGCATAGAGCATCAAATGCGGCAATCACACAAGTGCATGCAGGCATTCACCAATGGCTTGCACACTATGAATGCCACTTTAAATAGGATGACTGATACCCTAGCCTTGGCCATTCATCGCCCCACTGATCTGCAGCAAAGTGTTCTCCAGCTCATTGCGAAAAGGAAAGTGAGGCTGGGCCATGAGAGAGCTAATGGTGAAAGGGGACATGGAAGTGGGGACTTCGCTCAAAGCGCTTCCACTTCTCACCCGTTGCCTCCCCCTCAGTCAGTACTCCACATGCTGCCTCGTGTCCCGATGACGAGTCTACCCCTGCACAGGTGCAGTGTTTGGCGGGGCCCTCATGGGCTCCAAAACGCAGAGAACGTCGGCCAAGAGCATCTCAGCTGTCAGGGCAGGGATCTGAGCAGCCTACCTCTACCTCTGCTGAAGTTACAGGGGTTGCACCTCAAAGAAGTGGTAGGAAAAGGAAGAGTAAAGATTTGTAGTCGCACAAAGGTATGCACACGGGTGCATTACAAGTTGTTAAAATGTTATGTTTCTGTTTTATATGCGAGTCACATAAATATAATTGTTTTGCACCACTTTCACGTCTTACCCATTCTTGGTTGCTGGCAAGTGGCCTTTTCAGCTGTGTGATGATGAATGCGAAGACATGAATTGACGCCGAGTAATAGGGGGCTGTGAAAGTGAAGCTTGGTTATTTGCAGGACTGCTTTGTGTTCGTGGCATTGGGGTGGGGGGTGGGGGGGGGGGGGGGCGGGGCAAAAGTGGCTTTTGCATGTGGTTGTTAGATGGGTGCACTGGTGGAACCTAAGTGAACCTCGCAATAATGAGGGCAATAGCAAAATACTGCGGATGCTGGAAATCTGAAATAACAACAGAAAATGCTGGAAATACTCAGCAGGCCAGGCAGCATCCGTGGAGAGAGAAACAGAGTTAACGTTTCAGGTCTGGGACCCTTCATCAGAACTGGAAAAAGCTGGAGATGTAACATATTAAGCAGGTGCAAAGACGGAGGGGGGTGGGGTTAGGAGGGGAGGAAGGAGTTGAAAGAACATACTGTGCTTATGTAAGAGGCAGGAAAGATAAAATGTTGCAAATGGGAATGGCAAAATCATACAGCATGAAAAATGGGGGCAGGGATTATTGTCTGAAATTGTTGAACTCGATGTTGAGTCCGGAAGGTTGTAAAGTGCCTAATCGAAAGATGAGGTGCTGTTCCTCGAGCTTACGTTGAGCTTCATTGGAACAATGTAAGAGGCCGAGGACAGAGAGATCCGAGTGGGAGTGAAGCGGAGAATTAAAGTGACAGGCGACCGGAAGCTCAGGGTCACCCTTACGGACTGAACGGAGGTGTTCCGCAAAGCGGTCGCCCAATCTGCGTTTGGTCTCCCCAATGTAGAGGAGACCGCATCGTGAGCAGCGAATACAGTATATTAAATTGCAAGAAGTACAAGTAAATCGCTGTTTCACCTGGAATGGGTGTTTGGGGCCCTGGACAGTGGGAAGGGAGGAGGTAAAAGGGCATGTGTTGCATCTCCTGCGCTTGCACGGGAAGGTGCCAGGCGAAGAAGAAGGGCTGTTAGGGGTGATTGAGGAGTGGACCAGGGTGTCGTGGAGGGAGCGGTCCCTTCGGAATGCTGAAAGGGGAGGTGAGGGGAAGATGTGTTTGGTGGTGGGATCACGTTGGAGGTGGCGGAAATGGCGGAGGATTATCTGTTGAATGTGGAGGCTGGTGGGATGAAAGGTGAGGACAAGGGGAACCCTATCGTGGTTCTGGGAGGGAGGGGAAGGGGTGAGAGCAGAAGTGCGGGAAATGAAACGGACACGGTCAAGGGCCGTGTCAACCACAGTAGAGGGGAATACTCGGTTGAGGAAAAAGGAAGACATGTCGGAAGCACTGGTATGGAAGGTGGCATCGTCAGAACAGACGCGGCGGAGACGGCGAAACTGGGAGAATGGAATAGAGTCCTTACAGGAAGCAGGGTGGGAGGAAGTGTAGTCCAGGTAGCTGTGGGAGTCAGTGGGCTTGTAGTGGATGTTTGTCGAAAGCCGATCGCCAGAAATGGAGACGGAGAAGTCAAGGAAGGGAAGGGAAGAGTCGGAGATGGACCATGTGAAGGTGAGGGAAGGGTGGAAATTGGAAGTAAAGTGAATGAACTTATCTAGTTCAGGTTGAGAGCAGGAAACGGCACCGATACAGTCATCGATGTACCGGTAAAAGAGGTGAGGGAGGGGACCTGAGTAGGACTGGAACAAAGAATGTTCCACATATCCCATGAACAGGCAGGCATAGCTAGGGCCCATGCGGGTTCCCATAGCAACACCTTTAATTTGGAGGAAGTGACTGGAGTCAGAGGAGAAGTTGTTTAGTGTGAGAACAAGTTCAGCCAGGCGGAGGAGGGTGGTGGTGGATGGGGACTGGTTGGGCCTCTGTTCAAGGAAGAAACGGAGCGCCCTCAGGCCGTCCTGGTGGGGGATGGAGGTGTAGAGTGATTGGACGTCCATAGTGAAAAGGAGATGGTTGGGGCCAGGAAACTGGAAACTGTTAAAGTGACGGAGGGCGTCGGAAGAGTCGTGAATGTAGGTGGGAAGAGACTGGACAAGGGGAGAAAAAATAGAGTCGAGATAGGAAGAGATAAGTTCCGTGGGGCAAGAACAGGCTGAAACGATGGGTTTACCAGGGCAGTCCTGTTTGAGGGCATCCTGGGCAGCAATGTGTGCTGCTAGTGGTGCATTGCCCGCATCACCACCCTCCTCCTGCTCCTGCTCCTCCTCCTCCTCAGAATTGTCCAAGGAGGCTCTGCGCCATGTTGTGCAGAGCAGAGCACACCACGACCATTCTGGAGACTCTGGTTGGTGCATACTGAAGGGCGCCTCCAGATCTATCCAGGCACCTGAAGCACATCGTCAGCATGCCGATGGCTTGTTTGATGACACATCTGGTGGTCATATGGCATTCATTGTATCGCTCCTGTGCCTCATTCCTTGGGTTTCTGAGAGGTGTCATCAGCCACGTTTAAAGTGGGTATCCCTTGTCTCCTAGGAGCCAGCTGGTAACACTGCAACCAGGTGCGAAGATGTTTGGGAGGGTGAACTGCCGCAGGATGAAAGCATCATGGCAGCTGCCCAGGAATCATGCACACCCCTGCATAAGAAATAGGAGCTGGAGTAGGTCAATAGGCCCTTCGAGCCTGCTCCGCCATTCAACAAGATCATGGTTGATCTTCTACCTCAACTCCACCTTCCCGCACTATCTCCATATCCCTTAGTTCCCAAAAAATTATCGACCTCTGTCTTGAATATACTCAACGACTGAGCATCCACAGTTCTCTGGGGTAGAGAATTTCAAAGGTTCACAACCCTTTGAGTGAAGAAATTTCTCCCCATCTCAGTCCTAAATGGCCGATCCCTTATTCTGAGACTGTGACCCCGTGTTCTAGATTCCCCAGCCAGGGGAAACATTTTCTCAGCATTAATCCTGTCAAGCCTCTTAAGAATTTTATGTTTCCATTAGATCACCTCTCATTCTTCTGAACTCTGGGGAATATAGGCCTAGTCTATAAAGACCCTTTTGTGGTTGCACACAAGCTGCACATTGATGGAATGGAAGCCCTTGTGGTTGACGAACATTCCTGGGTGATCTATGGGTGCCTTAATTGCCACAAGTGTGCAGATGATGACGCCCTGCACCTGTGGTGTCAGAGCCACAAACCCGAGCACCAGCTCATTCTGACTGGCGTGGTCGCAGGCGAAGTTCACAATTGCTGGCCCTGGCAAAGAAGCAGTCAGTCACCTGTCTTCTGCATTTGTGCGCTGCCGATTCAAGATCCTGCATATGTCTCCGGTAGTGCCCTGGAAGGATACAGAAGTAAAAATGTTGAGGGCGGTGGTGACTTTGACGACCACTGGTAAATCGTGGCCCCCAGGTCTAGTTGGCAGCAGATCTTGTTCCAGAAGGCTGCAAATGTCTGCCACCACCTGACACGACACCCTGAGCCTCCAGAGACTCTGGTGTTTCGACATGTGGAGGAAGCTTAGCCTCTGCCTGTAGAACCTGTGTGCCGGGTATGGCCTCCTGTGAGCTGCACCTCTCTCTATTTATCCCCTCTCTCCTGTGGAGCTACAGGTCTCTGAGCAGCAGGCTGTTGCTGGTGCAGTTCTTGCTGGTGCTGCTGGTGGTCATCTTGGT
This sequence comes from Squalus acanthias, assembly GCA_030390025.1. Taxonomy (NCBI): domain Eukaryota; kingdom Metazoa; phylum Chordata; class Chondrichthyes; order Squaliformes; family Squalidae; genus Squalus; species Squalus acanthias. The sequence goes on from CM059425.1 coordinate 184,405,721, forward strand.
CCTCATCTGAGGTCCAAAGTAACACTGTGTAAGCGGCACCCATGCTGATATGATAGATCAGAGCTCCAAAGTGCAGATCGGACTCTGAACCTCAAGTATAGATGACACCTCCAAAGTGTGTAAAGTAACTTCTCAGCACAAGTACTGTGAGCAAACCCTTTCACACAAGCAGGTAAGAAAGCAGCTGTGAGGACAAGGGTTATGGGGAGTGGGCGGGAAAGTGGAGTTGAGGCCAGGATCTTATTGAATGGCGGAGCAGGCTCGAGGGGCCAAATGGCCTACTCCTGCTCCTATTTCTTATGTTTTAGGACTCGGTGCTTATTGGCATATTTCCCTGTCATGGCTTCAGCCCCCTCAATTGCCACTTTCTTTTCACCTTGCTTTCACTGGCAAGTTCCAGGAAGCCTGGGAAATCCGTGGAGCCAAAGTTAACCTCCCAAACCTATGTTAATATCTCTGTAATTGAGCGATTAACATATTGAAATTGACAACCCTCCTCTCCCAAGGGGGTTGCACTCACACAGCCTAATGCGTTGCATTTAAATGCGGAAGTCGGCGGGTTGGAGCCGGATTTCCAGGATTTCACCGCTCACCCGCACCCAAACTCATGCGCTCAACCACGTTAAAGTTCCGCCCAAGGGTTCTGCAGTGTAACAACTTTTATATAGCATCTTTAACATAGTAAAATGTCCCAAAGCACTTCACAGGAGCATTATCAAACAATATTTGACACCGAGCCACATAAGGTGATATTAGGAGAGGTGACCAAAAACTTGGTCAAAGAGGTAGGTTTTAAGGAGTGCCTTAAAGGAGGAGAGATAGAGAGGCGCAGAGGTTTAGGGAGTGAATTCCAGATCTTGGGGCGCGGGCAGCTGAAGGCACGGCCGCCAATGGTGGAGCAATTAAAATCGGGGATGCGCAACAGGTTAGAATTTGAGGAGCGCAGAGATCTCTGAGGATTGTAGGACTGGAGGAGGCTACAGAGATAGGGAGGGGCAAGGCCATGGAGGGATTTCAAAACAAGATGAGAATTTTAAAATGGAGGTGTTGCCGGACCGGGATCCAATGTACGTAAGTGAGCACGGGGTGATGGGTGAATGGGTGTTGGGGCGAGTTAGGATACGGGCAGCAGAGTTTTGGATGGGTTCAAGTTTATGGATGGTGGAAGATGGGAGGCTGGCCAGGAGAGCATTGGAATAGTCAAATCTAGAGGTAACAAAGGCATGGATGAGGGTTTCAGCAGCAGATGAGCTGAGACAGGGGTGGAGACGAGCCACGTTATGGAGGTAGAAGTAGGCGGTCTTGGTGATATGTGGATATGTGGTCGGAAGCTCATCTCGGGGTCAAATAAGATGCCAAGGTTGCAAACAATCTGGTTCAGCCTTAGACAGTGAGGGATGGAGTTGATGTAACCTTGTACAATAAGAAACGATACAAAGCTAGGTGGGAAAGTAAGCTGTGTGGAGGACGTAAAGAGACTGCAAAGGGATATGAACTGGTTAAGTGATTGGGCAAGAAGGTAGCAAATGGAGTATAATGTGGGGAAGTGTGAAATTATCCACTTTGGTAAGAAGAATAGAAAAACAGTATATTTTTTTTTTAAAAGGTGAGAGACTAGTAAATGTTGGTATTCAGAGGGGTTTGGGTGTCCTTCTACATGAATCACAGAAAGTTAACATGCAGGTTCAGCAAGCAATTAGGAAGGCAAATGATATGTTGGCCTTTATTGCATGTCATACACGTAGACTGTGTTAATTGAGGCAGGTGACTTGAAAATACTGAGATAATTCCCACTCCACTTCCCAAGCTAAATTTACCTTGTTTGGCTATCCTATGTATCAGACTCGCCATAGATTGATTGGCCCTGAAATTGTAGTGTCTTCGACGGCGTACTCATGAGTATACCGTTGTATTCTCTTTGAAAGGCTCCGGATATCCGTTTGCGCTTGTGTAATTAATTGTATAATTATTTGGGGATTCCATTGTATATCATTAGGGAATTTCCTTCGTAAATGATTGCAATGGAATTCTCCTTTGTCATTGGAGGACCTGGCCCTCGTGATCCCAGGGACGCTTCCTAACCACCTGTGTCCCTGGGTTCCATGGGCCTTTACACTGCCGTACGCCTGGAGGCCCGAGACCGCAACTCTTCGCTGCCTGGATGCCTGAGGTAAATTCATAAGTGTTTTGCGGGTCGGAGGAGTACTCTGGAGGTACGCCTCCAATCGTAATTTCTAGGCCATTAAGTTTAATTTCAAAAAAATTCTTGCTGTTTATTCAAAGCCATTTAATTGCATACTGCTCTGCTTGGATTTTGCTTTTATAGTATCATAGAATGATACAACAGAGAAGGGGGCCATTGTGCTGTGCCGGCTCTTTGGTAGAGCTATCCAATTAGTCCCACTCTCCTGCTCTTTGCCAATAGCCCTGCAATTTTTCTCCCTTGAAGTATTTATACAATTCTCTTTTTAAATGTTACTATTGAATCTGCTTCCACCACCCTTTCAGGCAGTGCATTCCAGATCACAACAACTCACTGTGTAAAAATAAATAAATTTCCTCATGTCGCTTCTGGTTCTTTTGCCAATCACCTTAAATTACTTTCTACTAGTAACAACAGATTGCAGGTATTACAAAAATTGGCTTTATCTGAGTACAGGTCACCAGTAAAAAATCTCAGAATTATGTTTAATAGAAAGTAGAATTTGACCTGGTCTTCATAAATGAGTGGTCCTGATGTTTAATGTGTGGCATAAAAAGCAGACTATGATTTAATTCAGAGCCACTCTTTAAAATTAAGAAGTAAATAATAGTATAACGCGCAACTGATTGTTGCAGAGGGTGTTTTTGTGCAATACGCCATTGTTAACTTGCCTCTCTTGGTATTCTACCTTGATGTAATAATGCCTATAATGAAGTCACTAATATAATATTCATCTACTGCTGTAGATAACTGGGATTTTTTGTTGCTGGCAAAATTTTTCAACCAATAACAGTATTGAAGTTTTTGTGGAGAAAAAAAAATAGGAACAAGAACAAACAAGTTCAGTAACTCTTCTGACTCCTTCCTATTTAGTCTCTGTTTTGAAGCCATGTAAAATAGTCTTTTTGTATGGTGAGAGCCAGCAGACATTCCACTCCCAGCAAGCTCGCAAGATCAATACTTGATCACTATTTTTTCCCGCAGTAGTTCAGATAAGAAGATAGCATTACTGAGAATGCGGTTTTTAATATTTTAAAGAGAACTTATTTTTCAATTAATTAGATTTATTTCCATCAAGAAACTGCTAAACCAATATCTTCAGTGATTTGGTGTGCTAAATATTTCTGGAAAATTGCTGATTTATCAAATTCTTGAATCGAATGAAAGATGCACTGCCCAAAACCACATTTTTGTAACACTCAAAAAATATTTCATGCTTAGTAAGTGCCACTAATTCAGCAGTAATCGTTCTAAATTGAGGCCATTACTACAGTATTTACAAACCTATTATGAAGACAAAAGTACCAGAAGGCGAAAAGGACTTAAAATCGCTCTTCCTCTGAATGTCGACTTAGTGCTGTTAAATAATATTAATGACTCGGATTGTCAGAATGTAACTGTGCTTTCTTGGTACAAGTGATTTTATTGATCGATATGGATGCAGCCTAACAGTCAGATTATTCTACTCTGATTTTATCTGGGCATTAACTAAGTTTATTAGTGCACAAAAGTATCTTTTGGTAGATCTAGATGATGATGTAGATTAAGAAAAGCAGAATACCATCCATCATTTTCCTTTGTGCTAATAACTTAAATCCATCACTGTTTCTATCTGCTGGTTTCAGATCCCATTGTGTCTTCAGGCTTTTGGTAATGGCCTAAGTGAACCACAGCAATTTTCCCTCCAGTGGCAAAACTCTCCGCTCAATTGTCATAGTGGTTTTTAATTTGGATTCAGAAGTGTAGGTGGTAGGAACTACTTCAGTTCTTTCAGATCTAGACACATCTTTCTTCACCTGTCACACATGGTGGTAAAACTATATATTTTTTGGAAACTGACATAGTTTTGAAAAATAGCCTCTTAACCCTCAGCTCAATAATCATTTTATAATGCATTGCTGAATTCACAGATTTATTGGTTAAAATATTTTATTTCTTTACTTGTGTGCATTTTTAACTGTCATCCAGTTATGTTTTTTATATATTATTTATATTATTGCAGAATGAAGACTCTAGTTCTATTTCATTTTACATATTGGAATATCTGTACTGCCACTTTTCCCAAGCAAATATTATGTATGTTACAAGTTAATGCACTTAAAATCAGACATTTAAAAGTGTGTCTCTTGACAAAATAAGCCATTTGCACTTGTGTCAAATTCAGTTCTTTTGACAGAGTTTGCTTGGGTTAACTTAGATTCAGCAGATCCGCTCTATAATCAATGTAAGGCAAACCTAAGAGATGCAATTTTTTTTAGTAATTTACAGCAAACTAATATATAACAGAACAAATGTATTCTCAGCATAGATAACAATTTTCTTTTTATATTTTGTGTAGGAGACACAAGTCCCTGCTCCCACAGCTGGGTTACAGAATGCTTCAAGCTAGTAAAATCAATTTTCAGTAGGTACCTCTCAGCTCATTGTGCCCAGTATCCAGTGTTGTAAATATCAGAAGTTTCTAATTTTTGTTTTGATTATTTTCTCCCTCTCCATTTTATCTATATTTTGTTTAATTCCATCCCTCTGCTGCTTTCCAATTGGGAAGGTTGAATAATGTGAGCCAAAAGCTTCTCTGGAGCTGCATCAGTATTGTTTCATAGTGCCAAATTAGATCCACACTAATACACCCATTTAGTAGTGTCAGGAACCAAATGTACTGCTGTTTACCATTTCCGAATTGGTAGATCAATAAAACCCACCAGAAGTAATAGCCTGTGACCAAGGTTGACAAGGAGGCATAGGGAATTTGACCAGTATAAATGGCAGGCAAACCTTGCAAAATCTGCACACAACCTGCCTGCTCCAGTCTCTCAGACTTGCCCTTTTTCACATTCATTTTTCACGTACCTGTTTATCTGCTTCTGTTACTAGTATAGGTATATTTAAACTAAAACTTGGGGGTGGGGGGGGAGGAAAATTTTGGAAAATTATTGCTGGATGTGCAGAACAATAAAAGTACAAATCAATATTGCTGCTGTATAATGCGTTGATCAGACCCCATCTGGAATAAATAAAAGCAAAATACTGCAAACGCTGGAAATCTGAAATAAAAAAACTGAAAATGCTGGAAAACACTCAGCAGGTCAAGCAACATCTGTGGAGAGAGAAGCAGTTAACATTTCAGGTCATTGACCTTTTATTATAACTGGAAGATGTTAGAGATGAACAGTTTTTAAGACCGTACAGAGCTGGGGAATGGAGGGTGGGGGGAGGATCGCAGGAGGAAAGAACAAAGGGATAGGGTGGAGGGCAGGAGTGATGAAATGACAAAAGGAATGATGGTGCAAGGCAAAAGGGGATGGTAATAGGACAAGTAAAGAAACAAAAGCTAGGTCCAGAGGAGATGTAAATGGTTATAGCAGAGGGGGAGGGAAGCATCGAAAATCTGGCAAGAGGCCCGGAAATATGGCGGAAGAAAGGCTGGTAGACCCCACCGATGCGGACTACCCCGCCGGCCGTGAACAGATAGGGGATTCCCCACCCCAAGCACCAGCCCACGCTTCCTCCATTCCCAGTGGCTGTGGTGCAGCCATCCTCCATTACCAGCAGCGGCTGTCTGAGAAAATGGGAGTGGTGGTTAAGAACTAATGTTGTATCAAGTTTTGGTCACCTAATCGTTAGGCTGTTGCTGCCCATGAGACAGTATAGGACTGAAAGGTACAAACACTGGAAACAAATTTAAAAATTCGATAATTAGGAGGAAGAATAGTGTAATTCTACTGCAAAAGAGGATAGGTGTTTAAAGGCATGGAGGGAGGTGACGAGACTGATGAGCTGAGAGAGGGTGTTCAAAGGGCTGAAGGAGTGGCCAATGATGGTAGATCAGAGAATGAGAAGCAGGCCAGTGTTAGACGATAGAGGATATGTGCGAGGACATAAGTTTGGAGCAGTTTGCAAAGGTAATTGGGGAGGGGCAAGACCATTGAGGGGTTTGAAGGTGAGGGCTAATGCAGCCTAACCAGGACCATGGTGCAGGTGAGGACACAAATCCATTAGACCTAACAAAGACATTCCATTTTGATTTAACCTAAAACCCAACTCACCTACTTTCTTCTCTCAATCCCTTCTCCAGAAGTGCATCCAGTTGCTCCATAAACCCATTTATACTATTTACTTCAATCTTCCCATGTAATTTGTTCCGCAAGTCTATTAGATGTATTAGCAAAAAGATATGTTTGACTTGCATTCTTCCGCTCAGTTTTACAATTTTTAAATTTCTGTATCTGGTCTTTCTGTCCTTCCATAGTGAACAATTTGTCTTGATGAGCTTTGTCAGTCCTACATAATCATGAAAAATTCATTTAGTCTCATTTTCCTAAAAGAACCAGCCCAATTTTTCCTCATAATTTAAATTCCTCAATCTCAGAATAATCTTGGTTGCTTGCCTCTATACCCTCTCATGGGCAGTGATTTCCTTATGATTAGCAGTCCATACAGTGCTCCAGATGGGGTCTGATTAAACTTCTTGTATAGCAACAATATTGATTTGTACTCTAGATTCTTATGCTAATGCAACCCAGTACCCTTCATTCACTTTTTTTACTGCAAACAAGTATTAGTTAAATGAATTTATCTGCTATAATCCCCATGTTTCTTTCCTGATCAGTATCGTATATATGGACTTTCTATTTAATACATGGATCTTGTATTAATTATTTAATACTGATCCACATTAAACTGTATTTGTCATCTACTTGGCCTAATGACCTAAAAAGATGTGAATCCTTCTGGAAATATTGCATTCTGTCTCGTCATTTATGCTGGTTCCTATTTTGGTGTTATCTTCAAACCTGGAGAATTTCTTACTAAGCCCTTGCTGGAGTCCTTTAATTTATTGGGGGGGGGCGGGGAGAGAGTCTTGAAAGTCACATTGAATGAGGTGTAGGTAAGCAGGCCTGCCATCTTTGGTTTTGAGGAGCACCATTTTCAATAAAATGCAATGATGGCTGCATGGGAAGAGGTGACTTAACAGGTGATGGAGTTTCTGAAGTTAATGAGAAAGAAATGCCCTCAAGAAGTTTGCCAAGGTACGTGTTTATCTGGTTGTAGTAGCCTGCAAAGCCATGCCTTCAACACACACTTTCAGTTTGATCTTTTACTGACTTGCAAATCTACTGCAGTTTAGTTTGTTCGTCATGTTCGCTTCTCTTATTGGTTCTGTTAAATAATTATGCAAGTATCTAGCAGTAAGGCATGCTTTACTTAAATCGACATTATATCAACAAGTAGATAGTGTTACTGTGAGATCTGTGATTATGCAAATCTATATCAAACATACTGAACAGTTAAAGAAAATGTACAAAAAGCAAAATTTGCACAGAAGTTTTGTGGATGATGCACATATTAAGAGACCAATTTCAATATTTTCTCTAGTGGAACAATATTTCCCTGAAGATACAGTTCAAAAAGAAAGCAAGAAAGACTTGCATTTATATAGCGCCTTTCACAACCACCGGACGTCCCAAAGCGCTTTACAGCCAATGAAGTACTTTTTGAAGTGTTGTAATGTAGCAAACGCGGCAGCCAATTTGCGCACAGCAAACTCCCACAAACAGCAATGTGATAATAACCAAATAATCTGTTTTAGTGATGTTGATTGAGGGATAAATATTGGTCAGGACACTGGGGATAAATCCCCAGCTCTTCTTTGAAATAGTGCCGAGGGATCTGTTACGTCTACCTGAGACAGCAGACGGGGCCTCAGTTTAACGTCTCATCCGAAAGACAGCACCTCCGACAATGCAGCACTCCCTCAGTACTGCACTGGAGTGTCAGCCTAGATTTTAGTGCTCAAGTCTCCGGAATGGTACTGTGAACCCACAACCTTCTGACTCAGAGGCGAGGATGCTACTAACTGAGCTACGGCTGACCATGCTGAAATAGAGAACAGGTCACAGTTGCATACAACTTTTAGAGAACTAGAGAACCAGTGATACACTCCAGAGAAGAGTGTACATGAAACTAGTACTAGGCCCAAGGTCCTACCCCACTGCGAGCCAAGAACAGAGAGGTACTCCTCAAGGACAGAGAGGCAGTCAGTGCCTGCTGGAAGAAGCACTTCGAAGATCTCCTTAACCGAGACTCTGTCTTCGACGCGAGTGTCCTCAACTCCATCCCGCAGCATGCTACCCGCCACCATCTCAACACAACCCCAGCCCGGCATGAGGTTGAAAAGGCCATCCTACAACTGAAGAACAACAAGGCCTCAGGAGCAGATGGAATACCTGCCGAGGCGCTAAAGCATGGCGGAGAAGCACTACTGGCGCGAATTCATGAACTCATTTCTCTTATCTGGAAGGAGGAGAGCATGCTAGGGGATCTCAGAGACGCTGTAATTGTGACCATCTTCAAGAAAGGTGACAGGTCCGATTGCGGTAATTACAGAGGAGTCTCCCTGCTGTCTGCCACAGGGAAAGTCATCGCAAGAATCCTCCTCAATCGCCTTCTCCCAGTGGCTGAAGAGCTCCTCCCAGAGTCGCAATGCGGATTCCGCCCACTAAGGGGCACAATGATATGATCTTCATCGCGCGCCAATTACAAGAGAAATGCAGGGAACAGCACCAACCGCTGTACATGGCCTTCTTTGACCTCACAAAGGCCTTTGACACTCAACCGTGAGGGATTATGGAGCGTCCTCCTCAAATTTGGCTGCCCTCAAAAGTTTGTCACCATCCTCCGCCTGCTTCACGATGACATGCAAGCCGTGATCCTGACCAACGGTTCCACCACAGACCCAATTCATGTACGGACCGGGGTCAAGCAAGGCTGTGTCATCGCACCAACGCTCTTCTCGATCTTCCTTGCTGCAATGCTCCATCTCACCCTCAGTAAGCTCCCCGCTGGAGTGGAGCTAATTTACAGAACAAATGGGAAACTGTTCAACCTACGTCGCCTCCAGTCCAGATCCAAGGTCGTCCCTTCCTCTGTCGTCGAATTACAGTATGCAGACGACGCTTGCGTCTGCGCACACTCGGAGGTCGAACTCCAAACCATCGTTAACACCTTCACCGAAGCATACAAGAGCATAGGCCTTACACTAAACATCCGTAAGACAAAGGTCCTCTACCAACCTGCCCCCACCACACAGTCCTGCCCCCCGATTATCAAAATCCATGACAAGGCCTTGGACAACGTGGATCACTTTCCATACCTCGGGAGCCTACTGTCAACAAGGGCAGACGTCGATGACGAAGTCCAACACCGCCTTCAGTGTGCCAGTGCAGCCTTCGGTCACCTGAGGAAGAGAGTGTTTGAAGACCAGAACCTCAAACCCAGCACCAAGCTCATGGTCTACAGAGCAGTAGTAATACCTGCCCTCCTGTATGCCTCAGAGACATGGACCATGTACAGCAGGCACCTCAAAGCACTGGAGAGGTACCACCAACGCTGCCTCCGCAAGATCCTGCAAATCCATTGGCAGGATAGGCGCACCAACGTCTGTGTTCTCGCTGGCCAACATACCCAGCATCGAAGCTTTGACCACGCTCGATCAGCTCCGATGGACGGGTCACATCGTTCGCATGCCCGACACGAGACTCCCAAAACAAGCGCTCTACTCGGAGCTCCGACGCGGCAAGAGAGCCCCAGGTGGGCAGGAGAAACGCTTCATGGACACCCTCAAAGCCTCCTTGAAAAAGTGCAACATCCCCACCGACACCTGGGAATCCCTGGCCCAAGACCGCACAAAGTGGAGAAGAAGCATCCGGGAAGGTGCCGAATACCTAGAGTCTCTTCACCGGGAGCAAGTGGAAGCCAAGCGCAAGCAGCGCACGTCAACTCAAGCACCCCACCCACCCGCCCCTTCAACCACCGTCTGCCCCACCTGTGACAGAGACTGTAGGTCCCGCATTGGACTCATCAGTCACCTGAGAACTCATTTTTAATGTGGAAGCAAGTCATCTTCGGTTCCGAGGGACTGCCTAATAATAATAAGTAGTATGTTGCCATCTAATACTAGCAGGTATTTTTTTCATCCTGCGTCAACGAGAATCAAAATCAAAAGGGGTACCTTGTGCCACTGGGGCATTGCAGGGACCTCTCCAGATTTTGCTCATTTCCCCAGTGTTCTGTGTGGCTCACTGGAAACACAGAGGTTGGGTGATGCACTTTTAAGAGCTCTGCTCTGGAAATTGCAAGTGCAGCACCTTAAAGCTTTATTTGAACTTCCTGTGGGGCAGAAGAGCCGCTTTGGTGAAAGTGTTGGAAAATTAGTACAAAAATCTGATAATTTCCATGGCGCAGGCTTCCTTTACTGAGAGTCTTGAAAGTCACATTGAATGAGGTGTAGGTCAGCAGGCCTGCCATCTTTGGTTATGAGGAGCACCATTCTCAATAAAATGCAATGATGGTTGCATGGGAAGAGGTGACTTAACAGGTGATGGAGTTTCTGAAGTTAATGAGAAAGAAATGCCCTCAAGAAGTTTGCCAAGGTACGTGTTTATCTGGTTGTAGTAGCCTGCAAAGTCATGCCTTCAACACACACTTTCAGTTTGATCTTTTACTGACTTGCATATTCACATGGAATGTTTTCTTTAAACACCCTTACCTAGAGCTCTTTTACTGATGGTTTATGGCCTATTTAAAGACTTCCTCAGTACACTTTTGCATGCTATCTGTTCTTGCACTTCTGATTAAGAAAGCACAATGCCCAATCGTCTAGCTCTGTTAGCCCTCATAAAACAATCATTCATTACTGTCTTTTCATTACAGGGCAAGGAAGCACACAACAGAAGAGAGAGAGACTGAAAACTGGAGGGCACCCCCCCCCCCAAATCTCCCAACATTGACATTCCTTTAGGAGCTAACACTAACTTGTTGATGACCCTGCTGAAAGAACTGAGGACACACCCCATCCCTGGAATCCCTTGGGGACATCCAGTTGCTAGTTACCTCATTTCCTTTCCCACTAGAGTAACACTTTGAAGAGCACTAGATTAGGTAGCAGAAGACGCTCGGTACCTGATATCACCAATGGAAGCATGAGGGAAAGAAAGAATAGTCTACACCACACACTAAACACAAAAGTGGACAGGTTGTAAGGGGTATTGGCGTTTGTGCTACCTTGGAGGCATACTGCCCTTTATGCTGCAATATATGCCTGGTTGTCTAGTGATGGTGGCTGAGGGACAGTTGGGGTTCAACATGGAACGTATCGGGCCAGAGAGAACTTGATCCTGAAATGTTTCTGAAGCGGGGTAATGACCTTTGAAGGGAGTGGGTTCAAAATAATCTTTATCTCACATCACGAGCATGTTGCTGTTCAAGGGATGCTGGCAAGTCCACATGCAGTGATTCTGGTTCTGCCTCAGCTGCTTTTGATGCTGGTCCGTTTCCTCTGTATCCTCCACCTTGAGCCATTAAAATCCTGAAAAAAGTGCCCAATGTGCGGGTCAAGTTGTCTTTGCCAGGAAAGGTTGCTGGATGTTTTGGGGTGGGAAAGCCAAGCTTCCAAACAAATGTATACAGAAAGCTACCCCACTCCACATTGAACAGAAGCACACACACAATTTTAAGACACTCGAATAAAAAAAAAGCAAAATAAAAACTTGCGCAAGACGTTCTACACAAAGGCAATCAGTATGCCCTCTGCTCCAATTTTTTTGGCACACCGGAACGGCACTACGCCAGTGGCATGAAGTTGCCCAATTTCTGAATACTCCCCAGTACATATTTTAACTGAGGCTAGTACCATGGAGCAGCACAAGGCTGTTGCACCTCTGAATGACCCAGCACAAGCCCTAGTGCTGGCAAAGAACTAGTCTGGTGCAGGGCTGAAAATCCAAATTTTCTGCTCCCTCAGTGCTGCACCTTTTGCAAATGGCAAGGTCCATGGAGACCTCAAATCTCAGCTTAGTTGTAGAATGTGGCATGCACTCGCTATTTTAAAAAAAATGAAGCCCCATGAGGGGGGAAGCTGTAGGAAATGTCTTGTGATTCATTTATATCTTCAGGTTGCTGACTGCACTTTCAAAATCAGTGGCACATTCTTAATGTAAAATAGGGTGGAGCAGCTGCTATCTGAGGTGGTGTGCACCACCCAAATGGGTGTTTTTCAGCCACATATCTGATTGAAGGGAAGGTAAAAAAAAACTCTGCAAATATTCTTGTCACAAGCAGAAGTAACAAAAAGCCATGCCACGTGAGTTGAATTTTAAGAATACTACCTTCTCTTCCCCCCCCCCCCCACCTTGCCTGTTTTGCCCTTGCATACAGAAAAATTCTAAGATTCAAAGTTGTTCAGTTCAGCTGATGAAACTGCCCTGCAATATAAACATATCAGGAAATGATTCCAATATAAACAAACCATATATCCCTAGAATTGTAGAACAATGCACTGTGAGAAAGGCACAATGTTATAGGATTGTCTCTGCTAAGCTGAAGACCAGCTACTCCTGAAATGCACCAATTTTTTTTTCTTATTCAATGTGTAAATTGTATGGAAACTACATTGGTAAAACAGTAACTATGCCAATACACCAGCCAGTATAACATCCTCATCCATAGCTCAAAAGTTCCCAATAAGAAAGAAAAATAAATTGCATTCATATAGAGCCTTGCATGACCTCAGGACATCTCAAAGCACTTTACAACCAATGAAGCACTTTTGAAGCACTGTTGTAATGTAGGATATTGTGGTAGCTAATTTGTGTGCAGCAAGGTCCCACAAAGAGCAATGAGATAAATGATCAGATATCCTATTTTAGTAATGTTGATTGAGAGATGTGTTGGGTAGGATACCAGGAGAATTTCCCTGCTGTTCTTCGAATAGTGCCGTGTGATCTTTTACGCCTACCTGGGAGACCAGCGGGGACCTCAGTTTAATGTCTCATCTGAAAGTCGGCACCTTCAGCAGTGCAGTACTTCCTCTGTATTGCACTGAAATATCAGCCTAGATTATGTGCTCAAGTCTCTGGAATAGGGCTCGAGTCCACAACCTTCAGACTTGACTGAGAGTGCTACCATGAGCCAAAGCTGACACCTAAACTTGAAAGAGCCTATACCGGTAATTCTCGTTGAGGAAACAAAACCAATAAATTGAAAAAAGAAGGAAACTGTAGAGATAAGCAAGATTAAATTATGCACACCTGTCTCACAAAGAACTAATTAAACAAACAAACCACACAACAAAAAATGAATAGGTAATAGCCCTGAAGTACAGGACAGTGTATAACACAGGGGAAATGTTGGAATATTGATTTCTGTTGCCCTGGAACATTAGAGGAAAAATACTGTGATCCTAGCAAGAACAGAACTGAGAAGCAAGAAGGTAAAGTCCAACCATCACAAACTTATGAAAAAAAAAGTACCAGATATAAATGTCGATTATCACAGAAAGAGGTAATCCTGTATTTCCAAAAGAACCGACTGCAGAGAAAAGCTGATGAAGAAAAGATTCTATCCAAGACTGAATCAACAGCCCTGTCTATTAGAAAATTGGTTACACTTGTAGCATAGAATCATAGAATGGTTACAGCACAGAAGGAGGCCATTTGGCCCATCGAGCCCGTGCCGGCTCTCTGCAACAGCTAGTCCTCGCCCTTTCCCCGTAGCCCTGCAATTATTTTTCTTTCAGATACTTATCCAGCTCCCTTTTGAAAGCCGTGATTGAGTCTGTCTCCACCATCCTTTCAGGCAGTGCATTCCAGATCTTAACCACTCACTGCGTAAAAAAGTGTTTCTTATGTCGCCTTTGGTTCTTTTGCCAATCACCTTGAATCTGTGTCCTCTGGTTCTCGACCCCTCTGCCAATGGGAACAGTTTCTCTCTATCTACTCTGTCCAGACCCCTCATGATTTTGAACACCTCTATCAAATCTCCTCTCAATCATCTCTGCTCTAAGGAGAACAACTCCAGCTTCTCCAGTCTATCCACGTAACTGAAGTCCCTCATCCCTGGAATCATTCTTGTAAATCTTTTCTGCACCCTCTCTAAGGCCTTCACATCCTTCCTAAAGTGCGGTGCCCAGAATTGGACACAATACTCCAGTTGAGGCCAAACCAGTGTTTTATACAGTTTCATAATTTCCACGCTTTTGTACTCTATACCTCTATTCATGAAGCCCAGGATCCCGTAAGCTTTTTTAACTGCTTTCTCACACTGCCCTGCCACCTTCAACGATTTGTGCACATATACCCCTAGGTCTCTCTGTTCATGCACCCCCTTTAGGATTGTACCCTTTTAATTTATATTTCCTCACCTCATTCTTTCTACCAAAATGTATCACTTCACATTTTTCTGCGTTAAGTTTCATCTGCCACGTGTCCACCCATTCCGCCAGCCTGTCTCTCTCCTCCTGAAGTCTATCACTATCTTTCTCGCTGCTCACTATACTTCCAAGTTTTGTGTCATCTGCAAATTTTGAAATTGTGCCCTGTACACCCACATCCAAGTCATTAATATATATCAAGAAAAGCAGTGGCCCTAGAACCCGACCTCTGGGGAACACCACTGGACACCGTCCTCCAGTCTGAAAAACAGCCATTCACCACTACTCTCTGTTTCCTGTCACTCAGCCAATTTTGTATCCATGCAGTCACTACCCCTTTTATTCCATGGGCTTCAACTTTGCTGGCAAGCCTATTATGTGGCACTTTGTCGAACGTCTTTTGGAAATCTATGTACACCACATCAACCGCATTGCTCTCATCAACCCTCTCTGTTACCTCATCAAAAAACTCGATCAAGTTGGTTAAACATGTTTTGCCTTTAACAAATCCGTGCTAGCTTTCTTTAATTAATCCACACTTGTCCAAGTGACTTAATTTTGTCCCTGATTGTTTCTAAAAGCTTCCCCACTACCGAGGTTAAACTGATTGGCCTATAGTTGCTGAGTTTATCTTTACATCCTTTTTGAACAAGGGTGTAACATTTGCAATTCTCCAGTCCTCTGGCACCACCCCAATTTCTAAGGAGGATTGGAATATTATGGCCATTACCTCTGCGATTTCTTCCTTCACTTCCCTCAGCATCCTAGGATGCATCACATCCGGTCCTGGTGACTTACTTACTTTAAGTACAGCCAGCCTTTCTAGTACCTCGTCTTTATCAATTCTTATCCCATCCAGTATCTCCTCTACCTCCTCCTTCACTGTCAATGGCAGCATCTACTTCCTTGGTGAAGACAGATGCAAAGTACTCATTTATTACCTCAGCCATACCCTCTGCCTCCATGTGTAGGTCTCCTTTTTGGTCCCTATTCAGCCCCACCCCTCCTCTTACTACCCGTTTACTATTTATATGCCTTAGAAGACTTTTGGATTACCTTTTATGTTTGCTGCCATTCTATTCTCATACCCTCTCTTTGCCCCTCTTATTTTCTTTTTCACTTCTCCTCTGAACTTTCTATATTTAGCCTGATTCTCAGATGTATTCGCAACCTGACATCTGTTATATGTGCTCTTTTTCTGCTTCATCTTACTCTCTATCTCTTTCGTCATCCAGAGAGCTCTGACTTTAGTTGCTGTACCTTTCCCCCTAGTGGGAATGTACCTTGACTGTACCCGAACTATTTCCTCTTTAAAGGCAGCCCATTGTTCCACTACAGTTTTGCTTGCTAATCTTTGATTCCAATTTACCCGGGCCAGATCCGTTCTTATCCCAAGAATGGATTTAAAAAGTTAAGTGTTAGCCGTGGTTCAGTTGGTAGCACTCTCGCCTCTGAGTCAGAAGGTTGTGGGTTCAATTCCCACTTCAGAGACTTGAGCACAAATATCTAGGTTGACACTCCAGTGCAGTACTGAGGGAATGCTGCACTGTCGGACGTGCCGTCTTTTGGATGACGTCTCAGGTGGATGTAAATAATCCCACGGCACTATTTCGAAGAAGAGCAGGGGAGTTATCCCTGGTGTCCTGGCCAATATTTATCCCTCAGTCAACATCTCAAAAACAGATTATTTGGCCATTATCATATTGCTGTTTGCTCTGCGCAAAGTGGCTGCCGCGTTTCCTACATTACAACAGGGACGACCACTTCAAAATTACTTAATTGGCAGTAAAGTGCTTTGGGACGCTCGGTGGTTGTGGAAGGGGCTATATAAATGCAAGTCTTTTTCTTTCAATCTATCATATATTAAATTTGGTACATGAAGTGTATGTTACATTGAATGGGGTCTTTCACTAAGTCGTCTCTTCTTAGGCAGTCCCTCGGAACCGAGGATGACTTGCTTCCACACTAAAAATGAGTTCTCAGGTGACTAATGAGTCCAATGCGGGACCTACAGTCTCTGTCACAGGTGGGACAGACGGTGGTTGAAGGGGCAGGTGGGTGGGGTGCTTGGGTTGATGTGCGCTCCTTCCGCTGTTTGCGCTTGGCTTCTGCTTGCTCCCAGCGAAGAGGCTCGAGGTGTTCGGCGCCTTCCCGGATGCTTCTCCTCCACTTTGTGCGGTCTTCGGCCAGGGATTCCCAGGTGTTGGTGGGGATGTTGCACTTTTTCAAGGAGGCTTTGAGGGTGTCCTTGAAGCGTTTCCTCTGCCCACCTGGGGCTCTCTTGCCGTGTCAGAGCTCCGAGTAGAGCGATTGTTTTGGGAGTCTCGTATCGGGCATGCGGACGATGTGGCCCGTCCATCGGAGCTGATCGGGTGTGGTCAAAGCTTCGATGCTGGGGATGTTGGCCTGAGCGAGAACACTGACGTTGGTGCGCCTATCCTGCCAATGGATTGGCAGGATCTTGCAGAGGCAGCGTTGGTGGTACCTCTCCAGTAGATCATGTCCATTGTGCCCCTTAGTGGGCGGAATCCGCATTGCGACTCTGGGAGGAGTTCTTCAGCCACTGGGAGAAGGCGATTGAGGAGGATTCTTGCGATGACTTTCCCTGTGGCAGACAGCAGGGAGGCTCCTCTGTAATTACCGCAATTGGACTTGTCACCTTCTTTGAAGATGGTCACGATTACGGCATCTCTGAGATCCCCTGGCATGCTCTCCTCCTTCCAAATAAGAGAAATTAGTTAATGTATTCGCGCCAATAGTGCTTCTCCGCCATGTTTTGGCACCTCGGCGGGGATTCCATCTGCTCCTGAGGCCTTGTTGTTCTTCAGTTGTCGGATGGCCTTTTCAACCTCATGCTGGGCTGGGGTTGTGCTGAGGTGGTGGCGGGTAGCATGCTGCGCGATGGAGTTGAGGACACTCGCGTCGAAGACAGAGTCTCGGTTAAGGAGATCTTCAAAGTGCTCCTTCCAGCGGGCACTGACTGCCTCTCTGTCCTTGATGAGCACTTCTCCGTTCTTGGCCCACAGTGGGGTAGGACCTTGGGTGCTTGGGCCGTAGGTGGTCTGACTGCGCTAAAGAATCCACGCACGTCGTGGTTGTCGGCTTGCTGCTGGATCTCTTGCGCTTTCTCCACCCACCATCTGTTCTTTAGGTCGTGAGTTTTTTGTTGGACCTCGGCCTTCAGGCGTCTGTAGAGCTGCTTTCTTGCTCTCGAGTTCTGTTGCTGTTTCCAGATCAGGAATGCCTTGCGCTTACGGCTTATTAGCTCCTGGATCTCCTGGTCGTTCTTGTCGAACCAGTCTTGGTGTTTCCTGGTCGAGTGACCGAGCGTCTCTTCACAGGTGCTGATTATGGAGGCCTTGAGTGCAGACCAGGCGCTGTGGACACTCTGTGTCTCTGAATCACTGGGAGTCGTCAGGTTGGTTCTGAGGCGCAGGCTGAATAGGGCTTTCTTAGCAGGGTCTTTGAGTGGTCCAGCGTTGATTTTCCTGCAGCATTGCTTCTGTTGCTGCCGCTGTTTTGGGGCTACATTGATGGAGATGACAGAGTGGATTAGGCGGTGGTCTGTCCAGCAGTCGTCAGCTCCTGTCATGGCGCGGGTGATGCGGACGTCCTTGCGGTCCCCAAGTACTTGCAGTATCAGTTACTTTTGTAGGTGATGCTGTAGTGGGCCTTTTCAGTGTTAAAGATATCACACAGTAGCTGGTATTTTATAGTTAGAGTTTATCATTGTGATCTGTCTGTCAGGTTCCCAGAACTCGTTCAAAATATTTTGAGGATTTTTTATTTTCTCTTTTTTTCTCAGTAACTGAAATTTTTAATCAACATAATGGTTCAAACAAATTAAAATTCAGAAAATTACATATTTCTCAATAATATGTTACATTTATCAATTTAATTGTCTTTTTTGCATTTCAATGCCTTCATTAAAGTTTTTGCTTGAAGACCTCAGCCTCTCCCAGAAGCTTGGATTTGATATTTTTGCGCAGTGCTGTGACTGAGCTGAATTTGGATTATGTAGTCTAAGCACGTGCACTGTGCCAAATTTCTCAGGATGCTTGAGTAACATTCAATCCACTGTACTAGTGGAATATTTTTCTTCGGATTCTAGTGCCCATTATTCAGTAGCTTTTCTTCAAATAATGTTGCAAAACAAAACAAGGGGACAAATTTCAAAAGCTTTATTCAGGTAAACTTAATTTCTTTTTTTTACAAGTAATAAGCTGTGTGTGTCAGTGAGTGAGGAAAAGTGACTTCTGATTATACATCCGTAGTTGCTTTTGTTTGAAGTTCTGTAAACATCAAAGTGCATTAAACTGGCAGGTAAAGAGAGTGTGACTGGTGTCGGCGAGGGGGAGAGATAGATCTTTGTTTACGTTGAATTTTGAAGATAAGTCATTATTCACCTGTGTTTTGAAGGCAGTTAGAATAAGTAATTGATCATTTCTTAGACCAGCAAGACAGAGATCCTAATTGCTGACACACATAGAGAGAGAGTGTCTTTCTTCATTTAAATTTTGTGGAAAAAACTGAATTTTGGAGCCAACTAATAACTTGCCTTTGTCTTGTTGGCAGTTAGAAAAGGTAAAATGCTAATTGCTTATACCTGTGAGACACATTCTAATTTCTAACACCTGTTTAATTAGATTTCTTTAATTGAATCTTAAAATTAAACAAAGCCTCTTTGAGGGGGAAAAAGATAGGAAGAGAGGGTACAAGAGGGAAGGGAGGGTTGAAAATGGTTGAGGGTGAGAGGGCCTCTGGCCTCTTGTTCTTGGGGCAGTGAGTACTAGTGGGGAAGTGGATAGAAAGTTGAGAGTGAAGTGAATGAATGACAGTGGAGTGAGGGGTAGGGGAAGATACAAGGGTTGAATGGATAGTTCAAAGGACAGGAGGTGGGATAGTAATGAGAGTAAGGGGGTCGTAGGAAGAGAAAAGGGAAGGTAAGGGGTAGAATGACATGCCGGGGTGCGGAAAACCATGAGTGATTAGGGAGGGAATGGAAACTGAACCACTGAGGGCCATGTTTCTCTATAGCCCCCACCAAAATGCAGTCTACAGCCTTGAGTAATTCCTTTTCCTGCTATACCATCCACCTCCCACCCAAAAGGAAAGAAGAAAAAGACAGACCGAAGCAGAAGAATACAGAGCAGGAAACTAAGAGTTAAGGGGAGTGAAGTGGAAAAGGAGAGAGAGAAACAGCAGTACAATGATATGATCTTTACTTCTGTAAACATCTTTTACTCATTATTATACATTTAGGAAATATGTACAAATTGACTATGTTCCAATTACTTTAGTCATTAATGTACTAAACTGAACAAAAGGCATCATTAACCAGTCTAAGTTTAATTTTTAAATTGAAAAGACTGGTATACCTTAAAATAAGTTTTATCAAAAGCTAACAACATGAAATTATTTTTCTGTATTTTGCAGTGTTTGATCAGCAGTGAGACTGACAAAGAAGTCTGAAGCCTAAACCAGTCTGTCCTGCTGCCTGGAGGTAGACAGCATAATGGGTGGCAAAAAAGCATAAAATTTACTTTATTTGATTTTTTTGGTTGATATTTATTTGAGCTGTCATTTAGCCTATATCAGTTCTTTTCAGAAATGTGGGGGATGAGTTTTTATGGCACCAGAACCGACATGGACCAGTTGGGCCGAATGGCCTGTTTCTGTGCTGTGCATTCTATGTAATGTTTCAATGTATTTCTAGCAGCAGCTTGGCAAACTATTACTAGAATCAACACACGTGCGCTATTAAACCTTTGTGACTCTACCATGACCACTCATTATTCTATATGTACTCGACTGGATCAAGTTTGGAGTTCATTGTGCAGTTGCTATTCCATTTGCATTCGTTATTGTTAGCTTTATTTGACCTTCAGTTATTCTACAATTAATTGAATGCAATTAATCTGTTTCACTATTTGATGACTTGCTTATCAGATAGGTGAAATGTGGACTAATGGCCCTCAGTCGAAAGGAGGCTCTTTTTAATTGGAGGCATCACAGCATTTACCACTGCCTGTGCTCTCGCAATTAAGAACAATTTGGAAATGCGGTTTTTACTATTGTCTCCTTGATTGGATTTCTGAACTACCAAACATTACAAATGACAGTACTACCTAACATTATCGGTCAGAATATAAAAAACACACAACAGCCAAATTACTTACTCTGAGAAATGTTAACAAGACTCATCAATTTTCCAGATTTTTTTAACGTTTGTTTTACTTATATTCTTGGTACTGCACAGCTAAAAAGAAATTGCTCTTACAAAGTGCACCTTACTACATCTACTTTATACAATTATAGTCTTCTCAAATCACCACATCAACACTAGAAGGAATTATTTTTCTTGATTAAGCGCCCACGGTTCTCCAGGGATGAAACAAAGCAAACAATTAATCTTTCTGTATTTGTCCTCTGAAGCAACTACAGAACTCAAATGCAAGATAGCAGAGGTACCTGTTAGGAGGCAGACTGCAGTAATTAGACTTGGACTGAAAATGAATGGGCTCCAGTCAGAGCCCTTAATCTGCTGAGGGTTTCTGGCAGCGCTAGGGTTATACTGGTAATAGACCCTACACTGGAATTATATATATATTTTTAAATGACTAAACAGCTACAAAATAATTAACAAGGTCTGGGAATTAATATGAACTGGACGATCAGAGAATTAGCAAGAGAACCAAACAGGAGAAACTACATTAATCTCCAGAGTTTACTGCTTACAAATTATTTAATGAAATTACATTTGCAGTTCCTGATTGTGCTGACTGTGTCTGAGCATTAATTAAGTTAGCTATCTGCACACACTGGAGGGTGGGCTAGCTTGCTTTAGTTATGCAAACACTAACATTTAATAATAATATAACTAATAATTAATATGAACTGAACAATCCGAGAAGTAGCAAGACAACCAGAAGAAAGTCACATTACTCCTCACAGGTTACTGTTGTAAAATCTTGTATACCGTAACCAGTAACCAAATTCTACTATATCTGGTCATCAAAGTAGTTTTACTTTATGTACAATTAATCATGATTCCTAATCCTCATCTGATAATCAAGAGGAACATTTCTTTATAAATCTTCTGCCTGTGTGTAAGGGTTCTGTGAATCAGTTTGGGCTTCAGTTCCCAGTGGGCTTGGGACAACAGCAGAAAATTCATCCTAATTCAGCACTAAATTGGCAATCTTAGAGAAGCCATGGGATGGCTGGTATGGAAAATGAAAAATATCACCCTAATGCATTAGGGGTTACTCTGAAGAGGTTGGAGCTAAAGCACATTGTTGGGCCAGGGCAGAGGGAGCTCAGCTCTGCAGCTAACCTATGCTATATCTGACTTGGGAATAGTTGATGCTGACACCGGGTGCCTGAAATGGAAAATGTTCCATTTGCCAGCACTAACATGCCTCATCTTGATGAGCACAGCAAAAGTCACAAAAAAAGTCACCGAGAGTTACCAGAATTTAAACTTTTATATAGTTGTTAAAATTCAAACCTTGGTTTCAATGATTCATTTCCCAGCACCAACATCCCTCATAAATAATAAGCAAAAATAGTCTTGTACTGCATCTGTGTGTGGTTTTAAAAGGGAATATTTATATATATTAGCGCTTTCTGAGGTCTGCTGTTTCAATAACGTTTGAAGAGTAAACCAATATTATCATGAATCTGCTTTATATGAAATATATAACCTGGATTGGCTTGAAAAGTGAAATTCCAATCCTAGTAATATTTTAAAATTAATATACATCCTACATTTTTGGGTCTAGAGTACCAACAGTGATATAAATTTCACTGAATATGAAGTATGATTCTTGATCAAAAAAAAATCCTCCGTCATTTATTTTCTCTTGTTAAGTGAGTATTACAGTAACAGATCTCAGTTTTCTTATCCAGAGTTATCTGGGATAAGATAGTATATGATTTCAGATATTATCTGATTATTAATTTTTCAAGTAAGGTGTAAGGTAACTTTTCAGACAAGTGCTAACATCATTATTTGATGCGTAGATATAGAGTTATCTTTTTTGGTGAGATTTTTGCTCATTGAAAAACATTACCATTGGGGCAGGGGAACTCACAAGCACTCCCAATCAAATATAGCACAGCTAGCTATAGAATACCCTTCCACTGATATTAAATGGTTTTTGAGCAACAGGGGACTCGAGGGTTATGGGGAGCGGGCAGGAAAGTGGAGTTGAGGCCAAAATCGGATCAGCCATGATCTCATTAAATGGCGGAGCAGGCTCGAGGGGCCGAATGGCCTGCTCCTGCTCCTATTTCTTATGTTCTTATCAGCATTGGTTTACAAAATTCCATAGTTGATCCCTGTAAAGATCACAGAGAAACTTGGAAGAAAATTCAAACCTGGCCCCATTTAGTTGCTAATGAGATCATAAACATTTTAGTCAATGCTGTAGAATAGACATACTAAACTAAAGGAGAACTCCCTTGTCTGAAATTATTCCAATGTGTCAGCTCTACATAATGCAGTTACCAACATATATTTATAGGGCTCCACAGAACAGTGTAGGAAATTAAGAGGATTTAAAAACTATTAATTGGAGCGCAGGAAGGACCTTAAATATGCAAGTACCTAAGAATGTGTACTGTTTAAATTAAACTTGCCATTAACCTACAATCATTTTGACCAATGCGTTTCATTCTGTATTGTATATATCTACTCAGTAAATACACCTCATATCACCACATAAGATATTAAATGTGGTGATATTTAGTACCTTTTGATTTCTCTAAATATAGTTTTGTAGGAAAGGGAAGTGCAATGGATCTCTTGTTTTCCCTTTTCCTACCTAACTAATATCAATTCAATGCAGGTCTGATCACTTCCCAGATGATCATTATAATATATTTTATAAGGAAATTCTTTCTACACTGCAGTGGAGATGCTCCATAAATCTAATATTTTCTGGCTATTAGTGCTCTTGAAGCACAAATTACTTTAGGACAGCTTGAATAACTATCTTGGACCTTCATCCAGCATCAGAAAATTAATACAATTATATTTGATATCCCGTGGCATTGCACATGGTAAGTTGGAGAATGTAGCCTCTCTCTTGCCTGTCTCTGCTCTTTTTGTGCTGCTATTTCTTCCTTTCTTTTCTTTCTCTCTCTCTCTGTCTATCTGTTTCTCTTCTGCCTTTTATTTATCTTCCCTTAACTCTTTCTGCTTCTCTCTCTCTTCTGCTTCTCTCGCTATCCTTTTCTTCATTACTTACTGGTTAGTGTATGGTATGGTGGGGAAAGGAACATTTGGGGTGGGGGTTAAGGGAAAAATATGACCCTCAGCAGCTCTTTTCTCACCCCCTCCACAATCATTTGTACCCACCCCCCACACACACTCATTTGTCCCCTACCCTTCACCTTATAACTATGCATTCTCCCTCTCGCTCTCATCACTACCCCTACCTCTTCCTTTTTGAGTTACTCACAAAAATCCTGTATTCTCCCCTTCCCCCTTGCTCTGCTGTCATTCATCTCACCTTTAACCCTCCATCCACTCTTTTCCCATTCAAGGATGGGTGGCAAGAAGCCAGAAGCCCCCTCACCCACAACCACTTTCCCTTCCCCTTCCAGCCATGAAGCGAAAGCACTTTCTATTCATTTTTGCCTTGGGATGATAAGAGCCTTGGTGGCTATATTTTTGCTATCACTGAGGCCCTGCCACCTGGTAAAAATGCTGCACCCTTTCAGGTTGTTGCCTCCTTTTAGTGAGGAGATGAAAGTGTTTCTTCTGGCAAACGAGGCTTCTGTGACCTGCTTGCTGCATTGCTTGACTGAAGACTGACTAATGTGGCCGTTGTCTCCAGTGGTGACTTCAAAGGATCCAGTGCCACAAAAGTTTAATGCGGTGACGTTCACAACAATGAAAAGTGCTGTCCCTGTGCTAGATATTATTTTCAGGCCAGTAGACAGCACAACTCTGTCACAGCCTCCCTTATGCAGCAGATATGGCAAAGGCAGGTCTCCTTAGACATACCAAGGTCTGAAAACTTGGTCCAATTGGGTTCCAGATCCTGAGGCGCATGTTCACCTGCCTGCCTTCCCTCTGCCTGAACTCCACTCTCCTCCAAATCAACAACACCCAATGACAGACCCAGACTGAATGTCATAGTTACAGGTGAGGTTGATAGCTGCTGGCAGTAACAATGACATAGCTAGAGGCCTTTGCAAAAGGCGTCCTCTATTGTCAAAATTCAACAGCAAACAGCAGAATAAAAATAGTGCAAATAATACTGCAGGAACAGAAGTATGACCAGTCAAGGCAGCAGAGTTTGGCTGGCAAAGAAATTTGTAGCCCCCATGATATGGAAGCCTGGTAGTGAACAGTAGGGAAGCTGAGAAGTACACATTTTATATCAATGAGCAGCACACAAAGAACGAGGAGCCAAGAGAACAAGATGAATTTGTAATGGGCCCTCTACTCCACCTTTGGTGGCAGAGCCTTCAGCCATCATGCCCAACTGTCTCCTTAAAAATCTCCCTTTCTTCTTTTCTTTAAACATCTCCTTAAAGCACAGCTCTTTGCATAAAGCTTTCAGTTATCTTTCAAGCTTAAAGCATATTCCTTTCTTCCTCTTTGAAGTGCCTTGGGATTTTTTTTCTGTGTTGGTGTTGAACTACATATGTGAATGATGGTGTACAGCTAAGTAACTAACTGGAGGAGGAGGCTCCACGAACATTCCATCCTCAGCAATGGTGAAGCCCAGCACGTAAGTGCAAAAGACGAGGCTAAAGCATTTGCAACTGTCTTCAGCCAGAAAGGCTGAGTGGATGATCTTTCTTGGCATCTTCCTGAAATCCCCACCATCACAGATGCAGTCTTAAGTCAGTTCAATTCACTGCATGTGATCTCAAGAAATGGCTGAGTGCACTGGAGACAGCAAAGATTACAGGTCCTGATAACATCTCGGCTGTAGTACTGAAGATCTGTGCTCCAGAACTAGCCGTGCGTCTAGTCAAGGTGATCCTGTACAGCTACAACACTAGCATCTACCTGACGATGTGGAAAATTGCTCAGGTATGTCCCATCATATAAGGATAAATCCAACCTGGCTAATAATCGCCCTATTCTCCCAATCATCAGCAAGGTGATGGAAGGAAAAGGGGCTGAAGGGATATGGGAACCGGTGGCACTTGCTCATCACTCACCTGATGACTGATGCTTAGTTTGGTTCCACCAGGACCACTCAGCTCCAGGCCTCATTACTGTTTTGGTCCAAACATGGACACAAGCTGAATTCCAAAGGTGAGGTAAAAATGACTGCCCTTTACATCGAGACAGCATTTGATTTGAGTGTGGCGCCAAGGAGCCCTAGTAAAACTGAAGTCAATGGGGATCGAGGGGAAACTCTCCTGGGGCTGAAGTCATACCTGGCACAAAGGAAAATGGTTGTGGTTGTTGGAGACCAATCATCTCAGCCCCAGGATGTTGCTGCAGGAGATCCTCAGGGCAGCACCCTCTGCCCAGATATCTTCAGCTGCTTCATCAACGACCTTCCCTCCATCATAAGGTCAGAAGTGGGGCTGTTCGCTGATGGTTGCAGTGTTCAGCTCCAATCATAATTCCTCTGATAATGACCTGAACAATGTCCAAGCTTGTGCTTTTAAGTGGCAAGTAGTATTTGTACCATACAAGTGCCAGTCAATGACCATCTCCAACAAGAGAGAGCCCAATCACCTCCCCATGACATTTAATGGCATTACCATCAGCAGGTTCCCCACCATCAAAATCCTGGGAGTCACTATTGACCGGAAACCCAACTGAACTAGCCACATAAATGCCATAGAGAATGGCAGAGGCTGGGTATTCTGTAGCGAGTGGCTTACCTGCTGACTTCCCAAAACCTGTGCTCTCCACTGCAGCTTCGGTAGCACCTCCCAAACCTGCAACCTCCACTTCCTAGAAGGGCAAGGGCAGCAGATGCATGGGGACACCATCACCTCCAGGTTCTCCTCCAAGTCACACACCATCCTGACTTAGACATATATTGTCATTCCTTCATTGTCGCCCCACTTCCTAATTGCATTGTGGGAGCACCTTCAGCACACTGACTGCAGTGGTTCATGAAGGAGGTCCACCATCACCTTCTCAGGGCAACTAGGGATGGGCAATAAATGCTGGCCTTATCAATGACACCCATATCCCGAGAATGAATAATAATTTAAAAACAAATTGTCCTACGGCGTTACTGATCTCAGTTATTTTTACATGGTGAGGCATTGAGCAAAATGCGGGTGCTACCTGCAAGGAAATTACGTGAAAAAGTTATACTGAACCATTTAATAGTTTCATTGGTGTACACTCGTCGGTTTCTTAGTAAATTAAATATTCTTTGATATGAAAAAACTTTTTAAATGTGCCTACTAGTGCCTGTGCGTCTAAGAAAATGAGTGCAATTTGAAGAGTCTTCTCAAACCAACGCAATCGGCAGAATCTCGCAATTTTGACCTGGGGACGTGGCCTGTTCTGTGGGTGGGGCACGAACCGGGCGAATTGAATCTTGAACCAGCGTTAAAGATCGCAGAAAACACGGGCATAAGTGATTTGGACGTAACTCAGTGGTAGATAATGAACAATATTGTATGCTTTGTGTCTTGATTTTCTTTTTTCCTCTCTCATTGTGAATAGAATAAATTAGCCTGTGATTTGAATTAAAATACTCATCTAAGTCTGAGAAAGTTCTTGTAACCGTTATATTTTTAAAGAAAAATTTCTAATGTGTAACGTTGGTTTACACTTCCACTTAGAACTAAGAATGAATAGCGCTACAAAATGGAGACTCTAGTGCTGCATGGCAGTGATGAATGCAGTCTCGCAGCTTTGATGGTGTTCATTTGTCATTGGCACGAAAAAGGTTAATCAGTATTCAGCAAACAAGTTTGATTATTTATTTACAATAATTGTAGTGTTTGGTGTCTTTATCAAAGCACATCTCTGGGCGGGTTATGTGTCTGTTAAAGGAAGACAAAATAAAGTACTCAAGATTACACAAAGATTGCATTTTTCACCTCTCCTAGCAAAAACATGTCAGATTACTGTCTAAATAAATGTCTGGGGTGCATAAAACATGTAACGGAACAACCCCAGTAAGAAAAAATCAATTGCAATTCATATTTCATAAGACTATAATTGCTTCTGAAAGTGTGGCAGCAGTTTGTTTAGAGGGCTGCTCTTGTTTCGACTTTCCTGCCAGCTGTTCTGAATGACAGCAAATGGGAGAGCATAGAAGCTTTACTTCAATTTTCTCCCGATGTCTGTTAGTTTAAAGGTGTGGGAGCAGTAACTCGTAGAAAAACAGACACTCCACGCATAAATCTGTAGCATTCTGCCTTAAAGCTACTACATGTTTTGCTTGACAAGAGTTCATCATCTGTGAAGTTATCGATTTGCCAGCGTTTTAACCATCAAACTGGATTCATTTCAGTGACTGCAGATTCTTAAACAATCCTTCAGACATGCATGGGATCCAAACAAGTAGCTGTTTTTTTTTTGACAGCTTTTCAGAATCCCCTTACCAACCAGGAAGCCTCGAACTTCATATGCTTCTGTAGACTGAGATGTCACAAGGCTGCAGAAATGCTGCTTGCTTTATGGATTGCCATTTGGTCAACAAAACTTTGGCAGCATTGATTAACTTGACATTGAATTCAGCAGTACATTTATCACTTATGGCTGTGCTGTAGAAAATCTAATAAGAGGCAAGCAATTCCCTCCAGATTTGTAACTGGTTCAGTACAGCAAACTGCATGCAGTGTAAATTTCTGACTTTACATAATACCCTTGGTGCTGGCAGTATAATTTTACTCAACAGTCCTGCACTATCAAAACCATGTACGGAATGATTTGATCATGGGCAAAAAAAAGTACTCGATTTAAGTAAATATTTATAGAACGTTACAAAGAGAATTGACTGAATAAAGAGCTGTGTCCATAAAGAAGACCCAAAAAACAAATTGCTGAATTGGAACTGTAGAATAATGTACTTTTGTTTTTTGACTGTAAAAATGTACCGATGTTGATAGATACACTGGGGGGAGGGGGGGAGGTGGATCTTAACTCCCAAGAACGGCTGGGTTGGGAGCGGGTGGAGGGTACAAATTATTTTTAGTGCGGGAGTGCAACCCGGCTCCAACGCGCCCACTTCCGGGTTTAATGGAAGCACATCTGGATGTCGGCGAGTAACCTACTCGCCGAATTCGGGGATTTGCTAATTGGATGCGGGCAGGTACTTATTAGTGTAATTAACGTCCTTCGGAGACATTAATGAGGTATTTTAACATTGTTTTTAACTTGGCTCCAAATTTTACTTGAGTGGAATGGGTTTCCCGGGGCTCAGGAAAATGACCAGGGAAACGGAGGCGAGTTTGAGCAGCAGTTCAGGTGGGTATTTAAACTTGTTATTGTCCCATCTGAATAAAACCTCACTTATTGCAGCTGCTGTCTCAGTTCCCTCTGGCAAATGTCTGGCCGAGAGTGCTTGTGCGGATACAGCATTATTCAACCTTGGAGGATTTCAAATTGCCAAGATCAGGATGGGAGGCGCCTTGGATGTGTTTGACGGCACATCAGAAGAGGAGACCATCACCATCCACAGCAGTCACAACGTGCTGTGCTTGGATCAGCATGTGCACAGGAGGGAGCTTTGCAGGTGGAGGAGGACAAAAGGGCTCATCACTCATCTTCGGATGAGGAGAACATAGAGGAGGAGGAACAGGAGGATGAAGATGGGGCGCCCATCGCCAGACCAGCCACTTACATTGCTGCCAGGGATGCCCTAATATCGCGAAGGTTCACCAAGTATGAAACATAACAAATGAAATCCCGCGGTCCGTTTCTACCACCAACCACCCTCTCCCTCTCCCTTTGCACTAAACAGTCCTTCAACCACTCATCCACCCATTGCACATCTGCCCAATGTGTCCCGGCATGTATTGACATCATGAAACAAGTGAAAGGGTGTATTGACAAGACGTGGCAGTGGTGCAAATCAATACATTTTATGTGGCATTATTTTAAAAAAAAAAGGAAGCTTAACAACATTTTGTCATACACCCATGTGCATCCTCTAGCACGTGTGGAGAGAGAAACAGAGTTAACGTTTCAGGTCTGTGAAGGGTCACAGACCTGAAAAGTTATCTCTGTTTCTCTCTCCACGGATGCTGACTGATCTGCTGAGTGTTTCCAGCATTTTCTGTTATTCCATGTGCATACCCTTGCTGAATTACAATTTCTTCAACTTGCGCTTCCTACCGTTTCTACGTGGTCCATCCCGTGTGGCTTCCGCAGAGGTTGAGGCAGGCTGCTCAAATCCCTGCCCTGACTGCTGAGATACTTTTGGCCTATGCTCTCTGGGTTTTGGAACCCATGAGGGCCCCACCAAAGACTGTTCCACCTACACCTGTGCAGGGGCAGACTTCGCAATCAGGGAGACAAGGCAGCATGTCGGGTATTGGCTGAGGCGGGGGTGGGGGCGTGGTGTGGGCGGGCAGCAGGTGAAAAATGGGAGCACTTTGAGCGGAGTTCCCACTTCCATGTCCCCTTTCTCTATCATCCCTATCCTGTGCCAGCACCACATCACTCCTGCCATTCTGCTGCAAACCAGATTGGTGAAGATAAGGCCACGGATAAGGTATCTGTCATCCTGTTTAGGTGGCAGACAAGTTAGTCACGGCCTGCATGGACTCATTTGAGAGCCTTGCTTGAAGCTCCATGGAGGTCGACTGTCTCTCCATGGCAGACATTCTCACAATTCCCTGCACCACCAATTCACTAGTGATCAAGTTGGAATCCTCCATCCTCTCTGCTATTGTGGAAAGTGTCTGTGGCATGTCTGTCAGTTCCTGGCGAAGTTGCTGATGCACCTCTAGCATTCTCCTTCTCAATGATAGCCCCTGGGTTTTGGCATCTGTGATCAGCTAAGTTGAGCTTGTAAAGGATTGTGCACCCCCTCAACGCCGACTCTCCACAGCTGTCCCTGCCACCAGTGTCTGCTCATGCTCACTTGTGAGGTGTGAATCACCAGGTGAAAACCCAACTAACTGTCTAAGTGGACCCACCGAAGTGCGAGTCCCTGCACTGGTGCATGGCGGTGCACCTTCAGCAGGAATGAGGTCCTCTGAAGAATGGTCCTCATGAATGTCCTGCGACACTTGCTGTATGCGTGAAGGCCCTGGAAGACAACAAAAAGGGATATGACTTAGTTGTGGCAAAGTCACAATCTTGGCAATCACCATACTCAGACTTCTCATAGTTCAGTCATTGATGAAATTAAGTCAGCATGTATGTGTCAGAGATATTTGTAATTCTGTCACCAGCTATATGCGAGCCCCCTACCTCTCCATCTCCGACTGAGAGGGATACAGATGTGCCACTTATCTCCAGGGTAACCTCCTCTGTGAGCTGTACTATTTGTGGTGGCCTACCTCCAGTCCTTTCCCTCTCTCTTGTGTTTTGCGCTCTCCTACAATGAGCGAAAAAACAAACTGTGAGTGAGTGAAGGTGAGGTATTCACCCGAAAAATGCAGTGCATTCGGTCAGGGTGACTTGAGACACATGCATCACATTGCATAAGGATTGGGGTGAGTGTCAGTGCTGGATAGATAAATGGGAAGCTGATGAAGTGCATATAAATTAAAGGATGGATGCTGTTGAAAGAAAGTTCAATGAATGTGAGGAGTGATGTGATGTGATGGAGAACACTTAGCAAGACAGAGTGAAAGGGGGATGGGCTTAAAGCACAGGCTGTAGTTGAATCAGCAAATGTACTCACGTTTCCTGACCTGGTTAGATCATTAAACCGCTTTCTACATTGCATCCATGACCTGGGCACAATACTCCTACTGCTCACTTCCTCAGCTACCTCCACGCCCTCTTGGTGAGAGCAGCTGGTTTCTTCCACCCATTTAGGGGAAAAGTATGTTCCACCTCCTCCTCCTGACTGCGTCCAGCAGTAATTCCAGCGAGGCATCATTATATCTGGGTGCTGCTCTTGTTCTATGTCCACCATTCATCCTGAACACCTCTAATTTACATTTGTGTACGTCCCTTTAAATACAGCTGAGATCGTGTCATGCGGGTGTGCATCATGCCCGCTGTGCAACTTGGAGACGAGACCTGGAAGTCAAAATTAATTGGTTCAATTGAGTTGAGATTGCAGATTCCGACCCATTCAGTTGACTTCCCGGTTTTCCCCAAGCAATTCCATCCCCCCACCCCTCTCCCCACCGCATGGAAGCCGCCTTCAGATTAATATCAAGGCCACTGGGTCTGGGAAGCATGATTACATTGCAACATGTAGTAAATTTAAACACATCTATTCTTACCCATGTAAAATCGAAGTGCTTGTGCACCATTGAAACAAACAAGTGTTGCTTGTTACTGGCATTTAAACCTTTCATCCAGGATTGGCCCAGATCTGTCTATCTCCCACCCCCTCCACACAAATCAGCAATGGTTTATGGATTGGTCAGAAGGAGCATGTGGGGCAGAATTTAGCTAAGCTATGAATAAGTGACGAATCTGATTCTATTAGACAAAAGAATAGTAGACATTCTTAAATTTTCCTCCTTCAGGAGGGAAGCTTAACTCCTACAAAGCCATTTAATTATATTGAGGGATGGACATCAAGGGAGGGTAGAGTTAAACCATCTGTAAAATTCTCAAATGTTCCAGATGGCACAGAAATTGCAGACATAAGCAGAATAAGATAAGTGGCTGTTGATGCAACAGCTGCTTTGAGCGGAGATAATTTGTTGAGTTAGTTCTTTGAAATAAAAGAAGTTATTGTGAGTGGATAATTGAACCCGTTTTCACTATACTTAGAGCTACTACTGTACTTTGATGCTGAAGATTTCTCAAAATGGTTCAACTGATTGTAAAATGCTGATTGAATTTACAATAATGCACACTCTGATCACAAATAGTCAAACCTTGTACTATATAATAAGATTTTAACTAAAGAGGAGAAACATTAGGGTGGAGAGCATTTAGTGCATAACACTGGTTGTGAACCATGATCCACCTAGAAATGCATAGAAAAACAGAAGTTACACCATGGAAACAGGCCATTTGGCCCAACCAGTCCATGCAATCAAATAGTTCTAATCATATTTACCCAACCTGTTCCATATCCCTTCAGCCCCATTTCCTCCATCCATCTATCCAATCTAATCTTGAATGTGGACATAGCTTCTGCCTCAACCACTAACCCTGGAAGTGAATTCCATGGCCTCACAACTCTGAAGAAGTTTCTCCTACCCTCTGTTCTAAATCTCTTGCATTTAATAACGTATCTATGGCCCTTCATCCTTGACCCATTAATTACTAGACACAGCCTGCTTCTATCTACCATGTCCCATACTTTCATAATTTTTAAGACTTCTATTATATCTCCCGGTAATCTATGTTGTTCTAACAAACAAAAGGCCCAATTTTTCTTTATTCATATTTGTAATTTCTCATATCAGGCAGAAGTGCTTACAAGTTAACATTTAAATGAGCTTTGTGAACTCCTGTGATTCCATTTTTTTTGTCCAGGATCCAGCACAGGCAGACCAACCTAGTCGCTTTTAGCTGACAACGTTACTAGGTGGTAGAGGTGGGACAAATTTACATTGTATATGAGAAAACATGTAACTTTCTGGAGATTAGGAGGTAGATTTTGACTTTGTGCAGTAGTGTAAAATGGTTGATAGTGATCGACAGCCCGTTTTACATCTCTCTGGATTTTTATTTTATTTCCATTGACTTCATCTGTTTTACACTATTGCACAAAGTCAAAATCTACCCCATGGTATATGAAATATTGTTATGCACAATTATTTTCCCTGCGCAATACAAACTGAGATTCTTTTACTTAGATGGAAGCAGATGTGAGGATGCTTCTTAAAGCATTCACCACCTTGATGACTCCACATTCTTCGCGACAATGCTATTCCCCCTGGGCAAGGTGGTACCACGGGAAGGTGCTTTGTTTTAGTGGGGCAAACACCAGTTTCCCACTTTGTCATTCCCAGTTTCAACCAGCTGCAAAATCTTATTTGATGGCAATCATGATGTTAACGTATGTACTAAAGTGATTAGGCTATATATCCCTGGACTGAGGAGAAATTAACTTGGCAAAAGCTTACTTATTAGTGTCATAATCACATTTGGAAATGTCGCTATGTTTTGGAATGGTCGTATCTATTCAGAGTCTGAAAGCTTTCTGTCTAGGTGGTTGAGTTCTGTTTTTGTCCAGCAAGTTAGATTTGTTTCTCTTAACAACTTGACCTCATTTTCTCTCCCAGTCAGCCTGTCAACTTGCTCCATCAGCCAGATTGTGCCTTACAACCTGATCTGACCACTTGTCAGTTTTTTTTAACCCCAATCTCATATCTCTCTACTCACTTGAATTAGGAATTGCTTCACTTTACTTTGAGTTTCAGCTGAGCCGGTATTAGATGGCTTTGCATTAGGTGGCAGTCAATTCTGCAAGTCATTGAAAAAGTGTGAAGTTACTTGTTAAGTTTAACTCAGCTTCTTTAGCTTATGATCATGTCCTTTAATGCTCCTATCCTTATTTTACAGTCGTCTGCTTTGTCACTTCCATCCATTTAAAAAATGGGTCACATTTTCCGCATCTTATTCTTTAAGGAAAATAAATTTAGCTTTGTTTGCCCCCATTTGTAGTTTAATGAGCTGAAACCGGGAACCATCTTTTCCCTCCTTTAAATCTTACAGTTTATGTAAAGGCAGTGATCACAACTGCACACAATATACACACTCAAACTGTATATAGTATCACTTCCTTAACTGAAATGCCATAGAGCTTCTTGTACACTACAATATTTAATTTTCCTGTGTAATTGCTGCACTACAATTGTGACGATAATTTCAGTGTTCTGGTGTTTGCTTTCTGACTCAACTTATTTACCCAACACAGCTCCCATTAAGTGGAAATAATTTGTTTTTCACAATAGCACATGTCTCTCTGTGTCTTCCTGTGTTTTTCTTTCTCTCTGTTCTCCATGTCTTTTTCATTTATTCACTGTATATAATCTTAACTCTCTCTATTTCTCAGTTAACATGCTTTCTAAAGTAAAAATTAAGTTAATAAGCTTTAAGTAAAAGTGTAGTTGAAAACCTACACCGATTTATTGATCATTTTATATTCAGATGATTTTCGAAAAATAAATGCTGTTTTACACAGTCACAATTTGATTTTTACAGTGACAATCAATCAAGGTCTCTCTTTCCCTCTCAGGCACACAGTTAGCCTCTTCATTTTATTTTTAAAAAAACACACTCATGATAAACTTTACCTGAATAAAGCATTTGAAATTTGCCATGCAGCTTTGCTTCAAATCATTTTGTAAAACAGCAAATCAATTAAGAGACTGAGAAGAAACATTGTGCTGCGTACTCTGTAATGAGTGGCTTGCCTCCTGATCCCTCAAAGCCTCTCCAACAGCTACAAGGCTCAATTCAGTCACTTACAGTTGATTTCTTTAAATTTCCCCTCGGGCCACTCGCGTGCTCCCTATACTTGTCCAAATCTGCAACTGTAACTATGCTAATGAACTGATTGTGACAAAACGGAAAGATTTTTGTGTAGTCTTAGCATGGTAGCCATCTCTTCCAATTTGAGCACAAGAGATTACGGGGCAAATTTTAATGTCGCAAAACATGTGGTCAGCGGGTGAGTCCGTCCGCCCGTTGTTGCTATGGTGAGCTTCCGTGGAACAATGCAAGAGGTCGAGGATAGTGAGGTCTGAGTGGGAATGGATGTTCAGTCCGTAAGGGGGACCCCGAGCTTCCGGTCACCTGTCTCTTTAATTCACCGCTCCACTCCCACTCAGACCCCACCGTCCTCTGCCTCGGAAGCTCAGCGTAAGCTCGAGGAACAGCACCTCATCTTTCGATTAGGCACTTTACAGCCCTCTGGACTCAACATAGAGTTCAACAATTTCAGATCATAACCCCTGCCCCCATCACATATATATATATTTTATCCACACTTTTTATTTGTGCCTTTTTTTCTTCCCTCCCACATGGCAGCTGTCCTTCATTCTGCCAGCACGATTCACACTTCATCTAGAGCCATCCTTTGTTCCTTAACCTGTCCCATTACCATCTCCTCTTGTCTTGAATATCTCTTAATGCCTCTTTACTTCTCCTGCCTTCCATCCTATCACTGACCTTCCCTTTTGTTCTTTCATCCCCTCCCCCATTTCCCAGCCCCTAATCTTGATTTAAAATCTGTTCCATTTCCTGCTTTTTTCCAGTTCTGACGAAAGGTCTTCGACCTGAAACGTTAACTCTGTTTCTCTCTCCACGGATGCTGCCTGGCCTGCTGAGTTTTTCCAGCGTTTTCTGTTGTTATTTCGGATTTCCAGCATCCGCAGTATTTTGCTATTGCTCTAATACAGCTTGCTGGTTGGGGAAGCCAGGAAATCAACCGGCTCCGCAGTGGTGCTGGACGACAGTCTGGACCTTGGGGGGGAGGGGAAGGGAGGCAATCCTGGGCCATGCACAGGCTGGTAGGGGGTCGGGGTATTTTTGTGGGGCTAGGAGGAGCATTCTTGCAAAAATAAAAAGTGCAGAAAGGTTATGAGTCATTTTCTGAGCCTTTAAGGACCGATGGCGAAGCCACTCAATGCCTAAAAAATGGGCAGAGTGGACACGCTGCACACTCTGCTCATTCATACCTCAAAATTGCAATTGGGTTCCTTTGTTCATCATAGGTCCTTGATTTGCATATTAAAAATGGCCTCCCACCTGAGACAGGCAGCTGCTATGACCACCAATCTGAAAGCTCCTACCAAATTAGTGGTAGCCGGATCACCAGCGTAAACGGGGCGATAAGTGACCAAACTTCATTTTCAGGATGCTAACACCCTATTTATGCCAGGTGACTGCAGTCAACATAGATACCAAGGAACCTAAAGTTAGTTGCAGTCATAATCATGTCCCCGGATTAACTTGATACTAATGTTCTGAATATTTGTCAACTGTCTCCAAAGCTACAAAAAGCTTAAGCGAGTAGCCAAGCCACATTCAAACAAAAACGTGGTGTAATCTACTCCGTTATGTGTATGAGTGGTAGTTATTTTTCAATTTAGCTGACAGTTATTTAAATTCATGACTGAAGAGTAATGATGCACTGACGCAGTTCATGTCTGGGAGTTAGAGAGATAGGTTATATACTGCCTATACAACAGTTATTTACGAAATAATAGCTTAGCCTACAGATTGCAGCCATTTATTGTTTCATTCAATGAGCTAGTTATTATAATATCTACTGTGAATATGTATTATATGTACCACAGGGAGTAGTTGAGGCGAATAGCATAGATGCCTTCAAGGGAAAGCTAGATAGGCACATGAGGGAGAAAGGAATAGAAGGATATGTTGATGGCGTTAGATGAAGAGAGGTGGGAGGAGGCTCGCGTGGAGCATAAACACTGGCATATGGACCAGTTGGGCTGGATGGCCTGTTTCTGTGCTGTTAATACTTTGTAATTATATATTTGCTTGTTCATCTTTTGTTCAATAAATTCACTTGTTAAAAGTCTAAAATGAGGTCTGAAGTTGTGATGCACTGCTTCTTTTCAAAGATGGAAGAAAGTTTCTGTGAAGACAGAGGATAGATCATGTAGCTAAAGCAATTCACAGTAAATATTTCCTATTTGTTCTCCTGAGTTTTCTATCAGAAACTTAGCTAAATATCAGGCCAGGGAGCTAAGACTCACTCATGAGAGTAATTTAAAATATAGAAGTTGAAGTATCTAGGATAAGTTGGGCCTAAAGAAGTGTGTTGGGGAGCATCACGGTCAGTAGTGGGACAAAGGAGGGGGGGATACACAAGACACTGAAAGAGGAACAGACAGTTTGGCAGATGGGCTGAGGTCGGGGCGGAGGTTGGCTATGTTACAATGGTGGAAAATGGCGGTCTTTGTGATAATGGGGATATGGGGTCGGAAGCTCAGCTCAGGTTTGCTGAGGCTGTGGTTGCAAACAGCCTGGTTCAGTCTGAAGTAGTAGGAGGCCTGCGATCGGAATATCTGGGCCAATAAGTCAGTGTCCTTGGAAATACTATTTGGCACAACACTCCTGCTCAGTGTGTACAGTCAACAATTACAGTATCTATAATATGTTATGGTGATTGAGTAAAATTACATCTTCATTTCAAAGTATTGTGGAAGTGTTAGCTGTGTTTTCAGGTTCCACTAATGTTATTTTATATCCATATCTTTACAGAATTATAAATTATTAGCTTTGATGATTATCATGGTTGTTTACCTATGTACTGAATTTTATGACTTGTCTCTTTTTTTGTAAGTTTAGGATCCATATGAAGTTGGGAGAGAAGATGTTTGAGGTTGCAGATGGGTAGGAGTCTTGTTGAGGTGCTGAGCGGAAGAGAGGGTGATCTGATTTAGAAGGTGGTTTAAGTGCCCTGCAGGTTGTGGGGTAGGAGAGAGGCTCTAGGTTTGGTGTTGGATGTGTGGAAGTGGTGGCAGGAATGATCTTAGAGTCTGGAAGCACTGGGATGGTTGTGACGGAACATTGGAATATGGGAGGAGGATGGCTTTGTGTGTGGAAGTACTGAGAAGGAGAACCTGGAAGTAAAAACAGATGGAGGGTTGCAGAGTTCAGCTGGAAAAAGCACTATAGCCCTATTCATACCAATGATCCGGGAACTGGCTAGAAGTTCTTTAAAATGCTGACTGTCCTTTGACACCGTTAGTAGAAGTGCAGATCAGGGAAACTGAAATGCCACCTTGATGCTGGTGTCTTGCATTTGTTGTTGAGGTAAATTGTGTGAGTCATTGAGCTATCTATTTATCTATCTATCTCACAGTGAATAAGAGGATCTTACACACACTATGTGTGTGTGTGTGTGTGTATATATTTGTAAAATGCCCTGATTTATCGCAAGATATATATGTATGTATGGTTGTGTGTATGTATATATCCACACACATACAGACAGACATACATACATAGACACACGCGTGCTCTTTACTTTATCTCCAAACTGTATTAGGATGGCATTTCAATTTCCCTGATTTCTATTCTGTGGTCTACTTCAGTGCGTTTGAGTGCTGAATTAGACAGTATCTTGTGCCATAAATTTGGATCTACTCAAAAACCTGATTTGAGTCTATGCCAACTCATTTCACACAGAACGCTGAACAGCCAACAGAAAGATAGGACTCACTTGATATATTTAGGCAGAAGTCGAACCTATTACAAAGAGGCAGAAGTATTAACACAGTCCTTATGCGTATTTTTACCTTGGAGATCACTTGATCTGTATGTATAAAATGGGACCAATATATTACGGGGGGAAAATTCGGTTGGTTAGCGCCTCGGGGGGGCGCTAACGGGGCACTAGCGACTTAGCGCCCGAGCGTGGCAAGTTTAGCACCGCTCGTGAAATTGACCAGTCGTTTTGCGGCGGTGCTAAACACTACCACCAAGATCTCCTGCGCCCGCAGATCGTGACGCCAGTCGAGCGTGCAACACCCCGGTAGAGCCCCAGACCGGATATTGAGTCGCGCCCCCGCCTTAGCGCCTGCCGCTAGGAACGACAGGTAGAGGGGAACGTTTTCAAGTTGGAAGGGGCTGGGGGAGCGAGCGCTATTTAAAGGCGGGCGCTTCCTGCCTTTTCTTGTCGGCAAAATATTTGGTACACGCAAGTTGAGAGGGAGAGATACGTCTGGAAAGATTTAACGTTGTCCTAAGGAGTTTTGGCCCTCAGCACCACTTTTGAGGTTCCTAAGCGCCGAGCTCTTTCCTTGGGCCTCTCCATTAGTGCTTCCAACACAATTGCTTTCGAGGTCTCTCCAGGCCGAGATTCAAGGCTGCAATGAGCAGGGTGTGGCTGGCCAGCAAGATGGCCCCTCCCCTTTAAGAACTGGATGGTGCCAGTCTGTCTGGCTTCCATGGTAACTGACATCGCCTGAGCTTCAGTAGCGTTCTGAGGTAGCGCCTCGCTTCCGACGTTTGCGCCTTAAGAGAGGCGAATTTTGCAGTCGGAGGTGATAATTAGCGCCGGGTGCTAAACTTTGCGCCCGGCCGATATTAACGCCCCAAAATGGGCGATACCCAATTTTTCCCCCTACATGTTGGGTGGCAATACAATGATATACCTGGCTCCCTCTACCCTTCATCTACACAAACTTCTGGGAACATTTTGTTGAGGTTATATTATTCCCTCCCTCCCACCCCCCATCCTCTTTGATTTTGCAGCATGCAGTGTAGCTGGGTGGCAGGTGACCAGCTCCTCTCCATCAATGTTGTATTACTAAAAGTGGAATATCTTTGATCCTTTCACTATATCATACTCGTTGCATATTGTGTGTTCATTCTTCTTGTGAAATTTTGATTTATAAAACCTTCTCTATGGACACATTTCCTCTTTCTTAGTGTTAACAAAATGTTAAAAGCCAATAATTATCTGGGCTGCTGCTCTGGAAAAAGATAGAATAGAGTTAAAAAAACATACACAAGCAAGGATCACGTTATGTGCCACTTTTGTCCACAAGTAGGTTATACCCAAATAATGCTTTTGGAAATGGGAGGGGGTGACAAATTTTGTGCATTATTGTTCAAGCTGTTCTGTTGCTGTTTTGTATATCACTGGCGTTAATTGAAGAAACTGATGTTAATCTGTTCAAATAATATGGGAAGCTGTCAAAAAAGGTAGAGTTCTGATTGTGTGCAATTTCAATTATCTGGCACTAAAGTGGGTGGAACAGGGGTCACCCTGGAGAGGAAAAAATAAATTTATGCAGGTAGTCGAAGAGTGCTTCTTGACATAGCATGCAAGTCAGTGCACCAGGTCAAATGCCATGTTCGATTTAGTGTTAAATCAAAAATGATCAGTGAATAAGAAGTGATAGATCTTTTAGGCACAAGTGATCATATTATCATGTTTTACCCATTAATGAGGATAAGTGCCAGCAGTAGTAGAATCGGGCAAGATTTCTGGAGAGCACATACATTACAGCAGTAACTACACTTCAAAAGTTTGGCTGTAAAGCACTTTGGGACGTCCTGAGGTCGTGAAAGGCGCTATATAAATGTAAGTCTTTCTTTTTCTTTCATATTCATGCTGAGGGAAGAACTAGTAAAGGTTAGTTGAGACAGTATATTTGAAATGAAAGCTTTGTAGAAATGTCATGATTTTAGAAACATCAAATTTAAAATACATGCGACTGAGAATTTTTTTTTAAAGTAAAGAATTAATTGAACAGTTTTTCACAAATAAAAAAGGCAGGTGTGAGTTATTTGGTGATAATTGGTGAAGAGGAAATTAAGTTCAGTGGGCAATAAAACATAAATTGAGTAGCTACACTGTATTCGTATCAATCAAGATGATCACAATTAGAAAGGCTATTTGGGTCATCTTACCTCAACCATCCAGAATTGCACTAACCACCACTTCCCCCACCCACCAATCCATTTCAGCATCCAATTGGTTCTTAAATTATTCCAAAATTTTCACCTCCATTGCTGTATATGCCATATGTTGATCATGTGTGTGAAGAAAATCTTCCTCATAACTCAGACCTCTAAGACTGGGGATCACCTTTGTGTCTCTTATTTACATCACCTGCAAGGCATTAAAGTCAGCTTGTGTTCCATTGTGACCATAACGGGACACAGTACTCGAGGTGCCGCCTGAATAGAGCACCGTCCAGTTTCATCAACACGTCCTCTGATTTGTATTTTATTGTTCTGGTTCTATAGTTCAGTGATTTGTTGGTTGCTGCTCTGCATCAGTTGGATATTTTGAGCATTGAATCTACTCAGACTCCATGGTTTTTTCAACTTCATCCTTGGCTCATTCAGCACTTTATGGAGTAATGCGTTGCCCATTTTTCTTCTTCTATATCGTACATTATATATCCCTGTATTAAATTTCATCTCCCATTTTTCTGCCTACTACATATATTGTCCAGTAATTTCTGAGCTGCCTCTTCCATTTTCACTGTCTCTACCAGTTTGGTATCATATGCAAATTTGACCAAATGGTGTTGCGTTTTTGAGTCCAAGTCAATTGTGTAAATTAGGAACAGTACTGATCCCAACACAATTCCTTGGGGCAACCCACCTAGTACCCATTGTTTTCTAACAGTTAGCCTATTTCTTAACAATTCCCAGGGTTTACTCTGAATCCCTATATCTTTGAGTTTAACTAACAGTCTTTTGTATGGAACTTGGTCCTAGGACTTCTGGAAGTCTAGGTATAACATGTCATAGGATTTCCACAGTGCACTTGGGATATCACTCCTCAAAGAAGTCAAGGAGGATGGTCAAGCAAGACCTTCCCCTTCTGAATCCATGTTGACTGCTGTTAATTAAGTTATTATATTACAGACACTCTTCAAGTTTACACCTGATAATTGATTCCACTATTTTAAACAAGATTGAAATAAGATTAATAGGTCTGTGGTTGTCCAAGTCTGATTTGTCACCCTTTTTGAATGTGGGCACCATGTTATCTTGTTGCCAATCCACTGGTACCTCCAGTTTCCAGTGAGACCCTCATAATGATTTTTAGTGCCTCACAGATCTCTTTCTGGGTCTCTTAGCACACTGAGATAAATAGCATCTATCCCTGCTATTTTTTGAGCCCTTTTAGCCAGTCTGAAATACTAAAAAAAAATTCTTATTGTTATATTTTGTGTCTGCTATTTTCTAGGTCTTAAGTTCCAAGTCCCCTCCTGATTATTTTTTTAACCTGTTTCAGCATGATTCATCCCAGTGAACCCCATCCACTTTCTCCCTAGAGAGGTTATTTTTTCTCTTTATTTCACTTTTGTTTTTTTCTAATCTACTTAGAATCTCGCCTATTTAGTCTGAGGTTGCTGGTTTTAGATATGTATTCATTTTGCATGCTTGATATTATACTTTTAAAGATGTTCCAGTTCTTTTTTTTATATTCATTTATGGGATGTGGGAATCGCTGGCAAGGCCAGCATTTATTGCCCATCTCTAATTGTCCTTGAGAAGGTGGTGGTGAGCCGCCTTCTTGAACCGCTGCAGTCCATGTGGTGAAGGTACTCCCACAGTGCTATTAGGGAGGGAGTTCCAGGATTTTGACCCAGCGACGATGAAGGATCAGCAATATACTTCTAAGTCAGGATAGTGTGTGACTTGGAGGGGAACTTGGAGGTGGTGGTGTTCCCATGCGCCTGCTGCCCTTGTCCTTCTAGGTGGAAGAGGTCCCGGGCTTAGGAGGTGCTGCCGAAGAAGCCTTGGCGAATTGCTGCAGTGCATGTTGTAGATGGTAGAGGGAGTGAATGTTTAATGTGGTGGATGGGGTGCCAATCAAGCGGGCTGCTTTGTCCTGGATGGTGTCGAGCTTCTTGAGTGTTGTTGGAGCTGTACTCATCCAGGCAAGTGGAGAGTATTCTATCACACTCCTTACTTGTGCCTTGTAGATGGTGGAAAAGCTTTGGGGAGTCAGGAGGTAAGACACTCGCCGCAGAATACCTAGCCTCTGACCTGCTCTTGTTGCCACTGTATTTATGTGGCTGGTCCAGTTAAGTTTCTGGTCAATGGTGACCCCCAGGATGTTGATAGTGGGGGATTCGGCGATGGTAATGCCGTTGAATGTCAAGCGGAGGTGGTTAGACTCTCGCTTGTTGGAGATAGTCATTGCCTGGCACTTCTGTGGCGCGAATGTTACCTGCCACTTATCAGCCCAAGCCGGAACGTCGTCCAGGTCTTGTTGCATGCGGGCATGGACTGCATCATTATCTGAGGAGTTGTGACTGGCGCCGAACACTGTGCAGTCATCAGCGAACATCCCCATTTCTGACCTTATGTTGGAGGGAAGGTCATTGATAAAGCAGCTGAAGATGGTTGAGCCTAGGACACTGCCCTGAGGAACTCCTGCAGCGTTGTCCTGGGGCTGTGATGATTGACATTCAACCACCACAACCATCTTCCTTTGTGCTAGGTATGACTCCAGCCAGTGGAGCGTTTCCCCCCCGATTCCCTTTGACTTCAGTTTTACTAGGGCTCCTTGATGCCACACTCGGTCAAATGCTGCCTTGATGTCAAGGGCAGTCACTCTCACCTCATGTTTGGACCAAAGCTGTAATGAGGTCGGGAGCCGAGTGGTCTTGGCGGAACCCAAACTGGGCATCAGTGAGCAGGTTATTGGTGAGTAAGTGCCGCTTGATAGCACTGTCGATGACACCTTC
Source organism: Squalus acanthias (assembly GCA_030390025.1). Lineage (NCBI taxonomy): Eukaryota > Metazoa > Chordata > Chondrichthyes > Squaliformes > Squalidae > Squalus > Squalus acanthias. The sequence continues at coordinate 184,449,376 of CM059425.1, forward strand.
CATCACTTTGCTGATGATTGAGAGTAGACTGATGGGGCGGTAATTGGCCGGGTTGGATTTGTCCTGCTCTTCGTGGACAGGACATACCTGGGCAGTTTTCCACATTGTCGGATAGTTGCCAGTGTTGTAGCTGTACTGGAACAGCTTGGCTCGAGGCGCGGCTAGTTCTGGAGCACAAGTCTTCAGCACAATAGCCGGGATGTTGTCAGTCCCCATAGTCTTTGCTGTATCCAGTGTGCTCAGCCGTTTCTTGATATCACGTGGAGTGAATCGAATTGGCTGCAGACTGGCTTCTGTGATGGTGGGGACCTCAGGAGTAGGCCGATATGGATCATCCACTCGGCACTTCTGGCTGCAGATGGTTGCAAACGCTTCAGCCTTGTCTTTTGCGCTCACATGCTGGGCTCCACCATCATTGAGGATGGGGATATTCATGGAGCCTCCTCCTCCTGTTAGTTGTTTAATGGTCCACCACCATTCACGACTAGATGTGGCAGGACTGTAGAGCTTTGATCTGATCCGTTGATTGTGGGATCGCTTGTCTATAGCATGCTGCTTCCGCTTTTTAGCATGTGTTGCAGCTTCCCCAGGTTGGCTCCTCATTTTTAGGTACGCCTGGTGCTGCTCCTGGCATGCTCATCTACACTCCTTATTGAACCAGGGTTGGTCCCCTGGCTTGATGGTAATGGTAGAGTGAGGGATATGCCAGGCCATGAGGTTACAGATTGTGGTGGAATATAATTCTGCTGCTGCTGATGGCCCACAGCGCCTCATGGATGTCCAGTTTTGAACTGCTAGATCTGTTCTGAATCTATCCCATTTAGCACGGTGGTAGTGCCACACAACACGATGGAGGGTGTCCTCAGTGTGAAGACAGGACTTCGTTTCCACAATGACTTTGCGGTGGTCACTACTACCAATACCGTCATGGACAGATGCATCTGCGACAGGTAGATTGGTGAGGACGAGGTCAAGTAGGTTTTTCCCTCGTGGGGGACTTCAATTGAAGTGTTGTTAAGCAGCATCTCCCAATCAATTTACTTACGTTGAAAGTACCCCTTTTAAAGTTAAGTAGCTGACTCCTAGGCTGGAATTTTCTCCTAAAAAAACAGGTGGGTTTGGAGCGTGGGGGCAGTTAAATTGTTAAAAATGGGATTCCCAACCTGATCCCGCCTCCAACCCGCCCACTTCTGGTTTTGGTGGAGGTGGGACGGGGGGCGGGCAACCAACCCGCTCCCAGGGGGCGGTACCTTAATTTATATATTGTAATGAGGCTGGCAGCATCTTTTTTCACCTCCATTTTGTGTTTAACTGCCTGTAGATGGGTTTCGCACAATTCGTGAAACCCGGCAGTTAAACCGAGGCGGGGACTGCTGCTTCCAGGAGGTAAGTGGCTTTATACCTACCTCTTGTATCCAGGGGCCCTACCCAACCCTCCCCCAGCGATCGGACATCCCCTCCCCCCCCCCAGCCAGGCCTACGAACGCCTTCACAGGTATTCCCTCCCCCCCCCCCCCCCCGCAGCCCTCCGATCTCCACCATGAGGCCTTCCCCCCACCCCACTGATGATGCTGAGGCTGGCCACAATCCTCCAGTGGCCGGCCCCAATTCGTTCTCCCCCCCACCGATCCCCTGTCAACCCCCCCGCGATCCCCGACTTCCCCTCCTGATCCCTGGCCAACTTCAATCCCCGATCCCCGGCTGACCCCCCTGCTACCGGTCCCCAACACCCCCCCCACGATCCCCGACCATGTCGACCCCCCGGCCCCACCACTGATCCCCGGGCCCACCCCCCACGATCGCTGACCATGCCGACCCCACGATTCCCCCCCACTGATCCCCAACCATCTGAGGCCTACCCACCCACAGCCAGCCAGCCAGCCTCTCAATCTGGCTGGCTGCAGGCGGGAATCCGAAGCCTCACATTCTGATCATACCCTGCCGTTAAAGTCGGCAGGGCCTGTGGGAAACCTGGCCTCCCTGGTATTCCCCCCTGCCTCGGAACCCCCCTGCCCCCAACCCACCTCCCTTGAGAAAATTCTGGCCCTAGTCTTTGGTATTTCTGAATCCCAGATCATGTTGAACTTAATCAGTTTCTGCTGTTTCCCACAGGTGGCATAACTTACACTTTTTAAACATCGTCTGGGTCATTTACGAAAATTGGATTGAGATAAGCCCTAACTCTCTTGGCTTCCCTCGTACTAGGATATGAAGCTGTCATGCATTACACCTACGAGCTTTGATTCTAAATCACATGGGGTTTCCCAAATCATATTTGGTTGATTGACGTTACCCATTAAAATAACTTTCTTGTTGTCAAATACTCTTATCTCTTGATAGAGCAAGTTATCTTCCTTCTTGTGCTGATTAGGAGGTCTATAGCATACCCCTAAGTATCAGCTTCAATTTTATCATGTTAGCAATGTCTACCCAGTGTAGTTTACTGCCTCCCACTGAAACAAACTCTTTTACCTCCCAGATGTTTTCTGACATTTGGCTACATTGCCTCCTTTCTGTCTACTCTTCTGAACAGTTTATAACCTCTGAATATTCTATTTATTCACATCCCCTGGATTTAGGCATGTTTCTGATATTCCAACGATGTTGTAGTTCCCTGCTGCCACAACAGCCTCCAGATTGAGTACCTTATTTATAATGTTTATAATATTCATGTAAATACATTTTAATGTAGATTTACCTCCTTTCATAGCCCCTTATACCTGCCTTTTCCTGATCTCCAGTTTGTGTATGTATCTCTGAGTTATTGGGGGCGATTTTGCCAGCCCTGGGGAGGCGGGTTTGGAGGCGGGACTGCCAGAAAAATGGCAGAATCTGGGGGTGGGTACCCAGCCCGCCCCCAACCCGCCTCCGTGCCATCTTCCCAGGAGGCGGGTACCCGACCCGCGCTGGGAGCCGCCTCCCCGAGGCGGGAAGGGGATTAGTGCCAATTAACTGCCTGTTAATAGGTAGTTAACATGCAGTTTTTTGGCTAATCCCTATTTTGAGCCCTGAAGTGTGGGCTTCCTGACGGCTCTGAACCTCGCCAGGGTCGCAAGGCAGGCCGTCGGTCTGCGGGGGTCGGAGGGGCCGAGATGTCCGGTGTTCAGGTGAGTGATGGTGCATGTGTGCAGAGGTAAGTGTCTGAGGTGTGTGTATAAAGTGTTTTAATAAATTTTACTTACCTTTCCTTCTTCCTCCAGGCTTCCTCCCTTCAGGTCTCGGGAGTCCCTCAGCTCACCGGCACAGAAAGCAGAATGGCCGCTGAACTGTCAAAAGCTGCAGCCTTCTGCTTTCTGCTCAGGAAGGCTTTCTAATTGAGTCTTGAGTAAAGACTCAACTTAGAAGACAGATTGTCAGTGTTTGACAGCTTCACAGAGCCATCAAACGCTGACATTTCATCTGTCAAAAGCTCTTGACAGATGAAACATCACTCGCTGACGTCACCTGTAACTGCCTTTCCCTTAATTGGCCTGCTAAGTCCGCTGGGCGGGCTTAACCAGGTCAATCAAGGGAAAATAGCGTGGGTTGGCCACAAGATGATGGAGGCGGGACTAAAACCCTGACAAGTGGGAGTCCCGCCTCCAAAAGCTCCCATTGACAAAATCCAGCCCACTGTGTCCATACCCACCTACTGACTACCTTCTACCCCGCCTTTATTCTCATGTGGGGTCCTGTTTCATCTCATCCCGCCTCTCTTCTTCTCCCACGCCGCTGCCCCCCCTCCCCCAATCATCACCACCATCACCTATCTCATTTAAATGATTCTTAATTGCTGCTTCAATGATTTGCAAGTCTTTGTCTATACTTGATTTAGATGCAACATGTCTCTCCTCTACTAGCCTTTATCGTTTGAAAATATGCCCAATTATTTATGAAAATTTGCCCAATTTATTTATGAAAATATGCCCAATTATTTATGAAAGTTACATTGTTTCTACATCATGATGCCAGTCATTCATTTACATCCTGATTTTTCTCAGTGAACTCCCCTTTCCCAAACACTGGAAGTATATTGGAGAACATTACCTTGAATTCCCTATCTTTAAATTTTGAGACAATCCTTGTTTAAGTTGCTTGTTATTGTTGCAACCTACATGCACTACCACTAGGCAGTGGGCTCCATTTCAATTTATGATGTCCTTTTATGCTTTGCAGTGATCAGAAGGCCTAGGTGAGTGGAGCTGTCCTTTTTTTTCTTACAATATTCACAGTTCCTGATGAAGTCTATGATCGCTTTGATCTTCCATAGCTTGTATTTAATTCTGTGGTATCTGTGGACCTGTTGCCTTTAGACAAACTTAAACGTTCTCGGGAGTGTTCTTGAGCAGCTGCTTCACATCAAGTTTGATTAAAGGGTTCTTAAGAATTAGATTACAGCTTAAGTCGCAGAAGATCCATGTATTGCTTCAGTTTGCTCCCTGGTCTCCATGAAGAAGAATTGTGGACTTATCCCTGATCCAACAAGAGAAATGTCTGACATCTGCAAAATGTGCAGAGAAGCTATTTTGTAAAAGAAAGGTCCTTATTTTTTTTTTAAAAAGGAAACTTTAAGAGTAAATATGATACCTGACAAATGCATCTAAGAGTCTTAAGAGAATTGAGGAGAAATTATTGGTGCATTCAGAGAAATATTCATTCTCCCATTTTAGAATTGAAGAACTGAAAGATGAATACTATTTTTAAGAAGGGCTAGGAGGTTGTGCCGTGGCATATGACGAGTCTCGAGTTGCTGCACCATTAATTAGTAGTACACTGCTTGGTTGCCCCTATTGAGCATATAGCAAGTTTCTGATCTCAGCTATAGAAACATAGAAGATAGGAGCAGGAGTAGGCCATTCGGCCCCTCTAGCCTGCTCCGCCATTCAATGCGATCATGGCTGATCATCCAAATTCAGAACCCTGTCCCTGCTTTCTCCCCATATCCCTTGATCCATTTAGCCTTAAGAAATATATCCAACTCCTTCTTGAATATATTTAATGAATTGGCCTCTACTGCCTTCTGTGGTAGAGAATTCCACAGGTTCACCACTTTCTGGGTGAAGAAATTCCTCCTCATTTCTGTCCTAAATGGCTTACCCCTTATCCTTAGACTGTGACCCCTGGTTCTGGACTCCCCGACCATCGGGAACATCCTTCCTGCATCTAGTCTGTCCAGTCCTGTCCTGTCAGACTACTGGGGGGAGGCAGGCAGACACTTGTCTGACTTTTTGCCTGTAGAATGGTGTATGATCCAGGAGTGACCTAAAGAAAGGTTAATTGTGGTTTGTAAATTTTGTAGTAAGAGATGATTTTGGAATTTATGGTGGTAGTGATATATCTGGAGAGCATAATCTATAAGAGATAATTTCTGATGTGTTTATAAAGCAATTAGATCAATGAAACTACTTTATAACCAGGGATTTTGACTGCATCTCAGCACTATATGTCTGCAAGCCTAGGGGAAAATGGATCCAACCCACTATCCAAAATTACATTTTTTAACCCCTCCTTTCAGTCATTTCTGTGCCCAGCCATAGCAAAAATAAAATCCTGCAGTGTTTTTATTTAAGGGACTAGTTTGCCAAAGTATTGTTGCTAATGGGGACAAATTCGGATTTTTCTGAAGAATTCCAATTTTCCTGATTCAGGACAGTTTACCTTGGCATTCCAGATTCAATATTTGTTCCTAGTTGTAGATTGGAAGATAAGGAAATCTGAGGATTTGTGCCTGCAGCACAAATAAAATAGCTGAAACGGTTTTGGCTTAAATTACTTTGCTTCGTTTTGATGGTTCCTTTTCTGATTTGTAATAAATGGACTAAAGGCTTCTTGGACAGATGTAAGATAAATTTGTTTGTGGGTAGATTTTAGTTTTAGCTACGTGGGCCCCCATCTTGACTGGGGTGGGTTTTGTGAGCGGGGGAGGGGGGGAGGAATTTTGTTGATCCCACATGCTGTGCAGTTTTGACTCCGCAGCATACATTTTTATTTCAAACAGGTTTCCCACCCAGAAGCCGGCCTGATTGACAGGCTTTGCTCCCTTTCAGGCGGGGAACGCTCTGAAGGAGGCCACAGGCCAGAAACAAGCAGGGAGCCTGCAGCTGGGTTAGTGGGGAGGGGGGGGGGGGGGGTGTCCGATCTCCGATCAGGGATGTCCGTTTGCGGGGGTGGGGGGGTGATTCGATAGTAGCCAGGTAAGCTTGGTGGGCTGGGAGGAAACAGTGCTGCTCCGCTTGGCCCACAAGCAGTGCTGTAAAAAGCACTTACCTTTTCCACGCAGCAATCCTCGCCTCCTTTTAGCGGCCGGGTTAAACCTGGTTAAATCTGAGGCACGCAGCCTCATTATAATATTTAAATGGCCAACCAGCCTCCTGGGAGCGGGTTGGTTGCCCGCCTCAGTTAAAACCGGAAGTGGGCAGGTTGGAGCCGGGTTGGGGTCAGATTTGAGATTTTTAAAATGTAACCATCCCGTCCGACTCCAACCCACCCGTTTTTGTGGTTAAAAATACCCCCCACTGGCCCCGCTATTTACTGGGGATGGAATTTCCAAGCGGGGGGGTGGGGGGAGGAGTTCTGGTTACACCATGGAGTTTTAACTCTATGGCGTGCGTGTTTTTTTTTCACAGGTTCCCTGTCCAGAAGCCAGCCTGTTTGACAGGCTTGGCTTCCTGTCAGGCGGGGAACGTTCCAGAAGCGGCTGCAGCCCAGGAGCAGTTAAGTTCCTGCTGCTCGGGGTACAGATGGGGCGGGGGGGGTGGGTACAGCGTAGTTTGGAGGGCCATGGGGTGATTGTGGGGGGTCGGAGAGAGATGGGAGTGTTGGAGAGAGAGCAGATGGGAGGTGTCGGGGGAGAGACGGTGATCAGGGGGGGTGATGATCGCGGCGGGGGGGGAATTGAGGTTTACAAGTTTGCTTGGGGGACCGGAGGGGAAGCACTCCTGCTCCTCCTGGCCCACAAGCAGTGCTGGAAAAGCACTTACTTCCATGCAGCAGACCTCGCCTCCCTTTAGCTGCCATGTTTCCCGAGGCCCGGGTTAGGGATTGCGGGGGGGGGCGGGAGGTGTGGGTCAGGCTAATTGCGGAGGGGGGGAAGCGTTAAGCCTGAAACGCAGATAAAATCTGAGGCACGCAGCCTCATTAAAATATTTAAATGAGCGACTCGCCTCCTGTGAGTGGGTTGGTTGCCGTCCCGCCTCTGTTGAAAGCAGAAGTGGGCGGGTTCAAGGCGGGTTGAATTCAGGATTGAGATTTTTCCCATTTTAGCTTCCCACCCGACCCAAACCCACCCGTTTTTGAGGGTTAAAATTACCCCCATTGTGTGCAGTACCTTAGGAGATTGACTGGTTCTTTAAATTATTTTGTCCTTCATGTTCCGTATTTTCCACTTACATTGCTTCTGGATGTTCTGGAATAATGTCTGAATTCTTGGGGTTTGGTGCAAGATGTAACTGAGATCCATATGCATTTTAACATGATATGATAGTACGTTTGTTTCAAGATATTTGTTTCTTACTATTATAATTACATTCTATTTTAAAATGTGATTTTTTTAAATGGCACATTAGGTTTCTTCTGGTCTGTCTGCTCTAGCTTCCTTTGGTCAAAAGAACAGAAGCTGGCCATATGCCTCTACTCTTGGGATATAGGAAGCAGAAAGGGTATGGCTGAAAAATGTCTTAAAGTGATTGTCACTGATTTCATAGCTGCATAGTCCACCATACACATAAGTAGATGACATTATTCCAAAGACAAGAATCTCTACATCTATAGATTATTAATAGGAAGGGAGAATTCCTAGATACGGCAAATGGCTTCCTTTTTCCTCCACCCCAATTTTTAAAAAATACTCTTCTAATTGCTTACTGCTACCCACTTTTTGGAGGGAAGTTTTCCCCCATACTTTAATGAGGATTTTTTTTTTTTTAATTGTTTTTTTTTAAACTTTATTAAAACATTTTGAAATTTTAAAGCTGTGTTTCACTTTGTTTGACAGTAGTATTTTCAGATTAGGATTACAGGCCCTATTTAATAGCATCTCAGTTCCTCAAAATCAAAAAAGTATCTTGCTGAGAGACCGAGCAAAGACATTGATTAACAATCACTTTGGCATCAGGGCCACTGTCCAGATTCATTTTTTTTTTCTTGTTTTGCATATTTTATTGATTTTAAACTGGTAAATGAGCATCATGTGGATGAAGTGAAGTTGAACTGTTTACAGGCACAAAAATAACCTTTCAATAAGAAAAGATGCATGGGTCATACTATCGGCACTATACTGCTGCCCCAAGCAGGTGGCATTCAGCTGGTATTGATTTCTTCCTGGAGTTGTGGAGCAGCACACAGCTGGGCATGCTCATTTCAATTTTTTTTCTCTGGTTGTGAGGGAGAGTCATGAATCCTGTTCCTCACCTTATGTTTGCAACCCTTTCCATCCAATAGCAGCATTTCTTTAAAGAGGCATTGGTGACATTTCTACAGTGGAACCAACTTTATAATAAAGCTTGCTATGTCAGCATTTTTACAAAAGCGTTTCACTAGATCAGAAACGGTCTAAATTACTGATCTTTCATTAGAACTATACTCCCTTTAGATTGAAGAAATTCAGATTTCTTGCCATAAACTTGTTTCCTTTACAACTTCATCAGCTGTTTATTTATATAATGAAATAATGTTGACGGAAAGTGCATATAAACGTTTTAATATATTATATAGATTTTGTTTGTATGTGAAAGCGTGAACTTCCAGTTCCAGGGAACCTTTGGCTTCCCAAAGCGCTTAATAGTCAGTGAATTATTTTTGAATTGTTGTCACTGTTTTGTAAGCAAGCAGGGCAGCCAATTTGCGCACAGCAAGGTCTCATTTGCAGCAATAAGATAAATGACTGTTTAATCTGTCTTGGCAGTGTTGGTTTAGGGATAAATGTGTGGTGGGGATTGATTTACTATCTCGGGTCCAATTTTCCTAGGTTTGGCCTTGTGCTATGTAGAGTAAAAATGGATGCTGATCCTTTGTCCCTGTTTTGTGCCTGAATAGCACTGCATCTGAATTTTCTGTATTGTTTTTTAGGTGGTTGTACCTGAGGGCGCACCAATGTAAATTGCATGCCCAAGTGTTCGAGATCTGTGTGCTCTTATTTCCTGCTCTACCACCATGATGCTTTAACTCTTTCACTCACTGATGGGTGCCATGTTTGGTACAGTGATTCCCTTCTCTACCCACTCACTTTGTGAGATGGCTTATTTGGAAGCAGAAGAGGAACAACAATCACAAGCCCCTTTGACAGCTGTTGTAAGTATGTGCCTGACCTGCTCCAGAGCCACCCATCGCACGCTTGTCCAGCAAAAGGCAGGAATCCAGCAAACAATACAAAGAGAATCCTTCCAGTCAAACCCCCACTATTCTCCTGTGCGCAAATCTTCATTGTATGCACCCGCACTTATTTGTTCATCTACAGCAAAAAGGCACAAATGAAACAGTGATCCAGTTCCAACAGCACGACATTAAAAAATAAAGGGTATGTGACTGCCTACTCTTCCCTCTCATCTGCTTTTTTCCATGGTGATATTTTAGGTACGTACCCTATATACTGCTTCTAAATGAACTCCCACTGACAGGAGAGGCTGCTGAGCTGTATCTCTGGAATATGATGCTGGGAATGAGGTGATCTTCAAGCACAGACTCCGGATAACCCTGCTACTGACTGAATTCTCCACAGATGCTGGGACAGTCTGGCCCAACCTACCGTCTGGCTCTTGCATATTGATGGGTGGTGGGCAGAAGAGTAGTGTAGAAGTGCCACTATCCTGAGAGAGAGTCTCGCCTTCCATGGCCACATCCATCCCAATCCTATTTGGACCCTTCACGTCACCACAACCTCTGATCTACGGCCGCACAGACCTGATGTCTGTCATGACATCATGGAAGCTTGTCCCCATCTCGTGCCTTATTTAAGCAAGCTTATCTGTAACTGTGCCCAATGATGTGGTAGTGCAGCATATGGGATGGATGGTAGCTGTTTGAGCTGTCGTTGAGGCTTCTCTGGCAAGGGCAGGACTGCAGACAGACATCAAATTGCCACTCTGTCCAAGGATGTCTGCAGGTTCTTTAAGCCGACCCTTAGACTCCACGCATGTGACTGCTGAGCTCCACCATACAAGGTGTCATTTACAAGGAAGCTTCTGAGCAGATCCACCATTGACCACAACAACTGCTTCAAAGCATCCTTCTCTTAAAAAGTGGGCCCTGGAAATCCGGTGCCCTGACATTTACAGTTGGAGAAAGAGCTGATTTCAGCCTCCTGCACAAGGCTCTCTGCTCCGCTTCCTCCTCCTGTTCATGCACCGGTCCACCTGTGCTCTGTGACTCACCACTTGTGCTGTCCTCCTGTTGCCAATATACACTTTGAGCTGTTGGGTGAATAGGGTAGGTGCAGTGACAGAGTGCTGAAGTCTGCAGCTTCTTCAGTGGCTGCTGTCAGGCAAGTCCCAGGATGGGCTGGCCCTGGACGCCTGAGGAGATTCTACAAAGGACAGAGTGACGACAAAGAACTTAGAACGGTCATACTAACACGGCATTGACAAGCATTTCAGATGTTTCCAGTACTCTTGGAAATATTGTGTAAGTCCTTCACATAGAATGTTATTTTGCAATGTTGTGGATACTAGCTCCTTGCTGGGACTTGCTGTCCTGCTTCTCCATCTCCTGTAATCTCCAGGGGACTCCGTGCCATTGGATGGAGATGGCCTGCTCCTCAAAGTGGGTGCAGTCTCTTTAGGAGGATTTCTCTCCTCCCATTGCCAAGCGCTACCTTCTATTGCTGGCTGCTTTCTCCTGTAAGAAATGGAATGGGAATGGGAATGAGGGTTATTACATGCTGAGAAATTACATTGATGAAGCTAACATCAGAAGGCGGGGTAGGGGGTCGGGTTGGTGGGTGGGACAGGGCAATTGATAAGAGGAAAAGATGTTTCATGCAGATGAGGAGACATTCACGGTTTGGGAGCATCTAGCAGTTGACATGCTTGTGTTGTAGAATGACTGGTGTTGAAAGAAGATTTAGAGGAGTGAAGACAGAAGGTTTTCAGGACATGTGCAGAAAAAGAGAGATGATGAGGGGCAGACGCATAGCCAGCCAGTGCCCTACCTTGCCCCTTCTGATGAGATCAGTAAAACATTTGCCCTGTATCCATGTGTGTTGGACGGTGCAGCCAGAGTTCAGATCTTCTGCTATCAGTTGCCACATGTTCCGTCCAACTGTTCTTGAGATGCAGGGTACAGCAATACACTTCGCCTCTGCACAGCCCGCAGCAGTACTTCTGTGCAAACTGCTGGTGCCCTTTGCCTTCCTCTTCCTCATACTGCCAACCTATTCTGCCAGAGAAGCTTAAAAAAGTATTGATGGATTGAAAACAGCAAGAGCATTAAATTCCAGGGCACACTTCAGTCACTAATACATTACTTTAAACTAGGCTTTCACGATGCTTCAATTTTTAAACTTTAAATACCATCAAGAGCAGCCATAATATTCACTTGCAAGTACCCCAAGGCCAATCAATTATGATTGTTCTGATGCACTGTGCACCTTCACCACGTGGACTGCAGCGGTTCAAGAAGACGGCTCACCACCACCTTCTCAAGGGCAATTAGGGATGGGCAATAAATGCTGGCCTTGCCAGCGATGCCCACATCCCATGAAAGAATAAAAAAAACTTCCTTGCTCCTCCTCTGTGCTCCATTAATCAGCCATGGGCCTTTAAAGCCTGAGGTGCTCCTGAACTTCCTGTCACCCGGGTGGCCTGCACTAATTGCGTGTGTCCACAAGTGCACAAAGTCTGCCCTTTCTATTCCAATGAGCACTTCCAAGAAATCTAGGCACTCCGGTTCTTCCTGGGTACTGCGTTGCCCACACATTGGGGGGAATTTTAACCTTAAAAAAAAAAAGTGTGGGGTGGGGTCGTGTGGTTAGTTAAAGTGTTAAGAATCTGAATCCCAATTTGAACTCACGTCCAACCCACCCACTTCCGATTTTAATGGAGGTGGGATGGGGGCTGGCAGGCAGCCAATCCGCTGCCAGGAGGCGGGTCGTCTATTTAAATATTATAATGAGGCTGGAAACCTCTGCTTTAACCTCCATTTTGAATTTAACTTTAGCTGGTTGGGTTTTGCACACCTCGTGAAACCCGCCAGCTAATGCAAGGCGAGGACTGCTGGATCCAGGAGGTAAGTGCCTTTACACTTAGCTCCTGAATCCAGGGTCTCTACCTAACCCACCTCCCGAGTTCGGAGACCTGCGATCAGAGACACCCCTCCCACCCCCCCACCCCCCCCTCAACAAGGCTTCCGATTCCCACCCCAGGCCTCCGATTCCCGCCCCCCTCCTCCGGGCTTCCCATTTCCCCCCCCAGGACTCCGATTTCCCCCCACACCAAGGCCTCTGATCCTCCCATGAGATCCCCCCATGAGGCCCCCCTGCCCCCACACCCCGGACCTCCGATCCCACCACAAGGTCCCCGCCCCTCCCAGCCCACGGTTGCTTCCAACTGCCCCGCTCCTCCGGCCGCCCCCTGGCCCCCGATCTTCTTCACACCCTCCCCTCCTGCTCCTTCGGGTGCCCCCCAGTCCGCGATCTTCCTCGCACACTCCCCCTGGCTCCTCCGGTTACTTCTTGGCCCCCAATCTTCTTCGCACCCTCCCTGCTTCTACTCTGGTCGCTCCCCAGCTCGTGCTTGGTGTTGCGATCACCATCCCCCCCCCCCCCCACTCCCTGGCCCGTGATCGATGCTGTGCCCGCCTCCCCGGCCCGCGATCGATATTGCGATCTCCCCCCCCCCCCCCCCCCCCCGATCCTCTGGTCACCCCCCAGCCCCCATGCGGTCCCTCCCGCCCTCCTCTCTGTGGCCTAGTGCTGCAGGCCTACCTCAATCTGGCTGGCTGCGGGTGGGAAACACAGGCTTCCTATGCAAATCAGGCCCTACCGTTAAATTTGGCAGGGCCTGCGGGAAACCTTCCGGGTTTCCCGACTGCCTCGGAGCTCCTCCACTCCCAACCCGCCTTCCCCATTAAAATTCAGCCCATTGCCCCTGAGCAGCGCCCACGTAGGAAAATCGGCTCAGTCAACCAAAATATCGTATCTTCAAAATGCAACACTCCCTTAGTACTGCATTGGTGTGTCAGCCTAGATTATGTGCTCAAATGTGTAGTAAATTGATTATATTTGGGTAATTTAGAAATCTTTTTTTTAAACCTTTCAATGCAAACAAAGACTACTTCTTCATTGGTATATCAAGCTGGGGCACAATGGGGAGAATTTTTACTTCCCAACGCGCTGGGAGTGGGGAGGAATCCGGTAGCGCGCGGGAAACCTGGAAGTCTGGGTTTCCCCACATGCTGTGGCGATTTAACTCCACTGCGTGCGTCTCTCGTCATTGACTAGTTACCCGCCCGGAGGTCAGCCTAATTGACAGGCTTGGCTTCCAGTTGGATGGGGAACGCTCCGGAGGAGGCTGCAGGACCAAGTAGGTCCGATCCCTGACCCCGAGGGGTCCAATTCCTGACCCCGGGTAGGGCGGGTGCTTGGGGTCTGATGGGGGGGGGGGGCGGGGTTGGTGTTCGATCCCTGACCCTGGGGCGAGAGTTTGTACATTGGGGGAGGGGGGGGAGCCGGGGGGGAAGCACTCCTGCTCATCCAGGCCCACAAGGAGTGCTCCTGCAGGATGCCCTCACTTCGCCTCGCTGCAACTGCCGGGTTTCCTGAGGCCCAGGAAACCCGGCCAGCCACAGTTAGACCTACAAAGCAGGTTAAATCCAAGGCCTCCAGCCTCATTAACATATTTAAAGTGCCAACCCGCCTCCTGGGAGTGGGTTGGCACCCACCCCTTGTCCGGCCTCAGTAAAAGTTGGTCTGTTCGAGCTAGCTTCCCAACAGCTTTTTTGCCCATTTAACCCCCCACCTGCACCCAATCCCACCCGCTAACCAATGTTAAAATTGCCTCCTATGGATCTTATGTCACTAAACTAAATTTTTAAAACTTTTGGTTTGGGGCCAAAGGCAGAGAGAATATTTTAAAAGATTTTTATCAAGTTATAGTCCATCTGATCTTCTGGTGGTAAACTACTACATATTAAAGGTTGATAATCCTTTTTCAAAATTGCTTGCTCAGCACAACTGTGTACGTAAAAACCTAAATTCTCTTATCAGGATCTGATATGCAAATTGAGATTACACAGTACAGATCTATTAAAACTGGAGTTAGTTTAGCGCAAGATTTTACAAATTCAGGAATCTAGTTAAAACAGTTTACTGGTGCACTGCATTGGTTCTGCAGCAGATACAGCATTACGTTTTGTTAAGTACTGCTTAGTAGATAACAGTAATGTAAGGAGAAATGTTTGAACTATCTTTTAGACATTCTTCGCCTTAAATCATGAACCCTAGTCTACATTGCTCTAAAATTAGATTAGAAGTTGGGAGGGAGTTAAAACTGTAACTCTGGCTGCGATTTCGCCTACCGAGGCGGGCTAAGTGCAGCTGAGGTAGGTGCCGGACAGCGACCCCGCTCCCGGTTCCATCCCGCTGCATGAGAAGAATTTTCCGATGATTGGGCTTCTTAAGGCGAGGTTCCCGGCCAATTAAAAGGAAGCATGTCTGATGACGTCATTTGATGACGCGTCATCAGCCGGTTTCCTTAAAGGGACCGTGTCTAAATTGATTTTGACAGTTCTGTTGTCAGTATTCTACAGCATTGAGGTGCTGCAAACACTGACAAGCACTGCACAAAGGCACAGGGCTGCACCCAGGCTCTCCCTTGTCACAGCATGCAGGGAGGTTCTCTTCCCTTCCAATGGGCAGAAGAGACCTCCCCAGGAGACCAAAGCAGCCTGGTTGCACATTTCACAGGAGGGCACAAGCAGGGATGTAGTCAGGAGGACCAGGCTGCAGTGACGCAAACCTTTCAATGTTCTCAGTAGATCACGAAACGTTGCTGGCCAAGCCACACTCAACTTCATCCTGCTGTGCCACTCATCACATCCCCATCACTCTGCCTTCCCTACCCTACTCCTGCACATCTTTACTCACACCAACTTACCTTGCACCTCCACCCATCCCTCTCTATCTGTATTATCACTTCCCCCATCTCACTAGCCACTCCTCACACTACTGCAATCATACCAACTAACAACACACAAGGGTAGGCACTTGGGTGGTTTAACCAATGTTCATGTGAAGTTTCTGGTAATGGGCTGTCAAACATTGAAATCTTTATTTTCAACTTTGCGTTCTTCAACAGATTTGTGTGCACCTTTGGAAGTGGCTTAGTGAGTTGCAGTGAATGGTGAGACATAAGGATAACCACCCCCCCCCCCCCCCCCCCCCGCAATGGTAATGAGTGTGAAATGAGTGGCTTGGACATTGTAGGGATGCTTTATGGTGCTGGTGTGGGGTGGCGCCAACCTGGGGCATCATGTGGTAGCCAGGGTGTACAGTGTCAAGTGAAGTAAATCTGGCCATGGTGAGGTCATCACTGGCGTCCCGGGCTGCATTGTGGTCAGGTGCCAGTGTCCTGTACAGCATCAGGTGAATGCGGAGAAGAATGGTGTTGTTGGTGTGCCTGGTGATGTTGATGTTGGGGCTGATCGTGGTGGGATTCTGAGGACCAAGGTGAGATTTTTTTAAGGGCACCGATGCTGCTGGAATAGATGGCAGGTGAAGTTGCGATGACAGAAGCGATCTGTCAATGGTGAGAGAGGTTGCTCCAAGGAGGTGACAGTGGATAGAGAGTTTACTCCAAACACTTCCAAACTGCATAAAGCTCAAAAGTGGGTTCCAAATCATGAAGGCTCCAGCTTCTAAGATTGGGAAGTGAACAGCTGTGAAATGGTAGGTTTTATACCACTTTTACAGCTGTCACCTATTCACAGCAATGGAGAGTCATTGAGAACACGACACACTTACTTGACGTGATACCCGCTCTCCGGGAACCTCGTTAAAAACCTGGTAAAATGGTAAGTACATGGGACAATGGTACTTAACTACCTTTTAACAAGCTTTTAAGTATCTAAATTGGCTGATCCACCGCTTGGTGTCAGGTCCATTCATGGATGACTGACCCGACACTTGGGAAACTGACAAGGAGGCGGGTTTACAGCGGGATACTGACCTGCTGTCAATCTTTGTGATTTTGACAGCGGACCTGCCTCCAAACCTGCACTCTGAGTGCCGGCAAAATTCCGGCCTCTGTCTGGGTTCAACATGTCAGTTTGTTCTCTTGGATATAATGTGAACCCCCAGACAGTGTTGGTCTTGCTGCACCCTGCCCTCATCTACTTTCATCGCTGGTTGAAATTTGCACAGTATTCATCTGGAGTGTGATATTTTAAAAACGGCATTTTCTTTTAGTTTCACAGTAAAATGTTTCTTCTTCACTCAGTTTTTGAGGTAGTTGATTTCTCTGTGATTTTCATTGTGCAGTATTAATGTTAGTCTTCAAATTAATTTCATGCAACTAATGAAGTCAGTGTTTAGCTGCTATCTTCCAGCAGAAAGATTGTACAGAATCTTTTTTGCAAATGATGCAATTAGTATATTTGTAGACTTCAAAGCTTGAAGAAAGCAGCACAGAAACAAGTGCATTAACCCTGAGTACATTGAATTCCCTACGCTAACTGCAGTATTCTGTTCTGGCTTGGAGGAGGCACCTGATGTTTAGAGTAATTAGTTTCAATGGGAATGTCAGCAGTGCTCTTGGGAGCTTTCTCTGACCCCTAGCCTTTGATATGAAGAAAACATCACCAAGACAAAAATCATAAAAACTTATTGCATAGTTGAACATTTTTCAATGTGGCAGTGATTTCAGAGTGACAGAAATGATGATGGGAAACAATGCATTAACTTAACCTATGGATGTGGCATCCCTTTAGGTCTTGTGGTTTCTTTTACATCTGATAGATTTACCAGGTGATGCTTCAGGTCATTTTACAACCTGGATGCTATGTTTTTGCAATAAAATAAAAGGATATAACGTGTGTAATTTAATGTCTTGTTGGGTAGGCATATATTTATATATTGACTGCTGTGTTTCCCCATAGAGTTTTTGAGTGGTTGGATCCTAAATGTAAGAAATCTGGTCAGGTTTCTTTAATAACCTTTTCAAAAAACATATTTTAATGTAAAGATATGAACCTAATATTTTGACCAAATTGTTCAAACACTTTTTTTATTTTGAAAGAGCATCCGGGGCTAAAATGTAAAGCAATTTAAGAGTTGCAAGGTTAGCTAGTTGGATCGACCAGCTATTTTGGTCGGGTGAGACCAATGGAGACTGCAGCATTTGTGTATATAACAGTAATCTTAAGAGGTGCTCAATTTAGGAGAAAACATGCTGCTTTCTCTGGTTGCAATTTTTGATTGTTATTTCTTCAAGTAGTCACAGAAGTATTTGTGATGAAATAATTCACATTTATATTCAGGGTAGACTACCTCAAATATTAAATTAGGGATTTTTCTGGAAGCATTTTTCGACTTAGAAATTTAATGGTACTTGTCAAGTCACAGAGGGTTGCTACACATTGAGTTCCTAATATATTTCTACAACATGAGAAGATTTTTGTGATAATTGATGGGTATAGTAACTCCAGATATTGAAAATTATTTCACACCTAAAGTTATAGTACTGAAATGCTGATGTGTGTTATATTCTCAGAAGGTTAGTGGAGTTGTCTTGTCCAAGTTTTCAGTAAGATGGTTAGTGTTATAATTGGCTGATAAGAAGGCCTGAGCCTAAATATAATGCCAACATTCGATTTCCCAGTGTCCTCAGTGAAGATCTGTCACCATTTATGTTGACTTTAGTGACAATTCTCTAGCAGTGAAACTCGAGGGAAATCATTACACTGTTTATGCCTCTGCCTTGTCGGACAGAGTTATCCTGTGATATTTTAACGTATTTTCTCCTGCATGATGGCATCTAGCTGAGGTTAAGGCAGAACAAGTCCCTCTGTAATATGGTGACTGCATTTTACTCACTGAAACAGAAAAGATATCTGACAATTAGGTGTATGGAATGTCAGTGAAGGGACATGTGCAAGTAATCAGCAACTTCCACAGGGAGAGCAGTGTTAAGAGCAGATTCTTAAAAATTTGAGGCTTTTAGTGGCCACACTACAGGAAAAAAAATCAATACGGTAGAACTAAGGTTATATTGTGGGGGCGAGGAGCAGAAATCAATATTCTAAGAATGTACCCTTTTCTTTTTTCCCTTTCTACTCAGAATTGCTAAGATCTATTTTTTTAAGATGCTTCCATTACACTGGTCATATATTGTACTGAATTAGCTTATGAACGTGACAGGTGCTATATTCTATTATATTTATTTTTCCCGATGATTCGAAATATAATACATGTTCATATGTTTGCATGTACATTATATCGTAATATTTGATTGGCCGTGATTCAGTTCAGCAGATCTGATGACATCCGAAATAGTGAGCATTTTATTAGTAAAAATTGTATTTATTTGGTCCACAAACTCATCTATTTGAGTGTATTTTGAGGATGTTATATATCTAGGGGTTCAGGTGACACTGATTAACCATTTGAACTTCACTGTCTCTTTGTTTCATGTCCTCTGACCCCCCCTCCCCCCATCTTCTAAAACATTGCAGCCTGTGCATAAATTATTACACTGCACACCTTCTCAACAATTTTGAATACTTGAAATTCTTAAAACTTAAATTGTTTACTAAGTTTTCAATTCTGTTTTATTCTGAAATTCAGGATACCGTAAAATCACGCACGATGATCATATGATGTCCAATAGTCCCTGCAAGAAATAGCAGTTCTGTGGGTAAATACTTACACCGGAAATTTCCTCGGGGATTCTCCCGCTCAGCCGTCGTAACTGCAGAAGAGCAACGGAAAACCCAGATAGATGCGTAAACGGGGCCGCTGCCGATCTTCTGTCGAAGTTGCAGCGGCTGATCGGGAGAACCCCGGGGGGAATTCCCTGCTGCTTGATTGTTTTTTAAAATGATACTAACTTTTAGATTTAAAAAAAATCTTAACCCAGCATATCCTTTATTTTATCCTGTGAATGCAAGAATAGGGGCATTAGGACTGTAGTAATATTGATTAGGAATAGGGAATCCCTATGGAGTGCATCTGTTCTATAACACTAGCAATGGAAAAACGATCATGGAAGCATTTTTGATTCCTCAGTTATTTACTGTGTTTGGACAATAAGTCTGATTGGAATACTGCACTAAAAATGAAGCTGATGTAAAAATGTTCTTACGTAAAACATTTGTGCTAATACATTTGTGTAAAATGTCCATCCATCTGGGAGATGGGGCGGGCACTTAGTTGTTGGATTAGATGAAGTGGCACTTTAACTTCTGCTGTTACAACGACACAAGTACACACAAAATAAATCTGGTTATATGCAACAATATTAATGAAACTTTAGAGGTGAGGGAAACAGTCTTTTGCAATTGGTTAAAACATTTTAACCCACAGTACGCAGTAAACTATGGATCATCAGTATCCTCTGTACAAGTACCCAAAAGTTAAGCAATCCCAAATGGTTGTCTGCATTACAAGTATGCAAACGAGTTGGTGGTCCTAATGATGATTTTTTCTTCTTCTTTGTGTTAGGTATGGAACAGCAGTTCTTATGCCAGCTCAATGTCATTAGTGTACAGATGGAGTATGTGACCAGTGCATTGTAAGCTGATCTGTCAAGCTTAACAAACAGCCCACCTTGTTAACATTCCTTAAATCCTGCATTAATAACCCAAAGTAAATCCCTGAACACACACTCGCTAGACTTTCTCTTTGTTAACATGATGGATGAGGTTACACCCTGGAAAATAAAATAACAACCCCTCCCCAACTAAAATGAGAGGCAAAAAAATGTAGGTTTTATTGCTGTTGCTTTTCTGTCTTCTCAACACATGAAAAGAAAAAACCCTCTGGCTTCCATACTGTTAATGCTTTTTAATGAGATAAAGTGGATGCATGGCCATTGAATAGTGATTTATAGAAAATAAAAATGGGGGTATATTCTTACAGCCATTTTTATGCCGACTTATGCCATACAGAAGGTTAAACCTTAGACATTAAGATTGCTTTGAAAGCTTCCCCGATAGTTCAGCAAGTTTATCACTAAGTAGCTCAGCCATACAATGCAGTAAGGAACCCAGTTTGATGCCATGTCTGTGCTAGGATGACTGACCTCAGCTGGAGTGCCAATACAGATGCTACAATCAGCCTCTGCGCCCATGGGCTCGCGTTGAGAAGATCAAGCCAGCTTCTCACACTTAATCACTAATTAGAAATCTCTGCTGAAAGTGCGTGAGACTGAACATCAGATGAGGATTCTGCTGCATTCTCCCTGAGGTTGAATAGCCTGTTCAAGCTCATTGTCCAGGTTCCCACCTGATGCACTTGGATCCAAACCCCAGACAAATATTGGTGAGAAAATCAAGATATCTTTTCTGGACATTTTTTTTGCAGCTGATCGGCTCATATTCTTTTAGCATTCTCATATTAAAAAAAGAATGTGGACTGAAAAAGCAATCCTCAGCCCCAATGGCAAATCTGGGGTACAATTCAGTCGCAGAAGGACTGACTAAGATGGGAATTCTGACAGCAACTGGTAACGATGATCCTGGGGGAAATGGGGAAAGAAACAGCAGGGGCCCCAGAAATAAAATGTCAGGAATAAAAACAGAAAATGCTGGAAATACTCAGCAGGTCAGGCAGCATCTGTGGAGAGAGAAACAGAGTTAACGTTGCAGG
This sequence comes from Squalus acanthias, assembly GCA_030390025.1. Classification (NCBI taxonomy): domain Eukaryota; kingdom Metazoa; phylum Chordata; class Chondrichthyes; order Squaliformes; family Squalidae; genus Squalus; species Squalus acanthias. Next base: position 184,470,149 of record CM059425.1, read on the forward strand.
TCGATGACCTTTTGTCAGAAATCGACCTGAAACATTAACTCTGTTTCTCTCTCCACAGATCCAGGACAAAGCAGCCCGCTTGATTGACACCCCATCCACCACCTTAAACATTCACTCCCTCCACCACCAGCGTACCATGGCTGCAGTGTGTACCATCTACAAGATGCACTGCAGCAACTCGCCAAGGCCTCTTCGGCAGCACCTCCCAAACCCGCGACCTCTTCCACCTAGAAGGACAAGGGCAGCAGGCGCATGGGAACACCATCACCTCCAAGTTCCCCTCCAGGTCACACACCATCCTGACTTAGAACTATATCGCCGATCCTTCATCGTCGCTGGGTCAAAATCCTGGCACTCCCTACCTTCACCACACGGACTGCAGCGTTTCAAGAAGGCGGCTCACCGCCACCTTCTCAAGGGCAACTAGGGATGGGCAATAAATGCTGGCCTTGCCAGCGATGCCCACATCCCATAAAAAACGAATAAAAATAAAAAGATGCTGCCTGACCTGCTGAGTATTTACAGCATTTTCTGTTCTTATTTCAGATTTCCAGCATCCACAGTATTTTGATTTTGTAATAAAATTTCAGGTTTCTATTGTGAGTGGAGACAGAGCTAATGCAGGTAATTACAGGCCAGTTAATTTATCTGCTGTGCTAGGGGACATTTTAGATTTGTTAATTAAAGATAAAATTGCTAAACCTCTAGATGAAGAGGAAATAATTAGAAGCAGCCAACATGAATTTCAAAAGGGAAAGTCATGCTTGAGAAACCTGATAAGAGTTGTTTGAGGAGGTGACAGATTTGGTGGGTGGGGGAAATGCTGCAGATGGCATGGACTTTCAGAAAGCCTTTGACAATGTACCACACAGAACACTATTGAAAGGGTATGGTAGTAGAGAAAGGTAGCAAATTGGATTGAAAACAGGTTAGAAGGGGGGAAACAAAGTAGGAGTTTAGGACTGTTTCTCAGAATGGGTAGAAGTAGCGATGATCCACGGGGTTCTGTTCTGGGACCGCTTCTATTTTCCTCATGCCTCTGTGAAGCACATTAAAGCTACTATAGAAATGTAAGTTGTTCATATCAGACATGTGGAAGGGCCAGGCCATGTAGGGATTGGACAAAGATTTTGAATTCAGTCCATTGTGGGGCAGGAAGCCAATTGAGGTCAGCTAGGACAGGAGTGAGGGCAAGTGGGACTTGGTGCAGGACAGAATGTAGACGGCAAAGTTTTGGATGAATTATTGTATGGTGGTGCTCAGGCAAAGGAAGAGAAAAAGAGTGGAGATGATCAAAATGTGGATAAAGGTTGTATTATATAGGGAAATTGTTTAAAAAAAACACTTAAGATAACAAACTGTTCAAAGATTGACAGTGCAGTTTTAACTCCCCCCGATCAGCAGGGAAAAAGCAGGGGAGGTGTTAAAATGGAGCCGCTCCGTACCCGCCGATTTGCAATTTTAATGCAGCTGGTTTTGGCAGTGGATGAAGAAGCTCCAGCTGGACTCAGGTGGGAAGCATTATTAATAAATGCAAATCAGTGTCCCATACATACATGGGACCCCGATGGTAATTTTAATCCACTCCTGAGAAGGGCAGCTAAAAAAAAACTTTCCTTAATGGCTCCCACAATACTTCTGCTCCTCCGGGCCCTACGAGGAAAGCCCGGGCCTCTGCTGCCTCAGGCTACTCCTGTCCAGTCATGAGCTCTTCGGAACCCCGCCACCCCCATTACCACGCTGCTGGCAGCCGCCTTCTGATGCCGGTAGCCAGCCTGTTTGCCACCCAATTTTCATCCTCAGCTGCCGGTCAGCTGTCGCTATCTGCCAGGTAAAATAAAAAAGATGAATCTTAGCTGCAGTGGAAAATTGCAAGTGTGTATTTTAAGGGGTGGGTTGATTTTGGGGGATGATGTGTTGGTGTTGTTGCTCAGTTATTCCAACCTGATGGTCTCGGTTGAGTGGCAGGAAACCAACAATAGTGGAAGAAAGAAAAACAATGGCCTAGAAATTCAGCTCATGCATCACGTGGTTTTCGGCGCTACAGATGCCGTTTTGTGTCCAAAATGGCGTCTGAGCCGCGCGCGCACAATTCTGGTGTGGGCTGTACCGGGAGCCATATTGGTAAAGGCCAAACAAGAGGCATCCTTTACCCACGTCTGAAGCAGGCATTAGGCTATTAACATATGCAAATAAGGAGCGTAACGTCTGCTTCTGCTCCCTCTTGCAACTTTGGTTTGCATTTGAGGCAACCAGCGCCGGTGAACCAATGCTAAATAGCATGGAATTTTAAAAAAAGGTAAGTACTTCCCATAATCATCGGCGCTCCCGGTCCCGAGATCTCCGACCCTACTCCCGACTCCGACCTCCAGTCCACCCCCACCTTTCCCCCTCCCGCCCCTCCCATTATTCCTGACCCCCCAACAATACTCCAGACCCCCGCGATCTTCTTCTCTGTCCCTGGCCCTGACCTCTTAGCCTGCCCCGCCCCCGACAGCACTCCCAACCTCCCCAACAATATTCCAGGCCCCGTGATCTTCTCCCCCGACAGCCCTATAATCGCACTCCGAGGCCCAACCATTCCTCCTCCAGACCCCCGTGATCTTCTTCCTCATTCACTTACCTTAAGATTGGCGCACGAACCTGTGCCGGCTCCTATCGCTGCACCACCTGCATGGTAATGAGGTCAGAGGCTCAAAATCCCGGGCTCCTCGTACCTCCCCATTTGAGCGTGCACTCTGCGGGTAAAGTGCCCAAAAATGGATGCTACCGAATTTCTAGGCCAATGAGTTACCACTAAATGAAGGCAATGAGATCGATTGTGAATGACTAGATATCTTGACATTCACTCTTTTTCTTTAGTCAGGAATAAATTGAAAGGGCACAGGGTTTTATTAGCTCCAGTGCAACTCGAGATAGGCAAGAACTACTGGCTTTAAATACATTTGGCAATGGTAAAGATAGGCACTCATCTATACTTAGTACAAATACTGTTTATTTAAAAGTTGCAGCAGTAGTTGTTAGATTGTTCTCTGTAATTAATGGCTAATAACATTGCCAGTAATAATTAACCCTTTGAATGGGTTTCTTATAATTATGATTGGTTGTGACAACCTTTAGCATATTATATCAAGTGTTTATTTTCCTTCTGCCATTTTTATATGTTTTCTGCCTGCTCTCATCAATCCCCACAACCCCCGAAAAGCACATTGGAGTTCTCCAGGTAATATTCTTTGGCTAGAAGGAAAAGGATTTCCACACTGTACTGTTCTTCCATGACTGTGCACGTATTTGCAGGCTTTTTGCCCTTCCCCCTCCTGTCAAATTATATGTGTTACTATCATGAGGAACTCTATTCAGCAGTCAGACAAAGAACTTACTAAACTTGTCACAACTGTAGCAAGTGAGTTTGAGAAAAAACAACACTGACTCAAACCTGCAACCAACTGTTGGAATAAAACAAATCTGTGACTGCTGAGGTACTTGGTCACTTCCTGTCTAATTAAATGTTCTTAGGCTTCTTCTTAGGCAGTCCTTCGGAACCGAGGATGACTTGCTTCCACATTAAAAATGAGTTCTCAGATGACTGATGAGCCCAATGTGGGACCTACAGTCTCTGTCACAGGTGGGGCAGACGGTGGTTGAAGGGGCGGGTGGGCGGGGTGCTTGGGTTGACGTGCGCTCCTTGTGCTGCTTGCGCTTGGCTTCCGCTTGCTCCCGTCGAAGAGACTCGAGGTGTTCGGCGCCTTCCCAGATGCTTCTCCTCCACTTTGCGGTCTTGGGCCAGGGATTCCCAGGTGTCGGAGGGAATGTTGCACTTTTTCAAGGAGGCTTTGAGGGTGTCCTTGAAGCATTTCCTCTGCCCACCTGGGGCTCTCTTGCTGTGTCGGAGCTCCGAGTAGAGCACTTGTTTTGGGAGTCTCGTATCGGGCATGCGGACGATGTGACCCGTCCATCGGAGCTGATCGAGCGTGGTCAAAGCTTCGATGCTGGGGATGTTGGCCTGAGCGAGAACACTGACGTTGGTGCACCTATCCTGCCAATGGATTTGCAGGATCTTGCGGAGGCAGCATTGGTGGTACCTCTCCAGTGCTTTGAGGTGCCTGCTGTACATGGTCCATGTCTCTGAGGCATACAGGAGGGCAGGTATCACTACTGCTCTGTAGACCATGAGCTTGGTGCTGGGTTTGAGGTCTTGGTCTTCAAACACTCTCTTCCACAGGCGAACGAAGGCTGCACTGGCACACTGAAGGCGGTGTTGGACTTCGTCATCGATGTCTGCCCTTGTTGACAGTAGGCTCCCGAGGTATGGAAAGTGGTCCACGTTGTCCAAGGCCTTGTCGTGGATTTTGATAATCGGGGGGGCAGTACTGTGTGGCGGGGGCAGGTTGGTAGAGGACCTTTGTCTTACGGATGTTTAGTGTAAGGCCCATGCTCTCGTATGCTTCGGTGAAGGTGTTGACGATGGTTTGGAGTTCGACCTCCGAGTGTGCGCAAACGCAAGCGTCGTCTGCATACTGTAATTCGACGACAGAGGAAGGGACGACCTTGGATCTGGACTGGAGGCGACGGAGGTTGAACAGTTTCCCGTTAGTTCTGTAAATTAGCTCCACTCCAGCGGGGAGCTTACTGAGGGTGAGATGGAGCATTGCAGCAAGGAAGATCGAGAAGAGCGTTGGTGCGATGACACAGCCTTGCTTGACCCCGGTCCGTACGTGAATTGAGTCTGTGGTGGAACCATTGGTCAGGATCGTGGCTTGCATGTTGTCATGAAGCAGGCGGAGGATGGTGACAAACGTTTGAGGACAGCCAAATTTGAGGAGGACACTCCAAAATCCCTCACGGTTGACAGTGTCGAAGGCCTTTGTGAGGTCAAAGAAGGCCATGTACAGTGGTTGGTGCTGTTCCCTGCATTTCTCTTGTAATTGACGTGCGGTGAAGATCATGTCCATTGTGCCCCTTAGTGGGCGGAATCCACATTGCGACTCTGGGAGGAGTTCTTCAGCCACAGGGAGAAGGCGATTGAGGAGGATTCTTGCGATGACTTTCCCTGTAGCATCTGACAAATGACAAAAACTTAAACTGAACTATATTTTTTATTTGTGTTTTAAATATTTTCACTGTGCATGGTTTACCATTTAGGAACTATGCCATCTTGAGTATGTTCCTACTGCAGAGACCTTCACCATCGCCCATCTCAAAGTATGACTCTTTCCCTGCCACCAGGTGGTATTGTGATAAATCCAGTAGGTTTGCTATCATGTTTGTGACTATGACTGAATCGAATTGTAATTTTAATCTTTCTTCTAACAGAAAAAAATCTTTTAAACAAAAGTTTTTTAAAATGTATTCGGAGCAAGTTTTAATACTTGGAAAATGGTATGATAAAGTCTACAAATACTGACTGTAGTTAAAGAGCACATCAGCAACTTAAAATCCTTGGACTAAATGATCCGTGGTGTGTTTTACTGCCTCATAACTGAGGGCTTGGTCACTTGTGTCACTCAAGAGGCAGTGGTTTATTTATCACCTGAAAACTGCTGTCAGAACTTGTTTTATTATTATACCCATTTACTTTGTTTTTTTGAAATGCAGTTGACAATGAGTACTGGGGGAAAAGAAACCCCACAGTTTTGTACTTCCCAATTACTCAACAGCAATCAACCGTATTAAAAATGTAATTTTTTTAAAGTGCAGTCATTTTCACCATGTACGCAATGCTGAAATACATTAGGCTACAGGCTTCCTTCTCCCCCACCTCACATTCCCTCCCAAGTGGCCATTCTTCATCTGTGAACCTACAGTGTTGAATAGTGGTGGTCAGACTGACCTTTGTCTAATTACTGTTGTTCAATCATGGGTATAATCACAATTTATTCCATAACATACATCTATATTGGATTTCCCACTGTCCCCACTTCTTTTGCACTGGTGCCAGCAAATGACTGGCGTCCAGATTTGTGGTTTGTTGATACTGAGGCCAACAGGGGTCTCCAGGCCAGGTTCATGGCCTGAAAGACCTCCAAAGATTTCTCAAGCTGTACTTTTAATCAAACCTCTTAGAAAAGGGTTTTTAGTGGCCTTTGAAGCCTGGCCTGCCAACTGGCTTCAAAGTACCACTTTTTCCTCCCCTTACCATCCCCCCCCCCCCCCCCCCCCAAGCAGGTGCCAGAGATGTGCCCGTACTGATGCCAGCACCTGCTGGAGTTATTCAGATTAGGTGACCCTGCCGTGACCCATGATTCTCAAGCAGAGTCTCAGGTGCAACAGGATTCGCACCTGCCACACTTAGAGACAGAGTTGGTCCTCGGACTTTCAACTCCATTACCTTGGAATATTATGTACCCACTGCTAATAGCTGTCCTTTTCTCCATGCTCTCCTGTCGAGTTTGCATCTCTTGTCTTTGCATAATAAGCACAATAATGCTTGATTTTTTTGCCAATGTCAGAGACATGCTAATCGACACTTGGTTGTGCTTAAAAATTACAATAATTTTTATATCTGGAATAATACAGTAATATGTGACACACGTGACACAGGAAGTAGTTTATGAAAACTACTAAAGAAAGAAAGACTTGCATTTATATAGCGTCTTTCACGACCACCGGACGTCTCAAAGTGCTTTATAGCCAATGAAATACTTTTGAAGTGGAGTCACTGTTGTAATGTGGGAAATGCGGCAGCCAATTTATGCACAGCAAGCTCCCACAAACAGCAATGTGATAGTGACCAGATATTCTGTTTTTGTTATGTTGGTTGAGGGATAAATATTGGCCAGGACACCGGTGATAACTCCCCTGCTCTTCTTCAAAATAGTGCCATGGGATCTTTTACATCCACATGAGAGAGCAGACGGGGCCTCGGTTTAACGCCTCATCCGAAAGACGGCACCCCCGACAGTGCAGCACTAGTGAAAGAAGCCTATGGATTATTTGTCCAAAATCACTTTGTTGTAGATACTGCATGCTTACCTGTGAAATGTGTTCTCTTTTTTATTACTACAGAAAATACATTGTAGATAATTAGTAAGGAAAATACTGTAATTCAGTTTCACTCTTCTGTTGATCTCTAAGTTTAAGCTTCTCTCTGAGTAACTTACAGCAAGTTACAGTAGTTTTTGTAGTTATGTTACTGGACTAGTAATCCAAAGAATGTGAGTTCAGATATCACCATGGCAGTTTGAGAATTTGAATTCAGTTTTTTTTAAAAGCTGGTATCAGTAAAAGTGACCATGAAGCTGGTTAGTGAACCAGTTGGGTTTTTATAATGTCTTTTAGGGAAGGAAATCTGCCGTCCTTATCCAGTCTGGCCTATATGTAACTCCAGTCACACACTAACGTGCTTGATTCTTAAGTGCCCTAGCAAGCCATTCAGTTGTATGAAGGCCAAAAATCTCCTCCGCAGGGCAACTAGGGATAGGCAGTAATGCCTGCCTTGCTATCGACGCCCACATCTCGAGAATTAATTTAAAAACTCACTCTATGGATCAGTTATTCTGGCCTAGAAATTTGAACCTTTAGTGCCAGCTGTTAAGGCCAGTTTTGAAGAAAAAATGGCGGCTGCCTCAGTGGTGGCCGCCATATTGGGCAGGTCGGCAGCGCTGCCGTTGCCTGCGCTCGCCGCAAGTATTTTAATTACCAAGAGTGTGATGTCAATTTGTGTGCAACGCCGAATTGATGCACACTGAGCGATTTTGGACATCGCCGCTCCTCTTACCGCCCTCTCTAAAGCACGCCCGTGCGCGCAGCCATTGACAGCGCGTGGAGCCGGGAGAATGTGGCGGTGAGCTATAAACCGTATAGTAAACATTCTGTACAATGCACATTTACCGTGCTACTTTTAAATAAGTTACACCCAAATAACTGACTTCAATTGTCTTTCAGTTTATTGCAAAAATTCTTTAATATGATCCAGTTTGAGCTGGCTTTTTTTTCGTCGTTGTTAGTTTAATTTATTTTTTTGATATTTTCATCAAGATCCAGTTTACATCAAGAAAATGCTGATGAACCCGCTAAATAAAGATATATTAAGATTTATAGAGGTTTTTTTTGTTGTTATTGAAAATATATACACAGGTGTCTATATAATATACAGATCCAATAGATCCGTAATCCTAATATAAGCTTGGAAAAACAATTTGGAATTTCAATAGTACATGTCTTGTGATCATAGCCCTATTTAAACAAATTTAGCAAGTGGTCACTACTCACTGGTATCTTTTGCATCCTTGCCACTTTAGCAACATCTCTCTTCCATATAATGGCGCTACTCAGTCCATTAAATTTTCTGTGTTCAACTTATAGTTTGGGCATAATCTCAGGATTTCTCTTGCAACGGTTTAAGGACATCTATGCCACAGTCTTTTTGTCTACTGCTAATAAGGTGACTGCCCAAGAAAGCCGCACCGATCCTTTGGACCCGATCGTCGGCTTCCTGCTGACATTACCACCGGAAAGAGAGCGTTGCACGGGAGCTTCTGTGCTGCGCTAATTTAAATCAGCAGGCAGCACCAAAATAGCGGTGCTGCCTGAGCTTTTTTTGCGGGCGGCCGTTAACCTTGGCGAGGCCGCACAGTTCGTTGCCGGTCCCGCGCAGCCAGGACCGGCTTTTCCAATGTTAAGTTTTGCGCATGCACGCAACTGTGAACGGGCCGCGCAGCCCCTTAAAAATAATTAGGTGGAACATTGGGTGACTATGTTTCTAAAGCTTATAGCATGGGGGAAAAATTGAGTCGCGCCCCCTTTGGGGCGCTAACTTCGCCGGGGCACTACTTTTAGCGCCCCGAAAAAATTAGCGCCACCACGGGCGATTTTCCCAGGTAGCGCCCTGAGAGGGAGGAGAGGCGCTACTGGAAGCGGCCCTCCTCCCTCTTGGGGCGCTGCGAGGCAATATCGCGGCGCGAAGTGCCGCGGTACTGCAGGCCTTCCTCCCCTTATTAAAGGGGATGGGCCTGGCACAGCGCGTCCCGGCGCCCAGCTGGGCCACCGGGGATCGGGAGTGCCGGCAAATGAGCCCGGCACTCAAGGCCTCTTAGGGCTCTAACGGGAGGTGCAAAGCAACCAAATTTTTCCCCCCATGTATTTTAATTAAAATTCGTTTTCCTCTGTTTTCAGCAATGTCAGCAGTGTAGAAATCCAATTGTTTTCATGTGCACACGTAACACTATGCAATAATGTACTGTACAAGCTACATTTCAATAAGTTTTGAATAAGGCTGTTGTTAATTTATATGTCTTTTGACAGGCTATTCTGATTGAGAATGAAGAACTACCCAAAATATTTCTAGATTTTCTTAACATTCGTCATCTTCCTTCTTTACCAAAAGTTGAAAGTTGTGGGTAAGTTGAATACTTACTTTAAAATACACATCTATCGTAGCACGTATGCAAACTCCTCAGGAGATTTTTTTTTCTCAGTTCTACAGACAACAAAAGCAATTTATTACAGTGTAGCAAATAATACGGTAGAGTCCACTCTATATGTTCTAAGAGAACAAGGCTGAAATCAGCTGAGTTTTGGGTACTAGAAAGAAAACAAGTTATGCATTTTTTTTGGACAATAAACTCTACCACCTCTGCTAAAAAGTTCACGTACAGCATCAAGTTAGCAGACACGACAGCATACTTTGCATACTATGAAACAAGGTAAAATCACCTGACTGGAATTAGGGAACTGTAGAGGTTTACAGTGCTGAAGGAGGTAATTTCCCCCATCGTTTCTGTGCTCTTTGCTAGGGCAATCCAAAACTAATCCTACTGCCCCACGCTCTCCTCATAGTCTTGTAACCTTCTTTTGCTTCAAATAATTATTCAGTTTTCCCTTAAAAGACGGCATATTCTCTGCCGCGACCACTCCAATCCATGTCTTTGTCACTTCCAGACTCGACTATTCAAATACTAGCCTCCCATCCTCGAAGCTCTGTAAACTTCAGATCATCCAAAACTACCCATATTCTATCCTGCACAATGTCCCGTAACCCATCACTCCTGTCCTTGCTGATCTACATTGACTCACGATCCCCCAACATCTCCAATTTAAAATTGCTTAGGGCCTAGATGGCTGAAGGCACAGCTGCCAATAGTGGGGCGAAGGGAGTGGGGGATGTACAAGAGTCCATAGTTGGAGGACCAAATAATTCTGGGAGGGTTGTAGAGATGGAGGATTTTGCAGAGATAGGGAAGGACGAGGCCATGAAGAGATTTAAGCACGAGGATGAAAATTTTAAAACAAAGCATTGGTGAACTGGGAGCCAATGTAGGTTAGCGAGCAAAGGAGTGAAGGATGAACGGGAATTGGTGTAGATTCAGATATGAGCAGCAGAGTTTTGGATGAGCTCAAGTAATGGAGGGTGGAAGTTGAGAGACTGGCCAGGAGAGCATTGGAATAGTTGAGTCTGGAGGTAACAAAAGCATGGTTGAGGGTTTCAGCAGCAGATAAGGTAAGCCAGGGGTGGAGATGAGCGATGTTGCAGAGGTGGAAGTAGGCAGTCTTTGTGATGGAGAGGATAATGAATGGGAAGCTCAGCTCAGGGTCAAATAGGACGCTGAGATTGCTGAATAGTCTGGATCAGCCTAAGACAGTGGCCAGGGAGGGGGATGGAATCGGTGATGAGGGCCGAAGACAATGGCTTCAGTACTTCCCAATGTTTAATTGGAGGAAATATTGGTTCATCCAGTACTGGATGTCAGACCAGAGGCAGTGGAGGGGTCGAAAGAGGTGTTTTTGAGGTGTCATCAGCATAAATGTGGAAGCTGATGTCATGTCCTCAGATTATGTCACCAAGCGGCAGCATGTAAATGAGAAATAGGAGGGGGCCAAGAATCGATCTTTGGGGGACTCCAGAGACAATGGTGCAGGGGTGGGAAGAAAAGCCATTGCAGGATATTCTCTGGCTACGGCTGGATAGGTAAGAGTGGAACCAGACGATGGCTTGCCTAATCAGCTGGACAATGAAGAAGAGGCATTGGAGGAGGATGGTGTGAACGAACATGTTGAAAACTGCAGAGAGGTCGAGAAAGATGAGGAGGGAAAGTGCACCACAGTCACAGAGGATATAATTTGTGATTTTGAATAGAACCGTTTCCATGCTGTGGCAGGGGTAGAAACCTGATTGGAGAGGTTCAAACATGGAGTTGCAGGAAAAATGGGCTCCAATTTGGGAGGCGACAACATGTTCGAGGACTTTGAAGAGGATAGGAAGGTTGGAGATAGGATGGTAGTTTGCAAGGACAGAAGGGTCAGGAGTGTTTTTTTTGAGGAGAGGGTTGATGATGGCAGATTTGAAAGGGAGGGGGACAGTACCTGAGGAGAGGGAACTGTTTACAGTATCAACTAGCAGGGGGTGGTCAGCAGTTTACTGGGAATAGGGTCGATAGAGCAGAAAGTAGGTCTCATGGACAAGATGAGCTTGCCGAGGGAATGAGGGGAGATAGGAGAGAAACTAGATAAAGACACAAGTTCAAGCTAGGGCAGGGGGAACTTAGGGAGCAACTTGGTTTGATTGGCATGGGGAAGAGAGGGATGCAGCAGAGGCAGCTGAATGGATGGTCTCAATCTTGGTAACAAAGAAGTCTGTGAGCCCCTCGCACCTGTTCTTGGAGGTGAGGATGGAGGAGGCAGGGGAGAGGGGTTTAAGGAGCCTGTTCGTAGTAGAGAAAAGAAACCGGGGTTATCTTTGCATTCCAGGATGATCCTGAAGTAGTGAGCAGTTTTGGCAGAGGGGAGCAGGGCCTTATAGTGCTTGAGGGGCCATAGACTAGAGAGTTGGGAGTTTGAAAGTGCTGTTGTAAGTGACTTAGGGGAAGAGCTGCTTTCCAGGGGTGGACGCAGAAGGAAGTGAGTGAGAATGCTGTTCAAAACATTACCGTCTACATTCATTCAGTATCTTAATGTATCATTTGGCTTCTGTGCATTAATTAATTTGTAAATAAATTCTGACATAGTTTTATTGTCTAAGAACTGATCTATTGATGTAATGATACAGTATATTGGAAAAGAACATGGTAGGCACCCCATGTGACATCTGATAAATAATATACCACAGTTGGCGGTTAACTATTAAATCTGGGCATAATAACCCACACACATATATGGGTACATGGAAAACTTGCCTGCTTCTGGAAGCTGCCTTTTTGTCATGAACATAAGACCAAAATTTTGTGAGACAGCCCAAATCATAACCACTCCTATTAAAATTCTTGATCAGAGCTACAATTAAGATGGAAGGATGGTTTGCATCACTGTCGAGCAGTTTTGCCTTGGTGGAGGTGACATTTACCTTTCATAAAAGAAAGACTCTGTAATTGCCATAGATAATAGAGCTGTAGTAGATGCTGAACAGCCTGGGTAAGATCTGTCTCTGTTGGTATTAAAGTGACTTTCCATCTCCTACCTATAAAGGTAATGGAGAGACTAGCCAAAGCAAACAAGAAGAAAAAAGAAATGATTTAAAGGGAAACAAAATAGGCAAAAAGTAGAAAAAACAAAAACAAAATCAAGTGAGAAAATGGAAATTAAGCAGTACGGGTAAGTTTTTTCTCTTTCAAACTGTAAGGATAAAGTAAATAATAGGAAGCAAGAAAAAATCTGATAAAGGAAAATGTGAACGGTAAACCTCCAAAGTTGTACCCACCATCATGCTTTACTGAACTCCTGGCAATAATACAAACTCCTAATAGGAGTTTGCCAATTCACCTGTTTAGGATGAGCAGGAAACTATTCAACAATTAATTATGGTAGATCAACAAGAAAGAGTTTTAACTTTGAGGAGATGTTACTACCTTGGACCCTCTGCACTCTTGTCAGAGGATAGTGATTGTGTAATAATTAAAAGTCTGTACGGAAAACTGACGTATCAATTTATTAAATCTCTGGATAACTTTCTCAGTAACTGTATAGGTATTATATATAGTGGACAAAATATGAAGTACAATATTAATGTGTCAAAATAATTTTTATTTTTAGCTCTATTGATGACTATGAATCTGAAGAATTCAGGTAAGACCTTTATCAGGGTATATAGGACTACAACCCATTTTTTAAAAATGTTTCCTTTCTAATGTTTCCTACAATGCTATTTTGGGCTATAGTTTTAACCAATATTAGATCATTAAAACAAAAGTCACTTTTTCTAGGCATAAAACAAAATTTCTCCAATCTACCTGTTACTTTGAGAACAAGGATAACAGTTGATAGGAAGCAGAAATACAGAGCCACACATATCTCATCAACACACCCTCCACCACCAGCACCATCGTATTGGTATTAAGCAACTTTTAAAGCAGTGAACATCAGTATGATTGCGAAGTCTCAAATGTCCAGTGGCAGTCAATGGTCAAGGGAAGTGAGATACTCAGGCTATAAATATTATGGCCGTAATTTTGCCGGTGCTCAGCGGACGGGATTGGTGGCGGGTCGGCAATTAAATGTGAATTGATTGAGGGGACCCGCTGTCAAATCACGCACACTTGCCTTTCCCATTGTCGGGTCTGCCAGCGCTGAGCAGACCCGACAGGCAGTGGTGGGGAAGCCAATTTAAATGATTAGTGGCTTGTTTACAGCCACTTAACAATGGTTTTATACTTACCTTTTGAATTTGACAGCTCGCCCACGGGTTTCACGGTGTTGCTAGACCACGTCTGCGAAACTGAGGCGGGAGGTCAGTGGCCATTGAATCAGCTGATGAGTTGACGGCTTCAAATGTCAAGTAAAAGCTCCCACCTGACCGAGATATCATCCCTCAGCAACAAGCTGTTCCTCACTGCATTTCCACAACAGATTCACCATGTTGCAAGTCTTTGCACAAGTCTCCATCCAGTCTGACCTCATTACCTCTCTCACCATTGACACATCGCTTCTGTCAACTCTACTTCACTTGCCATCTATTCCATCAGCATGGGTGCCCTATATACTCTCTCACCTTGGTCCTCAGAATCTGACCATGATGAGCCCCAACACCAGCAGCTCCAGGCACACCAGAAGCACCAACAACAACACCAACCTTCTCCACAATCACCTGATGCTGCACAGGACAGAGGACATCAGCACCCGAGCACATTGCTGCCCGGGACGCCAGTGATGGCCTCACCATGGCCAGATTTACTTCACTTGACGCTGTACACCCTGGCTGCCACATGATGCGCCAGGTTGGCACCACCCCACACCAACAACATAAAGCATCCATACAATGCCCAAGCCTTTCCTTTCACACTCATCAGCATTGCGGGGGGTACTGTTATGTTTCACCATTCACTGCAACTCACTAAGCCACTTCCAAAGGTGCACACAAATCTATCCAAGAATGGAAAGTGTTGAAAATAAAGATTTCAACGTATGACAGCACATTAACAGAAACTTTATATGAACATTGGCTAAAACACCCAAGTGCCTACCCTTGTGTGTTGTTAGTTGGTATGATTGCACTAGGATGAGGGTGAGTGTGAGGAGTGGCAAGTGAGATGGGGATGTGATAATGTAGATAGAGAGAGAGGGATGGGTGGAGGTGCAAGGTAAGTTGGTGTGAGTAAGGATGTGCAGGAGTAGGGTAGGGAAGGTAGGGTGATGGGGATATGATGAGAGGCACAGCAGGATGAGGTTGATTGTGGCTTTGTACTAACGTTTCGTGATCTAATGAGATCATTGAAAGGTTTACGCCACTGCATCCAGGTCCTCCTAACAACATCCCTGCTTGTGCCCTCTTGTGCAATGTGCAACCAGGCTGTGCTGGTGTCCTGGGGAGGTCTCTTCCACCCATGGGAAGGGAAGAGGACCTCCCTGCGTGCTGTGACTCCCTCCATAAGCATATCGAGGAAGTCATGGGAGAACCTGGGTACAGCCGTGCACCTCTGTGCAGTCATTGTCAGTGTTTGCAGCACCTCAATGCTGTAGAACACTGACAGCACAAACGTCAAACTAAATTTGGGCATGGTCCCTTTAAGGAAACCGGCTGATGACGCGTCATCAAGTGACGTCACCAGACCCGCTTCCTCTAATTGGCCGGAAAACTCGCTGGGCGGGTTTAACAAGCCCAATCAACGGAAAAATCATTTCAGAGGCCGGGATGGAGCCAGCAGCGTGGCCGAGACCCGCCACCGACATTGCCCGCCCCAGACCTGCCGAGGTCAGCAAAATCGCAGCCATTTTTTTTATTCGTGTATGGGATGTGGGCGTCGCTGGCAAGGCCAGCATTTATTGCCCATCCCTAATTGCCCTTGAGAAGGTGGTGGTGAGCTGCCTTCTTGAACCTATGTGTTTCCAGGTCAATACTGTACTTGGATCAATAAAATTTAACTGATTAATCCTGAAGGCTACATCTATCTGGAGATCCTTACCAGTGCTGCAAAATTAATCCATTGCAGGATGTTCTGTGCTCCATGATATTCGAGGATGTATAATTTTCAAATACTTAATTTAGCTGAAACATCAAATTATTACGGCATGCCATCCACCATGACCAACCTTAGTAAAGTTTTCTTCCTTTTGCCTTGCTCTCAATCCTTGGGATTTCCACAAAACTTTTAAGTAATATAGCTGTGGATCTCCTTAAAGGTGGAATATTTCTACCCACACCTGAACAACTAGCTGAGGAGAAAAGTAGTTAGGAATTCAGATTGGCAGTGGAGTGACCATCAGAATTCTTAAGATCCATGGGTTTGTGGTAATTATTTTTTTAATTCAGTCATGGGATGTGGGCGTCGCTGGCAAGGCCAGCATTTATTGCCCATCCCTAATTTCCCTTGAGAAGGTGGGGTGGTGAGCCACCTTCTTGAACCTGCAGTCCGTGTGGTGAAGGTACTCCCACAGTGATGTTCTTTAGGGAGTTCCAGGATTTTGACCCAGCGGTAATGCCATTGAATGTCATGGGGAGGTGGTTAGACTCTCTCTTGCTGGAGATGGTCATTTCATGGCACTTGTATGGCGTGAATATTACTTCCACCTATCAGCCCAAGCCTGAATGTTGTCCAGGTCTTGCTGCATGCAGGCACGAACTGCTTCATTATCTGAGGAGTTGTGAATCATCAGCGAACATCCCCACTTCTGACCTTATGATTGAGGGAAGGTCATTGATGAAGCGGCTGAAGGTGGTTGGCCCGAAGTTATTGCCCTGAGGAACTCCTGCAGCGATGTCCTGGGGCTGAGATGATTGGCTTCCAACAACCACAACCATCTTCCTTTGTGCTAGGTATGACTTGAGCCAGTGGAGAGTTTTGCCCCTGATTCCTTTTGACTTCAATTTTACAAGGGCTCCTTAATGCCACACTTGGTCAAATGCTGCCTTGATATCAAGGACAGTCACTCTCACCTCACCTCTGGAATTCAGCTCCTTTGTCCATGTTTGGACCAAGGCTGTAATGAGGTCGGGAGCTAAGTGGTCCTGGCAAAACCCAAACTGAGCATCGGTGAGCAGATTATTGGTGAGTAAGTGCCGCTTGATAGCACTCTTGACGACATCTTCCATCACTTTGCTGATGATTGAGAGTAGACTGATGGGGCGGTAATTAGCTGGGTTTGATTTGTCCTGGTTCTGTGGACAGGACATACCTGGGCAGTTTTCCACATTGTCGGATAGATGCCAGTGTTGTAGCTGTACTGGAACAGCTTGGCTAGAGGCCTAACAAACATCTATCGATCTCAGTCTTGAAAATTTCACTTGGCCCATCAGCCTTTTGAGGTAGGGAATTCTAGGTTTCCACTACCCTTTGTGTGGAAAAAATGCTTCCTCATGTCACTCCTGACTGGCCTAGCTCTAATTTTAAGAATATGCCTCCTTGTTCTGGAATCCCCCCACCAGAGGAAATGGTTTCTCTCTATGTACCCTACTGAATGCCTTCATCATTTTAAACACCTCTATTAGATCGCCCCTATACACTCTAAACTCAAAGGAATGCAAACCAAGTTTATGCAACCATTATCCACTTGTCTTCAATAAGATTTGTTCTGACTGAATGATGTAGAAACTTAAAGAAAAAAGTCAAGAAAACCGAAACTCATGCATCTCACACTTTCACTCATCCAGCCACATTTTGAATGTTCCTAATGTCTTTGATTGTAATAATGTTTACCACCCGTTATTAAAGACATTTTTTCAAAAACATTTTTGGATTTACTTTTCACTCATTTAAATTTATGTCCTCTGATCCTACTATCCTGATTTACATTGAAGTCATATTCTGGATTCACTATATGTTCGAGGTATCTCTTTGAAAACTATTCAAAAGGACTATAATTTTTGACATTCAGCAAAGTTTTTTTTCAAGGTTTTTGGAAAATACATCCATTAATTTTATCTTTTTCACTATAAACTTATGAATTAGTTGGATTAAAAAAAAAAATCTCCTGATTTAGTTGCAATGGGTCAGTTACGTCTAAATGTTTGATAGGGCTCCAAGCATTAGTAAGACACCTGGGGGGAGAAATTCGGTAGAGCCCTGTTTGGGGGCACTAAAACTTTAAAAGTTGAAGAATTAGCACCAGGCGCTAATCATTCTCGCCTCCCGCGAAATTTATTGTTAGTGCTCCAAGAGGGAAGTGGAGCGCTAAATTAAGCGTTCCACTCCTAACTTAGGGCGCTAACCTCTGAGAGCGGGGTGCTACCGGCAGAGCGATAAAGAAGGTCATGCACAGTCCAAACAGCACTCTTTAATCACACAGGCTGCTTCCATCTCTTAAAGGGAAGGGCCAATCACGCTGTATAACCTCTTCGTCATCAGTGGTGTTTTTCAATGCGACCTGGGCGACTGCCATTGCAGCCCCCATCACTGTCAGAAAGTGCAGCATTTGGAGATGTTTGAGGAAAAGGTGGAAAAAATTTTGCGCAGGCAGCAGACTGGTGCAAGTAATAAACGGTGCGATCACTGAAAGCGCCTTTTTCGCGATGTTCAAGCGACACGGAAGCATTCCCTTTAATTACCGCTCCTGCAGCGCACTTCCAAGTGCACAACGCCTCCTTTTACTGGCGTTGTCGGCGCTAAAACAGGGGGTGAAAGGCAATTTTGCATCGGGGCCGTTAACGGGGCGTTGCACACGCATTGACGTCACCATGTGAGAGACACTAGAGGCCTAGGCGCTAACAGTTAGCGCCATCGCTAAGTCACTCGTGGCGTTGGATTCGCCACGGCCGGGCACTAACCCCTTAGCGTCCCGTTAGCGCCTGGCGGGGGCGCTAACGGGAGGCGCTAACCCACCGAATTTCGCGGCCAAGAGGTCTAACTGAATCCTCGTGGATAACTTCAGAACTTTTGTGGAAATGATTTATTTTTAAAAATACTTTGATTGCTAAAGTAATTTTTTAAAAGTCAAAGATTGATTCAAAGATTGCTATTGTTTATAGTCGATATAAACAATATCTACAATATGAACTAGCAAAATTATGTTATTTATACATCACGTTCTACAGTGAACCTATTCACAAAATTGCACCATTTAGGGCCAGCAGTGAAATGTAATGGTCTGTTCCAGTCTGCTTTTTATTCTTATATAGTTCACTATATTGTGGTTAAAAACAATTCGGTATATGTTGGACACTATTTTGTGTTTGCAATTCCAGAATACTGACATTCTTGTCCTTGACCTTTCCAGCAAACTATCCCACCAGCCAGTGCTGCTTTTCCTGAGGGATCCATACATCTTGCCCACAGCCACCGGTAATCAAACCTGTCATCTGTTAACAGCTCTTTACTGTTTCAGCCTTAACCCTGTAACATTATGTGAAAATGAAACTGAAGACTAACATCAACCCACTAGATTAAGACTTGGTTAGAAGCGTTCTAAAAGGAGATGTGATGATTTGTGTTTTTCTTCCCCTCCCCTTTCTCTGTCCTGAAGAATTTGTTCAAGTTTCTATACTGAATTGTTATTGACATGCCAATTCCAGAGTAACGTAGATGAGTACTGATTGAGATCTTCAGGCCACATTTTGCCGCGTCTCACCCGCACGGTGCGGGTGGACACGGGAGACGGCGGGAAACCCGGAAGTTCAGATTTCCCAGCATGGCCGGGAAACCTGAACTTTTGGGTTTTAACTCGGGTTCCCCGGAAGTCAGCCTAATTGACAGGTTGGCTTTCATTCATGCAGGGAACTCGGCGAAGGAGGCCGCAGCAACGGGTAAGTGCTGGGCCCAGGATGTGGGGGGTCCGATTACCCAGAGCGGGAGTCCGATCGGAGTCCCTGACCCTGGGGCCGAGTCGCAAACCCCGGGATGGGTGGTGTTCCAGACCCTGGGGGGGGATCCGATCCCGGGAGGGAGGGGGGGATCCGATCCCGGGAGGGAGGGGGTGATCTGAACCCCGACCCCAGGAGGACCAGGCTGAAGGTGGGGGAGCTTGGGAGACTGGGTGGAAGCGTTCCTGCTCCTCCCAACCCACAAGCATTGCTCCCTGAGGCTGAGGCCACCTCGTTGCAGCCACCGGGAATCCCGAGCCCCAGGATCCCTGGCCGCCTGCAGTAAAACCTGCAAAGCAGGTTAAAGTAGAAGCTTCAGGACTCATTATCATATGTAAATTGTCAACCCGTCTCCTGGCAGCGGATTGGCAGTCGCCCGTCCCCCGTCCCACCTGAGCGAAAGGTGAAAGTGGACGGATTGGAGGTGGGTTAGGGTCGGGGTTCACATTTGCACAACTTTCACTTCCCCCCACGCCTCCAACCCACCCATTCTTACCTCAGAAAATTTCGGCCTTCATTTTGATTTGAACCCCATTTCGGCATGTTTTCTTTTATTTTGAACATCTAGTTCTCCACCATACTATTGAGTAAAGCCACCTGGCCAAGAATATTCTCAGGGCTGCACGCGGCGGAGCGGAAGCAGCTCTGAGGAAATTCCCATCCCTCGTCACCTCTGAGCGGTGCGGTGGTGGAAGAGTGGAAGTTTGATTTAGCACTTCAGACACACCTTGTTACTAAAAAAAATCTCTCCCACCACCTGAGTACAGAGAAACAAACTTCATTAATTTAACATCTATATATCAATTGAAATTGTTGTCATCCTCAAGGGGTGGGGAAAATCACCACAGTTGCTTTCCTTTAAGAAATTTATGCACTGGAGAGTCAAGTGATTTCCCCCATTTCTCTGTATATTAGGCCTTTTTCTGGGGTGCAACATCAGTTCTTTCCTTTTTTTTGCAGCTGATTAGTATTTAATAGCAGAAAAAAGTTGCAAATCAAATAGTTCAAATTCTCTCCAGCAGTCTTTGGACTTATAAGGAGGAAGTACCTTTGAAGTTTCTTGATCTGCAACTTTGTTTTTGTAGTTTACATAGAAACATAGAAGATAGGAGCAGGAGTAGGCCATTCGGCCCCTCGAGCCTGCTCCACCATTCAATGAGATCATGGCTGATCATCCAAACTCAGTACCCTGTACCTGCCTTCTCCCCATATCCCTTGATACCTTTAGCTTTAAGAAATATATCTAACTCATTCTTGAATATATTTAATGACTTGGCCTCAACTACCTTCTGTGGTAGAGAATTCCACAGGTTCACCACTCCCTGGGTGAAGAAATTCTTCCTCATTTCTGTCCTAAATGGCTTACCCCTTATCCTTAGATCATGACCCCTGGTTCTGGACTCTCCGACCATCGGGAACATTCTTCCTGCATCTAGTTTGTCCAGACCTGTCAGAATTTTATATGTTTCGATGAGATCCCCGCTCATTCTTCTATACTCACAGAATCACAGAATCCCCACAGTGCAGATAGAGGCCATTTCGGCCCATCGAGCCTGCACCGACACATATCCCACCCTATCCCCGTAATCCCACGTATTTAATCCCCCCTAACACTAAGGGTTAATTTATCATAGCCAAATCAACCTAACCCACACATCTTTGGACTGTGGGAGGAAACCGGAGCACCCGGAGGAAACCCACGCAGACACGAGGAGAATGTGCAAACTCCACACAGACAGTCACCCAAGGCCGGATTTGAACCCGGGTCCCTGGCGCTGTGAGGCAACAGTGCTAACCACTATGCCACTGTGTTGCCTCCAGCGAGTATAAGCCCAATCGACCCAATCTCTCCTCATATGTCATTCCTGCCATCCCAGGTATCAGCCTTGTGAATCTTCGCTGAACTCCTTCCATGGCAAGAACATCCTTCCTCAGATAAGGCGACCAAAACTGCACACAGTACTCAAGGTGTGGTCTCACCAAGGCCCTGTACAACTGCAGCAGGACATCCCTTTTCCTATACTCAAACCCTTTCGCTATGAAGGCCAACATACCATTTGCCTTCTTCACCGCCTGCTGCACCTGCATGCTTACCTTCAGCGACTGGTGCACAAGGACATCCAGGTCTCGTTGCACTTCCCCTTCTCCCAATCTATTGCCATTCAGATAATAGTCTGCCTTTCTGTTTTTGACACCAAAGTGGATAACCTCGCATTTATCCACATTATATTGCATCTGCCACGCTTCTGCCCACTCACCCAACCTGTCCAAATCATCCTGGAGTTTCTCAGTATCCTCCTCGCAGCACACACGCCCACCCAGCTTTGTGTCATCTGCAAACTTGGAGATATTACATTTAGTTCCCTTATCTAGAAAGTGATTTTATTGACCCATTATTACTTTATTGTCCATTTAATTACTAATTTCTACATAAATTCCTTCTGTTATATCTGGACTTTCAATAGTTATTATATCAGCCGTTACCAATAATGACATTTCTCCACAAAGCTGAACAGGCTTATCTTTGTAAACTATTCAACACCCTCTTAGCTCCATTTCTTGTCCATCTCCTGCTTATAGCCATATTTCACTGATACGTATGGTAAATTTAGCCAATACAAAAGCAAAATACTGCGGATGCTGGAAATCTGAAATAAAAACAGAAAATGCTGGAAATACTCAGCAGGTCAGGCAGCATCGGTGGAGAGAGAAACAGAGTTAACGTTTCAGGTCGATGACCTTTCGTCAGAACTGGAAAAAGTTAGAGATATAACAGGTTTTAAACAAGTACAGAGGCAGGGGAAGGAAGGAGGAGAGGAAAAAATATCATAAGGGGAGGTCTGTGATAGGGTCGAAGGCAGGAGAGATTAAATGACAAAAGGGATGGTGGTGCAAGGCGAAAAACTGTGGTAATGGGACAAGTAAAGAAACAAAAGATGGTTCTAGAGGAGGTGTAAATGGGAATATCAGAATCATCAGCAACAGCTGCCATCCAAAAAGATTGGGGGCAGAGGTTATGATCTGAAATTGTTAAACTCTGTGTTGAGTCCGAAAGGCTGTAAAGTGCAATTTAGCCAATATCTAATTTGCTGTGATTATCTGCATGAACATCTTTGCGGCCTTCTGCGCATGCACGCGGTATCCCAGAGCCGCGCATGCGCACCCGGTCCCCTTCTGTGCATGCGCGCTGTTTACTGAAGCCGCGCATGTGCAGTACCCATCAGTTGCGGCCTGTGCCGTGGGTCACGCTTTCCTCGGCTCTGTGCAGAGAAGGTCACTGGATCCGTTGGTGGCCGGGGCGGATGAAGAGAGAGGGAATTGGAGGGGGGAGAGAGAGAGGGAATTGGAGGGGGGAGAGAGAGGGAATCGGAGGGGGGGAGAGAGAGAGGAATCGGAGGGGCGAGAGTGGGAGGATCGGAGGGGGAAGAGAGGGAGAGAGAGAGAGGGGAGGCGTGAGAGAGGGAGGGAATTGAAGGAGGGAGAGAGAGAATGGGGATCGCGGAGGAAAGGGAGAGAGAGAGAGAGACGGGAGGCGAGAGAGAGAGGTGGTTGAAGGGGGAGAGAGAGAGGGGATCGAAGGGGAGAGAGAGAAGGGATCAGAGGGAGATAGAGGGGGGATCGGATGAGGGAGAGAGAGGGGGGATCGGAGGGGAGAGAGAGAGGGGATCGGAGGGGGAGAGAGAGGAGTGGATTGGAGGGGAGAGAGCGAAGGGAGAGAGGAGGGAGAGGGGATCGAAGGGGGGCGAGAGAGGAGGGGATCAGAGGGAGGAGAGAGAGAGGGAGAGAGAGACAGGGTGAGAGAAAGAGGAGGGGGAGAAAGGGGGGGAGAGAGGAGATCGAAGGGGAGAGAGAGAGGAGGAGAGAGAATTGGGGATCGGAGTGGGGTGAGAGAAATGGAGATCGGAGGGGGGAGAGAGAGGAGGGTATCGGAGGGGGGAGGGGAGAGAGAGAGGGGGAGAGAGGAGGAGATGATCGAAGGGAGAGAGAGGATCGAAGGGGGAAGAGAGAAGATCGGAGGGGAGAGGAGAGGAGGTCAGGAACTCGGGGGGTGGGGGGGGTCGGCGGTAAAGAGCACGATCACAGTGGGGATGGGGGAAGAATGTGATCCAGGTCTAAAGGGGGTTTGGGGATGAGAGCAAGAACGTGATCCAGATGGTAAGACGGATCACGTTCTTCCAACCCCACCCCCTTTACACCCGTTCTCCCTCTCCTCCCCCTAGACCTGGTTGATTTCTTGGAAAGCTCGTTGCATGTGTGGCAAGTGACATAATTGGACTGGATGAAATCTGGAAGTCATAACGCTGTCACTATTCACTTCATATCCAATAAACCTGTTAACAGTCCGTGACCCACACACAATGCCCCATCTATGGGCGGGGGGGGAAGGTCAGGAACATGGATGGGGGGGAACTTGGGAAGGGGGAGAAGGTCAGGAACCCGGGGGGAAGAAGGTGGGATGAAGGTTAGGAACTTGTTGGTGGGGGGAGGCAGGAACTTGTTTGCAGGGTGAGAGAAGGTCTAAACCCGCGAGGGTGAGCCCTGTCTGTTCTATGTGAGCTCTGTTCTGTCTGGAGCCTGGCAGTCAGAATGGCTCGAATTACACTTTGCAAAGTACTTGCTTACTTAGGCAGGCAGGATCTAATTACACATTCCAGAGAAACTGCTGGGTGTGTCTTGTCCTCCAAGGGGACCAATCAGTAATCTGGTGTTGGAAATAAGCACGACCTATCTAATTCCAGCAGTTTATTCCTAATGAGCTTTGTTTGCTTCGACATCTTTTTATTCCTAAGTATTTGAATTTCTCTCTTTTACCCTAAATATTATTCTCTTTTATCTTTTGATTGGGAATAAGGATTTGCTTCATCTGTTTACTGAAGTATTAGTCCCCATCTCTCTCCCATCTAGTTTAAATGACTCCCCATCTGGCTATATGCATGTCAGTTACTTATTGTACAGATTATCCTTTTAGTCTGATGCAAGTAAATTAATGAAAAGATCTATTTTTTGTTCTATTATTTTTCCAACCATTTGTTTTCTTTTTGGCACAACTGCACTGCTAATTAGAAAAGCTTCTAATTGTAACATAATTGATAACATTGATCAGTGGTCAATCTGAGTAGGAGTTTTGTGTCAACATTTTAATTGTGTAACCAGTAACATTCAATGTAATCAATGCGCAAATAACAGTACCTGGGAGCAGCTTGGCAGAAACTTCAAACTTTATATATTGTTTAAACTTAACATGAATAAGAATAAAAAACTACTGCAGTACATGGAACCTACAGTACTTGAAACCAATGAAGCTCCACCTTGCTTGAAAGAATGGATTCTAAATGGAAAGTATTCCTCCCTCCCAGTCAATCCTTTAAAATTAAGAATTTTTCAAAGTGCAGATTTGTTATATCTCCTCCTTTTTCATATTGCCTATTATGAAAATATTGTGTTTATATAACCAAGAGTACAAATACAAGAATTACATCAGCTGATAATTCAGAAATTTAAACAAACAAATGAGACTCACTTAAATTTCTGTTCGCAACATAATGTAAGGTGCACTTCTTCTGCAACTTTAATGCAAAGTCGTTTCCATTTTGCTGTAAAGATAAAATTACACTCCAGAGTAAGACTGTTATGTTAAAATCACTTTAAAGTGGAAACCACTTCATAGCGTTGCTAATTTTGCAGTATAAATCTCTTAGAAGAGGGCTTCAGATAGTGTGCAAAATCTATAAATGTTTCAAAAGTTGTTACAAAAACAAAATTGTTCTAATGTTTAAAATACAATCTGGATTCTTTCTTCTGGTAAATCAGGTTAATTTTTAGAGGATTACAGACGGAAGAAGATATAACAGGCAAGCTGGAAGGAACGATGAGGGAGGAGTGATGCCGTTCGCTGAGTGTGTAAAGGCAGTGGTTTGAGGAGCAGTAGTGCTTGAACCTATACCAGTGAATCGGGTCATTTTTTAAAATTTCATCCTGGATACCATTTTTTTCCCTATTTGCTCCATTTATTCCTCCTCTCCTGAAAAGGGGGAGGGGAATCAAAGTGGAGCTGCCTTCACCCACTATCCACATCCTGGAGCTGCAGCAAGCGTTGCTCAGGGGTGAGGCAAGTTGTGTCTTCCAGGAACCACCCTAGCTGAGATTAGCTAACTCAGATCAGGCCACGTATTGAACCTGAGATCTTCCTGGTTCCAAACTGTGCTACCGATCCACGCAGGGTGAAGGAGGAGCAGAGCTGGGTAATTGGTTTCTTTTTAGATTTTTTCTCTGTCCACTGTGTATCCTCACTATAGAAAAAACAAGACAAAATAATGGATTATTTAAAATACTATTAGATACAATGATGGAAAGTTCTCAATCAAGAGGGATATCCTGAGTGACCTTTTCTCATCCCAAACTTTTCTTATCTATTTAATAAATTGGGTCAGTTGCAGAATTTCAAAGACACTTTTGATGTTTCACTTCTGCTACAATATTCTTATTGGTTGAAGGAATTGTTACAGCAGCAATAATATACAAATCCCAAATGACTAATTTGCAGATAAGGAATTGGAGCTAAAAGGGACATTATTTTGTTTAAATAATTTTTCAAGCACTCAAATGAATATCTGAAGAATGGGCCTGCAAGCCTGCTAATAAACCTGAATCAGTCTTAAAAGTCAAACTGTGTTTTATTTAGAAGTGAAGGATTATTTCCTTTGTGCCTGTGACCATGACTAAATTTAGAACTCAAGATGCAACCAGACCAGACCAGAGTACTGTACAGACCAGAGTACTGTACAGCTTCAGCATGACGGCCTCAGACTTGTACTCTGCTGATTTGGCAATGTAGCTCAACACTCTGTTTGCTTTGTTGATTACTCAAGTTATCGCCTTGAGCAATCGTCTCTCAACCTCACCAATACATTGAAGAAAACAAAACTCAAGCATAACTTTGATTTTGATGTTAATGGTGTTAACTTTCGACCTTTCTTTCTTTCTCTTGTGATCTCTTAGATGACTTCCCAAATGTAGTTATTGAAGGTGTTCTACATGGGATATACTATCCATACCTTCAGCTAAGGTAGAGCAGAATCTACAACAAAAAGGCATTTCAAGAGACGCAACCACAACAGTAACCAGTAACAACTATTAGAGGTGCACATTTTTTATAAGAAGCTGTCAGTTCTGATTGATTTTCCTTGGCAGGATGTACATTTGAAGCTTAATACACTAATTATTTTTAAACTTTTACATAACTCATTGCATTAACTTCTATATATTAAAAGAAAACTACCATGTAAATGTTTATCATTGAATGTGTGACAAATTTTAATGTGAACCATGAGAGTACAGAACCCATTATTTAAATACGTGGAAACAATACTTTTTGAATTTTAAAGTAAGAGCATTACTTCATTGTTAAATGGAGAATGTTTCTATTTTATGTCTTAGATTTTTTTTCTGTTGGACAAACTCTAATCAGTGCAACAACTGTTATTGTAAATAAACATTTCAGGTAGAAATGTTTGTTGCATTTAATTATGTAGAAATGAAAAAAATATTTATCTGTAAATCACACTGCAGCCCTTTATACTTAAGTTTGTAATCTTGTTAACACCTCATTGAATAAGTAAAACATATCTTTTTTTTAGTCAATTGTTTTATGTAATAAATTTGAACAGCACTAAACAATATATGAATGATTTTCGTCCTATTGATTAATTTTCAGTGTGAGCATACACTTACGTTGGTCATTGTTTTCAAATTTTGTTTATGGGACTGGGAATCTTTACTACAGACTTCTCCACAGCTGCAGTTAATGTGATAGCCAGAAACTGTATTTCTGTAGGATGAGACAGCCTTAGCTGCTTTGCCTGTAGACCAACCAAACTACCCCCTCAGCCAAGATAGAATATCCCACTGTTATGAAGAACCATATCCAACAGCCTGATTGAGAGTGGGCAAAACATCAGCTAAGATTACTTGAACATGAGCCCCAAGCTTTTGTTCGGAATTTCAAGTTTCCACTAGGTTGCCCACTTCTCCACTTATTTTAAAATAAGTATTTTCAGTGGCTCACTCTAGAACATAATTCTGAGGCCTCTGAAATGCAGTTGGCCTTTTCAGGAGATGACCAAGACGTTGTAATGTGGTGTAAATGACTAGTAGGAATATTGGAAATACCAGACAAAGAACCTAAAGTCTGTTTCTCAGGGGACACTTGTCAAATGGAGACAAATCCGGTAAAACTTCATTGGTCGGGAAAATGCTCAACTTCATTTTATGGGACATGATTCAATGTGGCCACTACAGCATTTTGATGAATACTGATAGTATAGTTTCAAAAGCAATAGGTCATGCCTGAAAAGTTTATTCGAATTCTTTGAAGGGGTAATTAAATTGTTATAAGAGTGACACAGTAGATATCATTTATTTGAATATTAAGATATTCAGTAAAGATCAGCATGTGATGCTTTTGAAGAAGATGAAGACTCTTGAAATTAATGGCAGATTAGCTAACTTGATTCTAACTGGATTGACAAAAAGCAGAAATTGATAAAGCAAAAATGCATTCTGTGGGGCAGTAACTAGTTTTGATCTCAGAGGCTAGTTCTCAGTCCCCTGCTGCATAAAGGAATCATAAATAAAATTAAGGAAGGTAATTCTAGTCCTAAATAATTTGATGATGCCTCCAAGCCATATAAAAGACAAACTGTAAATCTGAATATAAATATAATATAGTGGAAATACACAGGATGTGAAAGAGGGAAAAAAAGGGTTAATATTCAGACAGAATATTAAAATTTCTGTCGATTCACGAAACAAATTCAATGGGCTAGAAATTCCAACTGGGGCGCTAATTTTTGAAAAGTAGAAAAAGTAGTGCCAGGCACTAATGATACTCTCCTGCCAGGAAATTCAGCTTTAGCGCTCCAAGAGGGAAGTGGAACGCTAATTCAAGCGCTAATCACTTCTCTTAGGGCGCTAAAGTCTGAGAGCGGGGCGGTAGCGGCAGAGCGATGAACAATGTGGAACGCATTGCTAATGGCAACAGAGGCTGCTTCCCTCGCTTAAAGGGAAGGGCCACTGATGGTGCACAACCTACTTGTCGGCAGTTCTGTGTTGCAAGGCGACCTGGGCGACTGCCATTACAGCCCCAAACACACTCACAAAGTGGAGGGCTTGGACATCTTGCAGCAATGAAACATCAAAAACTTTGAGCAGGCACCAGTCGAGTTGAC
Source organism: Squalus acanthias (assembly GCA_030390025.1). Classification (NCBI taxonomy): domain Eukaryota; kingdom Metazoa; phylum Chordata; class Chondrichthyes; order Squaliformes; family Squalidae; genus Squalus; species Squalus acanthias. The sequence continues at coordinate 184,498,535 of CM059425.1, forward strand.
AACGCCTCCTCTTCCTGCTGTTGTTCACGCCCGGCAATACAGCAGGGGGCGGGAGGCATTTTCACATCTGGGGCGATAACGGGGCGCTGCGCACTTTATGATGTCACGATCTGTGAGGCGCTAGAGGCCCAGGCGGTAAACCGGCACTGAAGTTCACGGGTGTCGCGGCATTCGCCGCGCCCGGTAATTAACCCCTTAGTGCCCCGTTAGCGCTCCTCCCCCCCCCCCCAGGCGGGAGGCGCTAACCAACTGAATTTCTCCCCCTTTGTTTCTGACATGGTGAATTCATCAGGTTTTATCATCTCATAAAGCTCAAGCAACATGAAACAGAATTTTGATTCTGAAATTGGAAGGGCACTTGAACTGTTGCAGATCCAAATCTTAGCCTAGCAGGTGTCAAATCCTTCAATTCTTGGAAATCTCAATAGTTAACTTACCCAGATCAAAAGCAAATATAATTTGGAGGTGCAGATACATTGCTCCTGCATATCAGCTACACTCTTAGCCTGAGCTCCCCACTTCCCCACCGAACAAAAAATAAATTTGAATATATAAACCACAAACCTCAATTTAAACTGATTTTTGCTTTGAAGCACAGTCTTTATTAAAGTGACTTCACTATATGGTGATTCTCTAATCATATGTGCCAGGACAGTGGCAAGTGGGAGAGAGGTCCCTGCACCAACATCTTTCTGGGCTGCAATTTCTTCTATTATTTACGAGCTAAAGTACTTGCACCTTTATCTCTCATGAGTCTCATTAAGGCTCCAAATTTAATCCAAAAATGTTTAAATGAACAAACCCAAAAGCCTGGTATTTGTATTTGTTTGCTATTTTCATTGTAAGCCCTTTTGGAATGGGAAAAGAGAAGCTCAATGAGTGCAGGAGCTCCTAAACACTCTTTAGATGTTTTTATTCTTTATTTACAGTGTCTATATAGTGTAGAGTTTTTTTGTTAGGCACATTGTCCATTTTCCTGAAATTTGCATTACAATATTTTTTGTGTGTGTGGGGAGTTGGGTGGGTATTGGTGGCCATTCTTTTCACTCCTAAATGTACATTTGTTTGTAAAGCATCTCAGTTTAATAGTGGAGTTGGTAGAAGATGTATGCCAGGAAGGTCAGCAGGCCCCAAACCATTCTGTAGACTTTGATACATACCAATGATCCAAACAATTGCCTCAACTTGCTATAGGTCAACCAGACAGACCCTTGCCATCTGCAGCAAAAACACCTGCAGCAGCTTTGCAAAATAGGCCCAGTACTACCAGTGGTTAGTAAGATGAACACTGCCTTCAGTTGTTATGCCTTTGGCTCATTCCTGGTTAACACTGCGATATGAGGGACTGTGCTGCCCACATATGCATCAAGAAAGTGACTGCTGCATTGGTCAGCATGCCCAGCACTTTTATCTCCTTTTCCACTCAACACTATGACACCGATGACCAAACATGATGCACTGCTGTCTTCCGGGGAGGTTGCCCTGGAGTGCTACTCAGAGCAAGCCTCCTCGTATCCACGTCATGCACAACAATATTTACTTCACCTGCCATCAGATAGGATTGGGGACTACACCATTTGCCCATGGACTCTGTTTTTAGCTCAACATTGGATGTTACTTCCTTTTTGCCTGCCGCACCTCCCACCCGCATACAGCCTTTAGAAAGGCTAACAAATATTTAAAAAACAATCTAAGCCTTTATAAGGGCTGGAGGAATTCCCCCTCTTCCCCGCACCCCCTCCACAATCCAGTCAGTAGCCACATCACATTAATTCTGAGCAGCAACTTTTTGAGGGCTGCATGCTCTTGATTCTGCAAGCCAATCTGCTCCCCCCGAAGGCTCAAGCCACGCAAGAAACATCTTGGGCACGAAATTCAGTTACGCCCTGTTTGGGGGCGGTAACCGAGTTAAGGCTGGACATTTAGCGCCTGGCGAGGAAGTACCGCCCCGGCCGCTAAATTCGGCTTACCGCCCCGCACAGGAAGTGGAGCGCAATCTTGGACGCTCCACTTCCTGGTGGGGCAGTAACCGAGGCGATGTTGGAACGCGATTGGCAGCGCTCCGGTTCAACGCCCCTCCACTTCAGTTAAAGGGGAGGGCCGCTGCACACTCTGCAGGGCCTCCAATGGCCCACACTAGGCCACCAGGGCGACGTGGTGCCGCGGCCGCAACCCAGCACTGAGATGCGGTGCTGGGCTGCACGATAGCGGCCAGGACCACGCCACGGCCCACCACGGAGATCGGCCAAAAAAGAAAATGGCGGCGCGGGTTGCGGCCTCATCTCCCCTTTAAATACCGCCCCGTGAGCAGAGACCGACCCAGTTCGCAACCCGCGAGGCTGGCATTGACACCGCCAGCGGCAGCCTCGTGGGGCACAGCCGAATTTCTGCCGTGGGGCGCTAAGGTGTCGCGGCGCACGGCAGCGCAGTGGCCCGGGGCGCTACCAGCGGGGGCACGGCACTATCGGGTAGCGCCTCAGCAATGCCCCGCCGAATTTCTCGGAGGCGTTTTATTCGCCCCGCCCCCTGCCGATAAGCCCCTTGCCGGAGGCGCTAACAACAGGCACAAAGGAGCCAAATTTCTATTCTATCAAATCCAGGAAGGTGACCAGGCCACACCACCAGTGCGGGAGTGCTATAAGCAGGAATCAACCCTTATTTATCATTGCAACTTTCCAATTAGATATAGGTGGTTTCTTGAACAATCAAACTAAACCACACCTCCTACATTAATCCAATTAAACATATATTCCTTGAGTATGTAAGTATGTAAATCATCTTACCTAGAGGGTAAGATGCATTACATAGACAAGGAATATATGTTTGTCTGTGGATATATAAAACCAAATTGTTAAGTGCAATTCACATAGATAATGGGCCAGAATTTGCTGCGGCAGGGCATCTAATGGTGTCTACCATTAGTTAAACATGCCCTCGCACGTCTAGGTTTTTAACATTTTTGCTTGGCAAGTTGCTGAAAGTACGAGCTGATAGTGTCACAGCGAGGGAAACTGGGCATCTGGGACCTGAGTGAATAGGACAAACAACTGTGTATCTCCTTAACCAATCAGATTGAAAGATTGTGAAATTAACCGCAAGGACTGGAAGGAAGTGTAAATTAGAGTGGGTGAATTCAATGTGAAATCAGGTACAGAAAGAGAAATAAAGAGAGGGAAAGAAGACTGGATTAAGAGAGAGATAAAGACAGAAAGGAAAAGTAAAAAATACATTTTTTATTTAAAATTTTACATTTTAAAAATCTCCAACAATTAAAACCTGAAGGAATGAGACTCCACACTTGTAATAGTTAATTTTCAGTCCCAGACAGCTTGACTGGCAGTAATTAACACTTAACACATTGTTAAAAGCGTACTTAGACTGAAATGGACAAGAGTTTAGTTCGTATCTACCACACAAGTACAGCAACTTCACGCCGTTCAATTCATTTCAATGGTGAGGCAGACAGCGAGATGCTGTTTTCGCAAAGCTAACAGCGGAGCGGCCCATCTCCGACAGCAACTTCTGGGTTTCCGCCTTTAACCTCACATCTTCCCTCACCTGAAGTTGCTGTAGCATTTGTGCATAAATAATGGTGAGTGTCATCAGCTTCACCGTTATTTTGACAGTAAATTATGGGCCAATCACATCACACTCCACATTGCATGGAGCAGGGAGTTTTCAGTCACAGAAAACCCTGCTATTTATGTCATTCCAGCCATCGGCAATTTAAACTGAGCAAACCAATCGGATGTCGGATCAAAGAATACAAGTCTGAACTTTGTCCCCAAATGTGAATTGCCTGTCAGTTTTATTTCATCAACCATTCACTGAAAGTGAATGTGAAGCAAATTATCAATGTGGCTAATCAAATACTGGGATGTATTTCTAAGGCATTTGATTTTAAGTCAAAACAAGTTATTGTAACTGTGCAGCATATTTAGAAATAGTGTGACTTCAAAAGGGCATTGGTGTACTGAAGAAAAGAGCATTGAGGATGATTCAAGGACTTAAAACTCTCTGTTATGAGTAGACACCAGCAGAACTAAACTTATTTGCATTGGAATAAAGATTGAGAGGCATGTTTATTGTATTTCCTAAACAAGTTATTTAACGTATACTGTAAATGCAGTACTTGGGCATCTGAATAAAAAAGTAATAATGCTTAAGCAAGATGAGAGAGTAAGCGAAATTAATTTTCTCTCCAAATAACATCAACTAAGTGGAACAAAGACCAATCAAAAAAAGTTAATGCTATTTCAATTAACTGCTTTAAAAAGAGCTGGATCAGTAGGTGGTTAAGAATGGAATTGAAGATTATGGATTTAAGTATAGACAAAGATACTCAAATACTTTCTGAAACATGATGGGTGCTTTGCTGCTGGAACCTTGGAAATGGCATTTTTGGAATAGGACAAGGTTAACTAATGTAGATTGTAAAGAAAGAGCTTACATTCTTATAGCACTTTGCACATCACAAAGCACGTCATAGCTTTAGAATTAATGTTGAGCTGCAGTCACTGTTGTTATGTAAGCAAACAAAAGTAGCCAATTTGTATACAGTAAAGTCTCACAAACAGTAAATGAGATTTAATTCTGTTTTGGTGGTGTTGGTTGAAGGATGAATATCGGCCACGATATTGTGAGAACTACTCAAGTACCATGTGATCCTAAATGTCCACCTGAACCATAGAATGATACAGCACAAGAGGCCATTCAGCCCATCGTGCCTATGCCGGCTCTTTGGTAGAGCAGTCCAATTAATCCCAGTCCCTGCTCTTTCCCCATAGAGCTGTAAAAAAAAAATTCCCTTCAAGAATTTATCTAAATCTCTTTTGAAAGTTACTATTGAATCTGCTTCCACCACCCTTTCAGACAGTGCAGTCTAGATCACAACAACTCACTGTAATTTTTTTTCCCCTTTTGTCGCCTCTGGTTCTTTTGCCTATCACCTTAAACCTGTGTCCTCTGGTTATTGAGCCTTCTGCCTCTGGAAACTGTTTCTCCTTATTTACTCTATCAAATCTCCTCTTAAACTTCTCTGCTCTAAGGAAAACAGTCCCAGCTTCTCCAGTCTCTCTACATAACTGAAGTCCCTCATCTCTGCTACCATTCTAGTAAATCTCTTCTGCACCCTCTCCAAGGCCTAGACATGCTTCCTAAAGGGTGGTGCCCAGAATTGAACACAATACTCCAGCTGAGACCTAACCAGTGTTTTTAAAAGGTTTAGCATAACTTCCTTCCTTTTGTACTCTATGGCCGGAATTTTCCCATTAAAAAACGGGTGGGTTTGGAGCGTGGGGGCAGTTAAATTGTTAAAAATGTGAATCCCGACCTGATCCCACCTCCAACCTGCCCACTTTTGGTTTTGTCGGAGGCGGGACAGGGGTGGCGACCAACCCGCTCCCAAGGGGCGTTACCTCAATTTAAATATTGTAATGAGGCTGGAAGCCTCTATTTTCCCCACCATTTTGTTTATAACTGCCTGTGGACGGATTTCACACAATTCGTGAAACCCGGCAGTTAAACAGAGGCGGGGACTGCTGCATCCAGGAGGTAAGTGGCTTTATACCTACCTCCTGGATCCAGGGTCCCGACCATACCCACCCCCCGCGATCGGAGACACCCCCACGAGGCCTCTGATCATCCTCCCAGGCCTCCCACCAATGATGATGATGAGGGCGGTCACGATCTTCCAGTGGCCAGCCAAGATCCTGGCCAACCCCCTCCGCGATCTCCGATTCCCGCTTGCCTGCCGATACCCGAGATCCCCGACCAACCCCCCATCGCCTGCCAATCCTGTAAACCCCCCCACCCTCCCAATCCTCTCTCCCCCTCCCAATCCTTTCTCCCCTCTCCCGATTGCTGACTCCTCTCCCTCCCCTGGACCGACTCCTCGCAACTGAGGCCTAGCCTCCTGGGTTTCCAGCCTGCCTCGGACCCCACCTCCCCGAACAAAATTCTGGCTTATGCCTCTATTAATAAAGCCAAGATCCTATATGCGTTTTTAACAGCCTTCTCAACTTGTTCTGCCACCTTCAAAGATTTGTGTACATACACCCCAAGTCGCTCTGTTCCTGCACCCCCTTTAAAATTGTATCATTTATATTGCCTCTCCTCATTCTCCCTACCAAAATGTATCACTTCACACTTCCCTGCATTAAAATTTATCTGCCACATGTCTGCCCATATTATGTCCTCCTGAAGTCTGTTACTCTCCTCCTCATTGTTTATACCATTGCCAAGTTCTGAGTTTGAATAGGCAGATGGGGCCTCCGTGGGTTGTAATACAGGTTGAGCGTCCTGAATCCGGCAACCTCGGGACCGAGGCTGAGCCGGTTTTCGTGTTTTTCCGGACTTCGGAACATGCTTCTGATGTCCGGAAATTTCGCAACCTGGGCTCGGGCGTTTCCGGACTTCAGACATCAGAAACACGTTCCGAGTCCGGAAATGCCTGGGCCGCTCCGCATAGCGCTGACGCGTTTCTCCGCCCCTCCCCTTCTGTTAAAGGGGAGGGACGCTGTGAGCTCTGCAGAGCATCCGATGGCCCGCAATTGGCCACCAGGGCGGCGTGGTGCCGTGGCCGCAGCCTGGCGGAAACACTTAGTGGAGCTGTGCAGATTAAGGAGGATAAAACACAACACTAAAGTTTTATTGCATCACTCGCATTTTTCATAGGATTTTTCTAAAAAAGACAACAAAAGCTAATGGCTTTTTGAAGTACAGGTTGAGCGTCCAAAATCCGGAGTTCGGGATTCCGGAACATTTTACGGATTCCAGACGACCCTGCCACCAATCGTCCCGGATTCCGGAACATTCCAGATTCCGGAACTCCGGATTTTGGACGCTCAACCTGTAGTACTGATATCCTAAAAATTGTTGAATTTTTAGAAAGTCAACACTTTGAGCTTTATTTTCTTGGAAGTTTAATTTGTGGTTAATCACCACCATTAAGAGGACAAAGGAACATTAGGAACAGGAGTAGGCCAGTCAGGCCCTCAAGCCTGTTCCGTCATTCAGTTGGATCATGGCTGGTGTGCACCTCAACTCCATTTTCCCACCTTTGCTCCATATCCCTTGATACTCTTAATTAACAAAAATCTATCGATCTCAGTCTTGAGAATTCCAAGTGTCCCAGCCTCCACAGCCTTTTGGGGAAAAAAGTTCCAGATTTCTACTACCCATTGTGTGGAAAAAGTGCTTCCTGATTTCACTCCCGAATGGCCTAGCTCTAATTTTAAGATTATATGCCCTTGTTCTGTAGGACGATTCTGTGATGGAGCAAACTACATGATCCGTGAAAAGAATGAGCTTGGTATGCTGAAGAGTCTTTTCATATTTTTCTGTTTTACAGTACAGAAGCAAGGAACATTTTAAGCTGTAGATGTCATAAAACCGCAAGTGTATCCCCAACATACAACACAGGCCAGTCATTGAGTGTATTGGGCAAGTTTTCTAACTTGCTATAAAGTTTCTGACAGCTTACTGTCAAACGTACAATGTTAAAATGCAAATATTGGCTCAAAGCTTAATGGTTTCCTCTTGGGTTTGCTTTCCCTGAAATATTAAACAATTATAATTACATGTGTATGCTTTAATGAATCCTCCTTTATTCAAATAGGCATCTGTTATCATTCAGAAGGTCAGACACCAGTGTTGTCAGGAATGAACACAGTAAAGAGCTAACACAGACAACAAAAATTCAATCCAATTACAGTAGATAAGTTCATTGCAAACCAAAGAACCACTTATTTACACTCGACTAACCTTACATTTAGAAACTCATTCTTACACGCATGTTATCAGACCTGAACAAACTAAAAGGTTTAACACTGATGACAAATGTTCAGTTTAATTTCTTCAGTAGCCAGGTTTATCCCAGGTCAAATACACCACGGATGTTTCCACTCAACTTGCAGTTTTGAGTCCAACAGTTAAGTAACTTTTGCAATTATTTTAATTAAAATGTTTGGCTGAGAACGAACAGTTTTCATTGTAATTGATCTGTTAGTTTGCAAATGTAACTTTAATAAATTTGATGTTTTACAAGAAGCATACTTGTTTTTGTGAAACATATTTTCATAAAAGTTTAACTGCAAAGTGAAGAGAATATTTCTGCAGTTTTATAGTTGTACTAAAAACATAGGTCCAGATATTCGGGCACGCACATTTCTGCATTCCCTGCTTCGGGCCTCATTTCAATGGAGCCATGAGGTGATGCGAACCCGCCAACGAAGAGGAGGCAATGATCGGGCCACTGCTAGTGTCGCATCGGCCCTCAGGTAAGTGGGTCGGGGCCAGGGTTCAGGTCGGGAGTGGTGACTATTTTGGGGGAGCGGGAAGAAAGAGTGGAGCCGATTGGTTCCTTTAATGTGCGGTCGAAGGAGCACTCCTGATCCTCCCAGCTCCACATTGAGAAAGAGGCGCTGTGCGGACCTATTTCTAGGCCACTGTATTGTTCAGTAACCTTCGAAACATACCAAGTCATTGTTTACTCAAGAAGTTGGACATAAAAGTAAAATAACGCTTTGGTATACCACTAACATAAAAATGTGATCAATACAACCACAAACTGTCATCTTTGCACATCATCTGTTATTCCTAAGAGACACTGGTGTGCTATCCTTTTACTCGTCGTCGTTTACTTCAACCACAAAAGGTTCTTTAACATCTATCTTGCCGCTATTTACTATCACACAGTCTTGGAAAGGTCGATTCTCATTGTTTGTTTCCTGGAGTTCTATCATGTGTACCACAGGCTAGAAACACAGTAAGAAAAACTGTTAGTAATAGTCTGGAAGATTTATTAAATTTACATTTTCAACAGTTGAGTTTACTGCCAGAATTCTATATGCAACAGCCATGAATCATTTGCTTATCACCAGTGATTACCATTTTCAGAAGTTCAACTGCAGGTCATTTGTGCAATCTTCTGATGAAAAATAATGCATAATTTGTACTGCATGATTAGAGCCTTGTATTATAGCTGACATGTACTTATTAAACACACCAGTTCTTATGATAGCCTGATCGGAGACATTATAACTGTATGAAGCGATGTAAGTTTTTTTTTAAATGAGGACAGTTTTACTTAAAGATCAATGTTTAAAAACATTCAGTGTGCATGAGTACCCTGTTCTAGCAAGCGGATTGCTCCCTGGTGTGTTTCTTTCTAGCAATCTGACTAATTGTTGGTAACCACATGATCATTTCATTCAATTAGATGCTTAGTGATTTGCCAAAATCTTACCAGAGGTTCATAGGACCAGAAAAGTCTATGCAGTCCATCTAGCCAATCCCCAAAACTAATATCACCCATATCTATCCAATTCACTTTTTCTATACTGCCTCCCTGGGCAGTCCATTCCCACGTGCACTACCCCCTACATAAATGTAGTGAAATCGAAATTATCTATTTTTTCTCCTCTGAGCTTGAGCCTATGTCCCCTGTTCATAGAATATATGGGAATCTCAAACACATTGAGGCTCAAATTATCTATTCCCTTAAAGATTGTGAATAATTTAATATATTTCCTGAGCCTTCTCTTCTCCACATAGTGCAGGTACCATAAGCTAGGTATCAATTTGATTACCATTTTCTGTATTGCTTTCAACGTCTGGATATCCTTGCTGTATTATGGCAACCAGAATTGTACACAATATTCCAGATGTGATCATTCAAGTGCTTTTTACAAAATCATTATCACCTACTGGGAATTGTGCTTTATTTCTCAGGCTATACATCCCAAGATCTAGTTAGCTTTCCTTACTGCTGCTGTATATATACTGCACTGTTGGTTTCAATAAGCTATTCACCAGTGCCCCCAGATCCCTCTATGTTGTATCCTGCAACAGAGCGATTTGGTTTATATTCATCTTCCCTAGTCTCACTACTTTGCACTTGTCCACATTAAATGTCATTTTCCACTCATCAGCCGTCTTCTCTTTCTATCCAAATTCCTTTGTATTTGGTTTGCCTGTTATGTCTTGTTTATTTCCAATCCAATTTATATCATCTGAAAACTTGTTTCATTATCCCCTCTTTTAGGATGCTTTGTACTCCTTTACCCAGAATGGATATTAGGTGCACTGGTCTGTAGTTTCCAGCCCTTTTTTAAAGGTTAGTGCCAGGTTAGCTACTTTATAATCCTTGGACACCACTCCCATTTCTACTGAGTCTTTAAAAATCATGGATTACATCAGGCTTGGTCTCTTATCTACCTTTAATTTCCTCATCTTATCAGTGACTACCTTATGAAATTTCTGTTTCTATCAGTAACTCCTCCTCCCCCCAACATTTATAGTCTGTTCCATGAATACAGAAAAGTAGTACAGTATTCATTTGACACATTTGCTATTCCTTGATTAATGATGTCATTTTTGGAAACTTTCAATGACCTCACCATGTCTTTTATTTCTGCTTACTGCAACTATATTTATAAAAATGCTTGATATTTCTTAATACTCCCTGCTACCCCATTCTCACTTTTTTTTTCTCTTAACTTCCTTTAGCTTGATTTTAATTGTCGGTGTCCGTAGTGCTAACCACAGTTTTATACTATAGAAGGCTGTGTTGCCTGCCCGGTGCCAGGGTTAAAGACATCGCCTCGTGGCAGGAGAAGAACTTGGAGTGGGAGGGGGAGGATCCAGTTGTTGTGGTCCACGTAGGAACCAATGACATAGGTAGAACTAGGAATGAGGTTCTGCTGAGGGAGTTTGAGGAGCTAGGATCCAAATTAAAAAGCAGAACCTCAAAAAGGTAATAATCTCTGGATTGTTACCTGAGCCACATGCAAATTGACATAGGGACAAACAGATTAGAGGTTTAAATGCGTGGCTCAAAGAGTGGTGTGGGAGGAAGGGGTTTCAGTTCATGGGGCACTGGCACCAGGACTGGGGAAAGAGGGAGCTATTCCATTGGGACGGGCTCCACTTAAACCGGGCTGGGACCAGTGTCCTGGCGAACCGAATAACTAGGGCAGTAGACAGGGCTTTAAACTAACGAAGGGGGAGGGAGGGGGGGAGGATTTAGGAAAGAGTAAATTTAAAAGCAGCACGAAAAATGTTAAGGCTCTAGAGCAGAGTAGAGTTTTGGGTAAAAATAAGCAGAGTGGTTCAGGAAGGGACAGAGAGTAACAAAGGTAATAAGGCATCAGTGACTAAGGTGACATCAAGGGAAAATAGAAATAAATTAAAGCTAAAGGCACTATATCTGAATGCGCAAAGCATTCGCAACAAAATAGATGAATTAATAGCGCAGATAGAAATTAACAGGTTTGATCTAATAGCCATTACAGAGACATTGCAAAGTGGCCAAGGTTGGGAACTAAATATTCCAGGATACTTAACTTTCAGAAGAGATAGACAAAATGGAAAAGGAGGAGGGGTAGCCCTGATAATAAAGGATGGGATACAGACAGTAGAGAGAAAGGATCTTAGCTCCGAAAATCAAGAAGTAGAATCAGTTTGGCTGGAGCTAAGAAACAGCAAGGGGAAGAAAACATTAATGTATGGCAGAGTATAAATCAGGAAATTAGAGGCGCATGTAACAAGGGTGATACAGTGATAATGGGGAACTTTAATCTACATGTAGATTGGACAAACCAAATTTGCAGTAATAGTGTGGAGGACGAATTCATGGAATGTATGCAAGATAGTTTTCTAGATCAGTATGTTGAGGAACCAACTAGAGAACAGGCTATTTTAGATCTAGTATTGTGCAATGAGAAAGGGTTAATTAATAACCTTGTAGTAAAGGGGCCTTTAGGGAAGAGTGACCATAATATAATAGAATTTTATATTCAGTTTGAAAGTGATTTAGTTAAATCCAAAACTAGGGTCTTCAATCTAAACAAAGCAAACTACGTAGGTATGAGGGGCGAGTTGGCTAAGGTAGATTGGGAAACTACATTAAAAGGTATGATGGTAGACATGCAATGGCTAGCATTTAAAGAATTAATACATAATTGACAACAAATATACATTCCTTTAAGGCACAGAAACCCCACAGGAAAAGTTGTACAACCATGGCTAACAAGAGAAGTTAAAGATAGTATTAGATCAAAGGAAGAGGTTTATAATGTTGCCAAAAAGAGTAGTAAGCCTGAGGATTGGGAGGATTTTAGAATTCAGCAAAGGAGGACCAAGAAGTTGATAAAGAAAGGGAAAATAGAATGAGAATAAACTAGCGAGAGACATAAAAACAGACTGTAAAAGCTTCTATAGGTATGTAAAAAGGAAAAGATTAGCAAAAGTAAATGTGGGTCCCTTACAGGCTGAGACAGGAGAATTTATAATGGGGAATAAGGAAATGGCAGAGAAATTAAACAAATACTTTGTGTCTGTCTTCACAGAAGACGACGCAAAAATCTTCCCGGAAATAGTGGAGAACCAAGGCTCTAGCGAGAATGAGAAACTGAAAGAAATTAGTATCAGTAAAAAAATAGTACTGGAGAAATGAATGGGACTGAAAGCCTACATCCTAGGGTTTTGAAAGCGGTGGCTATAGAGATAGTGGATGCATTGGTTGTCATTTTCCAAAATTCCATAGATTCTGGAATGGTTCCTGCAGATTGGAAGGTAGCAAATGTAACCCCACTATTTAAGAAAGGAGGGAAGAGAGAAAACGGGGAACTACAGACCAGTTAGCCTGACATCAGTAGTAGGGAAAATGCTAGAATCTTTTATTAAGGACGTGGTAACAGGGCACTTAGAAAACAATAATAGAATTGGGCAGTGAAGTAAGATATTAAAAATTGGATATAACCAGGGCAATTCGGGCATGACTCATTTGCAGAAAGCCAGGCCTTTAACGAGATTTGTTTCAAGTCACACAACACCTTACAAGCTTTCGGAGTCTACCTCCTTCAACGAGATTTACAGATAGCATTGTATGTAACTTTTACAGCCACCCTCGGATAACGAGATCCCCATAAGGCGAGACAGAAATGTTTGCTAACCAAGTAACTTTTAAACCTAATTGGATCTCTGTAAAGGCAAGACAGAAATATTTGTAAAACGAGTAATGTGTTTTTTAGACCTAGCATTGTGTGTAACTTTTAAACCTGATTGGATATAAATATGTGTGTTTTCATTAGCTCGGTGGAGTTGTACTCATGTAAGCGACATGAGAGGTTCTCCCCAGGCCTGTAATAAACCGTTGTGACTTCAATTACTTGGTCAGTCTTTCTTCGAACAAGCTAGTTGCGTCGACCTTGTATATCACTGGGTCCGCACTTTGGGAGCTTACATCAATTGGCGACGAGGATGGGATGCGCGATCTGAACAAAACTCTCGGACAGCGATAACCTAAGACGGGTGAGTACGTTTAAATTACCACCTGTAAAATTAGAGGTTAATCGCTGGCGAGACGTTAAGTAAGATTGACGTACAAAAGAACTATAAAAAGAAAGACACCTTTAATTGAAGGCGGTTAACACTGCCGGACTGCGGTACCGGAAAACAAGGGTTTAGAAACCTGATAGGCCCACGAGGTGCGGCTCTTAAGTAGCAGTTAAAACGGGGAGTTTTAACACGGTGGAGGACGAGTCCTTCTGGCCGAAAAATAAACTTAAGTAGGAGTTAAAACGGGGAGTTTTAACACGGTGGAGGACGAGTCCCTCTGGCCGAAAAGTAAACTTAAGTAGGAGTTAAAACGGGGAGTTTTAACACGGTGGAGGACGAGTCCTTCTGGCCGAAAAGTAAACTTAGGTAGGAGTTAAAACGGGGAGTTTTAACACGGTGGAGGACGAGTCCTTCTGGCCGAAAAATAAACTTAAGTAGGAGTTAAAACGGGGAGTTTTAACACGGTGGAGGACGAGTCCTTCTGGCCGAAAAGTAAACTTAGGTAGGAGTTAAAACGGGGAGTTTTAACACGGTGGAGGACGAGTCCTTCTGGCCGAAAAGTAAACTTAGGTAGTAGTTAAAACGGGTTCTGGTCCATTCCCCTGCATGAGGAATCACAGGAAAAGTTCGCCTTTACAATAGGCGGCAAACAGTATACATGGACACGGGTCCCACAAGGATTCCATAACAGTCCAGCCATTTTTCACCGCCATATGGCCAGAGCTCTTGAAGACCTAGACTTAGAGGGTGAAAATAGTACCCTCTTACAATACGTGGATGACCTCCTAATAGCGTCAGAAACGAAAGTGGGACATAAGGGGGCCCTGGTAAAGGTCTTTTCAACCCTACGGGAGGCGGGTTTTAAAGCAAACCCAGCCAAAGCCCAGGTAGGAAAATTGGAAGTCACATACCTCGGGTATAGGGTCAGTATGGGAAAAAGGGCTATGCCAGAGGAAAGGAAGGAGGCAATCAGCCAAATGCCAAGGCCCATAAACGTGAGAGGAGTACGACAGGTACTCGGTCTCTTTAACTTTAGCCGGAACTTTATAGAAGGCTTCTCACACATGGCCGCGCCTCTGTATGAATTAACAAAGGGGGGTAGGGCAGCAGGAGAACCCATCGGGTGGACATCCACTCAGGAAGAAGCATTTACCAAACTTAAACAAGCCCTGACCGCCGCCCCCGCGTTAGGATTACCTGATCAAGAGAGACCCTATCACATATTCTGTCACAATCATGATGGACACTATAGCGCCGTAGTAGCCCAGGAGCACGGAGGAAACATGAGATCGGTGGCCTACTATTCCACTAGACGATCCCCCATCGTGGCAGGTATGCCCCGCTGCGTGGCCGCTATAGACTGTGCCAGATGGTCAGTACAGGTCAGTGAACCGATTATAATGACCGGAGATATTGTACTACACACCCAGCACACCCTGGTAGAATTACTTAATACGGGACGACTGAAGTCTGTCTCAAATGCTCGACGAGCAGCCTGGGAGGCGGTACTATTACCCAAAGACAAGTCAATACAGATAGTCAGGGATATGGGGCAGAACCCAGCCTCCATGATGATCATGGAAGGAGAGGACCACCAATGCATGAATGAGGAAGAGCCAGAAAATGACCTAGACAAAATAAAAGAAATACCCTTGGCCGAAGCGGACTTGGAGTTATATGTAGATGGATCCCGAAAATATGTACAGGGAAAGCCGAGGACAGGCTGGGCGGTGGTAAATGGGGAAGGGATGGTGTTACAAGCCGGAACTCTCCCAGGGGATAAATCTGCCCAGGTCGCAGAACTAACAGCCTTAACGGAAGCCCTGAAACTGGCTATGGGAAAAAGGGTTAATGTATATACCGACAGCCGCTACGCCTTCGGAATAGTACATGATTATATGGCCGCATGGAGTAGGAGGGGGTACATCACCTCTGGGGGAGCCCCCATCCAACACCTGGACGTAGTAAAGTCCTTGGTGAATGCCGCGCGCGGACCAACGGAGTTAGCAGTAATAAAGGTTAAAGCGCACACCAAAGGAAAAACTCCACAAGAACAAGGTAACAGAGCGGCAGACCTGGCCGCCAAGGTTATGACGGAGGCGCCCTGTGGCAATGTAACACCGATAGGGGGAGCCCCAGTCCCATTAATACCCCTTGAGTATAATATTGTTAAGTTACATCAAGGCATACCAGAACCTGAGCTGAACATTTGGGAAAAGAAGGGAGTAATGCTATCCAGAGATAAGGTCTGGAGGAAGGAGGGACGGGTCTGTGCACCGGAGTGTACCCAACAGGAACTAATGAGGTTGTATCACGGACAAGCCCATACAGGGGCCAGCCGAATGATAAATAACATAGGCCAATGCTGGTGGTGGCCCGGACTATCAAGCAGTATAAGGAAGTATTGTAAGGATTGCCACATTTGTGCGCAATGTAACACCGGAAAACCAGTAAAGGTAAAATGGGGTAGACAGCCAAGACCCAAGGGACCCTGGGAGAAACTACAAATAGACTTTACAGGACCATTAACCAAAAGCAAAGGAAAAACCTACTGTCTGGTAATAATTGACCAATTCACAAGGTGGGTGGAAGCTTTTGCCACCCGAAACTGTACCGCCAGTACAGTGGCCCGGATCTTGGCAGAAGAAATAATACCCCGGTGGGGAGTCCCATTACAAATAGATTCAGATAATGGAACACACTTTACCGGAAAGGTAATGAAAGAGGCTTGCGCCCTGTTGGGCGTAAAGCAGAAATTTCATATACCTTACCATCCCGAAAGTTCAGGAATGGTGGAACGAATGAATCGGACCTTAAAACGATCTCTCACAAAGGCCATTGTGGAGACGGGGCAGGGATGGGCGGAACTGTTACCCACAATCCTAATGAGACTAAGGGCCACACCAAATAGCACCACCGGACTGACCCCTTTTGAATTAATGACGGGACGGGCAATGGCGCTTCCCGAAGGAGTAGTGACCGGAGGGGAAGATGTGGGACCTTTAAAGGACAGAATCAGAAGGTTCATAAAGCAATTATGTGCGGAACTGCACGGGCTGAGACAGGAGGCTAGAGACCAGCAGATAATCAAGGATCTGGAGAGGGATACCGAGGAACAAAAGAAAGTCATACCTGGGGTGGGAAGTCAGGTAATGTCTAGAATAATTCCAATAAAACCTGGGTTACGGCCCCGGTGGGAAGGACCCTATTTGGTATTAATGACCAGCGACACTTGTGCATGCATAGACCTGCACGGCACTGGAAAGGGAAGATGGAAACACTGGACACAATTAAAATTATACAAAGAAGCTGATGAATAACCCAGAAATCATATTGTACAAGGAAAGCAAGGATTATTTGCATAGGGTCCAAAGGGACAGGACATCCTTGTATTCGCGTTAATATGATCCTGTTGCATTATGATAGTAACATTCTTCGTGGTCTGTATGTTTCAATAGATCTGGGAGACTGGCAAAGTAGTAAGAATGGAATAACTAACTGCTGGTGACGACCAGCCTTGTATTTCCACAGGACAAATTAGAAGAAGAACGACGGAAGAAGGGACGGCTGACAAAAAGGAAGATAATCAAGTATCTGCTTATATATGGCCTATATAACACCGGAAATGATATTTTGGTGATTGGGGGTCAGGATGGTCGGGGACGTTGGGCGCCTCAGTGGTGCAAAGCATAATGATATTCCTCGTGATTGTTATTACAATATACTGTGTATTCTTGCTGCTCAAAGATTAGGTAAAGCCATGATGGTGTAAGACCCGATCTATAGCCCTAAAATTACAAGGGATGAATTGGACATGGTAATTAATAACCAGGCCGGCCAACCGTAAGACGGGAGTGGCAGAAACAGGATTGGTGAGTGATGACAGTCTCGAAAGGACACGTCACGCACCCACCGAGGGAATGGAGGACGAGCTCGAACCAGAAGCCCAAACCATTGATGCAGGGCTCTTGGGCCCCGGGGATGGCAACATAGAACCAAGACAAGAAAATAATAAGTCCACATATACCGCGTGGGGTGAAACCGGCTTATAAATTGGTTTATGTCATACCCATGTATAACCTAGACTGGTAGAAGGCCAGAGAGTGCACGCTCAGGCAGACACCAGGCAATAGGAATACATGTTGACCTGTATTGGAACAGTTGTCCAATAGGTCAAAAGGGGGGAATTGAAGTAAGATATTAAAAATTGGATATAACCAGGGCAATTCGGGCATGACTCATTTGCAGAAAGCCAGGCCTTTAACGAGATTTGTTTCAAGTCACACAACACCTTACAAGCTTTCGGAGTCTACCTCCTTCAACGAGATTTACAGATAGCATTGTATGTAACTTTTACAGCCACCCTCGGATAACGAGATCCCCATAAGGCGAGACAGAAATGTTTGCTAACCAAGTAACTTTTAAACCTAATTGGATCTCTGTAAAGGCAAGACAGAAATATTTGTAAAACGAGTAATGTGTTTTTTAGACCTAGCATTGTGTGTAACTTTTAAACCTGATTGGATATAAATATGTGTGTTTTCATTAGCTCGGTGGAGTTGTACTCATGTAAGCGACATGAGAGGTTCTCCCCAGGCCTGTAATAAACCGTTGTGACTTCAATTACTTGGTCAGTCTTTCTTCGAACAAGCTAGTTGCGTCGACCTTGTATATCACTGGGTCCGCACTTTGGGAGCTTACATCAGGCAGAGTCAACACGGATTTATGAAAAGGAAATAGTGTTTGACAAATCTGTTTTTTGAGGTTGTAACTAGCAGAATAGATAAGGTAGGACCAGTGGATGTGGTGTATTTGGATTTTCAGAAGGCATTTGATAAGGTGCCACACGAGGTTATTAAACAAAATTAGGGCTCATGGGATTGGGGGTATTATACTAGCATGGATTGAGGATTGGTTAACGGAC
Organism: Squalus acanthias; assembly: GCA_030390025.1. Taxonomy (NCBI): domain Eukaryota; kingdom Metazoa; phylum Chordata; class Chondrichthyes; order Squaliformes; family Squalidae; genus Squalus; species Squalus acanthias. The sequence goes on from CM059425.1 coordinate 184,516,800, forward strand.
AGAAAACAGAGAGTAGGAATAAACGGGTCATTTTCGGGTTGGCAGGTTGTAACTAGTGGGGTACTGCAAGGATCAGTGCTTGGGCCTCAGCTATTCACAATCTACATCAATGATTTGGATGAGGGGACCAAATGTAATATATCCAAGTTTGCTGATGATACAAAGCTGGGTGGGAATGTAAGTTGTGCAGAGGATGCAAAGAGGCTTCAAGGGATTATAGACTGGCTAAGTGAGTGGGCAAGAACGTGGCAAATGGAATATAATGTAGAGAACGGTGAAGTTATCCACTTTGGTAGGAAAAATAGAAAAGCAAAGTATTTTTTAAATGGTGAAAGATTGGGAAATGTTGGTGTTCAGAGGAACCTGGGTGTCCTTGTACACGAATCACTGGAAATTAACCTGCAGGTACAGCAAGCAATTAGGAAAGCAAATGGTATGTTGGCCTTTATTACAAGAGGATTTGAGTATAAGAGTAAAGACATCTTGCTGCAATTATATAGGGCCCTGGTAAGAACACACCTGGAGTATTGTGTAGAGTTTTGGTCTCCTTACCTAAGGAAGGATATACTTGCCGTAGAGGGAGTGAAACGAAGGTTCACCAGACTGGTTCCTGGGATTGGGGGATTGTCCTATGAGGAGAGATTGAGTAGACTAGGCCTATATTCGCTAGACTTTAGAAGAATGAGAGGTGATCTCATTGAAACATACAAAATTCTTACAGGACTTGACAGGGTAGATGCAGGGAGGATGTTTCCCCTGGCTGGGGAGTCTAGAACCAGGGGTCACAGTCTCAGAATAAGGGGTCGGCCATTTAGGACTGAGATGAGGAAAAATTTCTTCACTCAGAGGGTGGTGAATCTTTGGAATTCTCTACCCCAGAGAGCTGTGGAGGCTCAGTCGTTGAGTATATTCAAGACAGAGGTCGATAGATTTTTGAATATTAAGGGAATCAAGGGATATGGGGATAGTGCAGGAAAGTAGAGATGAGGTAGAAGATCAGCCATGATCTTGTTGAATGGCGGAGCAGGCTTGAAGGGCCAAATGGCCTACTCCTGCTCCTATTTATGTTATTAAATATTTTTTTGCCTTTAATCCCGATGTTATTTTCATTGTTGCCCGTATCAGTCCTTTCCCTTTATTTCCTTATGGTATATATCTATTCTGTACTCTGTATTTCTACACATAATCCACTTTATCCCATGTTTTTCCCTCTCAACAGTGCTGTCCAGTCCAATTTAATTTGCTCACTCCTCATAGCTTCAAAATTTGCCTTTCTAAAGTTCAATGTTTCTATTGTATTTATTATCTCTTCCATAGCAAGCCCTAACCATAAGCTCCACCATATTGTGGTAACTGTTGCCAAAGTATTCTCTAATTCTGATCTACCATCTCCAGGAACGGTAGCATAGTGGTTATGTTACTAGGCTAGTAATCCAGAGGCCTGGACTAATGATCCAGAGACGTGAGCCAGTATCAGTAATAGTGACCATGAAACTATCAGATTGTCGTAAAAACCAATGTGGTTCACTAATGTCCTTTAGGGAAGGAAATCTGTCATCCTTACCTGGTCTGGCCTATATGTGACTCCAGACCCACAGCAATGCGGGTGACTCTTAACTGCCCTTTGAAATGGCCTAGCAAGTCACTCAGTTGTAACTAACTGCTACGAAACAAAATAATAAGAATGAAACCGGACAGACCACCCGGCATCGACCTCGGCATCGGCTTCGGACACGACAACGGCACATCCAGCCCAGTTGACCCTGCAAAGTCTTGTCACTAACATCTGGCGACTTGTGCCGAAATTAGGAGAGCTATCCCACAAACTAGTCAAGCAACAGCCTGACATAATCATACCTTTCAGCCAATGTCCCAGATTCCTCCATCACCATCCCTGTGTATGTCCTGTCCCACCAGCAGGACAGACCCACCAGAGGTGGCGGCACAGTGGTATACAGTTGGGAGGGAGGGACCCTGGAAGTCCTCAACATTGACTCCGGACCCTATGAAGTCTCATGGCTTCAGGTCAAGCACGGGCAAGGAAACCTCCTGCTGATTACCACCTACCGCCCTCCCTCATGAATCAGTACTCCTCCATGTTTAACACCACTTGAAAGAAGCACTGAGAGTAGCAAGGGCACAGAATGTACTCTGGGTGGGGGACTTCAATGTCCATCACCAAGAGTGGCTCGGTAGCACCACTATTGACCGAGCTGGCCGAGTCCTGAAGGACATAGTTGCCAGACTAGGACTGCGGCAGGTGGTAAGAGAACCAACACGAGGGGAAAAACCTACTTGACCTCGACCTCACCAGTCTACCTGTCGCAGATGCATCTGTCCATGACAACATTGGTAGCAGTGACCACCACACAGTCCTTGTGGAGACGAAATCTCCTCTTCATACTGAGGACACCCTCCACCGTATTGTGTGGCACTACCACCGTGCTAAATGGGATAGATTCAGAACAGATCTAACAGCTCAAAACTGGGCATCCATGAGAAGCAGCAGCAGAATTGTATTCCACCACAATCTGTAACCTCATGGCCCGGCATATCTAGCATTACCATCAAGCCAGGGGATCAACCATGGTTCAATGAGGAGTTTAGAAGAACATGCCAGGAGCAGCACCAGGCGTACCTAAAAATGAGGTGCCAACCTGGGGACGCTACAACACAAGACTACATGCACGCTAAACAGCAGAAGCAGCATGCTATAGACAGGGCTAAGCGATCCCACAATCAACGGATCAGATCAAAGCTCTTGCAGTCCTGAATGGTGGTGGACAATTAAATAACTAACGGGTGGAGGACGCTCCATGAATATCCCCATCCTCAATGACGGTGGAGCACAGCACACGAGTGCAAAAGACAAGGCTGAAGCGTTTGCAACTATCTTTAGCCAGAAGTGCTGAGTGGATGATCCATATCGGCCTCCTCCTGAGGTCATCACCATCACAGAAGCCAGTCTTCAGCCAATTCGATTCACTCCATGTGATATCAAGAAACGGCTGAACGCACTGGATACAGCAAAGGCTATGGGCCCTGACAACATCCCAGCCGTCATGCTGAAGACTTGTGCTCCAGAACTAGCCGCGCCTCTAGCCAAGCTGTTCCAGTACAGCTACAACACTGGCATCTACCCAACAATGTGGAAAACTGCCCAGGTATGTCCTGTCCACAAAAAACAGGACAAATCCAAACTGGCCACTTACCGTCCCATCAGCCGACTCTCATCAGCAAAGTGATGGAAGGTGTCGTCAACAGTGCTATAAAGCGACACTTACTCACCAATAACCTGCTCACCGATGCTCAGTTTGGGTTCCGCCAGGACCACTCGGCTCCAGACCCCATTACAGCCTTGGTCCAAACATGGACAAAAGAGCTGATTGCCAGAGGTGAGGTGAGAGTGGCTGCCCTTGACATCAAGGCAGCATTTGACAGAGTCTGGCATCAAGGAGCCCTAGTAAAACTGAAGTCAATGGGAATCAGGGGGAAAACGCTCCATTGGCTGGAGTCATACCTAGCACAAAGGAAGATGGTTGTGGTGGTTGAAGGTCAATCATCACAGCCCCAGGACATCGCTGCAGGAGTTCCTCAGGGCAGTGTCCTAGGCCCAACCATCTTCAGCTGCTTCATCAATGACCTTCCCTCCAACATAAGGTCAGAAATGGGGATGTTCGCTGATGACTGCATAGTGTTCAGCGCCATTCACAACTCCACAGATAATGAAGCAGTCCATGCCCACATGCAACAAGACCTGGACGACGTTCAGGCTTGGGCTGATAAGTGGCAGGTAACATTCGCGCCACAGAAGTGCCAGGCAATGACCATCTCCAACAAGCGAGAGTCTAACCACCTCCCCTTGATATTCAATGGCATTACCATCACCGAATCCCCCACTATCAACATCCTGGGGGGGTCACCATTAACCAGAAACTTAACTGGACCAGCCACATAAATACTGTGGCAACAAGAGCAGGTCAGAGGCTAGGTATTCTGCGGCGAGTGTCTCACCTCCTGACTCCCCAAAGCCTTTCCCCCATCTACAAGGCACAAGTAAGGAGTGTGATGGAATACTCTCCACTTGCCTGGATGAGTGCAGCTCCAACAACACTCAAGAAGCTCGACACCATCCAGGACAAAGCAGCCCACTTGATTGGCACCCCATCCACCACCTTAAACATTCACCTCCCTCCACCACCGGCATATCGTGGCTGCAGTGTGTACCATCTACAAGATGCACTGCAGCAACTCGCCAAGGCTTCTTCGGCAGCACCTCCCAAACCCGCGACCTCTTCCACCTAGAAGGACAAGGGCAGCAGGCGCATGGGAACACCACCACCTCCAAGTTCCCCTCCCTGTCACAAACCATTCTGACTTAGAAGTATAATCGCCGATCCTTCATCGTCGCTGGGTCAAAATCCTGGAACTCCCTACCTAACAGCACTGTGGGAGTACCATCACCGCACAGACTGCAGCGGTTCAAGAAGGCGGCTCACCACCACCTTCTCAAGGGCAACTAGGGATGGGCAATAAATGCTGGGACGCCCTGATCCCATAAACAAATTTTAAAAAAAGTTGTTGATTTCTGGAATAAGTTGCCGGCGCATCCAGTGAGTGCAGATTCACTCCAAGCATTTAAAAGGAAGCTAAACAAATTCCTGAGTGGCAAACATAGCTACATCTAGATGGTAAGTAGGTTAGTGGAGGTTGTGTCACTCAGTCACTACTGTTTTCTGTAGCTTGCTTGATCGCCTTCAGGGGTTGGAGAGGAATTTCCTAAATTGGCCTGAGGTTTTTCCTCTTTTTCTTTCTGTCTCCTAGGAGATTGCATGGGGAGGCGGTGATGGTGGGTGTGGAAGTTACACCATGCCGGGATGGAATAGTCTCAATGAACCAGTTGTTCCTGCCTTTTTCATATATTCGTAACCTCTTTCTGCAAGACCTCCATCTTATTTTTTCTTCCCAATATCATTGATTCCTAAGAAAACCACAATTTCTGGCTGCATTCCATCTCTTTACAGAAGTTTATTGAGCTGCTAGATGTTGACAACAGATGACTGGAATTTCCCTTGGGGACATAATCAGGAAGTTGCATCCAAAATGATGCCTATTAGTGTGCCAATTTTGTCAATGTCTATTTACACCCAAATTTCCTCCAAATTTCATGAACGTACGCCAAAACGTTAAAATGGGCGTAAACGAGTGGAAATCAGCACAAACAATTGGGGACCAAGGAAAGCACCAAACTCGCACTATATATTCCTTCTTTAAGTAATGAAAATTAAAGATTCAAGCCACCTAACGATCATTCATGCACATTAAGCACAGCATGTTTAAGAACATGCAATCGTGGTCGGTTTTCAGTTTATAATGTGACTTGAATTGATACCATAAAAATCCATTTAAAGAAACAATATACAGTGCAGGTTTCAGTGATAATTAATTTTTTTTAAACACTCAAAAAAAAAAAATTGCAATAAAACATTAGAAAAAGGACTGTTCCCTGCCAGCTGATCCTTCAGCTCTGCATTACTGTACTCGAGCCACACAATTCTCTGCCACTTCATGCTCATGCACTCTTCCGTATTTCATTGCAACTATTGTGGCCACGTTCAGAGAAAAACATAGCCTGCTCTCAGCTGCTGGGAACTTTAATGCTGTTTGTTGTTGCATGATGCTAAATAATTTGTGCACTCCCACTATTTCCTTCCTGAGCATATAAATAATCCTCTATTTCATGTCCACATGCAGGCCAACAAAAACAACTTGTATTTATATAGCGCCTTTAACGCAGTAAAACGTCCCAAGGCGCTTCACAGGAGTGTTATAGGACAAAAAATTGACACTGAGCCACATAAGAAATTAGGGCAGATGACCAAAAGCTTGGTCAAAGAGGTAGGTTTTAAGGAGCGTCTTAAAGGAGGAAAGAGAGGTGGAGAGGTTATGGGGGGAAGTTCCAGAGCTTAGGGCCTTAGTGAGTACTGGATGTAACTTTAATGTGTACAGTATATAGAATCATAGAAAATGATTATATAACACCTGAATAAGTTGTATATGGGTGCCCTTATTTTTCAACAGAAGATAGTTGAACTTCATTGAAGTTGACTCGATGTGATGATTTGATTCCCTGTAATTATTAGGTCATTGCATAAATAACATACTTTATTGAAGAAAATAAAATGAAATTAAAAGATCTTGAACCTCTGACTGGATATTAGTAATTGATATTGATGTAGTCATTACAAAACTGAAGATGGCTGGGAAGTTTGTGGACTTCACTTTGTCTTGCTGCTTAGATGGCTAGCCTATCCTCAGTTTAGTGGGATAATATCTACTTGTACATGTAACCACTGTTACTAAAAAAAAAAGGTTTTAGGAAACAATTATATGCAGTATAATAATTGGTCAGTCAGAGGGGAAAACGTTAGTTACCATTCCAGCTATGACCTTGCCAAACACCACATGCTTTCCATCTAGCCACTTTGGTTTTGACAATGAAATAAAAAACTGGGAGCCATTAGTATCTGGTCCTGCATTGGCCATGCTGACCCATCCAATTCCATAGTGTTTCAGCTTGAAGTTTTCATCTGGAAAAAACTTTCCATAGATGCTTATTCCTAGAACATCAAAGAGCAATTTATAGTACATCACACAATGTACAGTATTTGACAGTATTTCACCTTAATGCCAAGTATTTACAGGAAGTTAACTATATAGAAATATCTATCCAGAGGTCTCTAGTTTGATCTCCGACCACAAGTCCCATATTCTTAGAATGTCACCATGTAAGTCAAACAAAATAATTAGCAGATACAGCAAGTAGAAAGGATGAGAAAGTTAAAATATCAGTAAATTAAACATGGTACTTGTTTTGATTCTAAGAACTTCTAGAATACTGCAAACCAAAAAAAAATTACAATCCCAACTTGTTTCTCGGGAAAAAAAAAGTTTCTAATGTAAAACATCACTGTAAACATTAAAAAAGTTGTAATAGAAACTAAAGAAAAGTATTTGCAGTGTATTTTACAGAAAAAAATTAAAATTCAAAGACAATCATTACCTCCACTCCCATCTCCTGAAGTAACGTCTCCACCTTGTATTAAGAAATCCTTGATCACACGATGAAACGTGCTGCCATTGTAACCAAACCCTCTCTGGAAAAAATAAATACTTATCTTCTTAAAATACTAAGGAATCCTTTAATCGGTTAATTTGAGTTCAGATGTGATCTTAATCCAACTTGAAGAGAAATAGAACATCTGGCATGTCCAAAATGAAAAACTTAATGAAAAGCTTGATCAATGTATGAAATTTACACATCAATGAAAATAATGAGCATTCATTTTATAAAACACTGCTTTACATATTTGCTCTTTAGGAGTAAAAATTCCATGGAAAATTGAAGAACACAACTAAACGCAGTTAGTCATCAACTGTGGGAGGAGAATACAATTGCCCACATACAAAATTACAGGCTGGATTTCTCCCTGGCAGAATGTGGTTCGGAACCTTAGGCCAAGGATTCCATTGTAGAAAAAATTATGAAAATGTCACTTTTTAAAAATAAACTGGATCATGTTTTCCTATAAGATGCCCGAGGTCCTGTCTGCCCTCTCAAGTGGATGTAAAAGATCTCATGGCATGATACGAAGTTCTCTCAGAGCCCTGGTCAACATTTATGCCTCAACCAACAGCAGTAAGAACAGATCATCTGGTCATTTATCTCACTGCTGTTAGCAGGACCTTGCCGCATGCAAATTGGGTGCCGTGTTTCCCTAATTACAACAGTGCTACATTTCAAAAGTACTTCAGTGGCTGTGAAGCACATTGGGATGGGGGAGGAGTAAGACTATGAAGTAGTAATGACCTGCTCTAGATGACTTTAGCAACCTTTGTAAATATGGTACAGTTTTTAAACAAGTGCTAGTGACACCTAGTAGCACAACATCAGTACTGCACTAAACTTTACTTTTATTACATTGAGAAACTGTCCAGTTTGAAATCATCCACTGGATACTTGCATGTAGGGTTAGATCTAATAGTAGTGATAAGTGACTGTAAAAAAATAAATTAAACTGAAAGTTAAAAATATGGGCAAAAGTTGGATATATAAAACAAGAAATGCAAATTAGAGTTCTGACGAAAGGTCTCGACCTGAAACGTTAACTCTGTTTCTCTCTTCACAGATGCTGCCTGACCTGCTGAGTAACTCTAGCATTTTCTGTTTTTAATACAAATTAGAGGCCCAACTCAAAAGGTGGGTGGGGAAGGAAGAAATCAAAGGATACTTGCTTAATTTTTTTGAGTTTAGAAAGACTGGTAGGATGTTTCATAATATATATTTATGGTATAATTCTTTAGATGTTGAGATTTTGATTGTTGCTAAACTTTTTAAGGAGCCCTGCTGTAACCACATAAAATTAAATGATGCTGAATGAGAAAACAAAAATAGGCCTATCTAGTGTGCTGCAATAGGTAGAATGTGCATATTGCCCTTTCATCAATGTCCTTTCATCTTCCTTATGTATTAAATGCTTTTTTTTTAAATGTTCACAAATAAAATCTTCAAATACCAACATTGGCAACCCATACTGAACTAAGAGACTCATCTAGATTAGAGTCAGGGCTTTGACTTTTAGCATATACAGGAAGGCCTGAATAAATACATAACTGATCTAAGCATAACAATTTCTTGGCAATTTGCATTAGTTTATCAGGACTCAATTCTACAAGTTAAACAGTTAAAGTAAGCTATGTTATTATGTGTTCCTGAGAACGAGACCAGACACACTTCTCCGGCAGAGTTTTTCTAGTTTTGCCTGTGACTGGAGGGAGATGAAGCAAGGAGAGAAAATAATAAATCAGGGAGAGTCACCCAGCACATTAGTGCGCACCATTTAGCAATTAGTTCCTGAGCATCACTTGCAGAGACCTGAGAAAAGGTTGCCTGCTCATTCTGGAAGCTACGGGATGGTATGTTATGAAGGGGGACTTAAAAAGGGAAGAGAGTGAATAAAAATGAGGGAAATTAATCTGCCATAAAGTCAGAGTAATAGGACACAGGTTATCTCAATTTCTTACACTGTTTTCTCTCCAGTCTCTGCAAGTGAGAAAGTAACTGAGAAAGCAGAGAGGAGGTCAGGCACATCATCATCGGGAGAAAGGGAGAGACAACAGGAGGGCCAAAGATCCCAGCGACTCTGGTGTGTTTCCTCGTGCATTGGTGGAAGCATGGGAGCAGCCCATTCTCTTGGGCGGAATTATATGTTCTATGAGAAATACACGAAAAAGCAGTATATACAAATAATGAAAAAGAATTACAGAAGCTTAAAGCAATAATTTACTCCAATCTGTTTCCTTGTGTGTGTATCTAATGCAATTATTAACTACTGGCATCCAGCCCATTATTGTGTCTGGGGAGATAAAGTTTTAGGCTGGAGTTTGACACCAAGAGTGATGCTGATGGCTCTTTTCTAACATTAAATACTTGAGGGTGTCCACATGATCACCTGGATGCCATTTAAATATTAATTATACCACAACTTGCATGAAGCAGAAGCAGTGTGAGAATACCTCCTGGAGATAGTCTCACGTCAGTGAATTAAATCTTGGATTACATTACTTGAACTACAGTGATACTACAGATTCTGCAACATGCTTTGAATTGATGCAAAGACTGCATAGTATAAAGTTAGATGCATTTAGGCAATTAAAAATTGTCACAATTCATACACACAATTCTACAACATTACCAAGATTTGGACAAAATAGGGAGGAGGAATATCAGACTGGCTCAGAGAATTGTGAGCATAGAATGGGAAAAGTGATGAGTGCTAAATAAAATAATGAAATAAATTGTATTTATAATTTGTATTATAAATTGTTAGTTACTCATGATTTAACATAACAGTATCTTACCTCACCTGTTGCTAGGATGATAAAGTTTTCTACGGTCACTGGAACAACTTTACCAAATAAACCGACGACGATCCTTCCTACATCTTTACCACCAATTTGAATATCGAAGAATACCTAAAATTGTAGAAAACCTTCATCAGAGTTGTACCATACAAACTAATGTGATGAGTTTGGTCTGAGTTACAATATTTCCATCTGCCTGAAACATCCCTCAAAAATGCTACACCTGTTAATTTGAAGTCATTTTTGCTCAAATTATCCAGTAGTATGAATTAAACAATTTTAATAAAACAGCATAGATGGGTTTTTTGCATAATGAACAGATAATTCAAATTAAGCAACTTTGAATTAAAAAGAGTAGAGTGTATTAAGTTTTTGTTTTCCCTTTTTAACAACTTATAGGTAAAAAATCTATAAAAATTGAAAACAAAGAATTTTATAGAGAGGTATATCAAGATCTATGATTTGTGGTTGCCTCTTTCTACCACAGTGGCAAGGCAAACTGGGGAGTACACCTCCTGAATGGCAATGGCCCTCACCTGGAAATACACCCTGGGTCAGGGGGTATCTCGGGGGCAGACTCAAGTCCCGCCTTACCAGAGAATGCCCCAATTAAGGGGGCAACAAAAAGCCTAGGTCATACATTTTCCTTCAGTTAAAGTGAAGGAATATTGGATAAACCGACAGGTTAAATTAAAACATGTGTCCCACTGCACTTCCTGTTTAATTCCTCGTTTCATGCTCAGGACTTTGATTTGTCAGCTTCTTTGGGGCTGGATCAGCTTTTCAAGCCATTGTTGAGCTTTTACTAATTTTCTACTTGACATGTTTGCTGACTCTACTCTGAATCATCATTTGTAGGCTGGGAATTGTGTAAACATTTTATCTACTTTAAGAAGGTCTGAGATTGGAATATCAATGTTCCAACTGAACAGATAATTGGGTGAGTTTTTAGGAAATCTAAATATAGATCCGGACAACATTATGGAGCAGATACTAGGTCACAAATGGTATTCTGTTTGACTGTGACTATGACTCACTATCATTCCTTATCCTCCACAGCCTCTGTTGCCTTCGACACTGTTAACTACTTCAGCCGCCTCCAATGACTCCCTTCTGCAGTACTTCTTAATGATATGACTGTTTCATGGTTCCAATCATGCTTGTTGCAATACAGGCGTTACAATGTCTCCACCAGCTTGTCTCTGCCTGCACGGCCTCTCTGGTGTATCCTACGGGTCCCTCCATGATCCTTTTCATCAATTACATGCTACCAATAAGCAATATCTGGAAGCATTTAGTCAACTTCCACATATACACAGACAATACTCAGCCTCCTCTACAGGTCCAAAGGATGCTGCTACGCTACAATCGTCAGTCTGATATATGAGCCAAAATGATCCTTTTCAGCAACTACATGCCATTGGCCTTGATTCTGTCAACGTCCTCAGGCTGAGTCACGAGTTGCTGAACATCAGGGTCTTGTTCAGCCCCAAACCAAGCCTAACCCCCAGTTTGCTCGGTCAACTGTGAATTGTTGCGATTGTATGCTTTGGCCATTATGTGACCCTCGGGTAGAGGCAGCAGTTACAAGGGGGCATAACTATAAGGTGCATGGGGGGAGATATAGAAGGGATGTCCGAGGTAGATTCTTTACTCAGAGAGTGGTTGGGGTGTGGAATGGACTGCCTGCTGTGATAGTGGAGTCGGACACTTTAGGAACTTTCAAGCGGTTATTGGATAAGCACATGGAGCACACCAGAGTGATAGGGAGTGTGATAGCTTGATCTTGGTCTCGGACAATGCTCGGCACAACATCGAGGGCCGAAGGGCCTGTACTGTGCTGTACTGTTCTATGTATTTCTGAAGTCTGTTTCCTTACTCAAATGCCATCTTATTTTTCTGCTTCCAGCTACATTATGTAAAGCTTTTACTTTATATATAACTTTAAACCGTTTTTTTTTAAAAAACTTCTAGCCCTCTGGCTCATCTCTCAATCATTCGCCTACCTGCCTGCTTCCATCCAGCTACCTGGACTCTACCTCAAAAATCATTTCAAACCTGCGCTCTAGCCCCAACACTGCCTTAAACATTTTTAATCTAAGTTATGCCTTTTCCTGAGATTAATGCCCTGCTGTGTCGCACCCCTAAAAATACTGTTCTTTGCCCTGCAGCCCCTCTCTGAACTCTGCCTCCCGCCTTGCTATTTCCCAGCACTGAGCCTCCAGGTCCATTCTCTACTTTAGTCCAGCTGTTACCAGGCCATTAGCCCCAGCCACTCTCTGGGTCCTTCACCTCTGGCCGTTCTGTTTCCTGCCGCTCAATCCCCCTCCACTCTTTCCATCAAACACTTTCCTCTCTAGCTCTTCTCTGCTGTTTCCCTCAATTGGGCTTATTGTTTCTAATTTTTTTTAAATAAAAAAATCTGCTTCCCATGTCTAGATTAATAAATATTCACTCAGCTGTGCAAAATAAAATTTTAAAACACATTTTGTGCCTCTATCTCGGCCTCAGGCCTGACTCTCCTTCATATTAATAAATTATTGCCACACTGCTGACCTTCACCACCTCCACCAAATGTAAATTAATAATTATTACCTCTAATGCCTGCTATGTTGTTGCACATCTGACGCCATTTCTTCCCTCCTGTAAGATACCCCATTTCTCACAGCCACGCTCCCTGCTCTCCCCACTATTTAGAAATCTCTTCCACACCTTCCTACCCCACTTACTTTTCCCTCCATCCATTCAGCTGGCCTCATTTTAAAAACAATCTCAGGCCCTCCTCCCAACCCTCCCAATTTCCCCAGCACCAATTACACCCCACCTGCCAGCTTGCTACCTCTTTCCCGCATTCCATTTCCTCCATCCCCTCGATCAGTCATAATTTCAAAATATTGTTGAACCGCACTCCCTTTACTTTTTCTTTGCCCCATCTTGCTACCTGCTTCCTCACTTTCTGTTCCCTCCTGCTACCTGCTTCCTCACTTTCTGTTCCCTCCATCTCCTCTGTTGGCCATAATTTAAAAATAATGACATACCTTCCTTCCCCATCTATTTCTTTGCCCCTAACAGCAGACACATTCTACAAAAGATCCGGGCACGTAAAAAAAAAACACATATACAAGTACACAAATAAAACACAAGAGACAGACAGAAACAGAAACCTTGGCACAGATTCACCAGGAGGAGATTAACTGGTCCATGGGCTAGATGAACCAGTTGATCTTTTCCTGTCCATCATTTTCGTATGTTCACCAAAACATCAAGTCAAAAACAAATACCTACACGATATATAACCAGAGAAATCTGAAAGAGACAGATCTACTTAAAAAACGCATCATTCACAGGCAGAGTCCTATTTCAGGCAGACACAAAATTAACACATTACATGCACATCAATTCAAAAAGACACTGGCAAAAACACAGAACAAAAACAGAACAATATGGGATACAATTTCTGCAGGGCACTCGGATCTCCCCCCATAACCATGGCAGAGTGCCAGAGAAACGGTGTAAACAGTTGTGTATGCCTTTTCTCCAGAGTTTCCACCATTCTTCTGCCAAGGTTACATCAGGAAATTCTAAGGGCTCGATTTTTATAGAGGAGGCGGGTTGAGGGCAGGCCTGCTGCTCGGCAGCTTTCGGACCCGCTCCCGGATGCCGCCGGCCCACAGTTCCGATTTTTGCTTCATTAGCCTCATTACGGCCGACATGCGGGTTCCTCCAGGCAATTGCTTGGAGCATGTCAGTTTCTCGCATCTGATGACGTATTTTTGGAGTAAAGATTTAAAGGGGCCATGTCCCCTTTGCAAAAAATTTAACTGGAATGGCTTGGTGCTGTATTGTATAGAAAGGGGAGTTGACAGCGGCTGGTGTGAACACAAATAATTGAATGAAATTGCTGGTCATATTATTCCAGAAAGACATTTATGATTTTATCATCTATCAATGTAGTATGTGACTAAGAAATGAAAAATATGCCAAATGTGTTACAATCATTGGCTTGGTAAAATTAATGCTTATTTCTTTTAAAGGTGCTGGCAGCCCCAAAAACTAAGGCTGCAGCCAGGTTCAATGAGGGCCCTCTCCATGCTCTTGTTGAGGGAGTTAGAGGACGTCAGGTGCTCCTCTTCCCTGGAAACGGAAGGATGAGGGAGGCCTCCTCAGCATACCAAGGCAGCTTGGCTGCAAATTGCTGAGGAGGTGAGTTTGGGGTCTATGTGCAGACACACATGGGTTCAGTGTCGAAAAAGGTTGAATGATCTGCTGAGATCACCTGTGGTCTCTGTGTTCTGGGAAATGGACATTTAAGAGTGAGGGCTCAGGGCGAATGCCATGTACAGGAAACTTTTGTTTATCCGGCATCGACGGGACCGGCGTGGTGCCGGTTTATCGAAAGTACCGGATAACGGAGAGTTATATCTACCGAGGCTATTTTTAACAAAGAGACTCCAGGCAGCGCGGGAGAATCTACTCATGCTACTGCAATGTTTCAGACTTGCGACAGCGCCAGGAGGCCGAGTAGTGGCACTTTTGAAAAGTACCCCTACTCGTGGACTCGAACTCGGGATCGGCAACATTGCCGGTTATTTGAGAGGATTTTTCGGAGCATTCGGCGTTCGCGGAGACTCGACTGCAACTCGGCAACATTGCCGGTTATTTGAGAGGAGTTTTCGGAGGATGATTTTTGCCGGTTAAGCGAGAATTCTGGATATTTGGGTGCCGGATAAACGAAAGTTTCCTGTAGAATGTTGGTGGTGACACTGAGCGCTTTAGTAGGCAGATGATGCCTGGGGTTTTGAGAATGTCGGACTTATATTCATCTCCATGTGCCAGCCATCTGTGGTTGAAGCGTAAGTTTACGCGAATCTGGCATGGATGAGTGCATCCCTTGCCTGATGGCCAGCAATGTGTTCGCCTGCTGCTGGATTGGCCACATCCGGCCCCACAAAGTGTTGCTCCCCATCCTCCTCCTCTTCCTTGTCCACTTCCTCATCCTCTTCCTCCGAGGAGGCTGTGCACTGAACCACTTGTTCATGCAGCAGCACTAAGCCGCGCTGCTGTGTGATGTTGTGCAGGGCACAACAGACCACGACGATTCTGGACACCCTGGCTGGTGCATACTGCAAGGCTCCTCCAGATCTGGCTAGGCATCGGAATCGCATTTTGAGCAAGCCGATGGTTTGCTCGATGATGCTTCTGGTGGAAATGTAGCTCAAATTGTAGCGCTCCTCAGCATCGTTTGATGGCCTCCTCATCGGTGTCATTAGCCACTTTTTCAGGAGATAGCCCTTGTCGCCAAGAAGCCATCCGGAAAGTTAGTTTGGCAGATGGAAGAGCTGAGGCACAGTAGACTGGCGCAGGATGAAGGAGTCACGGCAACTGCCAGAGTACTTTGCGCAAACATGCATGATGATCTTCCTGTGGTTACACACCAGCTGGACGTTCAGGGAATGGAATCCCTTGCAGTTGACAAATACAGCTGGGTTGTGCTAGGGGGCCCAATTGGCTACATGTGTGCAGTCAATGACGCCCTGCACCATTGGCAAGCCTGCCATATTGGCAAAGCCAACTGCACGCGCCGTCACACTTGGGCCATCCATGGAGAAGTGGATATAATTGTGGGCCTTTGCAAAGAGGGCATCGGTGACCTGCGTGATGCAGGTGCGTGCGGCCGACTGGGAGATGCCGCTGATGTTTGCAGCTGATCCCTGGAAGAAGCCCAAAGCAAAGAAGTTGAGTACGGTGGTGACTTTGACAGCCACTGGTAAGGGGTATCCACTCGCTCCTCTGGGCTCCAGGTGGTGGTGCAGCATTGCGCAGATGTCAGCGACTACCTCTCTCAAAAGTCTCAGCCTCCTTTGGCACTACTGCTCTGTCATGCTGAGGAAGCTGATCCTCTGCCTGTAGACCCTGTGTTGGGGGATCCTGCGGCAAGGTGCAGCCCTGCGCTGAGGCCCTCTGCATCATCAGGTGGGTGAGGAGGAGGTTGTCACTCCTAGTGCTGGTGCTGCTGTTGTGGCTGGTTGTGGTGCTGCCGCGGCTGCTCTTCCTCCGAATCTGACGACCAGGATGAGAGAATATAAATGTCTCCCATCCCGTAGCTATAGATTTCACTTGAGGCAAGAAGCTTGCAAGCGCACACTAGAAGTGGCCTGAAATGATTCCCATCAGGTCACACTGCAGATGGCTGTCAGCTTGAACACTCAAGGTCAGTAGATTTGCAAAATCTTATCCCAAACCTCCAACAACAAGGTTGTTGCATTTGAAGGTCAGCCATGTTACAGGAGGGCTTTTTAAGTGCTGCACCAATGACAACAAATCATGTCCTCCAGCAACTTGTCTCCTTGCAGCTGGCCTGTTTCTGACAAGACGGGAAACAGGAGCCAGAAGCACGAAAATGGGAAACCACTATAAAAATAGGATTAGCAAGGCAGTTAACAGGCTCTTAACTACCTGTCCCACCGGTTCCAGTCGGGTCAGTTTGGGAGCGGCTGAACAGACACTCACGAAAATCGGGTGGGGGCGTGATGGAGGCGGGTTGGGTGTCTGAAGCCATTTTTTCTGAGTTTTGCTGCCAACCCACCTCCTCAGGGCTATTAAAATCGAGCCCTAAGCATCTATTTCTGAATCCCTCCAACAAACTCGGAGCATGTCATTGGACGATCACTTGTACAGATGTAAAGCTAAGGCTGTGGATGGTCTAAGATCATCCAACAAGGGGGAAGGGTAAGGGAACCAAAGCAAGGGCTCCTTGGATGACAAGGGAGATTGAGAAGATGATAAAACAAAAAAAGAGGGTGTATGATGCATGTCAGGTGAATTCTTCAAGGGAGAACCAGACCAAATACAATAAGTTGAGAGGGGAAGTGAAGATGACAATAAGATTGTCAAAGAGAGAATATGAGAGTAGAATGGTGGTTAACATAAAAGGGAACCCAAAAATCTTCTCCCGGCATGTAAACAGTAAGCGGGTAGTAAGAGGCACGGTTGGGCCTATTAAAGATAAAGAAGGTGATATATGCTTAGAGGCGCAGGGCAATGCTAGAATACTCAATGAGTACTTTGTATCGATGTTTACTAAGGAGGTGGATGCTGACAAAATATCGGTAGAAGTGAAAAAGGTAGAAGCAATGGAAGGGGTAAAAATTGATAGACAGGATGTACTAGAAAGGCTGGGTATGCTTAGAGTGGACAAGTCGCCTGGTCCAGATGGCTTGCATCCAGGTTGCTAAGGAAATTGGGGGAGGAAATAGCGGAAGGGCTTACCATAATTTTCCAATCTTCCCTAGATCCGGGGGAGGTGCCTGAGGATTGGAAAGTGACACCATTGTCACCATTGTGACACCATTGTACAAGAAAGGGTGCAAGGACAATCCTAGTAACTACAGGCCAGTCAGTTTAACATCAGTGGTGGGTAAAGTTTTAGAAACAATAATCAAGGAAAGTAGTAACGGGCACTTGGAGAGGTTTAAGCTAATTAAGGAGAGCCAACACGGGTTTGTAAAAGGCAGATCGTGTTTAACTAATCTAATTGAATTTTTTGATGAAGTAACAGAGAGGATTGATGAAGGGAATGCAATGGATGTTGTCTACATGGATTTTTGGAAGGCATTTGACAAAATACCACATAGAAGGCTGGTTAACAAAATTGAGGCTCATGGAATAGATGGGTCAGTGGCAGCTTGGATAAGGAATTGGCTTAAGGACAGAAAACAGCGAGTTGTGGTAAATGGCTGTTTTTCAGACTGGAGGATGGTAGACAGTGGTGTTCCCCAAGGGTCAGTACTGGGGCCACTGCTTTTTTTGAGATATATATATGACCTGGATATTGGAATACAGAGTAGAATTTCTAAATTTGCCGATGACACCAAACTTGGGGGTGTGGCAAACAGTGATGATGATACCAATCGACTGCAACAGGCTAGCAGAATGGGCAGACAAGTGGCAGATAGAATTTAATAGAGAGGTGTGAGGTGATGCATTTTGGCAGAAGGAACAGGGAGAGGCAATATACACTTAATGGCACAGTTTTAAAGAGTGTGCAGGGACAGAGGGACCTGGGAGTTAATGTGCATAGGTCCCTGAAGGTGGCAGGACATATTGAGAGAGTGGTTAACAAAGCATATGGGATCTTGGGCTTCATAAATAGAGGTATGGAGTACAAAAGTAGAGAAGTTATGCTGAACCTTTATAAAGCACTGGTTAGGCCACAACTGGAGTATTGCATCCAGTTCTGGTCACCACACTTTAGGAAGGATATGAAGGCCCTTGAGAGGGTGCAGAGGAGATTTACCAGAATGATTCCGGGGATGGGGGATCTTAGCTACAAGGACAGGTTGGAGAAGCTGGATTTGTTTTCATTAGAGCAAAGGAGGTTGAGGGGTGATTTGATAGAGGTGTACAAGATTATGATGGGTTTGGATAGGCTAGACAGGGAAAGGCTGTTCCGATGGTACAAGGACTAGGGGATTTAAGGTTTTAGGCAAGATATACAGGGGGGGATGTGAGGAAAAACTTTTTTATGCAGCGAGTGGTGATGACCTGGAACTCGCTGCCGACGGAAGTGGTGGAAGCGGAGACACTCAATGTTTTCAAGGGGAGACTGGATAGGCACTTGAGGGAAATAAACTTACAGGGCTATGGGGATAGAGCGGGGGAATGGGACTGACGGGATTGCTCTACAGAGAGCCGCACGGACTCGATGGGCCGAATGGCCTCCTTCTGTGCCATTATGACCACCTGCTCCCAGGAGAAGATTTTGATTTCAACTTTCAAACAGTATTAATGTGTTAATCAAGCCAGGAAGACTTAGTTTGGGAGGTGGATCTTTCAACATGATGTAACTTCTTAAGACATTATTTTATGTTTACCTGGAATTTGCCATGAAGTCTTTGCATTCAAAGGCCAATGGAACATTTAAGTCTCTGGCAGAGATTGAGAAAACCACAAAAGCATGGAAGCCAGGATACTCCTGTGTGAAACAGAACTGAAAGCAAGTGCTGGAATGTGTTATAGGACTCTTGATTACTGCTTTCAGAAGCAAAATGTAGTTTCAAAAGATCAGGCCTTTTACTGCTTTCATTTTACATAAGCTTGTGCAATTCTGTATGTGTTGTACTTGTTTAATATCTGTAAATAAATTCAGTTGGCGAAGTCAGAATCTGAGCCCCGTTTGAGCATGGTGTGTTCATAATACCTTCTTCTGGAGGATTTGCAGAGCAATAAAGCACAGAGATCAAGGATTATGAGAGTTCTAAGACATAGAAGGTCATAGGTTGCAGCTTCAGGTTCATGGGAGACATGGGGTCCACTTACAGGAAGTGTAGTGAGTCCATTGCAAGAGGAAATGGCTCATTAAAATACACTAAATTTACATCATACTGGTGGCAGTGAGTTGTGAGATACCTGTCCTGTCACACATCTTCACAACTATGCCCACCGACACAACTTTTCCTCTGCTGCTGCTAAAATCTTAGTCCACGCTTTCATACAGCCCAACTTCTCTAATGCTCTCCTACATCAACCCTCCATAAATTACATTTGAAAATGCCACAGCCTACAACCTCTATCACAAAGTCCCATCACCGCCATCCACACTAAGCTTCAGTGTCTGTGTCCCAGTGAAGTTCTCATTCTTATTTTCAAAACTTACGTGACCTTGTCCTGCCCTAGCTCAATGATCTCCTCCAGCCTCCACTGGTGCCAAGTAACGTCCGCCTTAATAACATTTTACACAGAATGCTAACAGTAGCAGTGCATAATGCAATTTGTTACATTATCAACAATGTGTCATGGAATGATCACATGATGGTTTGTAACTGTAATTCCCACAGGAGAGTTCCTAGTATCAGCTACGTGGCCATGAAGAAATACTGAGCACTGGTCAAACACACAAGGAGAATGGGAAAATAGGAATTGCCCCATCCCGTTCTTTCATGTTTTACAGTGCTATTGGCAGAGGCCAGAGTGCCTCTGCCCTCTCAACTGAGCTGCACGTAGCATCGGGAAACTAGGATTGCCAACTCTGGTTGAATGTTTGGAAGTTTCATCACATGACCTCCTGCCTCAACACTGTCACCATCGCTCACCCAACACGTCCATCCTCACAGCACAGCAAAAATTACCCAACTGAATGATTCTTGGACTGTCAGTCAAACTGTCTTTTTCCCTCTCCAATATTTTTATAACTAGAAAGACTTGCATTTATATAGCACCTTTCACAACCACTGGACGTCCCAAAGCACTTTACAGCCAATGAAGTACTTGTTGAAGTGTAGTGTCTGTTGTAATGTAGGAAACGCGGCAGCAAACAGCAATGTGATAATGACCAGATCATCTGTTTTAGTGATGTTGATTGAGGGATAAATATTGGCCAGGATACCAGGGGTAACTCCCCTGCTCTTCTTCGAAATAGTGCCACGGGATCTTTTACGTCCACTTGAGAGAGCAGACGGGGCCTCGGTTTAACATCTCATCCGAAAGACGGCACCTCTGACAGTGCAGTACTCCCTCAGTACTGCACTGGAGTGTCAGCCTAGATTTTTGTGCTCCTGTCTGGAGTGGGACTTGAACCCACAACCTTCTGACTCAGAGGCGAGAGTGCCACAGCTGACACCTAAACTAATAAACAGATGTGTTCAAAGAAAATTTTAAAAACGCTTTTTTTTTAATTCTCCTATGATTTTTCTCCTGGATTGTTCACAGCAGTTTCCTACAAATTAATCTTCAATTCCTGGAGACTCCAGGCCAATCTTGGAAAGTTGGCAACCCTACGGAAGACCCAAGAATTGCTAAGGTGAGCGGTTGTCTCATAAATGATGAAACATTGCCTATTAAGAAGTATTTTGCAAGTGTTTGAAAAGGAAAACTAAACATTGCAGTATTTATCACCCACGTGATGCAATGGTGTGTTTGAACATGACTTGATTTGCCAAATACCTGATTTTTTTTTTAATGAATGTGGTATCGCTTTGAAATCGGCTCC
Organism: Squalus acanthias; assembly: GCA_030390025.1. NCBI lineage: Eukaryota > Metazoa > Chordata > Chondrichthyes > Squaliformes > Squalidae > Squalus > Squalus acanthias. Next base: position 184,537,711 of record CM059425.1, read on the forward strand.
CAAATTTGCTCTCCAACTATTCAATTACCATGTCTGCAAATTACAGTAGCAGGGACTTCAAAGCAACACCCAGCCCAGCATCACGGCGGACTCCTTGGCCAAATTAATCCGATTTTGCTTTAATCGAACTATTTTAAATAGCGGTTTTTACAGACGAAGTCGCAGGGTGTTTGGTCTGGACCTGCAGTGTTACGTGGCAAATCTCTGACATCCACAACTCTTGTGGAATTTCCAAGTTTACCCCGCTCCCCAAATCCCACACGTATAACTTTGAATTGTTTTTTCTCAAAAGCTGGGAGGCACGGAAGCTGCACCGCTGTCGCTACCTGTCCATTCTGGCGGCAGCTAAACTGGTGCCTCAGTGGAACAATGTCAGGGCGCATCAACCGAGCCTGACACCCGCAGACCCGCCCTCTGCCGATGCTGATTGGTAGTTAGCGTGGGCCTGTGAAAGATTCTCCCTCGCTATTGGTCAGATCATGTTTCAATCTCGCCAGCATCAGGTTGGGGTGAGTGGAAGGGGTCTGTTGTGCGCGGTCTGTCTGCTCCACTCACTCACTGGCAGCGCTGTGAACCTACCTTGGCTGTTACCTTCGGGCCTCGCTTCTGCCCCGTCACACAGGTGGTTTCGTCTAAGAGAAAGACGGCGAAGAAGAACAAAACCAACTGCGATTTCATCCTGTGAAAATAAACTTTTGAGTGGCTCTCATATCGTCCCCGACAAGCACACGTATTGAAGTTGGCTCCGCCCTTCACTGTAAGGAAACAGCAGCCCCCAGGCGAGTGGAGCAGGAGGCGGGGGCCCCGCCCTTTCCGGCACCCAGAGGCAGAATGTGTGGCGAAGCACGTTTACGCATAACCTTCAAATCTCGCAGCTGTTTAGTTTTTCACTTCAAAATCCGTGATCTTTTCAGTGCACCAGAAATAGAGGGTAGTTCACCATATTTCTCTGCTTACCTTTTTTTTGTCTCCCTGCGAACCCAATGATCTTTTGTGGAAGCGTTCATTAATCTCAGGAACTATTTGACCGCGATAATATTTCACGCAGTCCTCCAAATGCAGAACAGAATCGTCAAGCCCGACAATATAAGAAATACAGTTCAGACAACTTCACCGCATCATCTTGGCCATGTTTTTACTTAGAATTGCCATCGCATTGAAAAGTGTGTGATTTGAAATCAAAACTGTACATATCTTGCCCATTGAATGAAAAAAGGCATTAATTTCTCAGTAAAGTCTACATTTAACAAAACACGGTCATCACTGAAGACTGCAGTACCCATTTGGGACAGTCAGCGATTTCCTAAATGCGTGTGCATTCTGCTTAAATGTACTCAGTAATTTTTCAGAGACGATTGATGAAATGGCAGAAATCAAAAACTACTGATAGATTTCAACAGGAGCACGTAAAAGCCGAACATAAAAATACAACGAAAGTGTAATTTGAAACAATTGACAAATCTTCGGGTTGTGCAGGGTTTTACTTGACTGAAAGTAAATAAATTACAGGTAATGCGTCTATTTCTGGGTTAATGTGAACTACGGCAATTGCCATTTAATTTGCCACGAGGTGCGTTTTATGATGATTGGATAGAGATGAGAGTTGCTTTTGCAATTTTTTGCCGGTTCTGGTACCCTTGCCCATTGGTGTTGTAAATTCTCATTTGGGGCAATGATAACTTAATCAACAAAAACAACTTGCATTTATATAGCGCCTTTAACGTAGTAAAACGTCCCATCAAAAACACTGATTAATTCTAAACTAAAACCACACTGAATAAACCTTATAAGATATCAAATCATAAAATAGAACCACAATAAGAACCAAAATAAAATGTAAAATAATGATACGAACAGAAAATGTTATGATGTTGTAACCGAGGTATTAGCTTGGCTAACATAAACTGAATACACCAAGTACCCAAAGATTCGCTTTATTCAATGTGAGACTGCATTATTATATTTTCTTTTTGAACATTCTTGTGTTACATGGAAGTGAATGTTGGCTGGCTGTTGTTTGAAAGACAATCATATAATTCGGTGTAGGCTCTGTAGAAACGGTAGTGTTAGGTTAAGATTGTCAGATATCTGTCAACACTACTGCAAATGAAAGCTATGCCTATATCACTTAACTTAAACACTGTTATTTAGTTTTAAGATTAATTGAATTATCGTCACTATCACTTTTTTTGCATATGGACAACTAGTGCAGTCCCTATTAAAATGTAGTTGTTAGTAGGTCGTTAAAAACGTTAAGTTTTATTGGCCAAATACGGGTGCTCCTCCGATTTCTTGCGAACTGCTACTTTGGTTTTGTGCCGATCTTCCACCGAAGTTACTGAGGGAGTTCAGGAGAACTTTCGTGGAAATTCTGCCCCATTAATAAGCACTAAATAACATATCGGAATTTAAATGTGTTAATACTACTAGGTTGGAGATTCAGTCAAAACAAGCTAATGAAGTACCATTGGAGGAAATAAAAAAAGACTTGCATTTATATAGCGCCTTTCAGGACCACCGGACGACCCAAAGCGCTTTACAGCCAATGAAGTACTTTTGAAGTGTAGTCCCTGTTGTAATGTAGGAAACACGGCAGCCAATTTACGCTCTGCAGCTCCCACAAATGGTAATTTGATAATTACCAGATCATCTACTTTTGGTATGTTGATTGAGGGATAAATATTGGCCAGGACATGGGGATAACTCCCCTGCTCTTCGAAATAGTGCCATGGGATCTTTTGCATCCACCTGAGAGAGCAGAGGGGGCCTCGGTTTAATGTCTCATCCGAAAGACGGCACCTCCGACAGTGCAGCACTCCCTCAGCACTGCACTGGAGTGTCGGCCTAGATTTTTGTGCTCAAGTCTCTGGAGTGGGACTTGAACCCACAACCTTCTGACTCAGAGGCGGGAGTTACCAACTGAGCCATGACTGACACATCCACATATTAAATAGTCTATTAGTGAATTATTTCTACTGAAAATAATTGACACTACATGCCCTGAATTGTTATAACAGGTAAAAAAAATAGCAGGAGTACGTCTCCACTTTTCCTTTACCTAATACCGCATTTAAATATTGTGTACTCTATTTGGTCTCGGACACATGTGTTATAGATCCCGTTTCCTGTAGCCCTTCCGATTGTTTTAGGAGATAACCGTACTCATTCACAAACATACAAAACAAAAGCGTTAACTTATATTACATTAGTTATATTACATATTAGTTTCAGATATCAAATTTCAGTTCTAACCAAGGGTCTACAACCAAAACATTAACCTATCTATTCAGAAGGTTCTGTGTCTTCCTGCTTTTTCTGTTTTATTTGAAATCAGATATGGTTAACATTGTAAGGTATGTTTCATTTTCCTAGTATAGCCACTGAGACTGAATGAGACACAATACAAGTAAACTAACAAAGCACCAAGAGCAGAGTTCTGTCTTGCATTAGTCCACCTGTAAGACATGCTTAGCTATGTCTTCAAACTACTAAGTTATTTGAAAGACTGTTTTAAAACTTCACATCACTATAGTAACAAAATCACAAGATAATTGCAGATCAGGATGGCGATTGGGCCCATCTGAGTTCACAGCCATCTAAACAAATACCACAGCCTTCTCTGCCCCCCACCCCATACAATTTGCAGCATCCATTGTTTCCATGTGTTGATCACTCTTTGTGTGAAGAGGAACTTTCTGACAGTCCTATTTTTTTGTTTTACTATTTTGAACTGCATCTCTTTGTCCTATTCTCATGATTTAGTATAAAATATTCCTAATTTACTTTTTCCATTCCCTTAACTATCTTGTGTATCTATATAAGATCTCCTCTCGGATACCTACTTTCCAGGCTGAAACTTCCTAAGGGATTATCCCACTCATCTGTCATAACACCAGCAAAGGAGCCGCAGAAATCCTGGAAAAATGGCATAAACACCATGTACACCATTTTTCTAGGGTTTCCGCATTTCTTCCACCAAAGTGACGATGGGCAAGTGGGGAAACCCTGGCAGAAATTCACCCCCAAAGTTTCTTAACTCAGACCCTTGATCTAAAGAATCAGCTTTGTAGCTCTTCTTTTGCATTACTCCATCACCTGAATTTTGTTTTTTAGCAAGAAGAACTGGACATGATATTCAAGGTGCAGTCTGACTGGAACACTGTATAGTTTGACCCCAACTTTCTCTGATTTTATTCTATTTTTAGGTATATAGTCGAACATTCTATTGACTGTTGAGTGCTGCTCTGCATTGGTTGGACATGTTGATAGTCATGTCTACTAATACTAGGTCTCTTTCACTTCATTCTTAGATATTTCAATGCCATTCAGGAATATGTGTGTCATCTATTTTTCCTTCCTATGTGAAGTACATTACACTAATCTGTCTTAAATTTCATCTGCCATTGTTATGCCCACTTATATATTTTGTCCAACTCATTCTGTAATTTCTGAGCTACTTCCTCCGATTCCCCCGCCCCTCCTAGTTTGGTACCATTTGCAAATTTGCCCAATTTGCATTGGGCTTCTGAATCCAAGTCATTGATGTAAATTAGAACTTGTCCCAACACCAAGCCCTGAGAAACCCCAATCATTACTTCTCCCCCCACCCCATCTTGACATTAAGCAACACCTCGATTTTAAAATTCTCATCCTTGTTTCAAATTCCCTCCATGGCCTTGCCCTCCCTATCTCTGTAACCTCCTTCAGCCCCTCCGAGATATCTGCGCTCCTCTAATTCTGCCCTCTTGAGCATCCTCAATTTTAATCGCTCAACCATTGGTGGCCGTGCCTTCTGTTGCCTAGGCCCCAAGCTCTGGAATTCCCTCCCTAAACCTCTCCGCCTCTCTACCGCTCTTTCCTCCTTTACGATGCTCCTTAAAACTTACCTCTTTCATCTGCCCTAATATCTCCTTATGTGGCTTGGTGTCAAATTTTGTTTTATAACGCTCCTGTGAAGCACCTTGGGATGTTTTGCTATGTTAAAGGCGCTATATAAATACAAGTTGTTGTTGACAGATACCTCTAACAAGTACGCTTTGCTTTCTAAATGTCAGCCAATTTCTCATCCATTCCCAAGATTTACACTGAATGCTCACGGCTTATGGTTTAACTAATTGTTTTTTTTCCGTGAAATGTTGTCAAAACCCTTATGGAAGTCTAAGTACACCAAGTCATAGGGTTTTCCACAGTCCTTTTGAGTTGTCATTTCCTCAAGTAAGTCAAAGAGGTTGGTTAGGCGATCTCTCCTTCTGTACCCATGCTAACTCCTGTTTGCTACGTTGTTATAGAAGAGATAAGCCTCAGGTTTACTCCAGATTCCATTATTTTACATGGAATTGAAGTGAGACTAATGGGTTTGTGTTTGAGTTGTCAACCTTTCTTAATATGGGCACATTAGCTTGTTTCCAATCTATTGGTATTAAACCAGTTTCCAGTGATTTCTCATAATAATTGTCAGTGTCTCACAAGTTTCCCCTCCCAGGGCACTCTAAGATAAAAACCATCTGTCTCTGGGAAATTATTTGTTTTGAGACATTTTAACTAGTCTAAGACTTCCATCTCATTTATATCAAAGTCATTGATTTTACTTAGATTATCCTTGTTTGGACAGGGCGTGTTGCTCACATCAATATATACATACTTGATTTATGCACTTCCATGGCAAGCTGGAGATCTTAGTTTTATAACCCTTTGTTTTAAACGTGTGTTCGAAATTCGCTATCACATTATAGAATACTATTTGTGTGTATGACTTTATGAAGCTCTTTTTCCAGTTTGGTGCCATTTTCTCACAAAATGTTTCTCACAAGACTCTTCTGAGACTTCAATACTCTTCCCCTTTCTGGAGAGGATAGTCACTGGGTGATCATTAGACTTTTAATCAGTGCAGGTTTGAGTCCTTAGTAGGAAGACAACAAGTAAGAGAAGCTCCTTAGGAAGGAGGAACATGGGGTCTCTTTGCGGGCAAAATGAGACACTCGGCAATGGGCGACTGGACTTCCGTGGCGGACCCAGTAATCTGATATCTGAGCCAAGCAGGCCCACAGTATTCGGAATATTTCTCTTATATTCCATCTAACCCCCCAAAACCTGACCCTGGGCGCAGCTCTTCCTCCCTACGTCCAATGTGTTGAAAGCCAGGTGGGCTGATCTCCTCCGCGAACTCACTCTTTCCAAGGACCCGAAAACTATCGAACTCTTTGCACCTTTCAGCCTTTTCTCCCTCCTTCTTCAAGCTTTAAAATCCAAACAAGACGTCACTAATGTCTGATTTGCCTAACCACCCTGGTGTCCCTGGCGCTTCACTTTGGTTTCTCAATTAAAATAAATGAAACCTATTTTCCTTATTAATTAAAACACGAAACAAAAAAAGTTATGATATATATTCCCCAAATGTATATTTAAATTCAATTTATTGGCAATGCGGAACGAAAACTTGATTCGAAGAACGCGCCCAAGACTTGGACAATGCCAGAATCGAAATGATAGTATGCAATGATCCCAATAAAGTGTGTTAAATTTGTGGGAGAGATTAGTGTCTGAACATTCAATTTATAGTCATTCAGCTGCTGTGATCAAGGACATTTATTCGATATTTTCACACCGAGTCTATTCAAATTGTCATTTCAGGAACTTGGGCGGGACAGATTATCTGTCAGGAACTGGCTATACTTACCACGCGTTCATTTCTCATAGAATCGTTTTAATGCGGTAAACTCTTACTTGGGTTCAGTAAGTTCTCTGTGTAGTACAATGTTTGATACAGCAGTCGTTATGTCCTGAATACCAACTTGCGGTTGCGCGGACCTTTCGGTGTTTCTGGATGTGTAAGTGTACAGTTCTACCCATTACTGATGTTACCAGCTATTTTCATCATCGCAAGTTGCACTGATCCCTGTGCTAAAACGGGCAACCATCACACCATATTAATCTCAATGTAATGGCATAACGTGCCGTATTTCACCTTGTACGTTGGATTTATGATTTGGGTGTGGTATTCTTTTTTTTAAATTAAAACTTTCAAATGCCACATTTGAATGTATTCATTTTCACAGAGAGGACGTGACCGAACTGCAGTACAGAAAGAGCGTGTAGGAGGTTGGGATGAACATGTTTCGACATAGTTACAGAAGATATTCGCATGTAGGATATATATATATCTCCCCCCCCCCCCCCCGCCCCCAACAACCCGGAAAGCGGTGTTTCTACGCAAGAAACTGTTGATTAGTATACAATTGATACCTTTTCGTGGCTGTTTGTCCAAAAAAAACACACGTGAAGTAAGTCAGCCCGATATGTATCAAATATCTGACTACAATGAATGTAATACCTGATCAAATTCTAAATTGTATTTGGATGAACCAGAAACAATATAAAAAGCAACCTGTGCTGATGCTGTAGGAATCCAAGAAGTCCTGAATGCTAACGATACGTTCGCTGTAATCTGTGACAATTCAAATCCTAACCGTAAATATCCTACAGGTACTGCACTACCCTGCTACCATCCCGGACCTTTTCCTGTTTTATAATGTTGATCATTTCCTCCAAATCTGTGCTGTAATGCATGCTATTAAAACACAGCCTGTCTGCATGTGAAACTTCAGGTGTTACCACCTGGCACTGCAGTGAACAGACCAGCCATCAGGACCTCCCGCGCTCTGGCTCTGTGACCAGGCTGACTCCAGTAATGTGGGTCTATTTCCTAAAACCTACTATTGATAACACTTCTGTAATAACATTCCTTCCCTGCAGCATTAGTATAAGACGCAGGGTTGTATGTGATTACAGTCACCACGTCCAAGAATACTCATCAACGTATAGCCATCGGATTTTCCTGATATTCAGATTATTTAGAGAATTAAATTATAATTAATGATTTATGACGTAAGGAGCAAAATCAACATTTTTGTGTTGCGTTGAACAAGTCTATTCATAATATACACTGTAAGAGAATGTACTGGTGGACATTCGTCACATTTGTCAAATATATCTCAGCGGAAGCAGCAACACCCCATTTCTAAAGTATAATATCCCAGGTGGTTTTTTTTTTGGTTTTTTTTTTTGGTTTTTTTTTAAAAAGGCTAACACAAGAACACAAATTGACAGGATATGCAGCCAGCAGGTGGTTTGACACGTTGGACCCCCTGGGACACATCTCATTGTCTTGGCTGTGCTCTTTGTTGTAGCGAATAATGTGAATAGATTTTGTCTGGGTTTAAATTGTGAATTCTGGGAGATTCTCTCATTGCTAACTTACCTGATGAAGGAGCGACAGCTCCGAAAGCTTGTAAAATTAAATAAATCTGTTGGACTATAACCTGGTGTTGTGCGACTTCTCATTTTTGTCCACCCCAGTCCAACGCCGGCATCTCCACATCATAAAGTATAATAAGCATTGGCCAATTGGATAGATATCGTTTATCGTGGTAGTTGTAGAAAGGATGTAAGATCTCCGAGCAACTGCTCCGGTCAGATACTGCTAGCCAGTGTGTTTCGAATATACATCGCTATCCAGCGGTTATCTGGTCCTACAGCCTCTTCAATGAGCCTGCGGACTTTTCCATTCCACCTCTCTACTTACTCTGTGGTCGAAAAGATTTGGTCCGAACAGTTCCAAGTAATTCTCTGGACTTCTAAATGTGCTCGTGGCTGATTCTCACACTCCATCTCTTTGCGATATGAATTCATGTAAATGCAAGTTTAATACATCGAGTGAAGTAAACAAGAAAAGGCAGTGCTGCAAGGATCTAGACAGCTATCGGATCCAGCTTACTTGAGCCAAGAATGGGCCCATTTGGTTCAGAGGCTATGCTATTAATGGATAATAATGTGTATGGAGAAACCAGATGCATTAAGGACAGAAACAACTTAAATATTCACTTAATACCTATTTACTGCTGATATTCTATCAATCTCAGCGAAAGGACTTAATAGACAATTAAACCTGTCTGGGGGTGTAGGCAACACTATAGTGTCCAGCAAAGTGTGTCTGGTGCAGATTAACGCTTTTACCGACCCTAACGAGAATGGTGCCACCGAAGCAGCAGCCGTGCCAATACCCACCTCAGTTAAAATACAAACTTCATCCAGGAATACTCTAGTTTACAAAGCCCAGTCGTGTCATCATGCTAAAGGACTTTAGAACCACCCACTTAGTTACTTGCAAGTCAAAACAGATCGGCATTCAAACTGATTTATGTATAAAACTGAATAAATCCCAGACACGCTGATCAAGAAGTGTGGTGGTGGTGACATTTTCTTCGGGGTTGAAGTACGAGGCGGACAGGTGGAGAGGGAGTGCTGTTGTCCCTTTAAGATGTCGAGTGGGTGAGGATATGAAAGTGTGAGGAGTTGCGCCCCCTTGGGTTTGTTCAGCGACTACTGGCGAACATCACGGAGTTTAGGAGCTGGACCTCACTGTTTCCAAAAGAACGATTTCCAACAGCTCTCGAAGCACAAAGTTCGTTAAGAGTTTTGCTAAATATCTGTAATTCGATTTTCTTGCTGCACTGTGCAACCTACTAAATTTATTTCCAACCCCTCGTGTTTTTCACACCTTTATTACGGTAGATCACGCTCTCTAAGATTTGTAATAAATAGTGCGAAATGAAAGTCAAAGCAAACACCGAGGGAGTCACACCCGATAATGATGATTCCATTTATTGTTGATATTGTTGTACGTGAAAGGCTTATAAATTCGATGGTGACGAATTACTCCAATGTCGTTATTGATCGTGTTACTACTGTAACACATCATTCAGTGACACTGGAGTTTTGCAATATTTTAACATTAATTCTGACTACAACTGCAATGATCTGTAAGATCGGGAAGTTGCAAATGTAATATTTTGTTACTAAGTATGGAGGAGCCACAAGCCTACATTGTTTTGGAATATCTCTGATTTTAAAATCTCAGATCGTATAGTAAACATGGATATTCATGAACGTAGATTTAAGCATTGCTCTTCCTGATTATTTTATAGGCTATATACAGTCCTACCCATTATACAGGGATTACCGTGAAATGTAACCGCTAGGAAGTGTCTTTATAACAGTGGCGTTCCGTTCTCATTGTTTTATTGTCAATATGCGCCTGGACATTAGTCTATAATACGTTTACTGAAAGATTTTTTTTTGCTGTAACTGGTCTTGTGCGGAGAGCGATAATTTTTGCCATCTTACATTTCCCTCACAAATATTGATCGCTTATCGGACAGTTAAATCTTTCGAGTGTTTCCAACCGGTATTGGACTTTTCATCAACAGGAAAAAGTTTAAAATATTTCGCATGATGAATGCGCAAATGTTTCAGAATTATATGAAGAGCACTTTTAGAAAGAAAAACTGAACCGGATAGAAGATGGCACCAATAGCCACCCCGGCATTATTTCAAATACACTGCTGTCGATAATTCTACTCCAACAACTTTATGTTCATTAAAGTGGAAACACATAAACTGTTAGAGAATTTATTTTTGACGGCATGCTTGGCGGAATGCCAAACATTATCGATAGTACCATGTAATACCGCCCCCCCCCCCCCCACACACCGATTTTTTTAAGAATGGGAAAGTTAGTGGAAAGTGTTGATTCAAACCATGAATATAAAATTTTAAAGATCCATATGTTTTTTAAAGTTCAGTGTTAATGATAACGAAGAGCAGCATGCTTGTATAATTGTTTACAAATCCGTCACCTCTTAGAGTGGATCGTTACAATGTGCTCATTAGATTTATATACGGACCGTAATTATAGTCCCGAACCATTGACTGGCAAGTTTACAATCTGTTACACTTTCTCTTTCCTTTCTGTACCCAAAATAAGTCCAGATGATGCAAGAGAGTGTGATCTTCATTAATCCCACCTGAATAAATGTCTGTATTAATGAATTATAAACCCATGAAGCCGTGACCTTAAAACTATAATCAGGAGACACCCCGGCTAAGAAAAGCTGTTGAATTCTTTATCGGACTCCTGTCAAAATGAACCGTCTATTTGTCTTGCCCGATCAAGAGAATTAATTAACAAGAAATGCAAACTTTTAATTGGGTGTCAAATGGAATCAGATTTCCTAATAACCAGCAATCCAGATCGAACCCTGCCTCGCTTCTACCTTGTGGGACACGTCAAAAAATTGTGACTTGCTTTGGATATTTTACGCGAGAAAATGATGAATTTCGGTAGTTAATTTATCGATCGCAGCTCCCATTCCCGCATGTTTTATTTTAGAAGTCATTAATCAATGAAGAAAAACATGAGTGTGCTCTCTGCATTTAATACACTGCGCCTTATTTCAGTCCAACAAATTTGCTTGGAATATCCACATCGATTGCTGGTCCAGATTTTTATATATACACACAAATACACATATACACACATCTGATAATCTAATCGCTTTATAGGAAATACTAGGCGTGATTATTTTGAAAATCCAGTCTGTTTTTGACTTATCACTTAGCCGAAATCATAATGTAGAAAATTGTTGGAAATGCTGGATTTTCTTTCCTTTGTGCATGATGGTTTACAGAAAACAACCAGGCACAATAAACGAAATATAATCTGAATATTAATTTCACGTTAAGTTTATCAGATCGGTTAAACACATTGCATATTAGCAGAATTCATCAATCAAGTGAATGTCAGCGTGTTGCGAAGTGCGAGGAATACGATGCATTGCAGCAATTAGACTTTGCTTAAATAAATTTACATTTTTTTGCTATAATCGACAGAATGCATTAGCAAACTGACCTGGCTGTTGTTGGACACTTTGACAAACAGACGGACATGTAAGACTTTACAATTTCTCCCAGAGGACTCCTCTTAATCAGACAGCTAGTGAGCTCCTTTATTGCTCTTTGCCTCCCAAGTTCAAAAAGTCCCTGGTGAAAACAGCTTTTATTTCCCCCCACTATATTGTTCTTTTATTTTCTTTAATTGAAATCGGATTTGTAAAGGTGACAAAACTGAACGTTATGGGCAGCAGACTGACAATGATATTACAGAGAAGCACAGATAGATCTTAAGTATTTGGTTGACGCCCTTTCCCTATCTGTGAATTGCTGAAATATTTTTTGTGTGATTAGTGTGTCTCAGGTGAATAAATACCTCGACACGCTGCATCTTTATATATACTACAGTATGCTATTGCACATATTACACGCTCATATCTTTATGTGTATCTCAGTACGTAGTATCACAGTCGATATCCAAATCAATCGCAAATAATGTAAATAGTGGCAGACACCAAATAAATATCGCACAGCAACCAGTGACCATATTATTTTCTTTGGGTTGCGTCTATTCCATTTATTCTAATAATTTAAACACTCATACATACCTAATGAACATGACAATGTGTTATTACAACATCCTGGTTAGGAGAGTGTTTACCAAGCCCCACTTTGTTTCGTCTTTGGTCAGTATCGGTCATGGTATTTTCCTGTATTATGCCTCGCAAGCTTGGTTGTAGCGCGCAGTGTATTATTTTATAATATAAAAGGAATGTGAAATAACCGCAGGAACTCTAAAAGATCTGTTCACAATGAACTGTCAATATATCACCAGCTATTTGAGTGTTACATAAATAACGATCACTACTCCAGAACTCGATACTCATGGTGTCTAGCACAGTGTAATAATACAGTACGCACCATTAGTCGTTGCTTTAATAATCTGAAGTTCAGAGTTCAGAGTATTTTGGAATCACGTTGGCATAATACATTCTTTTAAGTGAAGCAAATTTTTCATAGTCAACTTTATTTCGCACCAAAATTCCTTTCCGCGTGATTGTGTTTGTCTTTTCGCTGTGTGTTATCAATCTATGGACTAGATGACGGACGACCTTGTCAAAATGACGCCAGTCAAAACATTTCCAGCGCTGCCCCACTGGAGTTAGTAGAATATGCACCGCATTAGATAGAGACACAATCCAAACACACCAGCTACTTTCTCAGAAGCTGCTCCGATTGGGAGGGGGATGGATGGCCAGCCATTGAAACTCGAACCTGAATATTCCCATTACCTGCAGAACAACCGCGCGTTGAAAGAATTAAATGGTGCTTTGGAGAACATTGCGCATACGACAGTGCATGGGGAAATGACAATAGTCAAAAAGTAACAATGAAACATGGAACCAGGAAAGAAAAGTTAAGTTAAAGATGAGGGAAACGGCGCATAAAGACATTCGTGCTGGAAAAGGATAGAGATAGAGACAGAAACACAAACGATGCTGATAGTATGGGCTAATGACTGGACGAGGAAAGCATATATACTTTAAAATAAAACTCTACTCGGTATATTCTGGTCATAGCTATCTAAACCATTTTATAACGCACCATTCGCTTACCCTTCATGTCAGACTTCTCTACTTCTGATCCACCCAAGTGACTTCTTCGCACTTTTCTGTTAATTGTAATTACAGGAGCAAACACATAGGACATGTTTAGTAGGTCCCCAATAATTCAGGGAATAGATTATATATACACATTGTTAAGATATATTATGCGGGCTGTCGTACAGAGAAACGAACAATTTGGCACACTGAGCTACGTTATGCAAATGAAGGTGATTGCTGTGCTATTAGGTTTTAGTGTTATCTTTACGGAAATGTGATGGACATGGTTGGAGGTTGGAAATTGTATGTAGTGGGGTGTGGTTGCTTTATAGTTTTGATCAATGTTACATTCCCCCCTCCCCCGTCCACTCTCTAATCTGTGCTGTCGTAAAAACCACGTGCCCTGCTCCAAGTCAGCTTGTAAACGTTATAGGAACCTCATAGATGAACAGAATCCTGTGGCTCGGATCTAACACACGCCGACTTCCCACACAAGAACCATGCTTTTCGGTAAATGAGTAAACAAATTTAAAGAAAGCAAGAAGCCCCTGTTCTTACAATCTGAAGCCTGATTGGAATAACATCGTAGGTAAGTAGTGTCAAAACGGTATCCCACGGCGTTATTCAGTACTGTAATTGTAGAGGGGCGTCAGTTCCAAGTTGGGCAGCTGATCGAGGAGTCCTGCAAGTTTTCTGCAAGTTATTACGTTATGAATTTACTTCTAAGAAAGATCTGGTGAGAAGAGATAGTTGGTGCCATATTACGATATTCACGCGGTATCTGGAAACTTGCTGACAAAAGCAAACAAAATATATATATTTCCAAAATGTTAATTTGTCATATGTAAAAGCCGCACATTCTTGCAATTTTATTTTTCTAGTTCTTTTGTGTGCGTTGTGCTACAGAATTGTAAAATGCTTTGTAATTACTTGACCTTTCAATTGTGGTCAACTACTGAACATAGATTCAAACTAAGCGCAGTACTCGCAGGTTGAGTACCTGTGTGCAATACAGCTTGCAACTCAGAATCGCTTAAGTTAAAACGTGCTTTTGTATTGGGATGAGATCTCATTGTTAAACAATATGTTTATCCATAAACGTTTTATTTTATATATTGCGTATAAAGTCCAAGGGGTGCCTAAATATATTTAAAAGCTTAACTTTGAATAACTTATAAAGATTAGTTTTGTGCATTATATACTTAGTAATTAGCTAACGGTATTTTTTTTAATTATTAAAGTCGGAAGTCTTTTGAGATGATGAAACCCAGCGAGCCCAGTGGATCTGCTTTCCTGAAGGTCGATCCCGCCTATATCCAACATTGGAAGCAGCTTTTCCCTCAGACCCAGCTGAAAGTCGGCTCCCTGACAGTGATTCCCAACCAGCTGCAGCCGCTCGATAGAGCTGGCCCGGCGAGCGAGAGCCTCCGCCAGCACTCGGGACCTCTCACCTCCTCGGCGTCCTCATCCGCATCCTCGTCCTCTTCTTCGGCGTGTTCCCTGTCCCTCTCCGGCCTGACCCCGGTTTCTGTGCCGCAGATCTCGGTGCTGGGGCAGCGCCCGGGTTCTGATCCACCCTTGGCGCTCAACGGCAATCAGAGCAAAGAGCTGTGTTCATCCGGGACCGAGAGGACGCCAAGATTCTCCTTCACAACAGAGGATCTGGACTATTACCTGTACGGACAGCAGAGAATGGAGATCATCCCTATCAACAACCACACAACCGACCCCAATAACCGTGAGTAAAGCATTTCCACATTCTCCTCGCTTATCTGCATATTTCCCTCCAACATAACGTCAATAAAGGAAATAGATTTCAAATTACAGACAGTGTAGGCAAAGTATATTGTGAGGTAAGGTGTAACATTTGATTACCCCAACCAGAATCCTCACCCCAACCGACCCCAACATAGTTTCCCCACTTAGATAATATTAGTCACAAGCAGGATCACAATTTCTTGCATCAACACAACACGTCTCCGAGACTATGCTCTTCCCAGTCACAGATGCCAAAAGTTTTTATTTGATTTTCAAAAAGCTTGTATAACGTTTTCACCACCGCCTCATATCAAAGGCAACTGGTTTGAAATAAAATGAAAAAAATGTATACAGCACAAATCCATTATTTTATGCACGGAACACGATAATGCCTGACACTGTTACAGTTTGTGTTTGGTTTGGTTTGTAACTCTACCGAATTAAACCTTTTCTTTGTTGGAATCAATAACAAAGGATTGCGAAGCAACATAAGTTGCTCCCTAGAATTGGCTCCGCTTGTAGCTATCGCGTCCTTTGCTTTTGTACAGACTGAACACACGTTTCCTTATAATCAGTGAAGCGGATAATGTAAGTATATTATCATCAGTCAACGTTCCTATTAAAGTATTTTCAGCCAAGCTACACAAAACATATTTTTTTGCCAATAGAGATCAACTCATTCAAACATCAAAATAATGGCACTTTATACATATCAAGATAAGTGCTCTCCAGCAAACTAAAAAAAAGATAGGATGCATTTAGACCACTTTAAAATACCTAATAACGTCATGCACAACTTTAAGTAGAATATGACTGAGTCAGATGCGATAGACATGACACGCAGTCAAAAAGACAGTGAAGGGGAACGAACACATACTTTTTAGCTGTCCCTAATTATTCCATAATTACAGTGATGCTTACATAAGCATTTGAAAACACTACATACTGCAAAACTAAACGTGATTTTAGTTCAGTCCTGAGCGACATAGCGTAAAGACATAGACTTAAAAAGCACTCGCTGTGAAAGGCACCCATTGATCGTGCTGTAACTTTTTAGTTAAAAACAGTTAAACATTTAAACTAGTTGACAGGGAGGTGGATGCAGGAGTATAATTCTATCATCGACAGACTCAGGCAAAACATTTGTTTTCTGGAATCCATAGATACTTTTTTGTTTGATCGATATTTTTTCAACAGCTAAGCTGAGATAACTCATTTCATATATAGAGCAGCTTGGATGAATGGGCAAGGTCTTTACAGATGCTGAGGTAAACAGAAACCAGTGAAAGATTTCACTGTAAGACTGAAATAGATCCTGGAGTTATAGAATTAACTGATAAACGTCACCCAACTTCCCGATCCAGTATTCTTTCAAAAACTCCAAATACGGTATCCCAAATGATCAAATATGTCAAATTAGCACATATCCTCCATAATCTAAACCGTCATTTCAAGAGTGACTACCACCTCTAACTATAGCTTTATTATCCATATTTCCCTTGGTTGAAAGGTGGTGAATGTTTATTTAACGTGATAAAATGGTCCATCAGCACTAATCTCCATCGATAACTGCCACACAAAGATGAGCGATGAGCGGACAAGACACAATTAATTGCCACTAGTTTTCTGGAGAAAGCTGGCCGAATCGACTGTATCAGGGCACCGATCGATCGCCTCAGAGATGCTATTCATCATCTCGGTATTGTTTGGGTCTCTTAGGGACCAGCCGCAGTTTTATCTAAAAATCCTATCTGTCTTCCCCCAAACTCCGTCAGCCTGGTAAAATCCAATCAGCTGCCCAACGGCGCCATACAGCCCCAGTCTTCATCTCTGTAACAAGGAGCGTACCGAGTATTGGTAGAAAAATACAGCAAGACACAGCCGAGTGAGGGAGATGTACTCACATGACAACTGTGTTTTTGATTGTATTGCCATTCCAGAGAACATTATATCTATATCTATATATATATACATATATATAAATGATTGATGGATCCGGTGTGGGATTTACATAATTAATGCAACATATTACAAATCTGATATATTCATATTATGATAGGAACTTATCAAGTGATGTACACTTTAGAATCTATGCTTTTGGGTATATACCAGTGCCCCATGTGTAGATACGTGCGTGGAGAGGTTGCAAATACATTATTTTGCCATTTTAATGCAATCTTGTATTGACAGCAAAACAAAATTATGATATAGTTGAATGACTTTCTAATATTGCGTAATTGGAAAGACGTTGATCTTATATTATAGACAAAGGCTGTTTTATGTTGTGTGTATTTTATTCTGGCTCTTTGTCCTGGCGGCTCAGATTAACCATAAAGCATGTGTGATATATGTAGTTGCCAATTTAAAATAGGTAAGAATATTCGATATTGCTGTTCAAATATTTCACGTGTAATGTGCTCTGAAGGTTAAACTGTGGATGCGGGTAATGGCGACCAATTATACGTAAAGTACAAAAAGAACTTCGCTTCATGTTATTTTATGAGCTTAAAATTGGTCATATGAGTATTTCAGAAAGCAACCTTGTTTGTAAGCAAACTAATGGGAAACGATAAAACATGTTTTCAATTTAAGAGACACAGTCTATCGCCGTTAGGACAATTTCTATGAGTAGTTCAGATAATTCCTATGTGACTGTATTGTTACAAGGAAACGTCCAAATAATGGGTGACAAATGCAGGGCTCTTTTAAAAAGTTTATCAAGAAGTTTGTACAAGAAGCTGCAATCGTGGAATTTAATTCAATTAAAACATATCATTGGTTTCCTGAACAGCAGATAATTATATGGCCGAGGGCTGGTATCTCCAGGTATTAACTTTTAAACCATTTTGACCGCAATACACAGAATCTAATTGTCAGCACAGTTTTCGCCGTGGGCAAAATTGTAGTTCGGCCGCACTGAAATGCTTGGACTTTTTGAACGGTCGTCGTATCAAACGCTATTCAAGGATTGCATTAAAACGGACAGATTGCTGTGCAGGCCTGTTTAACTTTCAACTTCAAAGTTGGGATTTGTTGGTGTTTCTTGTGTGTGGTTTCAGACGGAGGAGTATAAGGACAGTACGATGGGAACGGTTTCAATATGCATATACACATTAAACTGAGTAACATGTTAAACGAGTCCAGTTAAAAGATTGTTTTAACAGCTTATCTTCACCTTTCTCCCTTTGTAACAAAGTAGCATAATATCTTCAAATATCTCACAACGTTGGATACAATTTGGTGAAATATATATTTAACACTAAAAAATCTTTGACAATATTTGTACTGAAACATTATAATATTTAGCCTTCCGTTAATGAAACTCAAAAATATGTTTCAAAAGGGAAATTTTATTTGCATGTATAATAACCGCGCAGCATGTTAACCGAACCCCCCAGTTTGAAACTGAAAGTGGCGCGGCCGCTGTAAACTTTGACTTGAGTTGAGAAGGAAGAGTCGGGCGGCCGCTGTTTGATGTGAACGGGACGGGCTGTTTGGAAAAGAGGCTCTGTCCTGTGAAAAAACTGGAAAGCGGTGAGTGCAGGGGTGGCTGCAAGCTTCAATTTGTTCCAATCCCTGTTCTCCCTCGCCGTCTCCCATTCATAAAAACAGCATCGGTCGCTCGACACGACCACTGGAATGAGTTTCCATGCGTCAAACACGCTACGGATAGACCAACAAATCTTCAGAGACGACACTGAATGGCAAGTTTTGTTGCAGAGCGCGATAGATTGTTACTACACTGACTGCACTAACTGCAGTGGATCCAGTCTCAGCCCAACATCCTGCACCTACCGCCCTTTTCACTGTGTCTTTTGAGTCACCCTGAACTTTTTAACTCCTAAAATGTGTTTTTTTTTAATATAAAGCACTATTTATCTCTCCCAAGCTCTCCACAATTCGTGCCTGAAGAATGAGGCAGCTTGTTACAAACATTCCCACCAAGAATCATGAGTGATCGGGATTATAATAGCTTATAAATGTGTTTGATAGATTATATTTCTAAAGTAAAATGAACTGTCGCATTTGGAAGAATGTCATCACTTCTTGATTATTTACTACTTTTGGAAATTAATTAATACAAGCTATAACATTTATTTAAATTATTAATGAGATTATTCATTTTCTGTGGTACTTAATGCTGGGCAATGGGTCGTTCCAGAATGATTTCTCACTCATTTGACACTCTTTTTCTGTGTTCGAATCTGTTGCTGAATTCGTACTGTTGTCCCATAACCAACACATTTATTGCAATGATGCAAATTTCTCGCTACTTAAAGATTGTTTGGATTAAGATGTCTCCCCGAGACATTGCGGTGGTTCGTGACATTTACTCATAGTCTTGTACACATTCCCAAGTTTCAAAACCAAGCACAAAGCACAAAAGTGACTTGGACAACATAAATACACGGCACCTAAAATCGAGTCAGGTGCTTCGGCCAATGAATGACCGCCGGCATCAATTACATTTAAAAAAAGACTCAAGTGTGAGACTTCAGGTGAAATATACTAAATGAGAAAGTTTTAAACAGGGGTAGAACTCAAGATGCAGATAACTAGGAGAGGGAGTGGAAATATGAAGTTGGTGCATAAATTCATTAGAGAAAACACCGAGGCGCGGACACGAAAGGTTAGTTCGTACACTGACTGTAACTATGGTCAGTACAGTACTTCGGGCTTCACCGCGCGATGAAACAGAAAAATATGCAAATTGAGCCTATAGAAAGTAAAGAAAGTTGCACTTTGAAATTTACTACATATTAAATATGTAGATAGCAGTTTATACAATCTACCGTTACTGACAAAAACCTTTAAATCCAAATTTAAACGCGTACATAGTACATAAGTAATCAATTAAAGACACATTAGCCAGGACACGTTTTGAGAATGATTTTCTAAAACCTGTAATGCTCGTAACTTTTGAATGTTTGTATTTAGGCTGTGATATGTTGAATGGGGTCTAGCTCTCCATCCTATTTTACCCCTTTTCACTTTCCACTTGCGAACTATATTCGGGAACATGATTTTGTAAAAATATAAGGCATTCACTTTAAGAAAACAAAACAAAACTACGCAATGGCTCCATTTTGTCTCTTTATAAATCCCGATTTCTTTCCCTCTGTGTCTGCACTGGTGAAGTCTGTACAATAAATAGAGTCTTTAACCCTTGTTGTAAATTGTAATAAGATCAGTAAGGGATAGGTTGCCACTTGCTGTTTCTGCCCGTCTCCTTCCACTAATCGACTGTCTCCGTCTCTCCCCTCACAACCCTTTCCATTAGTCCTTCCTGTTGCCACGCATTCTAACCTCATATCTTGCTCACCACTCAGTCAAACCGGTCTCCTCTCCCAGACCAGTCATTCTAATCTGTCCTTCCTTGCTGTCTAGTTTAACCTGTCCCTCTGTATTAGCAGTAAGTACTGAATGAAACGTCTTCATGATCTAGTTTGCCTACAGAACAACATTCACTACACTTTAAAAAGTAATTCATTATGCGGAGTACTTTGTGATGTTTCAACATGAAAGGCATTGTTTAAATCTAAGTGCTATTATTAGTACTGTAGTAGTCTAGTAGTCTATGCCTCTCCTTTGCAGTTCTTTTTTTCTTGCTGCCTCTAAGCTGTTCCCTGCCTTCCTCCTTCCTTTATAACTACCTGAAATCTGTCTGCTCTCTCTCTCTCTTGCTGCTCAGTCTAACTTACCCTTTCACTTATGCCCTGGTGTAACCTATTGCCCTCCTTTGCCTCTCAGTCTAACCTCTCCCTTTGCTGCCAGTTTAACCTATGACCTCATCCTGGTCACCCATTCTAATCTATGCCTGCTCCGCTGTCACATAAGCTAAGTTGTCCCTTCACTTGCCGCCTAATCTAAATTGTCCTTCTCTCCTCAGGCTGTGACATGTGTGCTGACAATCGGAATGGCGAGTGCCCAATGCATGGACCACTCCACTCCCTGCGTCGCCTCGTGGGTACAAGCAGCAGTGCAGCCACAGCTCCACCCGATGTGCCATGCGGACTGCGTGAACTGCCACGGGAGGTGTGCCTGTGCACGAGCACTGTGCCAGGCCTGGGCTATGGCATCTGTGCAGCACAACGCATCCCACAGGGAACCTGGCTTGGACCTTACCAGGGAGTTGCCATCTCCAGGGAAAAGGTGCAGGTGGGAGCTCTCAGGAACAGTCGTCACCTCTGGGAGGTAAGAAGCAACTGGCCTTAAACCACTTGAACATCAATATATTCTGTAGAGCTCATGAATTTGTTTGTGATGCAAATGTTACATAAAGGTTACAGCATGGCGAGCTATGCTATAAGATAAAATGTTACCATTTGCGATAAAGTTGTTTGCATGAAATATTTTCCTTTTTCAGAGATTTGACATCACATTCTAATTACTGGAACAATGTTTTCATGAAAATCTATTTTGAAGAGAATATTCAAAGAGCAAATATATTGAAAGTCACATCACACAACAGTAAATAAATTGGAAATCACACTGTCCCCAACGATATTGGAACCAAATTACCAAGTAATACAGTATACAGTTAAATTCATCTTTTGGAACCTCTTTAGCTTCTTCAGGGTTTAACATATCAGTCTACTTGTGATATATAAATTATATCACAGGAGCCTTCACAATCTATGCTCTATATCTCTACATGAGGCTGAGCAGATAACTCACCAGCATTGAGTTCTGGTCACTTATGAGCGATTCATCATATACTGTGATTGGCTATGACATTTTCTACTTTTTATGCTTGCAGTATATTTTGTACTGAAAATAGTAATGCGTATTTTTGTAGTTGTTTGAATTTTTTTTAATGTTACTTTATCATTTACAATCATAACTGTCAAAATATGATTCTTATTTTCATTATTATTGTCCACACATAAATGTGGCACTGCAGCTAAGAAACGTTGATTATTTTCACATAGGTGGTTGGTGTATTTAGTGCTGGTTCTGACATGTGAAATTGTAACATTAACATAAGGTCTTAGAATCATACAGCAAGTTGAATATGGAACAAATAGTGGGCCAGATTTTGCTAAAAAATAATGGCGTCTGAACAAAGTACACCGTTATTAATGCTCAAATCGGCCAGCAACTTGTAGCAAGGAAAGATACCCTGTGAATTGCAAATTGCCACAAGTTACTGGTTGATTTGTGCCGCTCCGCTGTTAGCGTCACGAACACAGGATCTCGAACTTAACCTCCCGTGATTTTCATGAAGTGACTGCATTTGCACATTAATTGCCCATTAAACTCACCACAGAAAGTTAAGTCTAGTAATTATCAGCGTAAGTAACCTTTTAACGATGTGATAATTATTAATGACTGCCAATCAACCTCTGTTGCCCAGAAAGTGAACAATTATAAGTGTGGAGTCTCATTCTTTCAGGTTGTGAATTGATTTAGGAGCTTTTAAAAATGTCAAATTTTAAATTAAATATTTTTCTTACTTTTCCTTCCTGTCTTTTCTTTCTCTCTCTTAATCCACTCTTTCTTTTCCTCTCTTTATTTCTCTTTCTGTAGCTGATTTGCCATTGAATTCACCTATTCTAATTCACCCTTTTTCTCAGTCCTTCCTCTGTTTATTTCTCAATCCTTTAATCTCATTGGTTAAGGGGATACACTGTTTGTCCCGTTGTTCACCAAGGTACCGGTTGCCCTGTTGTCCTCACTGTTATCAGCTCACACTTCTAGCAATTTTGTGGGCAAAAATTTTAAAAGCTAAATGTGCAATTGTATGTCTAACTAACGGGGCATGCCACGAGATGCCCCGCCTGAGCAAAGTCTGGCCCGTTGTATTGCCTGGAAATCCAGCTGTTACTGACGGTTATCATGACAGAGGCTTAGCTTATTCCTTTCTAGAAAATGATGCCACCCCAATAGCTCTCCAACATGAAAGTATATCTGGAATAACATCCAGTAAAATATTACTTGTATTATGGCTGAAAAATCAAACTTTATTCTGACATTTGACAAAGACTAATATGAATAAGGACTTTTGGGACACTAGATTAAATAAAAGGTTATTAGCTCAATAATGTTGTTTTCTGGGTATAGTTTTACTTCTAAAGCAGAAAACCATGATCCTTCACTGGAAATATTTTATGATCCAGGTATTTAAAACACTTGGATGATATAGATGTAAACAGCCGATTTAACCTAAACTAAGAACTAGAGGATATAGTTCCAAAATTAACAATATTGTTTCAAAATTAACAATCTTCAAGCAAGACTAGAGAAGTTGGAAGAGATTTTTCTCATAGAGTAAGTGGATATATGAAATGTTTTTAAAATGTCTCTCCTAGTATCTGAATCTTTTGCCAGGATCAATTTGTCAATCATCTCCATAATCTTGAAAACTTCAATTATGTCATCATGAAATCTCTTTACAAAATAAACCAGTGTAGTTCTCTTAATTCTTCCTCATAATTTTCCCTACAGTGAGGTAGAATCTATGATATGATATATATGATATACCATATATGGTCTGTGGAAGTGCTGGGTGTAATGGGTTGAATGTTCTTTTTGTGCTCCATGCTCTGTTATGTTCTGAATGTTGAATTGAACCTGTGACTATATGGTTGTGAAGCCAGCACTGTATTCTCATTGCTGTTCAGTTGTCAGGGGTGGCTCTTTATTTTCTACTTTTAAGTTTGTACTTTTGGTATTTTATGTTAAAGCTGCTATATAAATACAAGTTGTTGTTACTTTGCCCCAATAATGGGGAAGATTGCTTTTGGATTCTATTTCTGGCAAAATTGTAAAAACATTCTAGAAGAATGCATTAATGCTTTCACTAAAAATAACTATCAGAGGAAATTCTCCAGCTAAGTTTACAGTGTTGTGAACACAAAGTAGCCAGAGGAAATTTTCCTCCAATGTGTTTAACCCCTCAGAGGAGTGTGTCACTATGTTTTATTCCATTTTCTACACCAGTCATTCTTATAGGAGTCTCTCTGAGTGAGATTGACAAACTTAGTGTCAATTTGTGGCAAACTACATGCAAATTTGCTCTGTCCACTTGTGCCCATTGTAAACTAGATTGAGTCTGCCCAACGTCATTTCACTTAGTCATTTCACTTAGTACACTCGTACCATTACAGCTAACACAGCCAATCAGTCTGCTTGCTTGAGCTGGATTCAAACTATGGTGCCTAGTCCTCATACTTCCTGCTTTTATTTTTCACAGCTAATAGTATGGTCCTTAAGAAAATTCCTTATCAAAAAGATAATTGAATAGGCATTTATAACATTTTAGGACTTGAATCCCAATTACAACCCTAAATCTATAAATAAGCATACTCTTGCATACATAAAATTGCAGTTGTAGTGTCTATTGTAATATTGTTTTCAATTTTTAGACATTTGCAAGGCATAAACCAAGGATGTTACAGAAAAAAAGAGTCAATTTAAAAAATCTTGCAGTTCTATAGCCCACAGACTTGTGAAGGGTTCCTGTTGGCAACTATTTGCTGCTTTAGCAAATGTCATAAGATTTCAAATATATTTTAAAATGCTTTTCAATACTTGAATAATATTCCACTGAGCTCTTTGTTGGTCCACAGTGGCTTATCTCAGTTTGGTGCTAAGTGACAGCATGTACAACCTGTTGCCCATTTCGCCCATCTCTGTTGAAAACAGAAGAAAAAAGCTTGCATTTAAACAGTGCCTTATCATGTCTCTTAGAAACGTCACAATGAATTACTTTGAAATGCAGTGACTATTGCTCTGTAGGCAGGCACGGCAGCTAATATACACTCGGCAAGATCCCACAAACAACGATGAAATAAATGACCAATATTATGTGATCTTAGTCATATTGGTTGAGGGAGGAGTGCTTTCCAGGAAACCAAGGGAACTCATTGTTCGTCTTTAAATAGTGCTGTGGAATCTTTCACATCTACACCAACTCAAAAATAGGCAGACAGGATAATGTCTCATTCAGTGGACAGCATTTCTGACAATGCCACACTCCTTTAGAATTGCACTGGAGTGTCAGCCTAGAGTGGGGCTTGATCCCATGGACGGACATAAAAGGCAAATGTGCTGTTGATAACAAACTGAAGGAATTCAGAGAGGAAATTGCAGATGCTTTGACTGTAATTTTTCAATCCTCATAAAAGCAAATTGTACTGGAGGGTTGCCAATGTAATGTTTCTGTTCAAGAAGAGAGAGGAGGAAAAACCTGGTAACTATAGACTAGTTAGTCTACAGTCAGTTGTGAGCAAATTTTTAAGGGTTGATTTTAACTCCTGGTGGGAAGCTTGGGAGTTTGAATTGAAGACCTGGCAGATTTTAACTACTAGGCCTCATTTAAACGTTGTCGGTCAGTCTGTTTTGAGAAGAAAGTAGTAGGTAACCAGCAGAGGAGGACAAAGATCGGGTGGACCGGAGTCTATCCCCCGGCACAAAGGTGCCAGCAGTAAGCTAAGTCATAGGAAGGGGAGTGTTTGGAGGTCTCGCAGCTGGGGTGAGGGGAGAACCCGGGGCAGCAGAGGCCTGGACTCCTGCTCTTCCTGGCCTCACAAAGGAAAGTTTTTTACTTACTTTCAATGGCCTTGCTGGCTTCCCGATAGCTTTACCTGGTGGGGCCTCCTCCCGCTTAGGAGCAGGTTAAAATGCCATTGGGTTCCATGTACTTCATGGGACCCTGATTTTCATTTATTAGTAAGCACTTAGAGATACATGAGATAACCAAGGACAGCCAGCACGGATTTGATAAAGGCAAGTCATGTTTGACAAACTTAATAGAGTTTTTTTTGAAGAATGACTGATTGTGTAGATAAAGGGAATGCAGTAGATGTACTGTATATGGGTTTTCAAAAGGCATTCAATAAGGTGTCTCACAGGAGGGTTGCTACAAAAACTTAGGTTTATGGCATAATGGGAAATGGAGCAGCATGGATAGAAAGTTGGTAATGGACAAGAAACAAAGCATTAGGGTAAATGAGTGATGCTCTGATTAGTGAAAAAGTAGAAATGGTATACCCCAGGGGTAAGTGCTGGGTTAATTTTTGTTTTTGATATTGGATTTAGGCATAAGGAACACAATATTTAAATGCGCAAACAATACAAAAGTATGACATTTGTCAAACAATGAGGAGGAATATAAAAGCCTTCAGGAGAACATAGACAGGTCAGCAGTATGGGAAGACAGGTGGCAGATACAATTTAATGCACAGAGATGCAATATGACACATTTTGGGAGGACAAACAAGGAATGGGAGTATACACTTAATGGAGAGATGCTGAAGGGTATGATTGAACAGAGAGACCTAAGCATGGAAATACCTGATTCCTTAAAAGTGTGAATGCAGGTAATATATTTTTGGGTTTAAAGATAGGAGAAAAGAATACAAGAGCAAAGAGGTTTGTACAAGGCAATGGATTTGTTCACAATTACAACAGTGTATGCAACTTTAGGCATCCCATTATAGATAGGACATTAAAACAATATTGGTTCACCAGGATGAGAAATTATAGTAATGAGGAGAGACTTGAGATACTAGATCAGACAGATTGTATATGTGTGTACAAGAATGCTGTAACTTGCAAAAGCGAAAGGGATATGTTGTAAATGCCATGTATAGCATCTTTACACGAACATAGCTTTTCATCAAACACTAACCAGTAGTGCAATTTGTATTGCACTATATTCCTTAAAACAAAAATTGGCCTATAAAATGAAACCTAGGGAACCAAGCATTTGTGTGTCACATACTGTTAATGTTTGAATATGATTTTTTAAATATATCCTGGATTTTCTCTCCCTCCATTTTGGCCAGATCAATTACCTGCTGATGGCCTCTTTCACAACCTTTTTATCTCTCTCTCTGAAATAACATTGTACTACATTCTCTTGTACTTGACTATATATTGAAATAGAAACTCATTGTGCATTTTCTTGCTATAACTCGTTCTTTCTTCAGACCTCAAAACTCCTAAGTCCTTCCATCCTTCTACAATCTTCAGTCTTTTAAGATCCAATTTTTGTGTCACTTAATCACTACTTCATGAGTTGTCTTGCCTTCTGTTTTACTTTTTCAACCTTGCTGCTGCCTAGACTATGAACCTTGACCCTTCAGCTTGGTTTCTCAATAAAAAATGTGAAATTAAAATTGTGCCAGCAAAAGTCATACCCCTGTGTTCTTGAGACCAAAATCATGTTTTAAAATTTATTTTTATGTTTAAATTGTTCAGATTGCATTTCATTCCTGTATGATAAAACCTTATAGTTATAAGTTTTATTATTGCAACCTCTTATAATAAACTTTTACTCTGATTCCGGCTGAAACTCTATTACGGTCAGTAGAAGAGCTAGTAAGGATTTTTTTTGGTTCCCGTAGGCTATGGTTTGACTATGTACATGGTTGTGCTGGTGAAGGTGTTAAAAGAATAGGGTCAGTAGGAGGGCACCTTATTTGCATAGGGCAGGTGGGCATAAGCAGCACCTTGGGCGCATAACTGGTACCCGCCTGCCCCATGTGGCTGGATATTCTGGTGACTGCCCGCCATTAGAGTGGGCAATTTACCCAACCCAGCATTATCCTCTTCAGCTCCTTATATAAGGGGGCCAATCAGTAAAAATTAAAAAAAGAACCCCTTTTCTTGAAGGGGGTGAGGGTGGATCTAGACCACTACCTGGCCTAGACTCCACGGTGGGAGCCACATGTGCTCATCTGGAGGCTGGTACACCTCAACTCAATCAGCGTACAGATCTCCATAGATAATGTGGGTCTTGACTGAAGCAGAGCGAGAACTCTCATCAGAGGAAGTCCCCCTGATGCCTTGTAATGGGCAGGTGGAAGTTTCACCCTTTACAAGACAAGTTGGAAACTCCTGGAAACAGTGGTGACCTGGCCCAGCTGGATCGCTGCCTGTCAGAATTATGGTGGGAGACTGGCAGAGCCTCTGAGGACTTTTGGCCCCTAGTTACCCTGTTAAGTTTATATATACATAGCTCACAGTTAGTGTTAATTGAGGCTTTGGCTTAGTGATATCATTCCCGCCTCTGAGTCAGAAGGTGATGGGTTTGAGCCCTACTCCAGACAGCCCCGATTAGTGGAGACTCGAATGTGTTCTCTAAATACTGGGTTGACATCTAGTGGGGTACTCATGTTTGAATGGAGAGAGACTACAGGTTCAGCAGTAGTAATCCTGCCTCTGAATCAGAAGGGTTGGGTTTGAGCCCCACTCCAGACAGCTACGGTGAGTGGAGACTGGAGCACTGGCTCTGAATACTGGATTGACATCCAGATGGGTGCAGGTGCAGGTGGCCCACCCATCGTAAAGGGTAGGTGGAGCTCTTTAGCCTTGGTTGCAGCTCACCTAAGAGAAGGTAGCCTAAAAATAAAAACGGAGAAGGCGGCAACAGGAAACCACTTCAGCTGCTCTTCCTAGTAATTGGCTCAAGAATCTTATGTGTGAGACTTGCCCTAGGACAGAACACAACAGATGAACAATATGTTTTCTTGGTGCTTTTTCAGTTTTCTAAATTTCGGAACATATGCTGCAATGTCCTAATTTTGATAGTATATTTATTACTGTTAAAAGTGGTATTTGTAAGTAATATTGTCTTCAGTATATTTAAGTATATTCATTATTCACTCAAAGGAACACTACAGCATTGGGTCCAAAAATTACCGTATCTTAGAATATTCTGACATTATATTCTTCTTTCCAATGTTTGTAATTATTACCTACAAACTAACCCTGTATTTTTTAACTGGTAGAATGAGAGTTTAAACATATCAGGAGTTATAGAGAAAATCTAGGAGACTCCTTCAAAAGTTTGCATGTTTTTTTTGAAGTACACAAAACAGCTTTAGTTTTCATCCATTGACTTTGAATAGACAGAAAATCCCTAGTAGCTGTGCTTCTATTAGGGTATCTCAAGGTATCTCAAAGCTGCTTTATTGATTGAATTAAGATGTAGAACAGATTGAAAGGAGGGGAGATCAAGGCTAGCTATTTAGCCTCAGAAACAGTCAGTTATCGCCAAATAAAAGTTTTATATATGTTTTTAACTTAAAAATAAGGACAAGAATGCAAAAGGAAAGTAATATAGTAGTAATTCCATGAGATTGCCTGATATGGCAGGTTAATTGACTCATTCTATTCTCTCAACTATAAAGTAGTGAAGGCAAAAACCTTCAAATGATTCATAAGTGAGTTAGATGCTGTTATAAACCGATTGTAGATCATTTGCTTTGAGATAGCTGAACTAAGCTTGGCCGAATGACCCTCTTGTCTGTATTTATCTTTTGATCTTTAGATGTATCTGAGTTTATCAAAGATTTTAGAAAATAATAGAATTCTATTTTGATAGTGCAGAAATGTCTGCCCAATTCACTTATTTATTGATTCTGTCTTGCCAGCTTTTGACTACTAGTTGGGATCTTGCTTTGTTAAGATCTGTCTACGATATTCCACATTTCAGTTCAACCTCAAATTTCTGACTACCAATTCCTAAGCCTCTATTTAAAAGATTTCCTTATCTATATTTTAGTTCCTTCTACCATTTGATTGTGTAATCATGAGTTACTATCGCTGTGTCCACTTGTTCTTCTTCTTCTTAGGCAGTCCCTCGGAACCGAGGATGACTTGCTTCCACACTAAAAATGAGTTCTCAGGTGACTGATGAGTCCAATGCGGGACCTACAGTCTCTGGTGGGGCAGACGATGGTTGAAGAGGCGGGTGGGTGGGGTTCTTGGGTTGATGTGCGCTCCTTCAGCTGTTTGCTCTTGGCTTCTGCTTGCGCCCAGCGAAGAGACTCGAGGTGTTCGGCTTCTCCTCCACTTTGTGCGGTCTTGGGCCAGGGATTCCCAGGTGTCGGTGGGGATGTTGCACTTTTTCAAGGAGGCTTTGAGGGTGTCCTTGAAGCGTTTCCTCTGCCCACCTGGGGCTGTCTTGCTGTGTCAGAGCTCCGAGTAGAGCACTTGCTTTGGGAGTCTCGTATCGGGCATGCGAACGATGTGGCCCGTCCATCAGAGCTGATTGAGCGTGGTCAAAGCTTCGATGCTGGGGATGTTGGCCTGAGCGAGAACACTGACGTTGGTGCGCCTATCCTGCCAATGGATTTGCAGGATCTTGCAGAGGCAGCATTGGTGGTACCTCTCCAGTGCTTTGAGGTGCCTGCTGTACATGGTCCATGTCTCTGAAGCATACAGGAGGGCGGGTATCACTACTGCTCTGTAGACCATGAGCTTGGTGCTGGGTTTGAGGTCCTGGTCTTCAAACACTCTCTTCCTCAGGTGACTGAAGGCTGCACTGGCACACTGAAGGCGGTGTTGGACTTCGTCATCAACGTCTGCTCTTGTGGACAGTAGGCTCCCGAGAGGACCTCTGTCTTACGGATGTTTAGTGTAAGGCCCATGCTCTTGTACGCTTCGGTGAAGGTGTTGACGATGGTTTGGAGTTCGACTTACGAGTGTGCGCAGACGCAAGCATCGTCTGCATACTGTAATTCGATGACAGAGGATGGGATGACCTTGGATCTGGACTGGAGGCGACGGAGGTTGAACAGTTTCCCGTTTGTTCTGTAGATTAGCTCCACTTCAGCGGGGAGCTTACTGAGGGTGAGGTGGAGCATTGCAGCAAGGAAGATCGAGAAGAGCGTTGGTGCAATGACACAGCCTTGCTTGACCCCAGTCCATACGTGAATTGGGTCTGTGGTGGATCCATTGGTCAGGATCACAGCTTGCATGTCGTCGTGAAGCAGGCGGAGGATAGTGACAAACTTTTGAGGGCAGACGAATTTGAGGAGGACACTCCATAAACCCTCCATAAGTCCACTTGTATGTACATACTGGCTGCCGCTGCAGGGATGTGCTTCAGTACTGGCTGAAATTGTTCTCTGCAGTCAGTTCCTCACTTCACTACACCTCTTTGCTGTAGCTTCAGGCTTGAGTTCCTATAGCATGCTCTGCCGCTTTCATTGTTTGTTCCCATTTGACCTCTTCCCTACACCTCTGACATCTTTTCCTTGTTTCCTTTTTAATCCTTCTACTTCTCCTTTAATATCTGATTGCCTACCATCTTCTTAAACCCAACAAGATCTCCTTTCTATTCTCCTCCCTTAGCATTTGCAGTGAGCAGTTCCTCACCCTTTGTGATTTCAACCTCCATCTAAATTCCCCCTGCACCCACTCCTCTTAGCACTCTGTCCTCATGTCATTACTTAACCACACTCTGTACAGAAACCTCTCCATCCACACCCACCCCTTTGATGTCACCAATATGCAAAGCCACATCACCTCAGAGATCTCAATCATTGACAAGGTCACCTCTGCTGAGTTCCTCATTGCCGTCGCCATCCTCATCTCCTACCCACCTCCAACCTTACTATTCTCATTCTCCAGCCCTGGAAAAATATTCCACTCAAGTCCCTCAGAAACAGACTGCCTAAATGCCAACTGCCTCTTCTCTGGGCTTCCATTCATCACAACTTCCTCTGTGCACCTGTTCAACAGCTTCCTTGGTTTGATTTAATGCCTCTTGCCCCCACCAAGTCACTCACAGTCTCCTATCCTGGCTGTTCACCTGGTACAGTTCTCTCCGCTATACCCTAAGGTTTGGGGTCTATAGACCTAAGAGCCTCCTGGCCCATTTGCAGATCTGGATTGACCATCTTAGAGTCATAGGGGTAAAAATTAGGTCGCGCCCCATTTTGGGCGCAAATATCGTCTGGACGCAAATATTAGCGCCTGGCGCTAATTATCGGCACTGACTGGAAACTTCACTTTTACCGCCCCGGGAGGTGAGTGGAGCGCTAAATCAGGCGCTGCACACCTGTCTTAAGGCGCAAAGGCCAAGGAGTGAGGCGCTAACTCAGAGCGCTGGCGAAGCTCATGTAATGTCAGTCAGCAATGGAACACACACACAATGGCACGGGCCAGTTCTTAAAGGGGATGGTTAATCTTGCTTTCCATCCACATCCTGTTCATTGCAGCCTTGAATCTCGGCCTGGAGAGACTTGCACATCAAATGTGCTGGAAAGAACAATGGAGAGTACCAGGCAAAGAGCTCAGAGTGCAGCTCCCACAGTCTCTGCTAAATCGATACAAGGAATGGCAACTCAAAATGAACCTACAAAGTGCTGCTCAGTACCCAAAACTCCTTCACACAACGTTGAATCTCTCCAGAAGTCTCTCCCTCTCTCTCTCAGAATGCGTAGTTCAAAAATGCCACCAACAATAAAAGACAGGAAGAGGCCCCCTTTAAATAGTGCCCCCCCCAGCCCCGCAGCGATTGATAGCGTTCCAGTCTTCTGGTCGTTGGATGCGCCAGGCGGTAAGGCAGGGGGCGCCACTCAATTTCCACTCCGGGGCGCCACAAGGGCGTTGCACCATGGAATGACGTCACAATCTGCGCGCGCAGGTGGTCGCAGCGGTAAAGTTTAGCGCCGCCGCACAATGTCAAGTTAAGTTCCCGAGCGGCGCAAGCATCGCTGTGCCCGGGCGTTAGCGGCTTTGCGCCCCATTAGCGCCCTCTTAAGGCGCTAACGGGAGGCGCAACCAACTGAATTTTTACCCCATAGAGTTATACAGCACGGATAGAGGCCCTTCGGCCCATCGTGTCCGCGCCGGCCATCAAGCCCTGTCTAATCTAATCCCATATTCCAGCATTTGGTCCGTAGCCTTGTATGCTATGGCATTTCAAGTGCTCATCCAAATGCTTCTTGAATGTTGTGAGGGTTCCTGCCTCCACAACCCTTTCAGGCAGTGAGTTCCAGACTCCAACCACCCTCTGGGTGAAAAAGTTCATTCTCAAATCCCTTCTAAACCTCCCGCCCTTTACCTTGAATCTATGCCCCCTTGTTATAGACCCCTCTACTAAGGGAAAAAGCTCCTTAGTATCCATCCTATCTATGCCCCTCAAAATTTTGTACACCTCAATCATGTCCCCCCTCAGCCTCCTCTGCTCCAAGGAAAACAAACCCAATCTGCCCAGTCTCTCTTCATAGCTGAAGCACTCCAGCCCGGGTAACATTCTGGTGAATCTCCTCTGCACCCTCTCCAAAGCGATCACATCCTTCCTGTAGTGTGGCGACCAGAACTGCACACAGTATTCCAGATGTGGCCTAACCAGTGTTTTATACAGCTCCATCATAACCTCCTTGCTCTTATATTCTATGCCTCGGCTAATGAATGCAAGTATCCCATATGCCTTTTTTACCAACTTATCCACCTGTTTCGCCGCCTTCAGGTATCTGTGTACTTGCACACCAAGATCCCTCTGACCCTCCATCTTGCCTTGGGTCTTATCATTCATTGTGTATTCCCTTGCCTTGTTAGTCCCTCCAAAGTGCATCACCTTGCACTTTTCCAGATTAAATTCCATTTGCCACTGTTCCGCCCATCTGACCAACCCATCTATATCGCCCTCCTCGCTATTTACCACCCTACCAATTTTTGTATCATCCGCGAACTTACTGATCATACCTTTTACATTCATATCCAAGTCGTTAATGTAGACCACAAACAGCAAGGGACCCAGCACCGATCCCTGTGGTACCCCACTGGCCACAGGCTTCCAGTCACAAAAACAACCTTCGACCATCACCCTCTGCCTTCTGCCACTGAGCCAGTTTTGTATCCAATGTGCCAAGGCACCCTGGATTCCATGGGCTCTTACCTTCTTGACCAGTCTCCTGTGCGGGACTTTATCGAAGGCCTTACTGAAATCCATGTATACCACATCCACTGCGTTACCCTCATCCACACACCTAGTCACCCCCTCAAAAAATTCAATCAAATTAGTCAGACATGATCTTCCCTTGACAAAGCCATGTTGGCTAACCCTGATTAATCCTTGCCTCTCCAAGTGGAGACTGATTTTGTCCCTCAGAATTTTTTCCAATAATTTTCCTACCACTGATGTTAGGCTCACTGGCCTGTAGTTCCCCGGTTTTTCCCTACTCCCTTTCTTGAATAATGGTACTACATTAGCGGTTCTCCAGTCCTCTGGCACATCCCTTGTGGTCATGATGCGGAGATGCCGGTGTTGGACTGGGGTGGACAAAATTGAGAGGTCGCACAACACCAGGTTATAGTCCAACAGTTTTATTTTAAATCACAAGCTTTCGGAGTTACAACTCCTTCGTCGGGTGAAGTGAGGAGATACAGAATCGTCAAAGCATATATAGATAGAGAACAATGCATGTGTAACTTACAATTGCAGACAACTGAATTCAATCAACCTGACTGTTTATCTGCCGAGGTGTGATAAAGTTAATCAGGTCAGCCAGGAAGGTACCACATCAAAGACATAGCAAGATACAACTGAGACAATGAGGTGGAATCGCATGGGGTCTAACGTGTCAAAAGCTGCCGTCTGTATGTAAAACGATTAACTTTAAAATTTTTACTTTTTTACTGGGAATCACATCTGTGAACAAGCCAACGACGACTCGAGTCCGGATCACGTCATCCGGACTCGAGTCGTCGTTGGCTTGTTCACAGATGTGATTCCCAGTAAAAAAGTAAAAATTTTAAAGTTAATCGTTTTACATACAGACGGCAGCTTTTGACACGTTAGACCCCATGCGATTCCACCTCATTGTCTCAGTTGTATCTTGCTATGTCTTTGATGTGGTACCTTCCTGGCTGACCTGATTAACTTTATCACACCTCGGCAGATAAACAGTCAGGTTGATTGAATTCAGTTGTCTGCAATTGTAAGTTACACATGCATTGTTCTCTATCTATATATGCTTTGACGATTCTGTATCTCCTCACTTCACCCGACGAAGGAGTTGTAACTCCGAAAGCTTGTGATTTAAAATAAAACTGTTGGACTATAACCTGGTGTTGTGCGACCTCTCAATTACATCCCTTGTGGCCAGAGAGGTTCTGAATATATGTGTTAGAGCCCCCACAATCTCCTCCTTTGCCTCACACAGCAGCCTGGGATACATTTCATCCGGACCTGGGGATTTATCCATTTTTAGACCTGCTAAAACCGCCAATACCTCCTATTTCACCCCCTCCACAGCCAAATCATCCTACTACTCCAGTATCATCCTGATGGGTAAGGATGACCAACTGTCTCCCCCAACCCATCTCCCCATCCCTTTCATCCTCACTTCTAATGCCAAGTGGAGTGTCCCAAAGATCAAGGCTATTTGCATGGCTACCTGAGCCATTACATCCTCCTCTCCATCCTTCCATGCTCCTAGCCCTGTCACTATATCTGTAAATCCCAGCCCTTTCTAGGCTCATTTCCTGTATAAGAACCACTTTCTCCTGCATCAATCCCTTCCCCAACCCTTTTCTGACCATTCCTTACCCAGCATTTTCTGACATTGTGAATTGTACTGGCACTGTTTCCCTCCCTTTCAAAACTGTTGTCATGACCCCAAACTTAAAAAAATCCACCCTCAACCCCTCCAACTACTTCTCTATTTCTAATTTCCCTTTTGTCTCTAAGATTCTTGAATGAGGCATCACCTCCCAGCTCTGTATTCACTCTCTCACAATTTCCTATACAAATGCTCTGGCTTCTGTCCCATGGACGGTACTGATGCTGTTCTGGTCAATGTCACCAATGACAACAGTTGTTACTGCAATCGTGGTGCATTATTACTTTAAATCTTCCTCGATCTCTCCAATGCATTCAACATGCTGCATTCACTATCATACGTCACTGTCTCTCCTTTGTGATCCATTTCCACTGGACCGTCTTCATGTGATTTCACTCCTACTTGTCCCTGTGCAGTTAGCACACCTCTTTAGAAATTGTCATCTCTTCCTGATGCTGCATGCTCTCCTCTGGAATACCCTAAGGTTCCATCCTTGTCACCCTTCCTTTACTAATTTATGTTGCCCCTCAGTAGCCTCATCCATAGACGCAGGGTCAGTTTTCATGCATAAGATGATGACACTCAATTGTACTTTACCAGCACATCCTGAGTGTAGAGTAATTGGGACAGATTTTGCTGTTTTTACACCTGGATGTATTGGATTGCCTGGGCACAGAGCATGGAGAATAATGGCCTAGAAATTCCATTCCCTACGGGTGTGTACGCGCTGTGTACTCACCCGTAGGGCCAATGGAAGTGCCGGTTTTACGCATGCACTGCGCATGCGCTGGAAACTGGCACTTCCGTTCTCTGCAGAAAGGGCTTGACTGGACAAATGCCTGCGCCGGATAGGCAGCGCGTACGTTAGAAACTTCCACTTTTTTCACACTGGCTTGAGTCCAGGTAAGTCGGGAACAGCTGCGCCTAGAAAAGCAGGTGCAAGGCCTGCTTTTAGCAGGCTAATAGTTTAAGAAAGTAAAAAAAAAATTTCCACTGATTTATCATTTTAAAATACTTTAAAGAAAGGTAAGTTTATTTTTAGCCCCATTAAAAACTTTAATTATTTTTTTCAAAAATTTAAATTTTTGTTTAAAGTAGTTAATTTATGTACTGTAATTTATAGTCATTTTAAAAATGTGATTTAAAAAAAAAATTATTTGAAGTTTTACTTATGTTTTGGGGCTGATCTCTATTCATAGATTGACAGGTCTTCCTGTCAAATCTATGAATGGAGATTCCCTGCTCTGATTGGCTCCCCATGGCCCACGTGATCCCAGGTACCCTGCGAACTACCTGCGCCCCTGGGATACGCAAGCACTGCACACCGGCAGTTTGAAGAGGCACAGCAACGGAATTCTGCACCTCCCGGGAGCCCTCCGGTTCAGGCGCAGATATTTCCGAATCGCAGCCCTCCGCCCGCGGGAGGCCTGCGAATGGAATTTCTGGGCCAATAGGTCAGGGAGCTTACTCAGTTTTCTCTCTATTTAAATTAATGGACAAAAAAATCATTTGGGCTCCCCTACATGCTTGCATTCCTACCTGCTCAGTATTTCTCTATCTGCTGTACCAAGGCGCAGCAACAGAAAATATGTCTCATTACACCACAATTATTAATTATTCAGTGTAGAAATTGTCAAGCGCTAAGTGCACGGAATGCTCCTTTCCATTAATCTTGTTATGTCACCTGCCAGCAGCAAAATAACAAAACTGGACATAAAACAGACTACCCTCTTGAACTGTATTAGGAAAGCAAAATTCTATAATAGAGAAACACAACAGATTCCTGGTAATTATTATAATACAGGAAACTATCTACGGGGTTAAGATACTTTGATGTTATGGTTTATGATGTCATCTAGACTCCTCAATGAGAGATTATTTTCTGCATAACTGAATGACTTTCAATGAGGATGGAATGTACGGGAATCAACATGTTTGGAAAAGGTGCCAGCACTTTTTGTACAGACTCAGTATTCAGTAAGTAGCTCTTCACCAATGTGCTCTGAGTGGCATAGAATTTGATCAATCAACTTGAACATGCAAACCACTATTGATGGCGTTGATTGACATGCCACCTAAATTACTATTGGAAAATACAGACACATCAATCAGTATTCGTACTGTACTTCCAGCACTACTGTGGAAGCAGAATATCTCAGTTCTGATAGACATTACCAGCTATTGATGCTGTTCTGTTCCGTCCCCCGTCCCCCCCAATAGCCAGCAATCAGCGTAATCAGTGAAATCGGCTCTAATCTTTGTTTTGCTCTCTGTAACATTTTTAAGAAGACTGAATAAAAGCAGCTTCTTCACTTCCTGGTTCCCTGCCTGTGAGAATTCTGCATTGTGATTGGCTGCTGCTTAGGCAGCTTGTTGACGTCACAGCAGCTCGCACTCGGAATTCCCCACTGATCTACACTGATCTGGCTTACGCGTCGGGAAAGGCAAACCTCTCGCCACAGAGCTCCCGAGATCTTTGTGGGTAGCTTTCATCGGGGCCAGCGGTGAACAGCTTTTCTTCGCCGCTGACCACAAATTCCAGGCCGTTAACTTATCAGGAATATCAGAGCTGAATTAAGAATTCTTGGGTCCCTTTTCACCAAGAACATCCGGGGGCGCTCCGCACCCCTCACACAACCACCCCCCGTCCCCCGCATGACCCCCGCATGACCCCCCGCCCCCCAACTCGATCCATTAAAACCCACCCCAATGGAGAAGGCTGTGCTGCTGCTCTCTGGCACTGGGACTCGTAGGTATTGACAGGCGGCTTCTTGTTCCAATGGGATTGGCAGCAGGGAGCCTGAGCGTTCAGTTTGTAACAAGTGAGCTACTTATTGGACATGGCGGCCCCATATTTAGTTGGGGCCCCTGGGTATGGGTCCAATAGGCCCATGTGTTAATGCGTCCCTGAGGAGTATGCTTTTAACTGCTGACAAGAGTACTAACTCCATTTTTATTTAAATCACACTGTGAATCCTTTGATGTGTATTTTGTGACCAGGAGTATTTTGACACTTTATGAATGTCCTAAGTAAGAAATTGACAGAAACAAAATAAATTCTTAAAAGGAAAAGAATATTGTGAATTTCCTCGAAAGCTCTCTGAATTGGTCACTGTAACTTTGGTACAATATTGATGGAAACCCCATTTACGCAACCTGACATGAAAAAGAAGGGCAGGGCGTAAAGTCTTTCAGATGAGACGTTAAACTGAGGCCCCATCTGCCCTCTCAGGTGAACGTAAACTATCCCACAGCACTATTCGAAGAAGAGCAGGGGAGTTCTCCATGGAGTCCTGGCCAATATTTATCCCTCAACCAACATTACTAAAGCAGAGTGTATCTGGTCACTATCACATTGCTGTTTGTGGGACCTTGCTATGCGTAAATTGGCTCGTACATTACAACAGGGACTACACTTCAAAAAGTACTTCATTGGCTGTCAAACGCTTTGGGACAGCCTGAGGTTGTGAAAGGCGTTCTATAAATGCAAGCCTTTCTTTTATCACTCAACATAATAACATAGGAGCATGTATAGGCCATTTAGTCCTTAGAGTCAGTTCTACCATTCAGTTAGATCATGGCTGATCGGTAACTCTACACCATTCACCTGCCTTTGTTCCATATCCCTGGATTCCCTTACCCAAAAATATCTATTGATCTCAGTCTTGAAAATTTAAATCGACCAAGCATCCACAACCTTTTGGGGAGTGAGTTCTAGATTTCCACTACCCTTTGTGTGTAAAAATGCTTCCTGGTTTCACTCTTAAATGGATGACTTTAGATTCCATTACCTTTTGTTTGCAGCAGTATCAGTCTCCTCCAGGAACTCTTCCAGCTCCCTTTTGAATGTTTGCAGTGAATTTGCACCTACTGCATGATCTAGAAACCTATTCCAAAGGTCAATGATCCTCTGGGAAAATAAAAACCTCCTGCCATCTAACCTAGTTCTATGCTTACGTAACATGTATGTATATCCCCTTGTTGTCACTAACCAAGGTATTGTTCAAAGACAATATAATTTTCTTTATTTTATATTGAATCATCCTGGCTATACATCCAAATACTCTCTTTACTTTTGCTTAGCCTCTCGGAACTGGTCGTGGACCTTTAAAGACTCATGCACTATAACAGCCAGGCCTCCTTCCTTCTCAACAGACTTTACTTCAGACCCCAGCATGGTATACACATGCTTGGAACTAGCTGTACCCACAAGCATTACATTACCTTTATCGACTTATCATCTGATATGGTCGACCATGCTATCCTCCTCTATCACCTCCATGGGACTGCCCTTGTATAGATTTTTTTTTCCAGTAGCATTGGCAACTAAGCATAATTTATCTTCAACAAATGCTTGTAGTTTGACAAATCAGCATTATAGTTAACTACTTTGCATAAATTGTTATAATTATAGTTAGGAAATTGGATTTGCAAATGCCAAACTCATATTTATAATCAGTGCTAATGTATTAAGAACAAATATAAGCAAAAACAAAACATCCACCTAGACTGTGCACAGTGACAGTGCAGTCATGCGAATATGGATTGCTTTCAGTATACGATTAGTTTGATGTACACATTTAAATTCCAGTGGGAGTTATTGCTTGGAGTGATTGTGCAGTTGCAATCACAAGAGATTCTCTCCTTTATGTCTTATACTAGAAGTCTAGAACTAATTGATGTACACAAAATCCAAATTGTAATCCTAGAAATCCGCTGCTGGAATGATTTTTTGATCCAAATAATTACACACTATAACGTCATTTTATAATGATGCATTTATAAAATGTAAAACCACAGTGTCAGAGAGAGTAGAAACTATTTGTTAAATCTGACTATCAGGCAATGTAGTTTTTGCAAGGCATTTTCTGATGCTGTTTGTCATTTAATTCTAACTATACCATTTTTCCTAAACAGTGCAACTGCTTAGTCCAGTGTGTTTTGCACTTAAATTTAGACTTTATTCCCCAAAGGCTCAATTGGCAAGTGCACTGGTTTGTATGAAGCTGAAGCTTTCAAACCCAGAAGCTCCCAGATTTGATCTACGGTCTGCGCTAATTTCAGCCAGAGTAGTAATAGAGATGCTACAATAGGCCTCAGTGCCCCTGGTTAGGGAGGAGATAATTCAACAGAGTTCCTGTTCCTGTTTGAAATTATACACATAGGGATCTACGGTGAGAATGGGATTGCTTTACAGTTAAATAGCCCCCCAACCCACCCAGGTACATTTTATCTTTCACTGTCGGGCAGTAAACTCGGAATTGTGAATCAGCTGTCTGTTATACACCCTGCCAGATTCCATTGACTTCAATGGAAATGAGAATGGGATGGGGTCTATAATGGGCAGCTGCTCGGAAACAATGAGTTTACCACCCGGCGGTGAAAGTTAAAACCTAGCCCACCCTGTCGAGGCACACACACATGAAGAATGGACACTTGGGTGAAGTGCCAGAGAATAACTGGCACCCATGAAACTGCACCCCAGCAGGGCCACTGCCTTCAGGAGAAAAGGCAGAAGAAGAGGGAGGAAAACCGACAAAAGAAGTTTAATTGTGAAATTTGAACAGTTAATTAAACATATTGTTACCCTCGTTGTAAAATATTTATGGACCTAAAAATGATGTGTTTGCAATTGCTTTGCTTTGATTGACATATATGTTTGATTGTAATCATAATTTTTCTCTTTATGGGTACATGCTGTTATAAACCTGATATGGGCATTACACATCCAGAACTAAAAGTCTAATCGTAAAAAGCAAGAAATACTGCAAATGGCGCTCTCAAGGATGTTTGAGTTTTTTAATATATGAACAATGATAGTATGTTTGTTGTCTTTCTTCAGATAGTTCAAAAGGTATTATAATCTTCAAAGCATTAGGAACTCATTGATATATATTCACTTTTGTTGTTGCTGGCTTTTAATTATTGCATGAAATGTGATCCTATGCTTTACCATGTGTAGTATATGCAATAAAGATGCAATTTATAGGAAAATCCCAGCTCCTGTTTTTGTTGGCTTAGGCCTCTACTATGTAAAACTGAGAGAAAGTCATGATTTATCACAAAGATTTGCAGTCACCATTGTACAGAGTAATAGGTAATTTATAGACTTTTGGGAATGATATTCCTGAAGCTAGTTATTTCACTATAAAATACTTCCCATATTAAAACAAATGCATTACAACTAAAGTACTGTGTTATACTGATAATTTGCAAGAAAGCCTCTTTGATCAGTTGTCAACAATTATATTGTGTATTACAACATAATGATCACTCATACAGTTCAAAAAGCAGGAACTATTAACAACAGTAAAGACTTTACTATACCAATCATTATATAAAGCATGTTGTGCACAACAAAGGACTGTTTTAGATACTTATGAGCCACACATTACAATAAATATGAGTGTTACGTTATTAATGAAAGAGTAAATGGGTCTCCAGAAAGAACTAAATGGGGATGTGGCTGGGAGTTAGTGTTTTTTTTGTGTCAATTTTGTGTTCAGCAAGGTGATGAATGTTAGTGCTGAGGAGTGGAACACGAGGGTAGATTTTACAAATTTGTGATCCTGGCACAGAGCTTCACATGCCTGAAGCGTATATAGAAAGTCAGGTGTTGACGTCTGCAGGTCATGCACGATATTCGATTGATTAGTTCCTAGTTAGCAGCAGTTTT
The DNA here is from genome assembly GCA_030390025.1 of Squalus acanthias. Lineage (NCBI taxonomy): Eukaryota > Metazoa > Chordata > Chondrichthyes > Squaliformes > Squalidae > Squalus > Squalus acanthias. The sequence continues at coordinate 184,579,785 of CM059425.1, forward strand.
GTGCTACAGGCTTGTGGTCACTTGGAGCTGGGCTAAGAGTGCCAGAAGCTCATTGTACTTCAAACCATTAAAGCTGGTATAGAGGTGATATTTTCATTCCATCAGCCATTCAACTTGGGATGGATTCAGTCCCTGGTTCTAGATGTGAAAAGACATGTGATAACTCACTGAACTTTACTTGTTATATTTGAGCAAGAAAGACATAAAAATAGTAAAGTATAACAAACACATAACACAGATTTTTTTCTGTAACTGAGTATAAAATATAACCTGGTCTTATGGTGTATGTTATGACCACTGAAAATAGAACTAATTCTCCTCACGCACGTGTACGATGATGATGAAAACACACACATTACAAATATAAAAACATATTTTATAAAGGAACTAGGTGGCACAATGGTTAGTACCTTTAGACCTGGTTTTAATGTAGCCTAGACTGATGAGGAGAAATCTCCTCTTTCTAATCCTCTGCCAGTTCAAAGGTGCTGATGTAAATTGAGTTTTGGCAGTCTCAACCTAGCTCTCAGTTGCTATGGTCACAGTACAAAATTGCACCAAGCTTGGTGCATATTGGTAGTAAATTGACACACTCACTCCAAGAGGCCATAAACACGATTGGTGTGCGAAGTAGAAAAATTTGCACTTCTCTGGGGATGGGGGGAGGCTTTTACAAGGTTGGGGTTAAGGCACATTGTTGGGGCAGTGTACAAGGGGCCTAAATCAGTAATGAATTAAAGTCAGTAATCCATCCTCAGGCTCCTAATGATGACATACGTAAACCTGTTGAATATCACTCTTGTGGTTTATAATGTCAGAAGCCCTCAATTGGATTACTGTCTTGTAATTGACTGAGAGGTATCCAGTATTCTCTGTCATTACCTCTTACCAATCAAACAGAGTATTGTAAACACCAAGGGGATGAAATTCCTGCTGTCAATAATATAGCAAATACAAAATGCCACTTCCCATTTTGTACTTATGTCTACCTTTTCAGTAAGATCAACAACAACAGGAACTTCATTCCCAAGACTTTAAAAAGGAAAATGCCACAAACCGTTCTGATAGAGTAGGTCACAACACTGACAGTTATCATAAACTATTTTGGTTAATCAGTCTTAATAAGGTATTATCAATTATTATATTTGTTCCATTTTCTCGAGAACATTGACAGCAGCCTGCTCACAGATCCTGCAACACTACTTTGTAATCAACAACAACAACAACTTGTATTTATATAGCACCTTTAACGTAGTGAAACGTCCCAAGGCGCTTCACAGGAGTATTATAAGATAAAAAATTTGACACCGAGCCACATAAAGAGAAATTAGGGCAGGTGACCAAAAGCTTGGTCAAAGAGGTAGGTTTTAAGGAGCGTCTTAAAGGAGGCAAGAGAGGAAGCGAGGCGGAGAGGTTTAGGCAGGGAATTCCAGAGCTTAGGGCCTAGGCAACAGAAGGCATGGCCACCAATGGTTGAGCGATTATAATCAGGGATGCTCAAGAGGGCAGAATTAGAGGAGTGCAGATATCTTACGGGGCTGTGGGGCTGAAGGAGATTACAGAGATAGGGAGGGGAGAGGCCATGGAGGGATTTGAAAACAAGGATGAGAATTTTGAAATCAAGGCATTGCTTAACCGGGAGCCAATGTAGGTCAGCGAGCACAGGGGTGATGGGTGAACGTGACTTGGTGCAAGTTAGGACACGGGTAGCCGAGCTAATTTAAATTAATCAGATAATAAAGATTGTGAATGAATGACACAAATTGGTTCTTCCCATAAATTTTCTCTCCTCCCCTCAGAGGAACACCTCATACTTTCTTAGTACCTATTCAGACAGCATTAGCTAAGGTTGCAATCTCCTTGCTGAATCCTGGGTTTGAGTCTGTGTCCTACCACATTGTTCCAGCTTATAAGCATTTGAACTCATAATGCCACCAGGCTTACAAGTTTTATTTTGAATTCTAAAACATGCTAATTGCTATTAAAGCATTCTAAATGTGAGTGCAGTGGAATGAGATATTTTCACTATGAGGAGATGGAAAAATTTGTATCATTTTCATTGAGCGAAATGTAGCCTAGAAATTCCGGCAGTGCCCTTATGCACAAGAATTTCCATCCACCTATCTGTCCTCACCATGACCCCATCCCAAATACCAGGGATGGGGTCATTTACATATTAGAGATGGCCATCTGTGCCAGTACCGGTGCTACTGAGGTGCTCACCCCACGGAGTTGATGGGATTTCAGAACAGCGACTTCCCTGTCTTCATGGTGTGGGGGTGGAGAACAAGCCAATTTGACCGAAGGCTTTAATGCCTCCAGTTCTTCATGGCTTCTACTTTCTCCCTGCTGGGCCCCATATTCAAGTGGCAATTGATTTCTCTTGGTTGACGTTTGAATATAGCATTGTAGGTCCACATAAAGCCTTCTACAGTAAGTATGCCTGCTTCATGCAATGTACTTACCAGAGGCCGTATACATGGCGTAACTGTCAGGATTTGTGGAAGAGCCCATGATTCTGCTAAACATCCCCCCCCTCCCCCTCCACAAAAGTGCCATTGGGACAGAGGGGTGCAAGTGGAAGAAGCATCTCCTCCCACCATTGAACTTTCCTGGTGCAGCAAGGAAGGATCAGAAACATCAATCTTTGGCCTCTCCATTCCCAGAATCCCTACCTTTCACCCCAAAAGGAGCAGAAGTTCTTCTTTTATATTTCAGTACTAGTTTCTTCAGAGAAGGCATTGGTTTTTACCCCATTATACAAGGCTATATATATTTTTTCATTTTGTTAGATCAGAACTCCATGAAGGAAATGTATTGTTAATATCTTTCAGAATATGAAAGTGTCTCTGCACTTTTATGTGTCTTTTCTTTTCTTCAAAGTAACCCGATAATATGCAGTAAAAGGAGTAAAGTACATCCTATTCAATGGATATAATAATTTATGTATATTGTTTAAAAAAATTCTTGGAAGGTTACATTGCTGTGATGTAGCGTGTAAGAGGTACTGATATTTACAGATCAGGAAGATTCCAAGTTCAATCCCTGGTTTATGTTGAGTTAGCTGATCTCAGTCAGGGTTTCCTATCCCTGATTCTTGTCACGTAAAGACAGGATGGAGATTGGTTCTGATGCTCTGCACAGTTGAAAACCTGCCAACTTCACTGTCCAGGCTCGTACATGAAGAATGACAACTGGGCTGAACTACTTCAGAAGCAGTTGCCACCGTCAGGTTATGAGGGGTAACGGAAAACATAAAAAGATGTTTTTTGGACGTCATTTCATTTATGCTATGTCAGCACCAGCAGATACACTTGTATAATCAGCTGAATAGGATGAGAGCTTCAAAACTGATGAAATGGTTTGATTCTTCATTGCTGCTAATATGGGCCCCAAAAATCTGTGGGCCTTTGATCTCAGCGTCAGTGCCGGGTTTGGACTGCTGGGAACCTCCGCTTCTGAACCTGCTGGAATTTCCAGAGTCGGGAGAGGTTCCCACATTATAATAATCCTAAAGGGGGCCGGCACCACTACAACGCATCTCTGGCGCCTGCCAATTGGGGGATGCTGGTAATTCCAATGGAGGCTGCCCATGCAGGGACCCCCAGAAACATGATGCATGTACCCCATTGGCACTCTTTATAAGGAAGCTGAAAAAATCTTGAAGAATTTTAAAATTCTTTGAGGGTCTCCAGGCTGCAACTCAGGCCTGGAGCCCAAGGTGGGCTTTACATATGTTGGCCAGCAGGCAGTACCCTTTCCCACTTGGCATATCAGCCTGTCAGTGGCATCCCAGGCTGAGGCCAAAGAAACTACTGGCCTGGCAGTCCCCTCCCCCAGCCACGACCCCACTGATATGGGTGGTGTTGTTTGGGGCAGACGGAGGTTCTGCCACACTCCTGCTGGATTTACAGCAGATGTGCTTTGGAAAGGCTGCAATTTTTTGGCCCCATGGCATTTGGCTTATTTTGAATGCTTTATATTTTGTAGCATAAAAAGACATTTCAAACACATATATGTTTGATAAATTCCATTTAAAATCTTCATCCTAAAGCTGGTTGGTGTCATTGTTGCATTCGCAGCATCACAAGATAATTGCAGATGAAAAAGGCCATTTAGTCCATTTTAGTTCATCCCTCCAGAAAGATCTGAAAGTTCCTCTCATTGCGGCATTAGATTGTTTCTTAAATGATTCTAAGATTTTTGCCTCCACTACTCTATCCAGAAGTCCATTCAACATATTGATCACTCTTTGTGTGAAGAATTTCCTGATTACAGTCCTAAATTTACCTTTTATTAGTTTGAACCCATTCCCCCTGTCCTATTCTCACAGTTTAGTTCACAGTAATTTTCCAGATTTACCTTTACCATACCGTTAACTATCCTACGTATCTTTATAAGATTATTTTTCAGGCACCTTCTTTCTAAGCTTAAAAGCCCAAGGGCATAAAATTGTTGGGGTGGGGGAGGGTGCAAATTGGGCAGGTTGCCTGGAATTTGGAGCAAAACCTGGATCTGTGAGGTTTCTGCCCCATTTGGGCTCCACCAAAAATTCCAATCGAGCTCAGACCTTTAACACCAGGGATCTGCCTTGTGGCTCTTCTCTGTACTGCCTCCACCACTTCAACCCAACATCTCTAAACTTGACTGTTTGATCAAATTACATGTCATACAATGTGAAGAATCTCATTCCTCTACTAGATACTGATGTATGGTATTGTGTAACATGGGCACTGTACAAGCAGCATAACTATTGAGCAGAGCTGGGTTAGATCAAGATCACAATAATGACAGACACAAACAGGGACAGTTTACTTACACACAATACTGTTGGTGATAATAGCAGATAAAAGCTTGATATATGCTGTCTAATATTTAATTAAATATTTAATGCCTTTGTTAAAATAGCAGATGAAGGAATTTCTTACAATACGTTCTATGTTTGTGACTAATATTGCACAGCATGATTTCAACCCACTGTTTCCTTATTAAACCAGCACTGGGGTCTGGGAGAGGGACCGTTTGGTTTTGACATGAGTTAAAATAGTTTTTCTTATATTTCTTTTTAGTTTTTCTCACCTGACTTTGTGAGCAGGTCTCTGACCCACCAGATTTTGTTTCAAGAGGAAATTACATTCAGAAGCTCACTGCAGAGATTATTTTACGGTGCTGCTAGGAGTTTTGAATAAAGCTCCAATTTAAGCTGACGAAATAAGGTGAATCCATTTTTGTCTCAGACTCAGTTTTAAAATAAAATATGTGGTCACTCCGGAGAACTTATAGCCTGCTATAGTTTCAACGTGGAAAGTCCAATCGTGGACGGGTGACAAGAGCTGAGAAAGTGAATTTAAACAAGGTATTTTCTCTACTCTGCTGTTGGCAAGTTGGGAGAAAAGTTTGTTGCAATGTCAATTCGCACATGCGCACCGCGCTGCAGCAAATCAGCGGATCGCCCCCCACCACTGCTTGCCGTACTTTGGGAAGTTTGTATTGGAGGGAGCTGCTGCTTGGGTGTGCCGAGTGCGCGAATCAGGAGTAGTTCCAGCATGTGCTGGAGCTGCTGTGGATCAGGGGAGCACTGTCTGGGGCATTGTTTTCCTGAGCGTTGCCTCTAGCAGCCCAGCTTGGAAATTGGTGTTGGGGGTGGGGGGGCTGCGGCTCGAGAGTGGTTGGGCAGAGAGATGGAGACTGGGGGAATGGGAGCTCAGGCAGAGAGATGGAGAAGGGAATGGGGGCTCAGGCAGAGAGATGGAGAAGGGAATGGGGGCTCAGGCAGAGAGATGGAGAAGGGAATGGGGGCTCAGGCAGAGAGATGGAGACTGGGAATGGGGGCTCGAGGAAAGAGATGGAGACTGGGGAATGAGGGCTTGGGGAGAGAGATGGAGGCTGGGGAATGGGGGCTTAGGGAATGAGGGAGATGGGATGGGAGGTTGGGGAGAGAAGGGGCTAGAGAATAGGTGAACGAAGGGGACTGGGGGGGTCAGAGGATTGGGGCTCAAGCTGGCGGGGGAAGAAAGGAGCAAGGATGGGCGTAGGACCAGCATTTTCTGCAGTGCTGGGAGCAACACCACCAAGCTGGTGAGTGGGAGCAGCACTGAGAGAGCAGCAGCCAGTAAAGGGGTAAGTGAAACCTGGGGGCCTTACTGTGGGTAAACAGTTAAAGATTGTTCTCATTGGTGGCTGAATGGGGAACAAGGGGATGGAGACCAAGGATTCTCACTGGAGGAACCAAGGGGGAGGGTGGAGGAAGGTTCTTGAAATGTGGGCTATTATACCGTGGGATCCTTCACCACATGTGGCTATTGAGGTAGAGATTAAGGCCGTGAAATTCAGCCCGTTTGTGCTGGTTGTTAAGGCTGGTTTGGATGAAAAAATGGCGGCCACCTCGCTTCCGCCCACTTCCGGCGTGGAACGTGGCGGCCGCCATTTTGAGCAGGTTGGCAGAGCTGCCATTGCCTGCGTTCACTGCAAATATGGAAATTAGTCAGATTGTGACATCAATCAGCGTGCAACACTGAATTGACATACAACCTACTATTTTGGACATCGCTGCTCCTTTTAATGCCCTCCCTAAAGCACGCACAGCAGCGCTTCTTAAAGTGACTCATGCAACTTTCAGGTAAGTTTAGATTTTTGCTTTTGGACTGGTTTCTTTACATTTCATTGGAGTAGTGGCTTGGTGTAATACATTTAAAAAGTTGTTAAAGTGTGCAGGGAGTGCAGGGATGTTACAAGGCTTTGGCTCTTAAAGGAAGGCCTCTGAGACACCACTTGCTCCCAGTCCTGGGGGCTCTAGTTGCAGTCTCCCTTGGGCTGCAGCATGATATGAAGATGGAGCAGAGGCAGCAAAGGGGATAAGCTGCTCCCAGAGGGAGGAGGAGGAGGACTAGGTGGAGGAGGAAGAGGAAGAAGCAGAAGATAAAGAAGCAGAAGAGGAAAAAGCAGAAGAGGAGGAAGCATCAGAGGAGGAAGTGGAAGGAAGGAGGCAACCCAGACAGCCCCTTTCTGGCCGGGATATCTGGGATCGAATCATCTGCCTGTGGTACTAGTGAACACAATCCCAATTCTCCTTTCAAATTTTGTCCCACACCTTACCTTCCCTCTGTTACTGACTATCACAGCGTCCTCTTGGCCACAATGCTGAAATAAAAGCCACCAAAAAGCAAACTTTCTAATCCAACTTTATCCATAGATGCATCTAATATTACATCAAAGAATCAACCAATCACCCTTGTGCATTCCCTTAGTGAGCGTCTTGCATGTGCCTTTGCCTATCCTAGTGATATTACACAGTGCTACCCCAGTGGCTGCAGCATGGCTGGTGGAGGGCTTCTGACTTTCAGTGGGGGAGACTGCAGATGGCCTTGCAGGACGATCTCGAGGAGCTGGTGGCTGGGAGTGTCAAATCGAGTGACAGTGTTTCCTCTTCTTCTTCTTCACTCTCCTCTCCCTCTTCTTGGTCAGGCTGGATTTCTTGGGTGTGTGAAACGAGGAAGGCACAAGGGTAGGGTTGTGGTGAGGGGAGGATGGTAAAGCAAGAGGTGCATGCTTACACCATGTGCAGCTTTTAAATCAGAAGATGAGGGGGAAGTGGGATGTGATAACAACAACAACAACAACTTGTGTGGTAACACAATACAGCTTCCTGTGACTCGAACTTTATTGCATCACTTCCTGTGATTAGTCCAGGATAAATACTGGACTGATCAGTTGGATCCTGGAGAGGCATAGAGTAAGACCTCTTTTGTATGTAGCACCTTTTTAGTTGATTAAAGCTTACTTTAAGTTCACCACGCGTAAGGCTCATTCTTACGACAATTTAATCAACTTTGGAAAACTTCGCACTCAAACTTTTTGGACGAACTCGGAATTAAGGATCCAGGGAATCACCCATCATGGAAAACATCCTTAAACCATCGCGTCTTGACTTGGACCCAAACACCCCAGCAGCCGGTAAGGTGTGGAAACACTGGTATCGCACGTTTGACAATTTTCTTGAATATTGCAAGGCTGATGATGACTCAAAGTTGCGGATACTCATCAACTGTGTCACCCCGAATGTATTTCAGTATGTGGAGAAATGGGGCAGTTACGAGGAGGCAATTCGGACGCTTAAGAGACTATATACTAAGACACCGAATGAGGTCTATGCCAGACATCTACTAGCTACAGCCCAACAAGGGCCGGAGGAATCCATTGATAAATTCCTCCAAGAGCTTCGCAGACTTAGTATGGACTGTAACTTTCAGGCGGCCTCAGCTGAGCTGTACCGTGAAGAAATGATCCGTGATGCTTTCATCTGCGGGCTTGCCTCCCCATTTATACGCCAGCGTCTACTGGAAAGTAAGACACTTGAGCTTCAGAGAGCTTATGACATGGCTTACTCTCTAGATCTGGCAAAAAGAAATGCAGACCTTTATACAGTGCCCAGACCTCGGTCTACTGCCTTAACTACAGTCAGGCAATTTAAGAGGCCACAGGTGAACTCTATTAGGGAGGACTTTATCCCTGACGATCAATCTGATGACTTCACTGATGAAGAGGATGATGACCCCACTGTGGCAGCCTCTTGGCAATCTAGGAAATGCTTCTTTTGTGGTGATGAGTTTCACCCTCGGAAATTCTGCCCTGCTCGCAATGCGTTTTGCAGTCATTGCAACAAAAAGGGTCATTTTGCAAAGGTTTGCCTATCAAGAGCCTCTACGAGGGCTTATCAAGCTAAGTCCTACCGAACTGCCCCGGTAAGGGCCTATCAAGATGTTCCGGCTAACATCTATCGTGCTTCCTCTCGGGTTTCCTCTCGAAGAAACACACCTAGAGTTTCAGCCACTCTTTGTGCAATGACACCAATTACAGCTGCTTGTCCTCAGAACCTATTCCATGCAGCTACAAAAGCATCAATTAATGGACATACTTTAGATGCCTTAATTGACTCAGGTAGCACTGATAGTTTCATTAGGGAACAGATTGTTGCAGAGTTAAAGCTACATGTTTTCCCATCGGACCAGGCAATTGCGATGGCTCAGTCATCACTTAATACCAGAATTTCTGGCTTTTGTATGGTTGAAATAACACTTAATGGTCACAGGTATCACTCCACCCGGCTTTCGGTGCTCAAGGACTTATGTAGTGATCTTATCTTAGGGCTGGATTTTCAAAAGCAGCATAAGAAGCTCACCATTGAGTTCGGCGGAGCCAAACCTGAACTCACTATTTCTAATATACTACCTCGATTACCGTTCTGTGCATTGTCAGCAGCTTCACTGGATGAACCCTCACTGTTTACCAGTATCCCTCCTCGATGCAAACCGATTATAACAAAGTCACGACGTTTCAGTCAGGAAGACCAGTCTTTTATTGCGGCTGAGATTTCTCGGCTTTTAGCAGAGGATATCATCGAGCCTTGTTCGTCGCCATGGCGCGCCCAGGTCGTTATTGTTAAGAACCCTCTACAACCTCACAAGAAACGGCTGTGCATTGACTATTCACAGACCATCAATCAATATACGGACTTGGACGCATACCCATTGCCGCGCATTGATGATATGGTTAATAAACTGGCTGAGTACACGGTGTTCTCAACATATGATCTGAAAAGTGCCTATCATCAGGTACCCTTGAAGGTCTCAGACAAGCAGTATACGGCCTTTGAAGCCAATGGACGGCTGTATCAATTTCGTCGCCTCCTCTTTGGGGTCACTAATGGAGTGGCTGTCTTCCAGCGAGCAATGGATGACCTGGTCAAACAGGAAGACTTGAAGGATACGTTTCCTTATCTGGACAATATTACTGTCGCAGGTCGCAATCAGCGGGAACATGACGCCAATCTCCAACGATTTTGGGATGCACTCCAGCACCGTAATTTGACATTAAATGCAGCTAAATCCATTGAGTCACAACCAACCATCAACATCCTTGGCTATTGTGTGGGCAATGGCATCATTAAACCTGACCCTGAAAGGCTTCGCCCACTCCAAGAACTCCCGTCACCTAAGAATCCGGCCTCCTTGCGCCGGGCCCTCGGCCTGTTTGCATACTATGCTAAATGGATTCCTAACTTCTCGGACCGAATCCAACCTCTACTGAAGGCCAGCACATTCCCACTAGACACAGCGGCTGTTGCAGCCTTTAACCTCCTGAAAAAACAGTTGGAGAAAGCGGCTCTTCACTCCATCGATGAGAGTCTTCCTTTTGTTGTTGAGTGTGATGCCTCGGAGGTGGCGATCTCGGCCACTCTGAATCAGGAAGGTCGTCCGGTGGCATTTTTGTCCAGGACTTTTCAAGGGGCTGAGCTACATTATCCTCCAGTCGAGAAAGAAGCTACAGCCATCATAGAGGCAGTACGGAAGTGGAGTCATCTCCTAGCTCGCCAGCACTTTACCTTAATCACGGACCAGCGATCGGTCGCCTTCATGCTCGATAATCGAAAACGGACCAAAATTAAAAATAATAAAATCCAGCTTTGGCGGCTGGAATTGGCCTCTTTTGGTTACACCATCCACTATCGACCTGGCAAGGAGAATGTGGCTCCGGATACCCTCACACGAGCATTCTGCTCCGCCATGGCACCCTCTATGCTCGTAGACATCCATGATGGGTTATGTCATCCGGGCGTTACTCGCATGCTACACTTCGTGCGGTCCCGAAATCTCCCATTCTCTACCGGGGATGTAAAGAAGATGTGCTCGGACTGCAGAGTCTGTGCGGAATTGAAACCTCAGTTTTTCCACCCCTCGGGTGGTATACTCATACGTGCGACCCAGCCAATGCAACGGCTTAGCATCGATTTTAAGGGGCCGTTGCCCTCTTCAACTCGCAACACTTATCTATTGACCATGGTCGATGAGTATTTCCGTTTTCCGTTTGCCTTTCCCTGCCCCAATATGCTGACGACCACGGTTATCGGCTGCCTTGAGCAGGTATTTGCTTTCTGTGGCATGGCATCCTATGTTCATTCGGATCGGGGCCCTTCTTTTATGTCAGGAGAACTCAAGGCCTATCTCTCGGAACGGGGTATTGCTGCCAGCAAAACGACGCCTTATCATCCGGTCGGGAATGGGCAAGTCGAGCGTTCTAACGCTATCATCTGGAATGCGGTACGTCTGGCTTTGAGATCTCGGGGCCTACCCAACCAGCAATGGGAAGCAGTACTTCCAGACGCATTACACTCCACACGGTCCCTCCTTTCGACCGCCACAAATACGACGCCTCATGAACGGTTCTTCCGATTTCAGCATCGCTCATCCTATGGGATATCTCTCCCGTCGTGGCTGACTGCACCGGGACCAGTGCTACTCCGAAGATATATCCGGGCGTCTAAGAATGACCCCCTGGTAGATGAGGTTGAGCTCACTGACGTCAACCCTACCTACGCCTATATTCGGTATCCTGACGGTCGGGAATCTACCGTGTCATTGCGGGATCTGGCTCCCTGCCCGCCGAAACATAGAGGGACACCAGGGGATGATATTGTACCAGGCACATCTCTGGGATCGCCAGGTGCCTCTCATCACGATCTGGATCTGACGCCGGCTGGTACCTCACTCCAGCGTGCCGACCTGGGGCAGACTGACTATGAGCCCGTCGGGGCTCGCACGCACAGCCATGATCCACCCCGTACCGTACGCTCGGAAGCGGATCTGCCACAGCCCTGCCCGACACCCGTTCGGGCACCAGTACACAGTCAGGATCGTCCTGACCCCTCACAGAGCGGGCTGGATCACTCGGACTCTGGTCCACGGCCCGCGGCGGGTAAACGGGCTAGGGGCCCTCTACCGCTACGAGAACCCAAACGGGTGCGGCTCTCCCTCGTCCAGCGGCTACGAAATGGAGGGAGCATCCCGGCCTCCTAATCTTTTGGGGGGGGAGAATGTGGTAACACAATACAGCTTCCTGTGACTCGAACTTTATTGCATCACTTCCTGTGAGTAGTCCAGGATAAATACTGGACTGATCAGTTGGATCCTGGAGAGGCATAGAGTAAGACCTCTTTTGTATGTAGCACCTTTTTAGTTGATTAAAGCTTACTTTAAGTTCACCACGCGTAAGGCTCATTCTTACGACAACTTGTATTTATATAGTGCCTTTAACATAGTAAAACGTCCTAACGCTTCAAGTAGGATACCGGCACCTTGTATTCTTTCAGCCCTGCCGCTAACCAAGGGCTCAGCCATGCCCCTGCCAAGAATGGCCTGCATCGTCTCCTCCAAGGGGGTGAGGTAAAGCTAGCAATGTGAGGTGTGCCTTGTGTTTGTTAGAGATTGTTGGTAGGTGAGTGATGGGGGGGGGGGGGGTTGTGCATTGAGCAGTGTGTGAGGCTAGTGGTGCAGTTGGTAGGAGATGGCTTTTGAAGATGCATTCACTGATCTTGACCACTGGTCTGAGGTCATGAAGCTTCTTTGATCACTGGAGCCAGGTCATGGGGGCGACACTGCTGGCAGTGACAGCCTCAGTGATGTGGTTCCACATCCTTCTTTCTGGAGGGCCTCTTGGCCCCTGTGGATAGAGGACCTCTCTTGCAGGGTTGACCCCCTGCACAAAGCTGGAGTGCTGCATGCGAGACCCTGGGTGCCCCTTCCCTGGCTTGCTGAACCATCTGAGTTAGTGCTGAAGCACTTGTGCCTTCCTCATTTCACACACCCAAGAAATGCAGCCTGCCCAGCCAGTGCTTGACCAAGAAGAGGAAGAAGAAGAAGAAACACCGTCACTCGATTTCACACTTCCAGCCACCAGCTCCTCAATGTCGACCAGTAAGGCCATCTGCAGTCTCCCCCACTGAAAGTCAGCAGCCTTTCACCAGCCATGCTGCAGCTACTGGGGTAGCACTGCATGGCATCAGTAGGATAGGCAAAGGCACACACAAGACAGTCACTAAGAGAATGCATAAGGGTGATTAGTTGATTTTTTGATGCCATATTGGATGGAAAGTTTGCTTTGTGGTGGCTTATATTTCAGCATTGTGGCCAAGAGGATGCCGTGATCATTGGTAACAGAGGGAAGGTAAGGTGTGGGACAAATGTTGAAATTGGGAATTGGGGCTGTGGTCACTGCTACCGGATATCCCGGCCAGAAAGTGGCTGCCTGGGTTGCATCCTTCCTTCTACTTCCTCCTCTTCTGCTTCCTCCTTCTGCATCTTCCTCTTCTGCATCTTCCTCTTCTGTGTCTTCCTCTTCTGCACCTTCCTCTTCTGCTTCCTCCTCTTGCACTTCCTCCTCTTCTGCGTCTTCCTCTTCTCTCTGCGAGCGGATGCTGGGAATCTGAAATAAAAGCATAAAATGCTGGAAATACTCAGCAGGTCAGGCAGCATCTCGACCTGAGACATGAACTCTGTTTCTCTCTCCACGGATGCTGCCTGACCTGCTGAGTATTTCCAGCATTTTCTGTCTTCTTAGAGGCCTTTCTTTACCATCCGAGGCCTTGCATGTGTCCAGCAGCACTCCCTGCACAATTAAAAAACTTTTAACATGTATTACACCAAGCCACTACTTCAACAAAATACAAAAAATCCAGTCCAAAATGTTTAATACAAACTTACCTGAAAGATGTTTGTGTCCGTTTAAGAAGGGCTGACAGTGTCTTTGTCAGTCTGCTGCACGCTCGCTTTTCAGAGCGAGCTTAGGACCCAGTGCTAAACTCAGCGCTAAGGTCGAAGTTCGCTGAGTGTGATATTAAGTCAGCATGTCACGCTCTCCATATTTGCATCTCCAGGGCCAGCGCAAAATTGCGGCCGGCGAGTCCCGTGCCAGAGAGGGGCGTTCGATGTTGCGGCCGCCATTTTTCACCAGGATTGTGGTGCTAACTGGTGGTGGTAAGGTAGGCAATTTCTGGGCCTAGGTCACTGAATTCTAGATTTTCTTGATCAGATTGATCAAAGCAGAGCCCACTTTTGTGAAGGTTTAATGTAATGCATATGCGAATGTTATTTATACATTTTCTTGCAATGCTAGATACTGGAATCGAAAAAACTAGGGTAATCCTTGAAATACTGTGGAATTGCCTCTTGGGGTGACTGTTTTCTGTGTTGCTTCTAAAATCGCTTTCTGATGATAATCAGGGGTAAAGTACAGCACTTAAAATCCACAGCTCCCATCGATAGCCTTGTGACACTGAGAGTACAGGATAACTGCTATTTTCCTAATAATCTTCATTCTTATGCCAATATTAATTCAATAATTCATTAATTTGTTGCTGGATATAAGTAAATAAACAAATAAATTAGGTTGCAATTCCCGCAGGAATCAATAAGCAAACTGAATTCTTAACCAACCATTGGCCGCATGGCTCCCAATCCACCACTATGCTTGCTGTGGTGAATTCTAATTATTTTTCCAGCAAATTGTGGCGTAAATTTGCCACTGGAAGATCAAGGAGCTCAGCACACTAACTTATGGCGTTCGTTGCCAATATCGCTATTGCAGCAAATTCCAGCCAAATGATTAACTATGGCTCAACAATTGCCTTTTACAAATTTGAGTACTGTGTGCAGTTTTGGGCACCCCATGATAGAAAGGACATTAAAGCTATAGAGCGAGTACAGTATAGGTTCACCAGGATGATGCTAGGGATGAGACACCATTATTTGGAAGAGAAATTTGAGATACTGAGGCTATTTTCACTAGAACAGAGATGGCTGAGAGGAGATTTAACTGAGATTTGTAAATTGTGATGGGCTTTGATAGAGTGAAGAGAAAAAAGACTACTTCCTCTGGTTGGAGAGTCAGGCAAAATTGCCACTAAGAGGGTGAAGAGGGAGGTTAGCAGAAATTTCTTTATGCAGAGATTGCTATCGAGTGACTATCTACCAGATTGTGAATGAGTGTGGATTTCAGGTGAGTTCAGATTTGGTCTTGGTTATGATGCCTCAGTGCTGATGTTCACTGTCTAAATTTGCAGAGAAGAATGGTCATTTAGGTGAGGTGTTAGAAGGCTGTTGGCAGCCATGAAATCACCTGTAAGTCAGCATGATCAGGAGGGGAGAAAATCAGAAAATAATTTGAAATAAAAAACAAGATTAATACCCTGTTTATTGCAGCATTGGGGAGCTGAACAAACACATGATCTGACTTCTGTTTGCCACTATAGCAGGATTGTATTTAGTCTGACTATTTGAAAATCATCTTTTTGGATTCATCACTATCACCCTCCAACTGGTCAAACTGTCCCACACTAAGGCCTCAGATATACAGAGCTGCCTTTGAAAGCATCTGTCTTATAAATTAGAAAGGAAGTTTAATCTTCACGTGGCAGTTTAACAGCTTTGAGAAATATTTTAAAGCAAAAATTCAGTTGACAAAAAAATATTTACAGTGCCTTCAGAACTTGATAGATTTCGATCTGCTATATAATTAAAAAATACTGATTTGTTTCTGTTTTGTTCCATTTCTTTCTAAGATTATTTTCCTCCCTCATTCCTACCCATGCATTGGCTGAAATGAAGAGGTTAGCTAAGAGTCCTGCTCCGAAGCCAATGCTGGATGTTGGGGGATGTGCAACACTGGTTCACAGTGACTTGCCCGCCAGCTTCCTCTCCCTTTCCGTGGGGAAGTATCCAGCTTCCACCCATGCCCTTGTCTAATGGCACAGTTAGAATCAGAAACATGCTGTGTGGAAAACTGCAGGTGCAACTCTGTGTTCTGTCTTTTCATGACACTACACATGGGATCAGTAATGCAGTCCGTTAGCATGCTGCCAGTCATTTTACAGTACAACCTTCCAATCCAGGCTGACAGCAAACCATATGTTACACCCACTCTTTAAAATAGTTGTTGGACGGAAAATAACTGTGCTCGTTACATAATTTTTTCCCTTCGATTTTTAGTTTAAAGTTTAACAATTTTGTTTCTGGAGTGCAAAGGAGAAAAATTTAAACAGATTTGTAAACAACATTGATACAATGTTAGGACAGAGTATGTGACATTGAACCTGTGGCATTAATTTATGACTAACTGGCATCCATTTTGAAAATTTTAAAGAAGTACTACAAGGTCATAGAGTCATAGGGGGAAAAATTCAGTTGGAGGGCGCTAACGGGGCGCAAAGCAACTAGCGCCTGGCGCGGCGCCGCTAATGCCTCCCGTGGGAGGTTAGTGGCGGCGGTAACCGTTAGCGCCCTGTGGTGCTGCGCTGCTGGCGATGACGTCATCACCGTGCACAGCGCCCCGCTCGCGCCCCAGCTGCGATCTTCGGTAGCGTCCCCTGACTTACCGCTAGACGCTATGTCCGCCAGGGTCAGGGGGGTCTACCTGTGGCCGGGGCGGCGCAAATTAAAGGGAAGGTGCCGGGCGGCCATTTTTGTTGCTGGCTGCCTGCCAGCACCTGCCCGCTTTGCTGTCCCCGGCCTTCTGTGCAGCCCCCCTGCGGAGTGCCGGCTGCGCTCTGTGAGCCCGGCACTTCTCTTGAGTGCCGGGCTCTTTTGCCGGCACTCCAATCCCTGGTGGCCCAGCTGGGCCCCGGGTTGCGCTGCGCAAGGCCCCTCCCCTTTAATAAGGAGAGGAAGGCCTGCAGTACCGTGGTGCAACGTGCCGCAGGGCATGGCGCTGTGGCACTTAGCGCCGTGATATTTACTCGCAGGGCCCCAAGAGGGAGGCGGGGCGCTTCCAGTAGCGCCGCGCCTCCCTCTTGGGGCGCTACCGGTGAATTTCGGGCGTGGGGGCGTTAAATTTTTCGGGGCGCTAAAAGTAGCGCCCCGGTGAAGTTAGCGCCCCAAAGGGGATCCGACCCAGTTTTTCCCCCATAGAGTCATAATGGCACAGAAGGAGGCCATTCGGCCCATCTAGTCCGTGCTGGCTCTCTGTAGAGCAATCCAGTCAGTCCCATTCCCCCGCTCTATCCCTGTAGCCCTGCAAGTTTATTTCCCTCAAGTGCCTATTCAGCCTCCCCTTGAAAACATTGAGTGTCTCCGCTTCCACCACTTCCCTCGGCAGCGAGTTCCAGGTCCTCACCACTCGCTGCGTAAAAAACTTCTTCCTCTCATCCACCCTGTATCTCTTGCCCAAAACCTTCAATCTGTGTCCCCTAGTCCATGAACCATCAACTAGTGGGAACTGCCTTTCCCCGTCTAGCCTATCCAAACCCGTCATAATCTTGTACACCTCTATCAAATCACCCCTCAACCTCCTTTGCTCTAATGAAAACAAATCCAGCTTATCCATCCTGTCCTTGTAGCTAAGATCCTCCATCCCCGGAACCGTTCTGGTAAATCTCCTCTGCACCCTCTCAAGTGCCTTCACATCCTTCCTAAAGTGTGGTGACCAGAACTGGATGCAATACTCCAGTTGTGGCCTAACCAGCGCTTTATAAAGATTCAGCATAACTTCTCTACTTTTGTACTCAATACCTCTATTTATGAAGCCCAAGATCCCATATGCTTTGCTAACCACTCTCTCAATATGTCCTGCCACCTTCAGGGACCTATGCACATTAACTCCCAGGTCCCTCTGTCCCTGCACACTCTCTAAAACTGTGCCATTAAGTGTATATTGCCTCTCCCTGTTCCTTCTGCCAAAATGCATCACTTCACACTTCTCTGTATTAAATTCCATTTGCCACTTGTCTGCCCATTCTTCTTGCCTTTCTATGTCCTGTTGCAGTCGATTGGTATCATCCTCACGGTTTGCCACACCCCCACGTTTGGTGTCATCAGCAAATTTAGAAATTTTACTCTGTATTCCAATATCCAGGTCATTTATATATATCAAAAAAAGCAGTGGCCCCAGCACTGACCCTTGGGGAACACCACTGTCTACCATCCTCCAGTCTGAAAAACAGCCATTTACCACAACTCGCTGTTTTCTGTGCTTAAGCCAATTCCTTATCCAAGCTGCCACTGACCCACCTATTTCATGAGCCTCAATTTTGTTAACCAGCCTTCCATGTGGTACTTTGTCAAATGCCTTCTGAAATCCATGTAGACAACTTGCATTCCCTTCATCAATCCTCCCTGTTACTTCATCAGAAAACTCAATTAGATTAGTCAAACACGATCTGCCTTTTACAAATCCATGTTGGCTCTCCTTAATTAGCTTAAACCTCTCCAAGTGCCTGTTAATTTTTTCCTTGCTTATTGTTTCGAAAACTTTACCTACCACTGATGTTAAACTGACTGGCCTGTAGTTACTAGGATTGTCCTTGCACCCTTTCTTGAACAATTTGCCACTTTCCAATCCTCAGGCACCTCCCTGCATCTAGGGAAGATTGGAAAATTATGGCAAGCCCTTCTGCTATCTCCTCCCCCCATTACCTTCGCAACCTGGGATGCAAGCCATCTGGACCAGGTGACTTATCCACTCTAAGCATACCCAGTCTTTCTAGAACATCCTGTCTATCAATTTTCACCCCAAACATTGCTTCTACCTTTTCCACTTCTACTGGTATTTTGTCAGTATCCACCTCCTTAGTAAATACCAATACAAAGTACTCATTGAGTATTCTAGCCTTACCCTGCGCCTCTAAGCATATATCACCTTCTTTGTCCCTAATAGGCCCCATCCCGCCTCTCTGGATTACTACCTGAGCCATGAGCAAATTTGGCTAGGGTAAATAAAATCAGGGAGTTGAATGCGTGGCTCAAAGACTGGTGTGGGAAAAATGGGTTTTGCTTCTTGGAACACTGGTGCCAGTACTGGGGCAGGAGAGAGCTGTTCCGTTGGGACGGACTTCACTTGGTCAGTGCTGGGACTAGTGTCCTGGCGAATCGAATAACTAGGGCTGTGGAGAGGGCTTTAAACTAATTAGTGGGGGGGAGGTTTCAAGAGAGCAAAAAATAAAAATGACAACAGAGAGGGTCATAGACATACGATAGCAAAATACTGCAGATGCTGGAAATCCGAAATAACAACAGAAAACGCTGGAAAAACTCAGCAGGCCAGGCAGCATCCGTGGAGAGAGAAAGAGAGTTGACGTAGGTAGCAGTAGGGGAATCACAAATCAGAGCGTGGCAGGAAGGGACAGAGTGTGTGGAGTAAAAGGTAAAGTGGTAAAAAGTGAAAAAGCAGGAACTAAGTGCCACAAAGCATATTTGAAAGTTCTCTATCTGAATGCACGTAGCATTCGTAACAAAATAGACGAGTTAATGGCACAAATAACTACATATGGTTATGATATTGTGGCCATTACAGAAACATGGCTGCAGGGTGACAATGCCTGGGAATTAAACATACCAGGTTATTTAACGATCAGGAAGGACAGGCAGGAAGGAAGGGGAGGTGGGGTGGCTATGTTAATAAAGGAAGGAATCACTGTAATACAGAGTAATGATATTGGGTCAAAAAATCATGATAATGAAACAGTTTGGGTGGAGATAAGGAATAATAAGGGGAAAAAAACACTAGTGGGCGTAGTCTATAGGCCTCCGAACAGTTGCAACTCTGTTGGACGGAGTATCAATCAGGAAATAGTTGA
Source organism: Squalus acanthias (assembly GCA_030390025.1). Taxonomy (NCBI): domain Eukaryota; kingdom Metazoa; phylum Chordata; class Chondrichthyes; order Squaliformes; family Squalidae; genus Squalus; species Squalus acanthias. The sequence continues at coordinate 184,599,184 of CM059425.1, forward strand.
GGCATGTAATAAGGGAACATCTATAATTATGGGGGATTTTAACTATCATATTAATTGGACAAATCAAATGGGGCAGGGCTGCCTTGAGGATGAGTTCATTGAGTGTATTAGGGATGGGTTTCTTGAGCAGTATGTAACTGAACCGACCAGGGGGCAAGCAACCTTAGATCTGGTCCTGTGTAACGAGACAGGATTAATTAAAAATGTCCTAGTAAAGGATCCCCTTGGAATGAGTGACCATAACATGGTTGAATTCCATATTCAATTAGAGGGTGAGAAGGTTGGATCTCAAACAAGAGTGCTAAGCTTGAATAAAGGAGACTATGAAGGTATGCGAGCGGAATTGAGTAGAGTGGATTGGGAAAATAGATTAAAGGGTAAGACGACACATGATCAGTGGTGTACATTCAAGGAGTTATTTTACAACTTCCAAAAAAAATATATTCCACTGAAAAGAAAAGGGTGTAAAAGAAAGGACAGTCATCCGTGGCTAAGTAAAGAAATTAAGGATAGTATTCGACCAAAAACAAGGGCATATAAGGTAGCAAAATCTAGTGGGAGGACAGAGGATTGGGAAAACTTTAAAAGGCAGCAAAAAATAACAAAAAGATTGATTAAGAAAGGGAAGATAGATTATGAAAGTAAATTAGCAAAAAATATAAAAACAGATAGTAAGAGTTTTTATAGTTATATAAAAAGAAAAAGGGTGGCTAAAGTAAATGTTGGTCCCTTAGAGGATGAGACCGGGAAATTAATGGTGGGAAATATGGAGATGGCAAAAACACTGAATGAATATTTTGTATCAGTCTTTACAGTAGAATATCCCAACACTGGACAAACAGGGGGCTATAGGGGGAGAGGAGCTAAACACGATCAAAATCACTAAGGAAGTGGTACTCGGTAAAATAATGGGGCTCAAGGCGGATAAATCACCTGGACCTGATGGCTTACATCCTAGAGTCTTGAAGGAAGTGGCGGTAGGGATTGTAGATGCATTGGTAATAATTTTTCAAAACTCCCTGGATTCCGCTAAGGTCCCGGCAGACTGGAAAACTGCTAATGTAACACCCTTATTTAAAAAGGGCAGTAGACAGAAGGCTGGTAACTGTAGACCGGTTAGCCTAACATCTGTGGTAGGTAAAATTTTGGAGTCCATTATTAAGGAAACAGTAACAGGACATTTGGATAATCATAATTTAATAGGACAAAGTCAGCATGGTTTTACGAAGGGGAAGTCATGTTTGACAAATTTGCTGGAGTTCTTTGAGGAAGTAACATATAGAGTGGATAAAGGGGAACCAGTGGACGTAGTGTATTTAGACTTCCAAAAGGCATTTGACAAGGTGCCACACAAAAGATTATTGCTTAAGGTAAAAAATCACGGGATTGGGGGTAATATTCTGGCATGGATAGAGGATTGGCTATCTAACAGAAAGCAAAGAGTTGGGATAAATGGTTCATTCTCAGACTGGCAATCAGTAACTAGTGGTGTTCCACAGGGGTCAGTGCTGGGTCCCCAACTCTTTACAATCTATATTAATGATTTGGAGGAAGGGACCAAGTGTAACATATCAAAATTTGCAGATGATACAAAGATGGGAGGGAAAGTAGTGAGTGAGGAGGACATAAAAAACCTGCAAGGGGACATAGACAGGCTAAGTAAGTGGGCAGAGATTTGGCAGATGGAATACAACACTGGAAAGTGTGTGGTGATGCACTTTGGCAGGAAAAATCCTAGAGCAATTTATTATCTTAATGGCAAGAAACTGGAGAGTACTGAAGTGCAAAGGGATCTGGGGGTCCTGGTGCACGAAACTCAAAAGGTTAGTATGCAGGTGCAGCAAGTGATTAAGAAGGCAAATGGAATGTTGGCTTTCATTGCTAGGGGGATAGAATATAAAAATAGGGAGGTATTGCTTCAGTTGTACAAGGTATTGGTGAGACCGCACCTGGAATACTGCATACTGTTTTGGTGTCCTTACTTAAGGAAAGACATCCTTGCTCTCGAGGCAGTGCAAAAAAGGTTCACTCGGTTAATCCCGGGGATGAGGGGGTGGTCATATGAGGAGAGGTTGTGTAGATTGGGACTCTACTCATTGGAGTTCAGAAGAATGAGAGGCGATCTTATTGAAACATATAAGATTGTGAAGGGGTTGGATCGGGTGGATGCGGGGAGGATGTTCCCGATGACGGGTGAGACTAGAACTAGGGGACATAGTCTTAGAATAAGGGGCTGCACTTTCAAAACTGAGATGAGGAGGAACTATTTCACTCAGAGGGTGGTAGGTCCATGGAATATGCTGCCACAAAAATCTTACTACCTGCTTACTGTGTACATGCCGGTAGAAGATTTTTGGGTTCCCTTTTATGTTAACCACCATTCTACTCTCATATTCTCTCTTTGCCAATCTTAATTTCATCTTCACTTCCCCTCTCAACTGATTGTATTTGGTCTGGTTCTCCCTTGGAGAATTCACCTGACATTCATTATACACCCTCTTTTTTTGTTTCATCATCTTCTCAATCTCCCTCGTCATCCAAGGAGCCCTTGCTTTGGTTCCCTTACCCTTCCCTCTTGTTGGAATGATCCTAGCCTGTACTTGGAACATCTCCTCCTTAACGATCACCCATTGTTCCATTACAGTTTTTCCTGTCAGTCTTTGGTTCCATTTTACCCTGGCTAGATCCTTTCACATCCCATTGAAGTTAGCCCTATTCCAGTTTAGAAGTTCCACTCTAGATTGTTCCTTGCTCCTCTCCATTGCTAATCTAAATCTTATGATACGATGATCACTCGTACCCAAGTGTTCCCCCATAGACACTTGGTCAACCTGGCCCACCTCATTCCCCAGCACCAGATCCAGCAATGCCTCCTACCTAGTTGGGCCAAGAACATACTGGTCAAGGAAATTCTCCTGAACACATTTCAGAAATTCCTCCCCCTCCTTTCCCTTTATCCTAGCATTATCCCAATCAATATTTGGGTAATTAAAGTCCCCCAATATCACCACTCTATAGCTCTTGCATGCCTCTGCGATTTCCCTGCAGATTTGCTCCTCTACCTCCCTCTCACTATTTGGAGGCCTGTAGAATACCCCCAATAGCGTGATCATACCCTTTTTGCTCCTCAACTCTAAACAAATGGATTCTGTCCTTGTCCCCTCAAGAACATCCTCCCTTTCCAACACTACAATGTCTTCCTTAATCAGCACTGCCACCCCACCTCCCTTTTTTCTTTCCCTATCTTTTCTGACCACCTTGTACCCTTGAATATTAAGTGCCCAATCCTCACCATTTTTAAGCTATGTTTCTGTTATTGCCACAGCATCATATTGCCACATGGCTAATTGTGCTTGTAGCTCACCAACCTTATTCACCACACTTTGTGCGTTTATGTACATGCATTCTAAACCCATTTTTAAATTTTTCATAGTCTTTCTTAGTCTGCAAGTTTATTCCGTATAACTTCCTGCATCAGCGTTTGAGACCAGAGTGAGCTTTAGGATTTCAGAGAACTCCAGCAAGGTTACTGATGAGGGCCCTCCAAACCCAGCCTACCCCTTTCCCTTCTATAATTCTTTTTTTTTACTCCATCCAACACAACTACTCAAACAGCATTTATATATTGTTACCATCCTTTACACAGATTTGGCTTACTGCTATCACATCTTATTTAAATAGCATGATCCATAGCAGAGTATTTGAAGGCCACAAGTAAGAAGCTTTCAACTTTAGCAGGGGATGTACAATGAGTGATATTGGCTCGGCCACCCGTTACATGCCCCATATGACTTTCTATTGACTTCAGTAGAAAGGAAAATTGGATGGTGGGTGGTGGTGGGGGGGGGCGGGGGGGGGGCTGTAGAACAGGCGGCCAATCCAATATCACCCTTTTTATGCCCATGCCGAAGGGCTCCATGGGTTAAATTATGAGGAGCGATTACATAAACTAAGCTTATATTCCCTGGAATATAGAAGGTTAAGGGATGATTTAATTGAGGTTTTTAGAATTTTGAAAGGAATTGATAGGGTAGATAAAGAGAAACTTTCTCCGCTGGTGGGGGAGTCTAGGACAAGGGGACATAACCTTAAATTCAGAGCCAGGCATTTCAGGAGAGAAGTTTGGAAACATTTCTTCACGCCAAGCGTGGTAGAAGTGTGGAACTCTCTCCCACAGAAAGCAGTAGATGCTTTTAATAATTTTAAATCTGAGATTGATAGCATTTTGCTAGCCAAGGGTATTAGGGAATATGGAGCCAAGGTGGGTGGATGGAGTTAACATACAGATCAGCCATGATCTTATTGAATGGCAGAACAGTCTCGAGAGACTGACTGGCCTACTCCTGTTCACATTTTCCTATTTCCACGGTGGCATAGTGGTTAGCACTGTTGCCTCACAGCGCCAGGGACCCGGGTTCGAATCCGGCCTCGGGTGACTGTCTGGAGTTTGCACATTCTCCCCGTGTCTGCGTGGGTTTCCTCCGGGTGCTCCGGTTTCCTCCCACAGTCCAAAGATGTGCGGGTTAGGTTGATTTGGCTATGATAAATTGACCCTTAGTGTTAGGGGGATTAAATACGTGGGGTTACGGGGATAAGGTGGGATATGTGTCGGTGCAGGCTCGATGGGCCGAAATGGCCTCTATCTGCACTGTGGGGATTCTGTGATTCTGTGATTTTTCTATGTTCCTAAGTTGACAGTTCCACCCATAAATTAAATATTAAGCAAAATTATTAAGTCACTATTTGATTCCAATCACAGTAGACACGGGGTAACTTTTATGTTTTAGGTTATTGAACTGGCAAAACTGTCTGTTACTGCTTATGAATTGTATAGAAACTTCTTTGAGCTGTTCAAATTCTAAAATTCACATTCGGCTAACACCACATTTTCTGTAATGGCCCGATTCCATGTAATACGGTGGAAGGTTACCCGCCAGAGTGAAGGAAAAGGTCGCCAGGTGGAGGTGGCTCCTGACTTATCTCCCAAGCTACATTTTGAAGTAGAAGAAGCTGGCCAGCTATACCCAAAAATTATAGACAGTCAAATAGTCAGAAAAGGTCAGTTAGTGAGGGCTCCAAGACATTAAGGGCCTTCCACAGCCATGAGCTTTACAGGTGCCTAAAGGTGACGCTGATTCAGATGGCATTTTATATTCTGCATATGCAGAGTGGTCATTTTTTTAATTTTTCCGAAAAAGTGGGCTCCCAACACCCGTTGATTGAGCTGTTTACCTGTGGCGTCCAACTTGAACATGTTTTGCCTGTGAAATACAAGTATATCATAAAAACTACCAAAATCACTCACTCACTTTGTAGTATTTTGTGTTCATCAAGGCATGAAATACTTTTCTATTTTTGCATCTAGTTCACCATCAAGCATTCTCAAGTCAGCCATAACAGGAAAATGCAGAGTAATACTCTGTTTCAGCACCTAATACTGCTCTATTATTAAAATATCTATTTCCAATCCAATCTATCCAAATGGCCTCTCTGACTCCGACCGCCAATCTAGGGATTTAATTTGCTCTTAGTGTACTGATCGTGTGTTAAAATATTATTAATATTTTCATCCATTTTTGTTAACGCGCTTGCAGGAACACACAGGTATATTCATAGCATATTCTTGGAGCACGCACGGGTTACAACGAATCCACAACTGAACAGCGGGTTATAAAAACCTGCAATAATAGTGCTGAATCATCTTTTAACCCCATTAATAAGCAAGTTTATGCTCTAAATAACATTCATAATGGGGTGGAATTTCCTATGTAATCGGGACGTAAAGCAAACACCTGGCCTAAAAGATCAGGTGTAAGTGTGCTACTTATGTAATTACACTACACCCGAATTTCCTCACTCTCTTATGCCTGTCAATCAATCCCTGCACTGGAGCGCATCTTGGCTCATTATAATGGCTCTGCCCCCATGCCAAAGAGCCGTACACATGAACTTCCTGCACTTATGTTGCTTCAAATGGGTGTAAATTTAAGCCCAGAATTTTAGGCGCAACAGGAAATAAAATCATTTTTCCAGTGTCATTTTTTTTTTCAGGCCTTGATTTCCATTTGTTTACACCCATTTTTAAGTTTTGGTGTATGTTAATGAGATTGGTAGGAAATTTGCCTGTAAATAGACATCAATAAAATGGGAGCACAAATAGGCATAATTTCAGGTGTAACTTCCCGATTATGTCCCCACATGAAATTCCACCCCAATATTAATCCAACTGCAGGGTGTTCAAATTGGAGTGCTGGAAAAGGGAGCAGAGTAAGGTAACGAAAATTACATCTTATTGATGATTATTGTGGACGGCAAAATGGAGAAATGCCCTCAATGAGTGGGAAGTACAGCCCACCTATAAAGAACGGGTCCATTAGGCATCAGGAAATCGAGTGAGAGGTCAACATGGTCTCCACAACATTGTGGAGGGATGGCAAAAAGGAGGAGTCTCATTTGAAGAACAGTCTGAAGGTAAGCAATAAGGATCATTGTCAATAATCTCACAGTGCTATATCTGGGTATGACTTTCAATTATTTTGCATTGCTATATATGGGTATGAGTAACAATTATCTTACATTGGTGCTAATGTCTATCCAAGGAGGTTGCAGGCGTCAACCGTATTTGTCTAAATAATTTCATACGAGAGTACTGTTAACACAAATTTACTTAATAACTTGTTGGAACTGAAGCACACACAAGAGGTAATGAGGATACTTCTGAAAATAGACCTACTTACTATCAGTTGAGAAAGATTATTCACTAACTAACCTTAGGCACAGATAGAACTGCCAAAATTATTCACTTTGAATGAAAGAAAGAAAGACTTGCATTTATGTAGCCCCTTTCATGACCACCGGATGTCCCAAAGTGCTTTACAGTCAATTAAGTACTTTTGAAGTGTAGTCACTGTTGTAATGTAGGAAACTTTGCTCTTCCATCATCTGCTAATATTTTACATTTCATATTACTGGGTGTGGCAATATATGCATTGTTGTGCAATCTTTGCATCTGTCTACAAAATTACATCTCAAACAGTGCATGTGGTTCCTTTCCTTCAATAGGTGGCACTATGCCAGGAATGGCATTGCATGGTTTGCTACAAGCAGGCTATTATAATAGTTACATATTGGGAAACCATACAGAGCCTGGGGGATGCTGAATTATGTGGAGACAGTAACGTGCTTGGTTTGTACAATGATAATCATATACATTCACTGGGACAATAATTTTCACTTTTGTCAGAATTAAATCAGCGTTCAAAAAGGGAGTATGAAAAGAAATTTGCAAGGGATATCAAAATCAACACAAATTTTTATTTACAATTATATTAGGAAAAAGAGGGAGGTCAGGAGCAATGTGGGTCCGTTGAAAACTGATAATGCTGATATTGTAAATGAAAATAAGGAAATGGTGGACATGTTGAATAATTACTTTGCAGCAGTATTTACAGTAGAGGAAGAGGATAGTATGCTGGACATCCCAAGGAAACTAATATTGAATCAGGGACAGGGACTCACTAAAATTAACTTAAGTAAAATAACAGTAATGAAGAAAATAATGGCACTCAAGAGTGACAAATCCCCAGGACCAGATGGTTTCCATCCCAGGGGGGCACTAACGGGGGGAGGGGGGGGCCACAAAGCACCTAGTGCCTGGGCGTGGCGCCACTAATGATTCCCGTGAAATTCAGTGGGACGTTAGCGGTGGTGGTAGCCGGTAGCGCCCCGCGGCGCTGCGCCACCGGCGATGACATCATCGCTGGGCGCAGTGCCCCGCTTGTGCCCCGGCAACAAACATCCCTTGCGCCCCCTGACCTATCGCCGGACGATATGTCCGGCAGGGTCACGGTGGCGTTTTGGCAGCAGCGGCGGCGCAAATTAAAGGGCAGGTGCCGGGTGGCCATTTTTCTTTTGGCCGACTGCCAGCACCTGTTCCTTTTTACCTCTGTATGATGGGAGCTGGCTGCGACCGCGACCGCTCAGCCCAGCACTCCTCTTGAGTGCCGGGCTGTTTTGTTGGCACCCCGCTCCACGGGGGAGGAGGCCTGTAATGACACGGCGCTGTTGCACGTAGCACAGAGAAATTCACTGTTAGCACCCCAAGAAGGAGGGGAAGCACTTTCCAGTAGCACCCCGCCTCCTGCTTGGGGCGCTACTATGGAATTTATGGCGCTGGGGCGCTAACTTTTTCAGGGAGCTAAAATTAGCGCCCCGGCGACGTTAACACCCCAAAGGGGATGCCACCAAATTCTTCCCCCTAAGTATTAAATTACGAGGAGAGATTACATAAATTAGGGTTGTACTCCCTGGAATTTAGAACGTTAAGAGGTGATTTGAACGAAGTTTTCAAGATATTAAGGGGAACTGATAGGATAGATAGAGAGAAACTATTTCCACTGGTTGGGGAGTCCTAGGAGAAGGGAATGAAATTAGGAAACACTTCTACACTCAAAGGGTGGTAGAAGTTTAGAACTCTCTTCTGCAAATGGTAATTGATGCTAGATCAATTGTTAATTTTAAATTGGAGATTGATAGCTTTTTGTTAACCAAAGGTATTAAGGGATATGGGCCAAAGGCGGGTATATGGAATTAAGTCGCAGATCAGCCATGATCTCATTGAATGGCAGAACAGGCTCGAGGGGCTAAATGATCCCATGTTCCTAGAAGCGCAGGGACAGGTAAATGACTGTTAAATTGCTGCCAAAATTTTACCAGCATCTACCCCATGGCAAGTGATTGGAGAACCAACCTAAAACAAACAGGCCCCACAAGCAGGACTGTTTAGAGCTGCAATGCATAAGAGGTAGGTAGCCAACAAAATCACAGGCTGGTCCTAAGGAAACCTGACAAGAATCCTCTACACCTAATCTTTTCAATAGAGCATCACTTAGAAGTAGTATAAGAGAAAGAACAAGGTGCACTAGTTCACACCATACACCGGATAACGCATATCACACACAGCCAGGCTTTCCTGGATTGGCGAAACTGACCAATTACGTTGTAATTCTGAATTTGTGCCATGCTGATCTTGCTGATGGGGATTCTGGTGAAATTTCCGAAGAGACTAATTTGAATTCATTGCAATGTATAAACAACATGAAATAAGGAGCTTGTTTGAGGCGTAACCAGTGATGGGTCCCAGGAATCATGGGCATACTGTATAAAGTCTCAGAACAGAGTGAGACTTGGGAGTTGTAGTAAGTGGCAGGATATTTTTCTCTCTTCAATCTTTTTTGACAAAAGTAACTTTAAAGTTGTTTCCAGACTCTCAACCACATCTCCATTTTCACAGAGATGTCCACTGAGGAGTTGTGCTCAGGCGAGAGAACAACCAGGAAGAGGGCCAGCAATTTTTTCATAGAATCATAGAAATTTATGGCACTGAAGGAGGCCATTTGGCCCATCTTGTCTGTGCCGGCTGAAAAAGAGCTATCCAGCCTAATCCCACTTTCCAGCTCTTTTTTTTTTCGTAGCCTCCTTTTGGAGGGAGAACTGCAGTTCCTCCTGGAGGAGTTTGAACTTAGAAGGGGAAAGCCAGCAAGCCTGTAGAAATTACTGGCCTTGTCTCTTTCCTCTGCAGGAGATGCTTCATATTGGATAAAGTCAGATTCCCTCCGGTTAAGGGCACCTGACACCTATCGAATGCAAGCATGTAATTCTCCCTAGATGACATTGCAAAGGTCTCCAGTGGATGATTGGAAAGATCCAGAGACATAAAAATTGAGGGCCGTGGCGATCTTCATCTCTGCTAATAGGCTTTGTGGGAAGTAGACTGTGGTTTCAGGTCTTATGAACGTAGGAACAGGAGTTGGCTGTTCAGCCTCTCGAACCTGTTCCACCATTCTATTAGATCATGGCTGATCTGAACCTGAATTCCATCCACCTGCCTTTGGTCCACATCCCTTAATACACTTACCTAATAAAACTCTGTTGATTTCAGTCTTAAAAATTTCAATTGACCCCCAGCATCCACAGCCTTTGGGGGGAGAGAATTCCAAAATTCCACTACCCTTTGTGTGAAAATGTGCTTCCTGAATTCACCCCTGAATGGCCTAGCTTTAATTTTTAGATTGTGCTCCTTTGTTTTGGATTCCCTCACCAGAGGAAATAGTTTCTCTGTATCTACTCTATCAAATCCCTTTATCATTTTCAACACCTCAGTTAGATCAACTCTCAACATTCTAAACTCAAGGGAATACAAGCCAAGTTTATGCGACCTGTCCTCATAATTTAACCCTTTAAGCCCTGGTATAATTTTGGTGAATCTGTACTGTACTTATCTGAGGAAGGATATACTTGCTTTAGAGGGGTTGCACGGTTCATGAGATTGATTCCTGGGATGAGAGGGTTGTCCTATGAGGAGAATTTGAGTAGATTGGGCCTGTACTCTCTGGAGTTTAGAAGAATGAGAGGTGATCTCATTGAAACATATAAGATTCTGAGGGGGATTGATAGGGTAGATGCTGAGAGGTTGTTTCCCCTGGCTGGAGAGTCTAGAACTAGGAGGCATTATCTCAGGATAAGGGGTAGGCCATTTAAGTCTGAGATGAGGAGGAATTTCTTCACTCAGAGGGTTGTGAATCTTTGGAATTCTCTACCCCAAAGAGCTGTGGATGCTGAATCATTGAGTATATTCAAGGCTGAGATAGATAGATTTTTGGACTCTAGGGGAATCAAAGGATATGGAGATCGTGCAGGAATGTGGAGTTGAGAGCCATGATCTTATTGATTGGTGGAGCAGGCTCGAGGAGCCGTATGGCCTACTCCTGCTCCTAATTCTTATGTTCTTATGTTCACACCAAGGCCAATATATCCTTCCTAAAGTGCAGTGCCCAAAAGTGAACATAGTACTCCAGATGGGGTCTGACCAAGACTCTGTACAACTGAAGCATCACTTCCTCACTTTTGTATTCTAACCCCCTTGAGATAAAGGCCAACATTCCATTAGCCTTTTGGGTGTTCCTGGAAACCCAAAACCTAATTTTTTGCCATTCAGAAAATATTCTAAAGAGGGCTAGAAATTCGTTATAGCCAAGGAATGGGCAGTGTTTAGACTAATAATGGTGAATTAGCGCCAGGTGAAAATCATCTAGACTGCATGCAAAATTCATCCTCACTCCTCCTTAAAATGATTGGAGCCATAAATCTAGTCTAAAAACCCAAGCTCATTGGCGTTACACTGAAAAGATGGACCAATATTGGGTGTAGTCTAAACGTAAGTAATGATTGCCACAGGCTTTTTTCACTGCTTGAAGGGGAGGTCCCTTGATGCTGCAGCACCTCATTCTCAGCATTATTGGGTATACAGCTACCTCAACAACCATAAGAAGAAAGACAAAGGGAAGGAGCACATATTTACAAATGCTGATGGCAGATCGCTGCCCCAAAGAGAGAGCCCGGGGGTTTCCGAGGAACCTTTGGAGGCATTGGTTTTAGCAGTGGAGAGAAAGTGGGCGGTCCTGTACCAACTGGCAGGAGGCCCTCGCCACAAGTCTACTGGACTATGTGGAGGGAGGTGGCACACCATATCATGGGTAGCACTGTGGTCCCCAGGTCCCACACCCAGTGCAGGAGGAAGATTAATGAGCTCACACGGGTGGTCAGGGTGAGTGAAGGCTTCAACAAATGCTACATACCACCATCTGTACCACAAGCTTCACACACTGCTCAATCCAGCACTCACCCACCAACAATCTCTACCTAGTAACACCCACACCCACATCTCACACCTTGCATACAATGACAGCTATTCAACTATGGCAGGCACAAGGGCCATTAGTTATTAGAATTCAGGTCATATGTGTGATATGTTTATAGATACATTTATTAATGGTGTTTGGAATATTTTGTGGTCTCTCTCATTTCACCTTTGCTCCCAGGAGGATGCTGTGACACACCATGAGACATCCCCATGTATGATGGGGATGTGGTGAGCTACAGGGATCTGGGGTTTCATTCATGTGAATCGGAGTCTGATGAGCCGGTCATGGACAGCCCGTCCAGAAGGCCGATTGTCTCACTGCCTCCTGTTCCTCCTCCTACTCATCTGCCTTGTCCTCTTCCTCCTTGCCCTCCTCTACCTCCTCCTCCTCCTGAGGTAATGCCGCAATCCCGCAGCCCCCATGACTGTGAAGAAGTGTTGTGAGCAGAAGCCTTGAACAAATAATGAGTGACTTCTGCACTTGAATTAACACTCCCTGTCACCAGAAAAATCTTGAAATAACTAAAGAAAGCTGTTTCAGTTGCAGGAAGTAGCAAACAAGCACTGAAACTGCACAACCCTGTCAGGTACAGCTAATTGGGGATGGTGCCTTTAAATAATGCTGCTGCAGCCTGCTTTCTGCTTGTAGATGCCAGCTCTCCCTGTTGTTGTTCTGCGCTGCCGTTAAGGTAAGTTGGAGATCGGGCGCCCAGTGAGCGTTGCACAATCACTGACGTCACGATCTCCATGATGGCGAGCTCCCTGGCGCTAGGGTTTACCGGCGGCGCTACTGGCACCACCGATATGGCGTGCGGTGCTGGAACCAGCATCAGCTGTTGTTACAGCTGTCAATGGCATTTCAGCACCATATCCGGCGCTAACGTGTGGCGCAAACCACACGAATTTTCCCCCCTCTGATTTGTTTTACTTGGATCCAAAGTGGATGAACTCACACTTCCCCACATTGAACGTCATCTACCATAGTTTTACCCACTCACTAATCTGTCTATGTCCCTTTGTAACTTCCTGCTCTGATCTACATAACTTACTGTGCCTCCTAACTTAGCGTCATCTGCAAACTTGGATACACAACTCTCTATTCCTTCATCCAAGTCATTAATATATGTGGTGAAAAGCTGAGGCCCTACTACAGATCCATGGGGAACGCCGCTTGTCATATCCCACCAATCAGAGTACGTACCCTTTATCTCTGCCTCCTACCTCCCAACCAATTACCAACCTTCCTGCAGAATTTCACACAGGTGGACAATTTCTTCTGTCATGAAGTGCAGTCTCCACATGCAATACTCCTCTGACAGGTCTGTATGCTCTTGGGGGGTGGGGGGGGGGGGGCGGAGGTGAGTGTGCTGCAGCCTCCTGCCACTGCTCCTTCCCTTCCTCCTCCATTTAAATGCTGAGTAGGGGAAATGTCCATTGATTAGACCATTGCTGCTCCTTTTTTCTGAATGCTCTGAGAGGGTTGGGTGTCCAAAGAAATCTCAAGTTCAGAGTCTCACAAGACTTTGGTCAGCTGCAGATGTCAGTAAGAAACAGATTGCAGGAAACAAAATCACTGCTGAACTCCAAAGGTGAAGCTGCAAAGTTTTCACTATCCTCCCAGGATGATAATCATAAAGTACAACAGTGTCAGGTGACCTCGAGCCCTGCTGTACCTAAATTTCTCAGCGTAAGTCAGAAGACACCAGAAAAGTGGTGTAAATGCAGGAAAATTGCATTCTCCAGTCTTTTCCATGGGGCATGGTGCTATGTTAACCAGCTACCGAGGGTCTCAGTAGAGGGTTCGTGGAACTAACCTAAAAGAGCGAGACATTTCTGGAGTAGTGTAAAAAAACTGGTGAAAGTTGCTTATGCTTGAGTTTCATCGATCTTATGCACAGAAAATCATCATTACGCTGCTTACACCATCGTATTGGCGCAAGACTCCAGGAAAATCTGAGCCACATGCTTAAATAAATAAAAGTAAATGTTGAACAATGTAAAGCTTGCAGTCAATATTTTTTATATAAAATTAATGTAAATATAAATTGTTTTATACATAACAAATGAAGCACTTGGTCAAGTGCCTCAAAAATGGCAGCAATTACATTTAATATGGGGTAGTAATTGGCATACATTTTACCTTTTTTTGGGGTGTAAACGGCATGGCCGTTGCCATATTGGACTGCACTGCTTTCAGGCAGTGTAAATATTAAAAAAAAAATTAATTTGTTTTTGGGATCTGGGCATCGCTGGCAAGGCCAGAATTTATTGCCCATCTCTAGTTGCCCTTGAGAAGGTGGTGGTGAGCAGCCTTCTTGAACCGCTGCAGTCCGTGTGGTGATGGTACTCCCACAGTGCTGTTAGGTAGGGAGTTCCAGGATTTTGACCCAGCGACGATGAAGGATCGGTGATATACTTCTAAGTCAGGATGGTGTGTGACTTGGAGGGGATCTTGGAGGTGGTGGTGTTCCCATGCGCCTGCTGCCCTTGTCCTTCTAGGTGGAAGAGGTCGCGGGTTTGGGAGGTGCTGCCGAAGAAGCCTTGGCGAGTTGCTGCAGTGCATCTTGTAGATGGTACACACTGCAGCCACGGTACGCCGGTGATGGAGGGAGTGAATGTTTAAGGTGGTGGATGGGGTGCCAATCAAGTGGGCTGCTTTGTCCTGGATGGTGTCGAGCTTCTTGAGTGTTGTTGGAGCTGCACTCATCCAGGCAAGTGGAGATTATTCCATCACACTCCTTACTTGTGCCTTGCAGATGGTGGAAAGGCTTTGGGGAGTCAGGAGGTGAGACACTCACCGCAGAATACCTAGCCTCTGACCTGCTCTTGTTGCCACAGTATTTATGTGGCTGGTCCAGTTAAGTTTCTGGTTAATGGTGACCCCCAGGATGTTGATAGTGGGGGATTCGGCGATGGTAATGCCATTGAATGTCAAGGGGAGGTGGTTAGACTCTTGCTTGTTGGAGATAGTCATTGCCTGGCACTTCTGTGGCACGAATGTTACCTGCCACTTATCAGCCCAAGTCTGAACGTCGTCCAGGTCTTGTTGCATGCGGGCATGGATTGCTTTATTATCTGAGGAGTTGTGAATGGCGCTGAACACTATGCAGTCATCAGCGAACATCTCCATTTCTGACCTTATGTTGGAGGGAAGGTCATTGATGAAGCAGCTGAAGATGGTTGGGCATAGGACACTGCCCTGAGGAACTCCTGCAGCAATGTCCTGGGGGCTGTGATGATTGACCTTCAACCATCACAACCATCTTCCTTTGTGCTAGGTATGACTCCAGCCAGTGGAGCGTTTTCCCCCTGATCCCCACTGACTTCAGTTTTACTAGGGCTCCTTGATGCCAGACTCGGTCAAATGCTGCCTTGATGTCAAGGGCAGTCACTCTCACCTCACCCCTTGAATTCAGCTCCTTTGTCCATGTTTGGACCAAGGCTGTAATGAGGTCGGGAGCCGAGTGGTCTTGGCGGAACCCAAACTGGGCATCAGTGAACAGGTTATTGGTAAGTAAGTGCCGCTTTATAGCACTGTCGATGACACCTTCCATCACTTTGCTGATGATTGAAAGTAGACTGATGGGGCGGTAATTGGCCAGGTTGGATTTGTCCTGCTTTTTGTGGACAGGACATACCTGGGCAGTTTTCCACATTGTCGGATAGATACCAGTGTTGTAGCTGTACTGGAGCAGCTTGGCTAGAGGCGCGGCTAGTTCTGGAACACAAGTCTTCAGCACGATAGCCGAGATGTTGTCGGGGCCCATAGCCTTTGCTGTATCCAGTGCGCTCAGCCATTTCTTGATATCACGTGGACTGAATCGAATTGGCTGAAGACTGGCTTCTGTGATGGTGGGGACCTCGGGAGTAGGCCGATATGGACCATCCACTCGGCACTTCTGGCTGAAGTTGGTTGCAAACGCCTTGTCTTGTCTTTTGCACTCACGTGCTGGGCACCACCATCATTGAGGATGGGGATATTCTTGGAGCCTCCTCCTCCTGTTAGTTGTTTAATGGTCCACCACCATTCACGACTGGATGTGGCAGGACTGCAGAGCTTTGATCTGATCCGTTGATTGTGGGATCGCTTAGCCCTGTCTATAGCATGCTGCTTTCGCTTTTTAGCATGCATGTAGTCCTGTGTTGCAGCTTCCCCAGGTTGGCACCTCATTTTTAGGTATGCCTGATGCTGCTCCTGGCATGCTCTTCTACACTCCTTGTTGAACCAGGGTTGGTGGTAATGGTAGAGTGAGGGATATGCCAGGCCATGAGGTTACAGATTGTGGTGGATTACAATTCTGCTGCTGCCCCACAGCGCCTTATGGATGCCCAGTTTTGAGCTGCTAGATCTATCCCATTCGTCTCCACAATGACTGCTGCCATGGACAGAGGCATCTGCAACAGGTAGATTGGTGAGGACGAGGTCAAGTAGGTTTTTCCCTCGTGTTGGTTCACTCACCACCTGTCACAGGCCCAGACTGGCAGTTATGTCCTTCAGGACTCGGCCAGCTCGGTCAGTAGTGGTGCTACTGAGCCACTCTTGGTGATTGAAGTCCCCCACCCAGAGTACATTCTGTGCCCTTGCTACTCTCAGTGCTTCTTTCAAGTGGTGTTCAACATGGAGGAGTACTGATTCATCAGCTGAGGGAGGGCCGTAGGTGGCAATCAGCCCATGCTTGACCTGAAGCCATGAGACTTCATGGGGTCTGGAGTCAATGTTGAGGACTCCCAGGGCCACTCCTTCCCAACTGTATACCACTGTGCCGCCACCCGTGGTGGGTCTGTTCTGCCGGTGGGTGATGGATGAGTTTGGGACATTGTCTGAAAGGTATGATTCTGTGAGTATGACTATGTCAGGCTGTTGCTTGACTAGTCTGTGGGACAGCTCTCCCAATTTTGGCGCAAGTCCCCAGATGTTGGTGAGGAGGACTTTGCAGGGTCGACTGGGATGGGTGTGTCATTGCCGTGTCCGTAGCCGGTGCCGAGGTCGATGCCAGGTGGTCCTTCCGGTTTCATTCTTATTATTTTGTTTCGTAGCGGTTAGCCATTTTAGAGGGCAGTTAAGAGTCAACCACATTGCTGTGGGTCTGGAGTCACATATAGGCCAGACCAGGTAAGGACGGCAGATTTCTTTCCCTAAAGGACATTAGTGAACCAGTTGGGTTTTTACGACAATCCGATAGTTTCATGGTTACCATTACTGATACTAGCTTTTTATTTCAGATTTATTTAATTAACTGAATTTAAATTCCCCAGCTGCCGTGGTGGGATTTGAACTCACGTCTCTGGATCATTAGTCCAGGCCTCTGGATTACTAGCCCAGTGACATTACCACTACGCTACTGTTCCCATATGGAGAGAAGGAGCCTGCGCTTGTTACCTTCTTTCCATATTGGGCAAAAATCCATCGGAGTTCACAGTGTACCGTAGGCCCTTGGCTGGTCTCCTAGCCTGATGATTTTGCTCTTCCCCGTGACCAGTGAACGGCCTCTTGGAGCGCGACTAGCGCTTGCATTACGCAGGTCACCTTCTGATGATGGACCGATATTTCATGGTCCTCTTGCCTATCAGTTTAGGCGTTGCCATCACTTGGATCTTATAGAAATATTCAAGGTCTAAAGGGTATAGGCAAGATAAATGTCAATGTTTTTAACATAGTCACAAACCCTACAACAATAGAACACAACTTCAAACATAGAAGACGGAGGGTAAAAAGACAGTTTAGATTTCACTACTTTGCACAGTGGGTGATGAAAGTATGGAATGTACAGCCATGAGAAGCAGTGGGGGCTAACTGTATCAGTAAATTAAAGAGTTGGGCAAGGACCTAGTGAAAATTTGATAGAGAGGTATGAAGGACAACATGCGATACGATATTTCCTAGACACTGGGACAATACATGGACCGTAATGGTCTTTTTCAGACCTGTACATCCCAAATAAAAAACAGAAAATGCTGGAAATACTCAGCAGGTCTGGCAGCATCTGTGGAGAGAAAAACAGAGTTAACGTTTCAGGTCGATGACCTTTGGTCAGAACAATGACCTTGCGTCGTTAACTCTTTCTCTCTGCACAGATGCTGCCTGACCTGCTGAGTATTTCCAGCATTTTTTGTTTTTTATTTCAGATTTCCAGCATCCGCAGCATTTTGCTTCTGTACATCCCTAAGTTACTTTATTCCAGTTTGGTGTTCATTCAAACCCAGGATCCCAGAGGTGAAAGGACAGTGACAGAGCTGTTTAAATTTTGCCTGAAAATGGACCCTCCTGGTCCACAAAAATTGCCCCCCAAAAATTCTTTGACCTTTTGTGGAGCGGCCTCCAGTGATACTTTTAAGGACAGCTGGTTAGGCCACTCATACATACTCCGCCCATTTGGACCTGAAAATTGCAGAAGTGTAAGGGCTGGGGTTCTCTACTTGACCTACGGGGAGTTGCCATGGGCGGGGGTTCCGTGACTGACGGACCGGGTTCCGAGACTTCCATCGGGATGACCTGGGGTTCTACCACAGTCGCTGGCTCCGCCTCCGCTGACTCCGCCTCCCTAACCTCGGGGCTCGCAGTTTGTGGCTCCGCCCTGCTCGGCCCAGCAGGCGGCCCTTCACTCGTGATCTCTGCCTCCCCCGAGGACGGGACGTTCAAAGCGGGCGGCTCTGTCTCTGGGGTCCACACCGTCACTCTCTGTGCTCCCATAGCGGCTGGCCCCGCCTCCCCTAGCTCCTCCCTCCTGTCTTCGGGACCTGCAGCTTGTGTGTCCACCCTGTGTGGATCTCTATCTGCAGCCCGCATTCTCCCCATATCGAAAACGGGACCGTTCCTCCGAAACCACCCGTCGTCATCACTATCCTCATCTGCACTATCCTCATCTGACTCGCGTTCCCTGAATTCTCCCTCATCTAACCCCCAATTCCAGAAAAACGCTGCATGATCTTCCGGGATGTCCCCTCCCCTGATGCAAGCTGCTATGCCTGCCTGTGTGCCTTGTGGTCCTACCTGGGGCTGTGCTTTCCCACTGGCGGGGTTTACCCCTGTAGTTTTCCCTTGCGCACCTGGCTGGTACAGTTTGCACTGGTTTGCATCCTCATACTCCCGGCTTTTGGCTACCCTGTAGGCTGCTTTTATCTCACTAAGCTGCGCTTCTAGCCTGAGCACGTCTAACTTTCCCATTGATCGGGCGTTCTCCTCCCGCAGGGCCTGCTCTCTAAGCTGCCCTTCCAGCCCATCTATTTTCCCTATTAAGCGGGCGTTCTCCTCCCGCAAGGCCTGCTCTTTTAACCTGGCCTCCTCACCGCAGACCCCCTCCTGTGCGTGTCTTTTAAAAGGACACAGGTAGGCAGGCTGCGTGGGCTCCAGTCATTGGGTACTATTAGACGGTCCTGCGGCACCTACGGGGCCGGTTGCGACCGCCACCTGTCCACGTGCACTCAAGAGATTGCGCATGGCTCCTAACACTACTTCGATGTCGTCGGGAGGGGTGGGTGCCTTAGCTTCCTTAGCCGGGACAGGCGCCTGGGCTCGGACCGCGGGATTTTTATCCTTGGAATCTTTCCAAGGGTTCCTGCAATGCTTGCGCCAGTGCCCTGTCTTCCCACACCCGTAACAAGCATTACCTGCCTGTGGGGCGCGATTACCCTCCTGATGCCACTCTCTTTGATACGGGGCTGCGGGTCGTACCTCATGTACTCTTCCCTTAAGGGGACGTGTTGCCATACCCCTTATATTGCGATATCCTAACGTGAGTCGATTCAAGACCGACTCTTCCGTAATGTTGGGGTCATTGGGATCAAACCATGCTTTTGCCTGCTCTCTGACGGCTGGTAAACTGTTGGCTATTATGCACCTAAGCCAATGAGTTAAAGCGGTGCCTTCCACATCTTCGCGCTCGGGCGCACCTAGACAGCTGCGCTCATATACTGGCCACAGCCTGTCGGCAAAAACCTTCGGGGGTTCTCCCTCCATCTGCACTGTCTGTCCCACTCTAGCAAACGGACCTTCATCGTTCGCCCCCAACACTTCCAGGACCTCGTCCCTCAATTCCTCATAAGTCTTGGTTCCCCTCTTGCTCTCGCCCGAGAGACACTGAAGGACCGAGCTGTCTAGTGAGAACAGCAGCATTTTTGCTGTTTCCCCATCATCGCAGCCGTTAATGGCTGCGGCTTGCTCAACTTCTCTGAAATGTACGGAAGGGTCGTCTGACTCGGTCAGCTTCCGTACGTGATTTATCATAGCTCTCAGCTGGTGTGAGCTGTGAGGCAACACAAGCTGTCCGAGGAGATCCCCTGGTTCTTCCCCACCGTTTCTGTTTGGGCCCCTTTTAATACCCGTTACTGGATACAACGGTCCCTTTCCCACTTCTTTCTCAATGGGCTCTTTCGTTTCTTCCATTGCTTCCTCCCTTACCCAGGTTTCCGAATAGCTGGGTGGCGTGGAGGGCGCAGTGGCTACTACTTCTTCTGCTTTACTTGGTGGGGATTTCTTAAACTTCTCACCTACTAACGGCTGGTGTGCTGATGGACTGATCAGGCACACCATGCCGTTCGCTTTGTTTACGGCCTTCTTGAGGTGCTCTATCTCCCTTTGGCAGGCGCTATGGTCGGCTCCCTCAAACTTATCCTCAAGGGCCAACTTATATGCCGCCCTAACCCCCGTTAAGCTCTCTTCTTGAGTTCTTATCTGGGCAGCTTGGCGGTTACATCTTTCCTTTAACCTGCTCTCATTCAACTTTGCCTCAGTGACCTGGCACTCGAGATAATCTATCCTTGTTTTAAGGTGACTGGAGATTTCCTGGCTTTCTTGGTGCAACTCATTTAAATTCTTAATGAGCACCTCCCCTCCAGAAACCTTCTCATCCATTTCTCCCTCTAAATGACTGATTCGAGCTACTAGCGCTGTAATGGTCTGGTTTGAAATCTGAACCTGCCTTTTGTAACACATAAGCCAGACTGCTTTCTCAAGTGTCTTTTTATGTTCTTTACTATCTGTCCACCTTTCGGCTGCCTCTAGCGGGCTTTTATCCGCTAACAATTCACTTATCCATTTCTTAGTTAGATTAACCTTTCCGAACACATAATCTGCTATCTTTTCCTGCATAACATTTCGTACAGTCATTCCAAAGTCTAACACACTACCCTCTCGCTGCCAGTGTCCTGCCGCGGTCGCCATTTTCTGTAAGGGATTCTGACCCTGCGTGTCTCGCAGCCTGTGAGATTCACGCGGCTCTGTGCAGCCTGTATATCAGTGCGGGTCTAGGCCTTGTTGCCTGTTCTGGTCTCCAGCCAGTCTGGGAACACTAGACACACCTGTGAGTGGTTCGAATCACTCGCCCTTACGGTTCTAGACACTGGACTTAGATGCGAGAGCAGTAATGGAGATGAAACTCATGTAGACTCGGTTGAATGGTACGAAATGGAAGATCTTTATTGCATGATATTTAAAATCATGAAATACATGTCATAAGCACAGATTAATGACAGTACAATCTTACAAGCAGTTATATAGCTGATCTTAGGGAAACGAGGAACGAACGACACACCGTAAATAGGGGCACACATTACAAGTATCCTTAATCCTTAAACCCTCCCCTATCAATATCTATCCTAACTAGATTCGTAGGATTTCGAGACTCATGCTCACCACTCGTGATAACTCGGAGAAATTCCGAATAGCTGATCGGATGTTTTTCACCGCAGCACCCACGTGTCGGTCAGGAGATCTCCTGGTCCCACTTGTTTACTTGCTTCTGCTGCTCCGGCTAGCAGGCTGGACCGTCTGCTGTGATGAAGACCTGTGTTGGTTGGTTTAACAGGTACTTTTCCGAGCACAGTTCAGTCAATATCATCGATGTGATATCGTTCTTTGCAAGTTCGAAGAAGTCTCCCTGGCAAGGAAAACTTGGCTATTCGACCTACAGGCGCGGTCGGGATTTACTGACCGTGGCGATGAATATGGTCTTCCTCTCTTCTCATCTCATCTCATCTTATCTCATCTCATCTCGGGCCTTTGGTTCCGCTGCCAGTTACCAACATAGGTCTTCGTTACGCGACACGAGGTAGATCCGAACGGATCAGAAAGTTCAACAGTCCTTTTCAAAGAGGCACCAGGCAAGCAGGAGCCCGACTACGAGTACACAGGAGCAGCCACGAGGTTACGAATATGAGCACAGGAGCAGCCACGAGGATAAGCGAAATAAGAGAAAGATGGACGGTTTGGAGCCTGCAATTATAGTGCAAAATCTTCCGTTTCCCGCCCAACCTTAATGTCCATTCTTTTGTTAGGGTCTGGCGCTCAAATGTCTTGTATGGGTGATCTCCGTTCTTAATGGGTTTCGGGGCTACTCGTAAATGTCTGAGTACCTGTTAATATTTCTCCCATTGTTAAATCGGTCGGTGTTCTCCCTGGAGGGGTTGTGGGGCTTCCAAGTGTTTTGTATAACTACCTGCTAACGGCTCTCTCATCGTAGAGTCGTTGGGATTTTACATATTAATGTCTTTTGGATGGGCCCTTGATTACTCGGTACAATAGCTTTCATTTGTACCTGGGAGACCGATTTCAGTATTTATGTGTATACTGCAAACCCATAATGTCTCGTGTATTATCTTCACTGTGCTGAATCTTAATCGATCTTGCACAAATGTTTATTGGAACGCCATCTTGTCTGCCTGTTGAAAAGTCTAGAATGTTCTGTCACGAGGTGCGGCGGCCATTTTACAGGCTGCTTGTGTCCACTTTGAACAACCTGGCAGCATTCTGCTGAAATAAAAGCTGTTTGAACGAAACTCTGTGTTTTCTCCTTATTAAAATAAAATCGCGATATATTGCGAATTCTACAGAAGGGCTCCGATAACTGGCATAGAACCTTGATTTGCATATGTAAGCAGCCTCTTGCCCAAACAGGTGAGTGTACTGCTCACCCATTCACAGCCCTGCCTGAAAATTGCATCAGGTGGAGACTTGGGCATCAATTGGGCAGCCGAGCTGCTTTCTGATCTTCCACTCCCAGCTGCCTGTTTATCAGGTGAGAAATGGATGACTGACAGTTTAAAATTGCCCCCAGTATGTTAATCCAGTGCACCATCCAGAGCCATGCCTGTCAATATTCAATGAAACACAGCAGCCTGTTAAAGAGGCGCTCAACAAGAAACGTTCCCGCTAAGCAACGCGGCTGTGCAGCAGTCTGGAGGTCCTGCCCAGGCGCTCACCAGCTTTTATATGAGAGAAACCACGCATGCGCAAATAGTTGAATGGGCCGTGCAGCAATATAAAGGGACCGTGCACCAAAAAAATAAGAGTGAACATTGTCAACAAGCGTTATAAATTTTGGACAATAAAATCCAGTCTGAAAGTCTGTAATCACTCCGTCCTATCTGTTTAATCAAAACGTACAAAATGTATTTGTGTGGTTTTGGTCTTTATAAGAGGGTGCCTGCTGTCTGCCATAAGAAGATTGAAGTCCTAAATTCCTGTCTGAATTATACATTAACTGTCACTGTTTCATAACAGGTTTGTTTAATCCATTAAGTAATGACTTTGCTGATTTTTATCTGGTTATGGGTCCGATTTCTAAATAACACATAGTTATCCCTTGAAGACATGCCAATTCCTTGAGATTTAATTTAGGGTATAATTTATTTCATATTTTAAATGTTAATTTAGAAAGCCCAAAGAGTACTAAAATAAAGGCTGACACAATGACATTTTGAACAAAAATCAATATAATAAGTAATGTAGAGTGTTAAATAAAAGCTGCTTTATTTCTCTGGTTACTTTATCTTCTATTATTAATTTCCATTTATCTCCAGTTACTTTCACCATCTGTGTATTATTCCATACATACTGTATCCAAATATAACATTCCGAACACAACCAGATCTTTTATTTGTAAATGATTTTTATCATTTGTGTTAAATCATTATTTTCTCTGGACAGTGACAGAGGCTGTTTAACTTTTAGCGCCGCATTACTACACAAATAATCACAGGTCTGTCCTCGACTGCCTTTGCGTACTGTTTGTCTTGTACTTGATCCATGTGCTCCACTGTACTACAGTTCAGACTGGATCAGATATAATTCCATTACCTCACACCATGTCTTGTCACCTGTGAGTGTTCATGGGAAATGATAAACCGTCTGAACCACAGACCATGTTAATTCTTCCTGTGACATGAATCAGAGGAAAGGTGACAAGTTTAGCACTGGTTCACTGAGTTAGAAAGCCACATAATTAGTCATTTCAGTTATTTCATGGCCCATTTCATTTTGGATCCCAGGCTCTTTTGTGTGTACAGCAGTTGCCCAATTTGTTTTTGAAAAGGATCCTGGTATTCTTTAACAAAACATTCCATTTGACAAAAGTTTTTTTTTCCAATAATAGTGAAAAGCGCAATTATAAATAAATCTGGTAATTTAGGCAGACTGAAGTTCTAAAAACAATCCCTTCCAACTGTTTTTCTAAGGAAAACAGAACGCTTTCTGAATAATTAATCCATATTATGTCAGCAAGCTAATTTTCTTCCTTAATGTAGTTGCGATTAGAAAATAAATGAGAAATTACCTAGCACATTAATGTATCCATTCTCCAGGGACAGTTTATCTGGCCACAAAATGGTTCTCATTCCTGCTTCATGTCAAAATGTAATAAGCTTAGACTGGAGGAATCCAAGTCAGAAATGTAATGAAAATACAGTAGATGTCTGGGAAAATTTAAAGCAGGGGGTTAAAATAATTAGTATCTTTGGTCAAACATGAGAAGGATTTTTTTCCCCCTGTAGTGCATTGATAAGTAAAAAGTACAGAGACCCTGAATTTCCTCAGGATGGGATCCCAGTGAATACAAGGAGATAGAAGTTATGCTGCAGCTATACAAATCGCTGGTTAGACCACACCTGAGATACTGTGAGCAGTTCTGGGCACCGCACCTTAAGAAGGATATATTGGCCTTGAAGGGAGTGCAGCGTAGATTTACCAGAATGATACCGGGACTCCAAGGGTTAAATTACAAGGACAGATTACACAAACTAGGGTTGTAGTCCCTGGAATTTAGAAGGTTAAGGGTTAAGGGGAACTGATAGGGTAGATAGAGATAAACTATTTCCACTGGTTGGGGAGTCTAGGACTCGGGGGCATAGTCTAAAAATGAGAGCCAGACCTTTCAGGAGTGAAATTAGGAAACACTTCTACACACAAAGGGTGGTAGAAGTTTGGAACTCTCTTCCGCAAACGGCAATTGATGCTAGGTCAGTTGTTAATTTTAAATCTGAGATGGTTAGATTTTTGTTAACCAAAGGTATTAAGGGAAATGGGGCAAAGGCAGGTAATCGGAGTTAGATCACAGATCAGCCATGATCTCATTGAATGGCGGAATAGGCTCGAGGGGCTAAATGGCCTACTCTTGTTCCTATGTTCCAGTGCTTACACCAGGATTGGGCCTGCTTCTGCCCTCCAGCACCAACGCTGCTAAAGTTTGCAGTGTCAGTGGTAGGGTGCCACATTTACATGGGGCAGGTGGGTGCAAGTACCTCTCCACTGCCTGCCAGCCTATATGGCTGACAGATATAGCAGCTGCCCATCACTTGGGGAGGGGGTTCTTTGTCTCAGCCATGTCCTCCTTGGAGCCTTGTGTAAGGGAGCTGATCAAAAATATTTGTTTAAAAATGACCCCTTTTTGACCCCTCACATGATGGAACAGCCTCATCAGATACATGGGTCCTGACTGAACCATGTATCTGATGAGGCTACTCCCATTACAGGGAGTCCCTGCTCCTGGTGCAACTATGTTTCCATTGTTTTCTGCAGGGTTCCACCAGTCTGTGTCCAGAGTTATGGCCACTGAATAAGTGCCCTGTGCTTCTATGAAGTGGGACTGGTCCTGCCAGTTTTGTGTCATCTCACCCTCCCTCTGAGAGAGTGTTGCTTGATCTACTGGCCCAGACAGGAGTTAACAAAACTCACTCCTAGACAACAGGCAAATTCAAATGACAGTCATAACAGTGATTCAAACTCATAGCAGACCTGTTGCTCTGTTTTGCTAGGGTGTTGAGTTACAATTCCTCGCCTCACAAAAAAAAGATACTTTGAACCTGTCCTGCTAATATAGCACTGATTTTCCCTCAGTATTGTATTCACAACCAGCCAAATGATTTCACCCACGAACTGGAAAGTGCAGATCTGGATGCAGTAATGTTCTAAAAGTGGGTTAGTGTTATTATTTCAGCTCCGATGTCTCTTCAACATAAATGATGATGAATGACACTGCCACATTTTAGACTGAAAGAAACAACCCAAACATATTTTCCCATTTTTAAAAAACATTTGAAAGCATTCACCCTGCCAACCATAATCTTTATAGTTCATATCAAACATTTTAACCAATAGGTTCAGTTCAAATTAGAACTAATATAGCAAAGCACATGGGGAAACAAATATGCACATGGCACAGTCCCATTAAACGTAAAATTATGCTTCTCAAATAATTCATCATCCACTTTTTAAAGACATTTTGGCAGTTTTGATTTATAAAAATACGTACATAAGCAATTGAATTTGCCCCTAGTGACTCTACTTTCTAGATGCATTATCACTAATTGAAACATTACCTGACAACTTTTATTAGTGGTTAACTGATTGCTTTTATGCATTGTTTAGTTTCTATATTTATTTCATGAAAAAGTTCAATAAAAAAAGTTGTATTTACACAAGTGCTCTAGCGAGTTATCACGTGGGCTAGAATGTTGTGTTCTAAAGGAGTGAAGTCAAACTTCTTGTATCATACAGACCCACTTTCTGATTTATCTTGTCTTTTCGATTACTTTTTAAAATCTTAGTGGTGTCCTCTAAAATGTGTTTTGGTCCTTCATCTAGTTTTCTTAATAAAAAAAAGGATCAGCAGGTATCATCTTACTGTAATTCTCAATGGTCCATTTGAAAAACAATTGCTTGTACTTGGACTAATATGATTCCATTCTTGAGACAGACAGACTCTGGCCAGAATGTGGTTCACACATAGTGAAACTATGTGAAGTATGCAGTGTTGCAGTTATTAGTGGTTTAAAGTAAACCAGTTATGACATTTATAGATATGTCTTTCTGAAAATGTACAACAAAAACTAAAGGTGGGAGTATATTAATGAATAAATTGAAGAGGATTTCTTACTTTATGTGACTGTGATACAGGCATGTTCTATATTACTCTTTTACTTAAAGTGTGTATTCAGGTGCTGAATGGTGCAATAGTCAATAATAATCATTTTAGATCCCATCCATTACTTTTGTAGAGTTGGGCGTGATTCCAAACTTAAGAATTCTGCTATAAAGGTTGATTATTTATGATCTTTACACTAATGGTTCCAAAATGAAAATAGTTTGTAGGCTTTCTTGGATGTGAGTCCACAAATACTTGGCAACCCCAAGAAAGGCCTGAATGAAAGCGTTACCTGCATATACCGGACCTAGAATTACCAAAAAGCCTGTATATGCTGGACGTTAACTTGAATTATGCCATGGGTGTGAGAACAAAATAGTGTGGAATAAAGATCTACTGCTAATGAAATAAACAAAACTGAGTTCATATTAAATGAAATGCAGACATACTTCATAATTTACAGAGAAAGCAACAATAACTCTTTATGTTGTCACGGTATTATTTTCTGATGACATCATAAAATGACCAGTCTTCAGTGTCAGCTGTGGCTCAGTGGGTAGCACACTCGCCTCTGAGTCAGAAGGTTGTGGGCTCAAGTCCCACACCAGGGATTTGAGCACATAAAGCTAGGCTGACACTCCAGTGCAGTACTGAGGGAGTGCTGCACTGTCAGAGGTGCCATCTTTTGGATGAGACGTTAAATTGAGGCCCCGTCTGCTCTCTCAGGTGGACGTAAAAGATCCCATGGCACTATTTCGAAGAGTAGGGGAGTTATCCCCGGTGTCCTGGCCAATATTTATCCCTCAACCAACATAACAAAAAACAAATTATCTGGTCATTATCACATTGCTGTTTGTGGGAGCTTGCTGTGTGCAAATTGGCTGCCACGTTTCCCACATTATAACAGTGACTCCACTTCAAAAGTACTTCATTGACGCTTTGAGATGTCCGGTGGTCATGAAAGGTGCTATATAAATCCAAGTCTTTCTTTCTTTAAACCATGTCCAAATGCCTAAAATATTAAAAAATAAATCTAAAATTAACTCATGTATTGAAATTTTTACTATTGATATAAACAGAATAGGTAACAATTAAAATTCAAGTTTCTGCTGCTTGGGAAGAAGTGTTTTTATGTCTCTCTTGTGGATTATAATCTTCTTCACCCTTGGAATACATTTGGTTTCCCATTGCTCTTCATTCTGAATGTTCCATGAATCCATAATGTTACTTGTATGATAAAAAGAAGAGAAAAGAGACTTAAAATATCTAAACTGTTGTTTCTTTCCACATTTGGTACAAAATCATCTTTATTGGGACCTCAAAACTGTGGAACACCTTGTCCCCCTCAGTCTTCTTTCTCCTTACAATCCACAGGCTTTAAAATGCAAGCCTGGTGTCACCTCATCACGACTTCTTGAGTCATCTTGTCTTCTCTTTTACTCTTCAACCTTGGTGGAGTCCTGCACTTCTGATCTTCATCTACATTTATTCATTAAAAAAATGAATCAGACATTAAAAAAAAAAGCCATTTGCCTTGTTAACCACTGGATGGTTACAAAGTATGTGGAACAACAGCCTGGAATTCATTTATGCCTCCAGCGACGCTTTCTAATTTGTATTGTCTTGCAAGATAAGAATTCAAGATGATACATCCCTTTTAAAACACTTTCACTACAACTATTACCATTGTAGAAGTCTCTAGGCTAAAAGTGTTTAAGGTTTTTACTACATTTGCCAGATAAGTTACAGAATTCCATTATCCGAATTGTTGGATATGTGTGACAGAGGTTGACCTTTTGTCATGTCAGTGCATTTTGCTTAGGCCTCAGGCTGAAGCCTAATGGCCTAAAGTCTGATTTACTCACTGTAATAAGGGCAGAAGGTCAAGCAACTGTCAGCTTGCCTGTACATTCTCTCTTCGGAGCTGGGTGGAGGCTGTTAACATGAAGCTTTTCAAAGTAAATTTACAACCAGCAGTACTGACAGAGACCAATCAGTACACCATAAATGTCAGGTTAGTGAGATTGAGCAGTAAGTAAAGTACTGACAGCACACTATTGGCTAGAATCAGTTGCTGAAGGTTTGACTAAAACTGGTAAACGTATTCACTGGAAAATCATTAATACGAAGTAAGGTAATTCCTATGACTATAGGGCCGATTTTAACTTGAGCAAGAATTGGGGTTGCGGGGGCAGAAGCAGGCGGTGAACTGTTCGGCCCTCCCGCCAGAGCATGAGGTCCGGGAGATTTTAATTCCCAGGCCTCATTTACTGCCGGTGGGTGGGAGCCAAAATTGATGGGTGGTCAGGCTGCTGCTGGGGACACATGGAAAAGGTCCCCGGCAAGGCAAGTACGGATTGGGGGAGTGGAAGCCCGGACACGGGAGACCCAAGGTGTCATTGTGGGGCTTGGAAGAGAACTCCTGCTCCTCCTGTCCCACAAGCAACCTTTTACATTTTTCTAAAAAAAGGACACGCCTGGATCCTTGCTTTCGCTGGCGAGCTGGAGAGCGTGTGACCTGTAGTCTAGCCCACGGTTAAAATGGAGTTTGCGTCCTGATGAGGCTTTAGACTTTTTAAAAGTTCTCCTGCAATGCATCCCATAACCACACAAAACAACAAAAACATGCTATCCTATCCCAAATGGCGATCCACAAATTCACTTCTTATTTTATTTCCTTTTACATATAGATACATAGATACATAGAAGATAGGAGCAGGAGCAGGCCATCCGGCCCTTCGAGCCTGCTCCGCCATTTAATGAGATCATGGCTGATCCTCCAATTCAGTATCCCGTCCCCGCCTTCTCTCCGTAACCCTTAACCCCTTTTGCCTGTAGAAATATATCTAATTCCCTCTTAAATATATTTAATGAGCTGGCGTACACTGCCCTCTGTGGCAATGAGTTCCACAGGTTCACCACCCTCTGAGTGAAGAAATTCCCCCTCATTTCTGTCCTAAATGGTTTAGCCCTTATCCTTAAATTATGTCCTCTAGTTCTGTTCTCACCCGCCAAGGGAAACATTCCTTCTGCATCTAATCTGTCTAGACCTGTCAGAATTTTATACACTTCTATGAGGTCCCCTCTCAATCTTCTAAACTCCAGTGTGTACATCCCTAAACTACATAGTCTCTCCTCATAGGTCAATCCCGCCAATCCTGGTATCAGCCTGGTGAATCGCCGCTGCACCCCCTCCATGGCAAGAACATCTTTCCTCAGATGAGGCGACCAAAACTGTACACAGTACTCGAGGTGTGGTCTCACCAGTGCCCTGTACAGCTGCAGCAAGGTATCCCTGTTCCTGTATTCCAACCCTTTTGCTATGAAGGCCAGCATACCGTTTGCCTTCTTGACCGCCTGTTGCACCTGCATGCTCGCCTTCAGTGACTGGTGTACAAGAACACCCAGGTCTCTCTGTACTTCCCCCTCTCCCAATTTATTGCCATTTAAATAATAATTTGCCCTCCCGTTCCTGCACCCAAGGTGGATAACTTCGCACTTGTCCACATTATAGTGCATCTGCCATTTATCCGCCCAATCACCCAGTCTGTCCAAATCGCTCTGGAGCTTCCTGGTCTCCTCCTCTGAGCCCACCCCCCCTCCTAGTTTAGTGTCGTCTGCAAATTTGGAAATGCTGCATTCGACTCCCTGATCCAGGTCATTAATATAAATTGTGAACAGCTGGGGACCCAGGACAGATCCCTGTGGTACCCCACTTGTTACTGCCTGCCATTCAGAAAATGAGCCGTTTATTCCAACTCTCTGTTTTCTATCTGACAGCCAGTTCTCTATCCACGTCAATACTTTCCCCTTTATCCCATGAGCTTCAATTTTCCATGCTAATCTTTTATGTGGGACCTTATCGAAGGCCTTTTGGAAGTCCAGGTACACCACATCTACTGGCTCTCCCCCATCTATTTTACCAGTTACTCCCTCAAAAAATTCCAATAGATTAGTCAAGCACGATTTACCCTTTGTAAATCCATGTTGACTCTGTCCTATCCTGTCCCCATTTGCTAAGTGCTCGGCTATTTCATCCTTAATGATGGACTCCAGCATTTTGCCCACAACTGATGTAAGGCTTACAGGTCTGTAATTACCTGCTTTTTCCCTACCCCCCTTTTTGAATAGTGGGGTAACGTTAGCTACCCTCCAATCCATGGGCACTGTTCCCGAGTCTAATGAATTCTGAAAAATCATGCTTAGTGCATCCGCTATCTCTAGGGCCACCTCCTTCAGTACCCTAGGATGCATGTTATCAGGCCCTGGGGATTTGTCCGCCTTCAATCCCTTTAGCTTCCTTAACACCATATCCTTAGAGATATTGATTTGCGTCAGTTCCTCCTTTGCCAATGTCCCTATTTTTCCCGATATCCCAGGGAGGTTTTTTGTGTCTTCCTTCGTAAAGACTGACCCAAAGTATGCATTTAGTTGGTCTGCCATTTCCTTATTTCCCATTATATATTCCCCCGTATCTGACTGCAATGGACCAACTTTGGTTTTCACCAGTCTTTTCCTCTTGATATACTTATAAAAGCTTTTGGGTAAGCTTCTAACTGGGAAAATTGATTTGCTCGACCTTAATTCCCAGCTCAGTTCTATATCTGCTTTCTCGCAGCCTTTGTTACCCCTAACTGTCCCTGAAAAATCAGTTTTAAAAATTTATTTTAGCTAATTCCAACCCGAGGAAGTGAAATCGCAATATACGATCCCTGGAAACTACCCCTGCTGAGCTCAAATGAATTGTAATTTCAACCAGAATAGGTGTGAATGAACCAAGAAATGCTCAAACTAAGTTTCATTGTCTGAAGCACACTGGTTGAGACTGTCTGAATCTTAGACCTAGAAATTCGAGGGTTTAGCACCGGAAGTTAAGGCCCGTTTGGATGAAACAAATGGTGGCTGACTTGCTTCCGTCCGCCTCCGGTGGGTCCCGCGGCGGCTGCCATTTTGGGGAGGTTGGTAATGCTGTCATTGCCAGCGCTCGCGCCAGATATTTAGATTAGACAGATTGTGACGTTACTGAGTGCACAACACTGATTTGACGCACGATTTGCCATTTTGGACATCGCTGCTTCATTTAACGCACTCTCTTAAATCATGACCAGCTGACCAAGCGTTCAGCAGCAGGAAGGAGCCCCCAGCAGCGATCTTTAAAGGGATCATCAACAACTTGCAGCTCACTTGCTTTTTCAGTTCTATTGGCTCTGTCTAGTTTGTGCAACTGTTTGGAGCTTTCTAAAGCTGTTTAAAGTTGCTGAGGTGACAGGCAGTGTTGTTGCAAGTGGAGGGCGCCTTGCTTCTCATTTAAAGGGGTCTGCTCATATCACTTGCTCACAGTCATGGGGGCTGTACTTGCAGTTCCCTTCGTGCTTGAGTATGATAGGGAGATGGAGTGGAGGCAGCGAAGAAGAGGACAAGATGTTCGCAGAGGGAGGAGGTGGAAGGGCAGGAGGGCTCTCAGCAGGATTCCTTACCCACCTAGGGTTTTCCGAGAGCACTTTTCCTACCTGCGCTTAGGCCAGGAGCAGTGTATTAGGAGGCTCCGCTTCACCAAAGAGGTGGTCACAGAACTCTGCCACCTCCTGAAACCAGACCTGCAGCTTCAGAGCAGGGCAACGATGGCTCTCCCAGTGGCCCTCAAGGTCACCGTGGCCCTCAACTTTTTTGCCACTGGATCCTTCCAGTCTGCAGCAGGCAACATAGCTAACACCTCCCAGTTCGCCGTCCATCGCTGCATCTGGGAGGTCACAGAGACTCTCTACTCCAGGAGAAGGAACTTCCTTATCTTCTCTCTGATCAGAGAGAAACAGGACGGGCGCTCATGTGGCTTTGCCAGGATAGTGGGCTTTCCCCATGGTGCAGGGCACCATCGACTGCACACACATGGCTTTACGGGCACCGTGTAGCAATCCTGAGATCTTCCATAACCCCAAAGGCTACCACTCACTTAATGTGCAGTTGTTGTGTGCCACACCCTGCGCATCATGATGGTGAATACCCGCTATCCGGGCAGCAGTCATGATGCCTTCATCCTGCGCCAGTCTGGTGTGCCAGCAATCTTCCAGCCACCATGTCAAACCTGAGGGTGGCTGCTCGGAGACAAGGGCTCTGCACCTGGCTGATGACTACCCTCCGCAACCCCACCACTTGTAGCCAGCACTCATATAATGAGGGCCATGCTACCACGAGGAACGTCACCGAGCAGACCATCGGGGTGCTCAAGCAATGGTTCCACTACCTTGACCACTCGGGAGGAGCCCTCCAGTACTCGACGGAGTGGGTGTCCCATTTTGTGGTGGTCTGCTGCATGTTCCACAACTTGGCCATCATGAGGGTGCAGCCCTTGTACCAGGGGTTCCGGGACCACCTCAGGGAGGAGGAAGGAGGAGGAAGGGAGGAGGTAAGCAGCTGTCCATGAGCGCTTCATCAGACTCTGATTCCAGTGAATGAAACCCCAGATCCCCATTGCTCACCACTTTCCCATCATGGAACATCACAGCGTCCTCCTGGGCACAAAGCTGAAATGAGAGACATCACAAAACACACATTCCAAACAAAATTCATAAATTTATCAAATTCAAATCAAAACAACAAAGTCAATTAAACACCCTTGTGCTTTCCCTTAGTGTCTGTCTTTCATGTGTCTTTTCCTACTCCAGTGCTTCTATGCAGTGCTCCCCCAGTGGCTGCAGCATGACTGGTGGAAGGATGCTGACTTTCAGTGGAGGAGACTAGAGATGGCCTTGCAGGATGACCTCGAGCAGCTCTGGACCTGGAAGGCCCAGCTGTAGACTGCACCACCTTGGCATGGGCAGCAGCAGTTTGGGCTGGCTTGCTAACAGGCAGCAGCAAGGGCACTGGCAGAGTCTCAGTGGTGGGAGTATAAATACTGCCATCCTGAAAGAAGACACCAGGTTCGTGCTCCACAGAGCCACTGCCACTCCCTGGGGCGGCGCTTCAGCAATCCTAGTAATCTGTTGGAGGGCAGATTGCTGGCCTGCTGCGATACCCTGCAAGCCCCTTTCGAGTCTCGTAAACCCAGCGATGATGACAGCAGTCTGGGCTTCCACTGCAGCAATGAGACAGTGGGTCGCTTCCGCCTGTGGTGCAATGGAAGCTGCGAGATCACCCATCAAACCCACCAGGATATTTGGGTCCACAAGGTCTCTCATGGAGTTGCCCATCATTTCCATCCTGGAAATCATGGGCTCCAAGCTCTGCACAAAGCCCCTTGCAATGTTGGAGCCGGACTCCTCCATGCTCCTTGACACTGACAGGAGGCTCTCTAGCAGGCTTGCATACAACATCAGCAGCTTGTAAGTGAGAAGAGATTGTGGGATGAGGGGGAAGTGGGATGTGAGAAGGATTAGGTATGATCATACCGTTATCATCAGCAATGCTTTCAACTTCTCTGCTCGCCACGGACTCTGTCACAGCCCCTCCGATTATTTGCAACAGATTCCTCCAGGTCGGTTAGGTTCTGAATCCTCGCTTGGCCGCCTCCAGTCTGCTGTTGCTCACGGCGCTTGTACGCCACCTTGGCCTGCAAGAGAAAGGGAAGTGCGTCAGTGAGTGCGGTGCAATGTGTTTGGGTGATGAGTCTGCCATGGTTGACTAGCTGGCAGTGTGTGCAAGGTGTGAGATATGGGTGTGAGTGTTGCAGCAGTGGTAAGTGTGTGAGGGTGAAATGAAGTTAGGATTGTGAGATATGAGTGGTGATAGCTAGAGATTGTTGGTAGGTGAGTGATAGAATTGTGGTGCATTGAGCAGTGTGTGAAGCTTGTGGTACAGATGGTGGGATATGGTATTTGCTGAAGCCTTTACTCACCTTGATCAGCTGTGTGAGGTCATTAAACTTTTTGCGGCACTGGACCCAGCTCCTGGGGACAACACCCGTCACTGTGACGGATTGCGCAATCTCCTCCCAGATCCTCCTGCCAATTACCTTTGAAGGCCTCTTGCCCCCATGTGGGTATAGGACATCCCGTTGACATTGGACCCCCCAGGACCAAGGCCTCCAGTGCGGCATCTGAGAACCGTCTTGCCCTTTCTCTAGGGTGTTGGGCCATGGCTTCTTCTCACCTGACAATGAGGTACTTCTGCAACAAAGCACCTCCCCTTTAAGTAGTGCAGAGAGCCAGACCAAACTTTATTGGCTAGTAGACTGCACCTGATATTGCCACCCCCGTTGAGCACTAAGCCAATCAGCAGTGCATTTTGTGCTAAGATCAGTATTGCAATCATGTAAATGAGCAGGCAGCACGTATTTTGCATGCTGCCTCCACCACTTAGAAGGCAAATAGCACTGGGCAATGCCCCCACCTGTTTTCAGGCTTTATTCAATTTCTAGACCTTATTCTCTAGCTCCCGGTCCTGCTATCATAAGAACATAAGAAATAGGAGCAGGAGTAGGCCATACAGCCCCCTTGAGTGTGCTCTGCCATTGAATAAGATCATGGATGATCTTCTACCTCAACTTCACTTTCCTGCCCTATCCCCATGTCCCTTGATTTCCTTAGTGTCCAAAAATCCTACGAATTTAACTCCTTGAGAATCAGGTTTGGTTTAATAGCAACATTTTTATCAAGGTCCCCCATGTAAATGTTAAACTAACTGATAGTTGAGCCAGTTGAACACCCCATTGTTGAAGACATTGACCGACCCGAAGCAGAATATTTACCCTTTGCAAACACCAAATCTCTTGACAATAACTTTTTAAAAGACAACAATAGTTGTTTAAGCTTAGTGGTTCATTCACCCTGTCTAGGATTTGTAATGAGTTACATAAGAACATAATACACAAGACGTAGGAGCAGGAGTAGGTCATTTGGCCCCTCGAGTCTGCTCTGCCATTCAATAAGATCTGATCTGATCTTGGCCTCAACTCCACTTCCCTGCCCACTCCCCATAACCCTTGACTCCTTTATCGTTCAAAAATCTGTCTATCTCCACCTTAAATATATTCAATGACCCAGCCTCCACAGCTCTCTGGGGAAGAGAATTCCAAAGATTCACGAACCTCAGAGAAGAAATTCCTCCTCATTTCCAATTTAAAAAGATGCCCCCTTATTCTGAAATGATGCCCCCTAGTTCTAGATTCCCCCACAAGGGGAAACATCCTCTCTGCATCTACCCTGTCAAGCCTCTTCAGAATCTTATATATTTCAATAAGATCCCCTCTCATTCTTCTAAACTCCAATGAGTATAGGCCCAACCTGCTCAACCTTTCTTCATAAGACAACCCCTTCATCTCCGGAATCAACCTCGTGAACCTTCTCTGAACTGCCTCCAATGCAAGTATATCCTTCCTTAAATAAGGAGGCCAAAACTGTACGCAGTACTCCAGGTGTGGTCTCACCAACGCCCTGTACAGTTGTTACAGGACTTCCCTACTTTTATACTCCATTCCCTTTGCAATAAAGGCCAACACTCCATTTGCCTTCCTAATTACTTGCTGTACCTGCATGCTAACTTTTTGTTATTCATATACAAGGACCCCCAGATCCCTCTGTACCTCAGCATTTTGTAATCTCTCCCCATTTAAATAATAATTTGCTTTTTTATTTTTCCTACGAAAGTGACCTTGCATTTTCCCACATTAAACTCCATCTGCCAGATTTTTGCCCACTCATATCTATATCGCTTTGGAGATTCTTTGTGTCCTCCACACAATTTGCTTTCCCACCTATCTTTGGATCATCAGCAAATTTGGCTACATTACACTCAGTCCCTTCATCCAAGTCATTAATATAGATTGTAAATAGTTGAGGCCCCAGAACTGATCCCTGCGGCACCCCAATAGTTTCAGTTTGCCAACGTGAAAATGACCCATTTATCCCGACTCTCTGTTTTCTGTTAGTTAGCCAATCCTCTCTCCAAGCTAATGTATTACCCCCAACCCCGTGAGCTCTTATCTTATGTAGTAACTTTTTAATGTGGCACCTTATCGAATGCCTTCTGGAAATCCAAATACACGACATCTACTGGTTCCCTTTATCCACCCTGCTCGTTACATCCTCAAAGAACTCCAGTAAATTTGTCAAACATGATTTCCCTTTCATAAAACCATGCTGACTCTGCTTGACTATATTATGATTTTCTAAATGTCTTGATATCACTTCCTTAATGATGGACTCCAGCATTTTCCCAATGACAGATGTTAGGCTAACTGGTCGATAGTTGTCTGCTTTCTGTCTCCCTCCTTTCTTAAATAGGGGCGTTACATTTGCGGTTTTCCAGTTCGCTGGGACCTCGCCAGAATCCAGGGAATTTTGGTAGATTACAACCAATGCATCCACTATCTCTGCAGCCACCTCTTTTAAGACTCCAGGATGCAGGCCATTGGGTCCAGGGGACTTGTCCACCTTTAGTCCCATTAGTTTGCCTAGTACTTTCTCTCTAGTGATAGTGATTGTTTTAAGTTCCCCCCCCCCCCCCACCCCAATAGCCCCTTGATTATCCATTATTAGGATGCTTTTAGTGTCTTCTACCATGAAGACCAATACAAAATATTTGGCAGTAGGTCTCCAGGTATCCACTGGCTGTTTGCTGATTGCTCTTTCTGATCAGATTCTTGTAGTTCACAGAAGATCCTCGATCATCCAGCTCTGTTTAATCACTTATACTTCAACATTTAACATTTAGCTTTGGATAAACACCCAAATAATTAATTTAATACAGCATGGTATCCTAGCTGGAGATGCAACTTCTTAGCTTTTTAGCCTTTAGTGTAAGGGATCAATACTTTGACCATTGGCTGCACCACTTCCGAATCATCACTGTTCTCTCTGTGATGTATTCTCATGAGTCCTCCAGCAAAGTTTGGTGTATAGTCACCACTGAAGGATCGGGGTGCTCAGTGGTCTAACTTCTG
The DNA here is from genome assembly GCA_030390025.1 of Squalus acanthias. Classification (NCBI taxonomy): domain Eukaryota; kingdom Metazoa; phylum Chordata; class Chondrichthyes; order Squaliformes; family Squalidae; genus Squalus; species Squalus acanthias. The sequence goes on from CM059425.1 coordinate 184,636,895, forward strand.
GTACTGGTGGCCAAATGTGCTGTTCCAGGAAATTCCAGGCCAATGAAGTAAGAGTATAAAAACCATTTATATTTTAATAATCAGACTTTTAGGCCTAGGCTTTCAGTCTTCTCCTACACCCATTTTTCGATGGATGTGGGGCAAGCAACTCAGGGAAGTGCTCCACTGCGCTTCTGCCTTCCTGCTGCTTTCCGGTAGCCAGTCTGGCTAGAGAAACTGCACCTACCCATTAATGGGCAGTGAACGCCAAAGGCATGGAAATACCAAAGCATGGCCCCTGTTGTCTTCCCTGTCATGTTCACTCTTTGAATGCTGGACAGCGGGGCTGCCTGTTAGCCCTGGTGCTTCAAAGTCAGCAGTAGGGAAAAACTTGAAGAGTTGCCAGTGCACGTGCCCTCAGAGCATAGCCCTGCACAGGGCCCATCATGTAAAAGAGAACCTTAAAGGCACAAAAATGGACAGCATGCTAGCCACCTCCGTTTCCTGCTGCAGCAGAACTCTGCCCTCCATATTGGTGTGACTCCCCAGCTGAGCCTATATGTTAATAAATTGTGGGCTGGAAATACAGCCAGGGGTGGGAGGCATCTCGGAGCAGATGAACGCCCTGCCCTGCTGGAGATACGCCCTAATTGTGAAGGGGGAAGCCTCAGCCTTAGTATTCATATTTTAGAAGTATTTAGTCAGTCCACTCATAAACTGGATTGTCCAATCCAATCTGGACGGGTGGCAACCCTATTTTCAATATGCCTGTCGCAGCTGAGTTCAGGGAAGCCCAATGTGATTCAGGTTTCATGTATCCTTAACAGATAATCAAGAACTGTACGTTTAGCCCCTGAAAACATCCAGTTTGCACGTGTAGGCAGATGCTCACTCCTGCTGTGCAAGTGATAAATGAATAGTGATTAGCTGGGTAAAGAAATGAAATGACACATGAGGTACAGGCCACTTCTACCACAATCTTATGCGCTTATCAGATCCACAGTATTTTCTCAGCTGACATGTGAACACTTTGGCTCAGAGCTCACTTCGTCTAGTAATTGCTAGTGCTGAGCCAGATTGTAGTACCACCCAGTGTTAGTTGAGTAATGTTTTAATGAGAAGCACATTAAAATTCCAGACTGTTCTTGATTCCCATGTAAACATTAATTTTTTTAAAGCCAAAAAAACCAAGAATATTCTGTATCAAAATGACAGCTAGGAAAATAACTCATTAAGACGCACAAACATCAGCATTAATTGTGGAGGTCAATTAAAACGCTGTATGCAAAGATTTATAAATTAGGCAATTTCCTGATTATTGCAATCATTTACAAAATTGATTACCTTGAAGCAGCTCAATGGATCCCAGTTGCAGCCGATGACAATGTATCCATCTTGTGATGTAGATAGACAACACTCGGTGAAACAGAGCAAGTTGATTAAAAGAAAAAGTGCTTATGGAAACATCAGGATGTTTCTGCAGATTTCTGTACGGAATCCTATAAAATAAATCAATTAATATATTGAATTGTAATAAACAGGGAAGAAGGAACATACAGATGATTGTGACATTATTGAGAACTGAGATAGATCCTTTTGCCTGTTCTGTTGTTTGTGATGTGTGCACTGGTAAATAATCCTAACAATTACAGATGTTAATAATTCTCTCAGTTGTGGATAAAAGATGTGGATGTCAGTATATTTTTTAAAACCTCAATCGTTCCCCTTGAATCTGCCCACATGAGCTTTTCGTTATCGTATAGACCATCTCCCACACCCATGTCAAAAAGATAGGTGTGGTCTAGGACTATATTACTTACAAAATGGCTTTGGAACCACGTGCGCCTCATCTACTGCCTTCACCTCACTCCTGCTACACCCAAGAGACCGGTTGCTCCATGCGTCTCTGGGCCTCCATCCACAGCCAACCATAAGAGAAAGAGAGGGGAGAAACTGATAGAGAGAGGGGGAAATAGTAACCCTCAACAAACAAGTTAGGAAGTAACCCTGGTCTGAGCTATGGGCCTCTCGCTGAACACCAGGAAATCACACTACCCGACCATCTGACAGGAGGTGTGCTTGTTGGCAGTGGGGCGCGCTGTCTCCTGATATATGGCTTGTTGCTATAGCCAGACTGTTCTCTTTATTCCAATAAGCCTATATGTTATACTTTAGTAAGACATACATAAGAATCACTTTGGCTGACTGATTACATCTCTTAATGCCACTTGTAAATATTTAGTGTCATATATGTTAACAGTTACCATGTAGAATACTTTCCAGAGATCCTGCTGTCACATTACTTAACTAGTGATAAATTGTATCAGATATTTAAAGAATCTGTGAAAATATAACTTGCCATTTGTTTGTTTATATATTGACAAGATGATATAGTCCTTGGGTGTCAAAGGTGATGTGAACTGCTATGGTTTTCCTGTCAAAGTAACTAGAATTATTTAAATGCTCTAATGGGATAAGGATTTAGCACAGATTGTAGCAGGCAGACTGGCCTCACAGCTGTTACATCATCTGACACAGGAAGTTGCAGCAGTAATCAATCTAAGAGTTTTTTAGGAATGCATTACAATATTTTGTAACATTAGTTGACCAGTTAAATTGTTAGCCTAGACCAATTCAATACTTCGGGCTCAATTTTATCCTCTGTTTTTACACTGATCAAAAACAATATTTTGCTACAGATACTGAAGTGATAAAGTTTGCAGGGGGGCAGTGTCATGGGCGTGATCAATCCTCTGGTGGTGCCCAAGTGGTTATTCTGTCAGCGTGAATCCACATAGTGTATGCTGGCAGTCTATTTGATATGGGGGTGAGGGGTGGGGGGAACATCATAGCTGAGCGCAATCCTGTCCTTAATTGGTGTCCGTGCATATTTACATTCTACAGGGTATTACTAATTCCAATCAAAACCAGCAACCCTGGCTGACTTTTCCCCTCAATTTTAAGAATATTTTCAATTAAACAGGGTATATAACAATACCAGTTTTCATCTTATGTGGTCAAAATGCTTGAGGTCTTTCCTACTCCGGCAATTATCCCCTCCCTCCTCTCCTGAAAATATTGGGGGTAATTTTCAACTTTGGTGGGGGTGTAAATCTGCTAGTATCAGATCAGCCACTTGTTATACACCTCGCCCGATTTTCACTTTCATCGATAGAAAGACAAATTGGGAGGGGTGTATAATAGGTGGCGGAGCAGAAACCGCCACTTTTCCACCCCCACCAAAGTTGAAAGTTACCCCTGTAGATTCCTCGTTAGGCGTGCACTCCACCATTCTTCGCATGCAAGTGTTAATAATGAATGTCAGCAAGCTAATTCAACATGAGGGGCACCACAATTGAGTCCACATCTGACTTCATTCAACATTTATACTTTAGCAATGATTACTGGGTAGCAAATAGGAGCAGGAACCCTGCAGCTAATTTTTTTGCTCCTACCTTGGGAACTGAGAGCAACTGTAGCACACCTATTGCTCCCCCAGAGATCAGTTAATTCAGTACAGACCAGGGGTCAAACAATGGGGTCTTCGTTGTCTGTATGGCTCAGCTATGTACTAGATTAATTTACCAAGTCATTGGGCAAGTAATGCAATTGTTATCCAAATTGAAAATTAGTTACAGAGATGATGTGACAAGAAATGAAGCTAAAAGCTTGCAAAAACATTTCTTAAAGGCGCAGAGGCAGAATTTGAGCAAAACGAAAATCTGAATCTGACCCAGCTGACTTGCATCAATGCAAATCACCCTACTTTACGCAAAGATTTATACTGCATACTTCTTTACCTAAGGAAGGATATACTTGCCATAGAGGGAGTGCAACGAAGGTTCACGAGATTGATTCCTGGGATGGTGGGACTGTCGTATGAGAAGAGATTGAGTAAACTAGGCCTGTATTCTCTTGAATTCAGAAGAATGAGAGGGGATCTCATTGAAGCATACAAAATTATTACAGGGCTTGATAGGGTGGATGCTGGGAGAATGTTTCCCTTGGCTGGGGAGTCTAGAACCAGGGGCCACAGCCTCAGGATAAAGGGTAGGCCATTCAGGACTGAGATGAGAAGAAATTTCTTCACACAGAGGGCGGTGAATCTTTGGAATTCTCTACCCCAGAGGGCTGTGAAGGCTCAGTCATTGGGGATATTCAAAACAGAAGCCGATAGATTTCTGATTAGTAAGGGCATCAAAGGGATATGGCAATAGGGCCGGTGAATGGAGTTGATGCAGAAGATCAGCCATGATCTCATTGAATGGCGGAGCAGGCTCGAAGGGCCGAATGGCCTACTCCTGCTCCTATTTCTTATGTTCTTATGTTCTGTCTTTTGTATGTGGTGGTGAACAGAGCTTTGACGGAAAATTAAAGTTGAGCTTCATCCAGCATTTATTATGGAGTTACTTGGGAGCTGGTTAAAGAACCAAATAGGCATCTGTAAATGTTTTTGTTATTTGCTATCCTGTCCCCAGTCTATGAAAATGACAGAAAATATGGTGTAAAAACGTAGTTGCACTGGAAGGTAATGCAGCACAAAGTAAGGTACATTCTGTGAAATGTGAGACATTTAAGGAACTGTACATTAGCACGATATGTTTGTCAGAATTACTGAATAATTTACATCAGTCACAGAGGCCGGAATTTTGCCGGCGCTCAGGGGACGGGTTTGGAGGCGGGACTTCTGGCAAAATCGCAAAGATTGACGGGGTCAGAAACCCGCTGTCATCCCGCCTCTAATCAATCTTCCCAGGTGTCGGGTCCCCGATTTGCGCATGGACCCAACACCTAGCAGTGGGAAGAGGATTATAGGCACTTAACTGCTTGTTAACAGGTAGTTAACAGGCAGTTAAGAGGCTTTTTGCAATTTTGACAGGTCTACTGCGGGCTTCCCGACATCCGGACACCATGCCAGGGTAAGTGTGGAGTGCTATGGGTCTACTGTAATGTTTGTGCATTGATGACAGCTGCAAAAGTGGTGTGAAGGATCCAATGGTACACTGGTGAGTTTCAGAGGTAAGAAAATGTTGGGAAAATCATTTTGAATGTATTTAGACTTTTCTGTAGGTAACAAGTTTTGAAGTGTTTGTGTAGTCCCACCTCATTGGGAGAACCTCTCTCACCAGTGACAGATCGCTTCTGCAACCTCACCTGCAGCTGCCATCTGTTCTAGCCTAAGGAGGGAGTCACTGGAGAGTCTGGATGCAAGGGCTCACCTTTGTACAGTGATTGTCAGTGTTAGCAGCACCTCAATGCTGTCTAACACTGAAAAATCACCTGTCAAAAAAAATTGAGCATGGCCCCTTTAAGAAAACCAGCAGATGACGCGTCATCAACTGACGTCATCTGACACCGGCTTTCTCCTAATTGGCCGGCAAGCCCGCAGGTCGGGCTTAACAAGGCCAATTGATGCAAAATAGTGTCTGTGCATCAGACGTTGTTGGGGGCGGGATCGGAACCCGGAAGGAAGCTGTCCCACCCCTAGGCCGCACCGAAAGGTAAAATCCAGCCCATAGATTGGTGCCTGCTTAAAATAATGCCGAGCTAGCAGATCAAAGTTATACATAGAGTTACGTAGGCCCCGATATTTACTGGGGCGTGGTTTCGGAGTGGGGGCGGGGGGGGAAGGAATTATGGTCGGGAATTCCCGGAGGTACAGATTTCCCTGAACGGTGTGGAGTTTTAACTCCAGGGCGTGTTTGAATTTTTTTTCCCAGGTTCGCCACCTGACTGCCAGCCTGATTGAAAGGCTTGGCTGCCTGTCGGACAGGGCCGAGGAGCAGGTAGGTTTAGTGGTGGTGAGGTGGTGATTGGGAATGTAAAGCGTCGTTGGTGGGGATCGGTGATCGCGGGGGGAGATCGTGGAGGTGGGGTGTGTTTACAAGGTTAGCTTGGGCCTAGAGGAAACACTCCTGCTCCTCCTGAACCACAAGCAGTGCCGTAAAGGTGCTTACCTTATGGATCCAGCCCTTCTCACCTCTTTTACTGCCAGGTTTCCAGAGGCCAGGGAAACCCGGACAACAGTAGTTAAAAATAGAAACCCTGTTAAAATGGAGTCACGCAGCCTCCTTAAAATGTTTGAACGACCGATCCGCCTCCTGAGAATGGATTGGTTACCCACCCCTCGTCCCACCTCCATTAAAACTGGAAGTGGGCAGGTTTGCGGCGTGTTGGGGTTGTGTTTGAAATTTTTAACATTTTACTGCCCACCTGACCCAAACCCATCCGTGTTTGGGGGTTAAAATTCCCCCCATAGAGTCTACAGCACAGAAACAGGCTATTTGCCATCTATGCCGGCGTTTATGTTCCACACGAGCCTCCTCCCACCCCTCTTCATCTAACCCCATCAGCATATCTTTCTAATCCTGTATCCCTCATGTGCTTATCTAGCTTCCCCTTAAATGCATCTATGCTATTCGCCTCAACCACTCCCTGTGGTATTGAGTTCCACATTCTCACCACTCTTTGGGTAAAGAAGTTTATCCTGAATTCCCTGTTGGATTTATTAGTGACTATCTTATATTTATATTCCAAGCTCTGGCCAGAGAAAGGGCTTAGTGCTTATGTCAAATGATGGTTACATTTTTAACTTTAGTGAAGCACAGTTTAGAAAGTCTCTTGTTGATGCAGCTGACCTGAGATGTTTTTAAAGTTGGCTTTATGCTGGTTGCAGTAACACTGCAGCTGAAGAGGTACTTGTGCTGCATTCAGTCTGAAGCTAAAGCTGTGTGAGACTATCTCCTTGCTCAATCTAGCTGACTTCACTCCTGACTTATAGTACACCGTCTGGGGTATAAATTAATCGACGCTCGCCTGCACCAGGAGGTTCAAAACTGGGCCTCGGGCCTCATTAATATTAATGGAGCGAGCTGCCAGCGCCTGTTGCACCTCCACAGGCAGCTCACCCACTTGAAGAAATTAATATCAGGCGTGGGCCGGCAGTGGCCTGAAGCGAAGTCCTGGGGGAAGCAATGGAGAGTTAACGGGGACGGTTACACTTGGGATACTGTGGATTCAGGGGAGCAACCTTGCTCCTCCTGGCTTCACAACAATTATATATTTTTTTAATTTCCCTTTTGGTGGCGTCGCTTAGCGACTGCTTAAGAATCCCGAGCGGAGCAGGCCTGGCTCCTGCCCCGTGCTGCGATATCAAATTTAGCAGCATGGGCCTACAAGAGGTATTTGGCCTCTCATTTACAATATCAGGTCGAACGTCTTTCCGGCGTCCTCTGGGCATGGGACGTTGTTTCCCGAAATTGACCCTTGTGCCCATTTTACGCCTGTGAGGTCCAATTTCTACCCTTCTGTGTCAGTGTGAAGCCAAATCTGCTTTGTATTGATGAGAATTGTGTCGTGAAACCGATCAGCAATATTACTGTCTGGACAGATTTAACTAAAGGGTTGCTGGAAATCAGTTCTGCCCTAAAAGCAATGTTTTGCATTTTAACGTTTTCATAGAATACAAAAGGAAAGGATTCCAACGTGCAGAGGGGTTGAATTATTGCCAGTGATAACTGGCCTCCCTCAGGCCTATTGTCACTGGCATCAATCCCACAGTCTAAAGCTGTGTTATTGCAGCAGGGAGCTCTATCTGTCACAGATGTGACACAGACTCTAGAATCATTACATCTTATTTCAGGAGAGCTATAACCTTTTCTCTTACAAAAAACTTTTGTTTTCTACATTAGTTGATACTTATCTGCTACATATTCAGACAAGAATTAAATTGCTTAAAATTGTAAATATCTTAATGTTAATATGTATTACCTCGGAATCAGGTATTTGTATATGCAACGCAAACGGCTGTAGAAATATTATGGGCTGGATTTTCCTCTAAATTTCTGCCTGTTTTCTGGTGGTTTTGGGTGATAAATAGAATACAATAGGGAGGTAGTAGTTACCGCCTCAAAACCATCAGTCTAAAATTGCATCAGAATTATCCACCCAAAAAATTGCCAATCCTTTTTAAGACTCGTAAGGAGCCTACCCGTCACATTGAGGTTGATAACCACTTTAACCTATTTTGGAGGTACTGTCAGGATTTTTGCTGCTATTTTTAGTAAACTCTGCAAAAATAAAAGTACAGTTTTGGACTGAGAACAGGGGTTCCCTGATGATAATCCTTCTATTCCTATGTTATGAGGAGGAGGAGGATATGGAAGAGGCTAGATTGGAGGTACTTAGACAATTGTTTAGAAGACATTTGTTTCATACACATATATACGCAATCAACAAGAGCAAGATGATCTTACTTAGGACTTCTCTGCTCGTCACTGCCTCAGAAGGCTGCACTTTCCTTGGAAGGAGTTGGGAAGATATGCCAGCTGTTGGCTGAAGACCTGCAGCCCACTTCTGCCAAGAGAACAGCATTTTCTGTATCAGTTAAGGCCACCACGGCCTTGATGTGCTTTGGCATTGAATTTTTTCAGGCAGGATTTGGAGGCCTTTGTCGCCTTAGTAAGGCATCATCTCACCATTGCATAAAGAAGGTTACTGATGCTCCACTCAGGCATGCAGGTGCAGACCATTTCTTTTCCAATGAAACCAAAGAAATAAAATGAGGGAGCTTTTCAGCTCTACAGACTGGCAGGGTTCCCACAGGTGCAAGGAGCAAATAACAGATTGCATGTGGTACTCAAAGCCCATGTAACAATCCGCTCAAATTCATGAACAGGAAAGGATTTCACACTATTAATGTGCAGCTACTGTGCGATGCCACTCACCTTATCCTGCATTTGAATACCCGGTATCCAGGAAGCTGCCATGACGCTTTCACCATGCACCATACCAGCCATGATGACTCAGAGCCATTTTTCAGGATAGTTCATTGGTGATTAGGGCTCGCCCCTGCAGTCATGGCTAATTAATTCAATAAGACATCCACAGACAGAGAGGGATAACAGATATAAAAAACAGGACAAATCCAACCCAGCCAATTACAGGCCCATCAGCCTACTCCCAATCATCAGCAAAGTGATGGAAGGAGTCATCAACTGTGCCACTAAACGGCACGTACTCACCAATAACCTGCCCACCGATGCTCAGTTTCGGTTCCGCCAGAACCACTCGGCTCCCGACCTCATTACAGCTTTGGTCCAAACATGAACACAAGAGCTGAATTCTAGAGGTGAGGCAAGAGTGCCCTTGACAGCAAGACAGCATTTGACTGAGTGTAGCACCAAGGAGCCTGAGTAAAACTGAAGTCACTGAGGATCAGGGGGAAAACCCTCCACTGGCTGGAGTCATACCTAGCACAAAGGAAGATGGTTGCAGTCATTGGAGGCCAATCGTCTCAGCCCGAGGACATTAAAGCAGGAGTTCCACAGGCCTAGGCCCAGCTATCTTCAGCTGCTTCATCAATGACCTTCCCTCCATCATAAGGTCAGAAATGGGGCTGTTTGTTGATGATTGTACAATGTTCAGCTCCATTCGTAATTGTTCAGATATCGAAGTAGCCCATGCCCGCATGCAGCAAGACCTAGACAGCATCAGGCTTGGACTGATAAGTGCTTAGTAACATTCGCACCATACAGGTGCCAGGCAATAACCACCTCCCCATGACATTCAATAGCATTACCATTGCCAAGTCCCCCACCATCAACATCCTGGGGGGTCACCATTGACCAGAAACTGAACTGGTCCAGCCACCCAAGTGCTGTGGCCACCAGAACAAGTCAGAGGCTGGGTATTCTGTGGTGACTAGCTCACCTCCTGGCTCCCCAAAGCTGCTTTACCATCTACAAGGCACAAGTCAGAAGTGTGATGGAATACTCTCCAGTTGCCTGGATAGCTGCAGTTTCAACAAGTTGCGAGAGGAGTGACTGGGATGGTTCCCCAGAGCCTCAGAGGCCCGGTAAGGCTGCCGACCCTATTTGGAGGCCTTTACAGCCTCATTAACACCAGGCAAAGGCAGTCAAAATCGACCCAGTGTCTTACTGGTTTACATCTTTGTAACCTCTGATTGTTAGGCACCAAGGTTTGCTTCTTTACCCATTTGCTGTGCTTGGGCATCTCTGCAATGTCATCATGTTGGTCTAACCTGTAGCATCAGGGACATGGGTCGATATTTCTTTCTACAGTTTCCCATTTCTTTGCCATTCTATCTAGGCTTTGGTTAAAAGCTATCCAGTTTTATGTTAAATATTCAATTATTAAATTGAAATTTCTCTGGGGAAAAGTCGAATGCAATTTCTGTTGAAAGAAAAAATACACAGTGTTCCTATTAACCCACATAAAGTATCGGTTGATATATAGAATAATATGTGGTCAGCATTTGAATCTGCTGAAGGAAACTTGAAAATTAAAACAAGGTAAATTCAAGTGGAAGGAAATCTTGTTCAGGTTATAAATGTGAGAGTTTAGATATCTAGCTTCCATGTGTAGATAATAAGTGAATTGAAGCATGTTTTATATATGTGTAGCAGTAAAACTGTCCTGTTACAAAAATTACAGAAATTACTGTTACTATATTAGAAAATGCTTAAATAAATGCTTACTGAAGATTAATGATTTAACACTTGTGTTAAGTAGCAGACAAAGACATGCCATAAGAATGCATTAACTGTTCTGATATTGGTAACAGCAACTTCTAGACTATAATTTTGACATTAACCAGTGTTCACACAGTATTAAATGAAAATTGGCCAGTTATTAGGAATGCACAACACATTTCTAACTCAAAATAGTTTTAGCTCCATGTGACAGAGTTATACTCAAGACACACTTTACCATAATTATACACTGTACTTCAATCAAAGTTCATAATTTACCTATTTAAGTTCCAAGCTGAACTGTTCATGTTTAGAGTGGGTTCTAATTACAAACGTACTAAAACATTGTCTGAAGGTCACAAATATATTGTTCAGAGTTACGTTTAGATTGATGTATTGCATCAATGTCGATCTGCAGTGCTCCTTACCCTGGGGGGTGCTCACCATATTTTATGGGGCTTTGACCCTCAAATATGGGATCTAGGAAAAGCATTTTTTTTTTATTAACTTCAGTGGGATTCTAGCCTGGTGTGTCTTCCTATCTCTCTGGCTTCTGTCCTCACTCTCAGAAGACTATATCCCTATGTTCTGAAACGGTATGCAGTGAGAACAGAGCACAGGGGAGAATGGGATAGTGGGACCTCACATAGCTTTCCCTGATAGTATCAAAAGCGAGACCAGAAGGAAGCAAATATTTAAGAAGACAGATAGATGAGTGGAAGATGGACAGGCAAGAGGTTGAATAGGATGGGGACTTGGAGAGGGGAAGGGAAAGAGATGTGTATTAGGTGGGCAAGAAGGAGAATAGGAGACAAATTAAACTAGTGAGAAAGAAACCAAGAGACATGGGGAATAATATTTAACTTTGCCAACTGGGTAGTAATCTGGCGAAATGGATCACCTGCCTGGTGCAGAGCCTGGCCAATTTTTATTCCATTGAAATCAATGGAACAGAAATTGGGCGGGTTCTATCAAGGACAGGTGATCTGCTCTTCCCTGGCAGCAGAGTTGAAAACAGTTCCATGGACGGGGATGGAGGGTATCAAGCATTTAGCATCAGAAAAATTAGATTCATCAGGCATTGAGAATCAGAGGCACAAGGAGGGTCAGAATTGAGATTGAAAGTAGATCTTTCCAATAAGCTATCACAAAATGTAATTATCTTAGGATCTCTTCCCCCCCACCCCCCAAGAACATTGCAGACCATGGCAGAGGACACTTCAACATTTCCTCTAATCTTTGGGGTCCAGACCATCAGGAGGCCAGTATGCCTCATTTCAATCCGCATACCAGCCTCCAAACCTGCACCAGGTCCTTTTGAGGCCAACGAAGTGGGAATTCCCAGTGTATGGAGTCCCCACCCTTGGCCGCACCCCCTCTGCATCAGTGGCCTTGTTTGGAAGGCATTCCTGCCAAGTTTACAGCAGAGTCTACCAGAATGGCCGTGTCATTTCAGGGCCAATATTATTTATTTAAATATAACACATTATAATCTTGAAGACCTCCATTGCATAACCTTCTCAACTCTAATGAAAAAAATCCTAACTTCTCAAGTCTATCTTCATAATTGTAACTCCTCATCCCTGGCTATATCCTAGTGAATCTACATTGCAGCTTTTCCATTGATTTTAGATCCATTCTATAATGAAGTGACAGAAATAGTACGCAGAGTGAACAGTACTCCTACTAACGTGTTGTACATCTTCGCCATTGCCTCCTTGCTTTTATAGTCAATGCCCCTAGATACAAAGTAAATGATTTTGTTTGCTTTTTTCTGGCCTTATTTTTCCCTCAATTCCCAAGTACAGATCATTTATGCATATAGTAAATAAGAGTGACCCCAACAGAGTCCTTTAGATAACATAATTTAAAAAGGCATTGGTTATGGGACAGGGATCAAAAATATTATCAACACCTAATGGTCACTGTGTAGTAATTTCTATAATTCTACAAATGAATCTGGCTGCATGTATTTACCCCAACCATAACACAGCTGACACATCACTCTACTCATCAACACTAAGGATGATGAGTTATGTAATTGCACAGAATATGCTACAACTGGAAGCGATTGTTGACAGACTAATTAACCTAAAGGTCATTGCAGCTGAACCTGATCCTGTTCGAACCCAACATTCACAGGAACACACGTTCATTGGGGGGGTTGAGGGTGAGAGTCTTGATAGCGATTAGGAGCAGCAATCCTCCCATACCAGACTGACAAAGCTATAACAATCTTATTGTCCTCACTATTGTCTCGGCTGAGAGTGGCTAATTCAGCACAGGCCGTGGATTGACCTTTTCACCTTTGTGATCTGTATTGCTCAGTACCATACCAAACAGTACATTTGCCCACTGAGCCATGGCCGAAGCCAGCAATATCCATTGTACTGCTAAAATACATAGGTCCTGAACTTCCAGGGTTCCTGCTGCACCTTAGGAAGTACGGCAGAGTGGGTCTCCTAGCTGCCTACAGTGGAGGATGTGGATCCTGTCCCAAATCGCAAGTATGGGATCATTTAAATCATTGAGGCAGATGGCCTGCAACTATTCAGGTACAATAGAGATGGCCACCCTGACTGCTGGCCAGAAAATCGAAGCAGCTCCATGCCACTCGTTGGTAGAGTGAGGGAACCTTATAGCGCAAATAGAAAGTGCCATTTTCTTACTTTCCTTGAAGTGAAATGTGGGACTTAATTTGAAGGTAATCGATCCCTTCTAGGATTCATTATCTACGTCTGGGAATGTAGGGCTCCAGGGTGAGCGAAAGACTTAATCATGATTACAATTTGGGCCACATTATGCACAGGGCAGAAAGCTGGCACTTCCACCCCATATTGTGCCACCCCGATGGGTGATTTACTGCCCTCCCACCACACCAGAATTGCAGGGCCATAGTCGGGTTGCCAACTCTGGTTGGACATTGCCCTGGAGGTTTTGTCACATGACCTCCTGCCTCCAACTGCTCCGCCCCCACTCTCCCGCCATTGGTTGCCCGACACATCCCTCCTCATGATGCATCACCTTAACCAGCCAATCAGAAAGCGAGCAGACTCATTGTTACTGAATTGGCTGATTCTTGACAGTCAATCCAACAGCCTCTTTCCCCCATTTTTGATATTTTTATAACTAATAAAAAATATTGTTCAAAGAAAATGAAAAAAAACACTTTTTTATTACCCTGATGATTTTTCTCCAGGGTTTTTGCTTGCAGCAGTGTCCAGGAGATCAATCTTAACTTTGTGGGTTGAGAGTAATTGCTCTGCACTGTGCTGTCACTGCAGGGAGATGTTTTTCTTTACCTTCAAGAAGTTGCAGACACTCCTGGATCAGGTCCTTGCAAATATTCTCTCACTATGGATTCTTCTGCCTCCATACCAGTCCTAACTTCCTCTTTGTCCTTCCACGTGCTGGAACTGCTCCAGGCATGTCCACTCGGCACATCCAGGCAGCAGCTCCGGCTCAACCCAAAATATAAGCTTCCGGAACTCTTGAAGTGCGATAAGCAGGCGCAGCGTGGCAGCGGTGAACAGCTGATTGGCTGCTACACCATTTAAAAACATCAGCCCCGTTCTCCATCTACATAAAATAAAAGGGAGGCCATCTCCAAAGAAATATTTCTCCCGAGCTGCCATTGCAATGCTCAGGATATGAACCATCGATATTGGGAGACTCCTGGCGAAAACCAGAGGTTTGGGAACCTTAGGCCATAGACCATGCCAAGAAACATTCGGGCCGTATTTTCCGAAGCCTACGGGTGTGTACGAGCTGTGTACACACCCGTAGGGTCATCGAAAATGCCGGTTTCAGGCATGCGAAGCGCATGTGCTGAAAACCGGTATTTCCGATCTGTCAAGAACGCTCTTGGCAGATCGGACACCTGCCCTAGAGAAGGGCCTCTGCGGGCAGATAGTTCCGCTTTCTAATTATTTTTTTCAAAAAATTACATTTTTGTTTAAAATATTTAATTTATTGTAATTTTAACTCATTTTAAAAACATGATGGTTTTTAAAAAATTTATTTAATGTTTTACTGTGTTTTTGGGATGATCTCCATTCATATATTTGACAGGTCCATCTGTCAAAAGTATGAAGGGAGATTCCCTTCTGCTATTGGCTGGCCTGGCCCACGTGATCTCAGGGACGCTTGCGAACTGCATGTGCCTCTGGGATACGTGGGCCCTGCACATGTCGAGTTTGGAGAGGCCCAGGAGCGGAAGTGTCCGGACCTCGGGAGCCCTCAGTTAAGTTCGTAGATTTTTTCCAGATCGGAGGGCCTCTGCACGCAGGAAGCCTCCGATCGGAAAATACGGCCCACAGTATCTTAAAGTCTTGTTGTCTTTAAGTGTTTCGTTTTGGTTATTTCAGAATACACAAACTGGAGCCCAACAAATAAAAGACAATGGTCCTGTGCGCTTATTATAATCATTGTAACACCAAGAATCTTTCACAGCAGATGCTAATCTGTGGTATACTGGCATCACCAACATTTCTCATTTGCAAACAAAATCTCCTCAGACTGGAAGGATTAAGTTAGGTCTTGTACGAGATTTTAATTTAAACAAACATCTACTTTAGTACTTACTGGCTGGATAGTCCTATGGGCAACTGTCCAATACATCTTATCCAGTTTGACATCCAGAGCTTTAAGAAAATCGTTTATAATGCTCATGCTCAAGAGAGATTTAAGTCTTTCCAGAAGAAAATAATAGTTTTATGGAAATAGCTGGATCTTGCCAAGCACTTTAATTTCAAATTTTTGTTTACTAAGTAGAGGTAGAGCAGGGTTACAGCATCCTTAACTCTAAGATCGATTTAAAGAGAAACCAATTAAAAGAAGACGAATACACAAAGCAAATACTGCAGATGCTGGAAATCTGAAATAAAAACAGAAAATGCTGGAGATACTCAGCAGGTCAGGCAGCAGCTGCGAAGAGAGAAACAGAGTTAACGTTTCAGGTCGATGACCTTTCGTCAGAACTGGAAAAAAGCAGGAAATGGAACAGACTTTTGTTTCTTAACCTGTCCCATTACCATCTCCTTTTGCCTTGAATATCTCTTAATGTCTCTTAACCTCTCCTGCCTTCTATCCTATCACAGACCTTCCCTTTTGTTCTTTCATCCCCTCCCCACTTTCCCAGCTCCTACACTTGCTTAAAAATCTGTTCCATTTCCTGCTTTTTCCAGTTCTGACGAAAGGTCATCGACTTGAAATATTAACTCTGTTTCTCTCTTCACAGATGCTGCCTGACCTGCTGAGTATCTCCAGCATTTTCTGTTTTTATATTATATTAAAAGTAGACGAAGATTGTTAGCCACATATATGCTAGCTCATCACGCCATTTTTAAAATAAGTCAAGCATTGTTCTAAGTTGATTCAGAGAAGTACAGTAAAAAAGGAAAGAACTTGCACTTATAAAGCAGCTTTCATGACCTCAGGGTGTCCCAAAGCGCTTTACAGCCAAATAAATACTTTAAGTGTAGTCACTGTTGTAATGTAGGAAATGCAGCAGCCAATTTGCACACAGCAAGGTCCCACAACAGCAATGTTATAATGACCAGATAATCTGTTGTAATGGTGTTGAGAGATAAATATTGGCCAGAACACTGGGAGAACTCCTCTGTTGTTCTTCTAAATCGTGCCAAGGGATCTTTTATGTCCACCTGAGGGGGCAGATGGGGTCTCGGTTTTACGTCTCATCTGAAAGACAGCCTCTCCGACAGTGTAGCACTCCCTCAGTACTGCACTGGAATGTCAGTTTCAAACGACAAACGATCAGGCAGTGTCAGTTGTGAAGAGGATGTGAAGAGGCTTCAAGGGGATCTCGACAGGCTCAGTGAGTGGGCGAGAACATGGCAGATGGATTATAATGTGGATAAATGTGAAGTTATCCACATTGGTAGAAAAAACAGAAAGGCAGAGTATTTCCTAAATGGTGAAAGATTGGGGAATGCAGATGCTCAAAGGGTCCTGGGTGTCCTTGTACATGAGTCACTGAAAGTGAATGTGCAGGTGCAGCAAGCCATTAGGAAGGCAAATGGTATGCTGGCCTTCATTACAAGAGGATTTGAGTACAGGAGTAAAGAAGTCTTACTCCAATTATATAGGGCCTTGGTGAGACCACACCTGGAGTACTGTGTACAATTTTGGTCTCCTTACCTAAGGAAGGATATACTTGCCATAGAGGGAGTGCAACGAAGGTTCACGAGATTGATTCCTGGGATGGCGGGACTGTCGTATGAGAAGAGATTGAGTAAACTAGGCCTGTATTCTCTTGAATTCAGAAGAATGAGAGGGCATCTCATTGAAGCATACAAAATTATTACAGGGCTTGATAGGGTGGATGCTGGGAGAATGTTTCCCTTGGATGGGGATTCTAGAACCAGGGGCTACAACCTCAGGATAAAGGGTAGGCCATTCAGGACTGAGATGAGAAGACATTTCTTCACACAGAGGGCGGTGAATCTTTGGAATTCTCTACCCCAGAGGGCTGTGGAGGCTCAGTCATTGGGTATATTCAAAATAGAAGTCGATAGATTTCTGACTAGTAGAGGCATCAAGGGATATGGTGATGGGGCCGGTGAATGGAGTTGAGGCAGAAGATCAGCCATGATCTCATTGAATGGCGGAGCAGGCTCAAAGGGCCGAATGGCCTACTCCTGATGCTATTTCTTATGTTCTTATGTTCTAATGATCAGTGTTCCCTTTAAGCTGCGTGGCCGCGCAGCTCTCTGGACCTCCCGCGCGGTATTTTGAATGGGTCGCGCAAACCACTTAAAGGGGCCACGCACCCAAAAAATTTAATGGGAACATTACAAACGATTATGTTCTTCTCGAGAAACGGAGCTTTAACAACGTGTTTACAAAATAGTCCACCTTTTTGTTTAGAAAGCCCATTTAATGCATGCTTCAGCAAATAATATCAATGTAGAAATTACTGTTGGCGTGAAACATTACAGCAGTGGCAACTGTGAGAGAAGCCACTGCAAAATCTTGAGAGTGGCTTAATGCATGGTTCCCAATTGCTGACCGCTGCACTCCATATTGCTTGCAGCAGAAGATGGAGGTATAGATTTTGATTTGGGCGCATTTTAGGGACCAGGCTCTGTGCTGCGCGACTATGTGTGCCCGAACCAGAAGGTCCGAGGATCGATGGAAATCGATCCTTGGGCCTCATCAGCATAAACGGCATGAGCTGCCGACACTGGTCACACCTCCTGAGCAAAGACTTCAATGTTAGCCTGCCTTGCTGGCGATGGCCCTCAGTTACGTCCCGAGAGGGTGGGATTCGAGTGGGCTATGAGGGGTGGGGGCGATCGTGACTCCTGTGGAGTTGGAGGGCATTTCTGCTCCTCTGGCTCCACAGGAAAGAATTTTTCTTAAATAAAAAAAATTTCACTACCTAACTTTGGTTGGCGGTCGGCGGGGTCACTGAAAATTCCTGAGGTGGTGGATGGGGTGCCAATCAAGCGGGCTGCTTTGTCCTGGATGGTGTCAAGCTTCTTGAGTGTTGTTGGAGCTGCACTCATCCAGGCAAATGGAGAGTGTTCCATCACACTCCTTACTTGTGCCTTGTAGATGGTGGAAAGGCTTTGGGGAGTCCACCAGCCTGTCTATGTCCTCTTGAAGTCTATCACTATCCTCCTAACTGTTCACTATACTTCCAAGTTTTGTGTCATCTGCAAATTTTGAAATTGTGCTCTGTACACCCACATCCAAGTCATTAATATATATCAAGAAAAGCAGTGGTCCTAGTACCGACCCCTGGGGAACACCACTGTGTACCTTCCTCCAGTCCGATAAACAACCGATCACCACTACTCTCTGTTTCCTGTCACTTAACCAATTTCGTATCCATGCTGCCACTGTCCCTTTAATTCCATGGGCTTCAACTTTGCTGACAAGCCTATTATGTGGCACTTTATCAAATGCCTTTTGGAAGTCCATGTACACCACATCAACCGTATTGTCCTCATCAACCCTTTCTGTTACCTCATCAAAAAACTCCAACACATAGGGGGAAAAATTGGGTGGCGCCCCTTTGAGGGCGCTAACGTCACCGGGTCGCTAATGTTAGCGCCTTGAAAAAGTTAGCGCCCCTCCGCCAGAAATTCATTAGTAGCACCCCAAGCAGTTGGTGGAGCGCTACGGGAAGCAACTGAAGATCTCGGCGCTACGTGCAACAGCGCCACGCGCACCAGCACATAGCGCCACGTCATTGCAGGCCTCCTCCCCTGATTAAAGAGGAGGGGCCTAGCGCTGCGTGCACTGGACCACCGGAGAGCCGTGAAAATAGCCCGGCACTCAAGAGGAGTGCCGGGCTGAGCGATTGTGGCCGGCACCCCGAGAAAAAAATCGGGGAAGGGGGCAGGTGCTGGCAGTCGGCCAAAAAAAAGGCTGCCCGACACCTTCCCGTTTTACTAGCGCCACTGCCGCTGCTGCAAAAACACCTCTGACCCTGTCGGACATATCGTCCGCCGATAGGTCAGGGGGGCGAAAGCGGGGTACTGCGCACGGCGATGATGTCATCGCCGGCGGCGCAGCACCGCAGGGCGCTACTACTACCGCCGCCACTAACTTCCGTTTGAATTTTGCGGGAGGTGTGAGCAGTGCCACACCCAGGTGCTAGGAGATTTGCGCCCCGGGGGTGCTAACGTGAGGTGCAAATCAACCGAATTTTTCCCCCATAGATCGTTGTTGGACACAACATTGGCAACTTGAAGCAGCCAAATCTCTCAATAGGTCAGGGGGCTCCTTTTAATACAGTCCCCAGTTCGCCATCCCTGGGTCTATAGAAGCATTGTTATGGGCTACATGCGCCATAACTTTACTGTGCCTAAAGACCTAACCTTGGAGAAACAAAAGCAAAATTCAGATGGTGTGCAGTGAAAATGGGGAAGGAGCTTCAAAAATAATACTGCAGCCTTAAAAACAAATGCACCAGGCACTACTGTAAGATACATTTAAATAAGTACTTGAACTGTCCCTTTATGGAACCCTGTTGCCCACATATATAGCAAAGAAACTGGTCATAGCACCTTCAGCAAGAATCTCCTCAGTGTTTCCTCCACCATCATCAATGGCCATTTTTGATGTTGCGCTGCATCAATCTGCACAAAGATACTCTCAGCAGAATGTACACATCAAATGCACAAAATGTATTGAATAAACCAATTTAGGTATGAATGATAACACGTGTTTTACCACAGTGCTGCCTTTGGTAGTTGTGCTTTGTTTCAAATAGGTGACACCTAACCTACCATTCTAAGTGATTCCCTTGTGGAAGTAATACGTGTGTTGGCTCTGCAGGGTTCCACTGACAGCCTCCTGGATTGCCTTTGAACCTCGACCTCCCTGGGCTATATATTGCATGGGTCTCCCATGTGGACAAGCCCCATCCAGGACTGTCGTGGCTATCTGGTGCTGTCTGCTTTGAGTTATATTCTCCCATGTCTAATTCACCAGGTCCTACTGAGAGAGTGGCTATTCATACTTCAAATTGTGTGTCTTCTCTCCCTTAGTCCTTGCAGAAGTGTTCTCAGCTCATGGCCAATCGAACTTTCCCTTAGTCAGTAATGTCCAAATCAACAGTAATTTGGTGAGTGGTCAGCTAGCTTTGCTTTCCAAGTGCTCTTTCAGGTACTTAACTAGATCCTAATTGTAGCTCACAGTTGATTAAGAGGATTTAGCACTACTCTCTTCTCATTGGCTAATACACTATGTGGGAGAGAATTCCCACTATTTTGCTCACAAATTGAAAACAGCAATATCATGCATAAACCACCAAGAGCACGTTCTCTCTGTAACTTTTAACAATCCAAAGTTTGCCCATGATTAGCACGAGAACAATTTACAGGCAATATTAAATAACTAGCCATTTATTTTCACTGATTTCCTTAACTAGTTTTTTTTCTTTTTTTTTAAATAGTTGCTGGATCTGTAATGTTTAAATTTGCAGTTATATGACCATGTGCTTGCAATTTTGTCTCTGTTAAAGCCTTAGGGGGAAATATTTGGTTGATTAGCACCTCCCGTTAGTGCCCTAAGAGGGCGTTAATGGGGCGCAAAGCAACTAGCGCCCGGGCACGGCGATGTTTGTGCCGCTCGCGAAATTGACCAGACATTTTTCGGTGGCGCTAAACACTACCGCCACGATCTCCTGCGCCCACAGAGCGTGCAACACCCCGGACCGGATATTGAGTGGCGCCCCCTGCCTTTCCACCTGCCGCTAGCAACGACAGGGAGAGGGGAACGTTTTACAGTCGGGAAGGGACTGGGGGAGCGCTATTTAAAGGCGGACGCTTCCTGCCTTTTATTGTCGGCGACATTTTTGCACCACACCTTCTGAGAGAGAGAGAGAGAGAGAGAGAGAGAGAGAGAGAGAGAGAGAGCGAGAGCGAGAGCGAGCGAGCGAGCGAGCGATTCAACGGTGTGTGAAGGAGTTTTGGGTACTGAGTAGCACTTCGCAGGTTCATTTTGATTTGGCCTTCCTTGCATCGATTTAGAAGAGACTGTGGGCGCTGCACTCTGAGCTCTTTCCCTGGACCTTTCCATTGTTCTTTCCAGCAGATTTGATGTACAGGTCTCTCCAGGCCGAGATTCAAGGCTGCAATGAGCAGGATGTGGCTGGAGAGCAAGATCGACCCTCCCCTTTAAGAACTGGTCGGCATCAGTGTGTCTGTGTTCCATTGCTAACTGACATCACATGAGCTTTGCCAGCGCTCTGAGGTAGCGCCTCGCTCCTCGGCATTAGCGCCTTAAGAGAGGTGTGTAGCGCCTGATTTAGCGCTCAAATCACCTCCAGGGGCGATAGAGGCCAAGTTTGCAGTCGGAGGCGATAATTAGCGCCAGGCGCTAAACTTTGCGCCCGGCCGATAATTGCGCCCCAAACGGGGCGATACCGAATTTCTCCCCCTTAAAGTTTAAACAAAAGATGCATGTTTGAGAGCAATGCTTCACAAACAGTATCCCACTGAATTAGATCTAACTTTGATACCTCAGGTAGATACAGATGGGTTATTAAAGCTATTGTCACAAAAGGGATATTGTTTTTATGTAAATATATAATTAAACCACATATTTGGGGAAAATATTTTAATTGCTTTAATTTATATTTTATTACCTGTGCCATGTGTGTTCAATTATCAGAAACCACAGCTTATCTTTTTACATAGGTGTATTAAATCAATCACTTTGTTCAGTTATTGATTATTTTATATTTTCCCCATTTAAATGTGATAGTATTAAAAAACAGTGAAATGACCCTCTACCATCTTTGTAATGGAACCGCTTGTATCAAAGCTGCAGTATCTCTCTTATCATTGGCTCACATAATCCAGTTTCAAAACTATCCAAACGTGTGATATGTAATCTCCTTAAAGCAGCTCATCTATCTTTGGTGATCATACAGTTTTTGTTGGCATTTGCAGCGCTGGAGATGACAGCAGTATCAAAGTCAACTGTAATATTTGGCAGGGATCTTCCACCCGCAGTTTGAAACAAATTGCTCTGCATTGATTTGTTTATTTGCAATGAATCTGAACACATTTTCTGACAAAAGTATTGTAATTAGTAAAGAATTAAGGTTATTCAAAAAAAATTAACCTAACAGCTAAGTGGTCCACATAACAGATTCTACAACATTTAGCTAATGGGGACAGTCTTCCACAAGATTTATGTTTGTTGTCATTTCTGATTAGAAACACGTTTTGGTAGCCTCGCTGTTTTTTTTAGAAGCTATGTCCATCTTTATAGATTGCATTAAATAGTCTTCTGCTGTGAAGTTGAAGAAAGAAGTTTCAATGATTAAATGCCAGAGAACAATTTTGCACTAACATTTCGAGATGTGACTTATTTGTTCCTAATTGTTTCTTTTTTTAAAACTTGCAATAGTGTCAACTTCTTGCTTTTCAGATTATATTAAATATATTGTTTAATATTAGTAATAGACTTTAATTGGGACAAAACAACTGTGATACATCAAGAAACATTTGTGGGCCACCAAAGAAAGTTTAAAGAAGGATGCGTTTATCACAAAGCATTCTACTGGCATCTTTCCAATAAACTGAAAAATAACAAATGTTATATTTAGCAGCTGGATGCAGAAATACTCCTGTAGAATATAGAGAAATAACATATTACTCACAGTAGGGGACTCCAGAAACTCAGCTGCATCAATGGGGTGGGTCTTAGCCAGTCAAATGCCATCTGGCTCTAAAACCTTGCACGATGAATGAACTGTCAGTACTTTTTTTCCAGTGGATAAGTTTGGCCAAGTAAATAGTAAAAGGTTCAGTGGCTTGTTCTGATCGCAGATCATGTCCTGATAGTGTAAAGCTGATCCCACAAACGTCTCTCTGATCAGCAAGCATGACATGTCTGAAGAAGTCTACGATTGATTGATAGTCCTGCTTCTATTGATAACCCCTAACATCCTTGGAGATAAGTGAGATATTGAAGGTGGGAATGATGCTGTTCAGTCTATATAGACATACCGTGGTGGTAACTAGTTTTACTTGACAAAGTCTCAGCACATACTGTCTTTGAACAAATTTATAGTGTGGGTGTCAGATTTTTATATTAATGGGACAGTTTGTGGGCTCAATGTACTTGTTCGTGTTAACCTATTTATTTAAAGAAACAGTACTCAGCTTGGGGGAAAAAAAACATTGTTTTATTTGATTATCAAGTATAGATACAATACACAAGATACTGCTAAAAAGATATAGGCCCAAAAATTAGTCTCAGTACGCGAGAGTACGCACTGTGTACTCTCGTGTATTCTGTCTCCAATTGCCGGTTTTCTGTATGCACTGCGCATGCGCTGAAAACCGGCACTTGGTGAACTCAAAAGGGGGCGGTTCCTAAGTGAACCGCGTGCGCGCTACAGGCTGCACGCACGCAGTGCACTTAGTGCTTTGAACGCGCAGGTAAGCATGGAAGATTTTGCACATAAAGAAAGGAGGCGTAAGACCCTCTTTTAACAAGGTAAGTAGTTAATTAAGTATTATTTTAAATTTTTTTCAACAGGTATATCTTTTTTAGAGACTTTAAAGAAAGGTAAATTTATTTTTATAACTTTTAAAAAGATTTTAAATTTTTTCAAAAATTTAATTTTTTGTTTAAAGTGGTTAATTTAATAAACTATACTTATTTTATTAATGTGATGTTTTTTTTTAAATTTAATTGAGGTTTAGCTGTTCTTTTGGGGGGGTATAGGTTCATAGCTTTCACAGCCCTTGCTGTCAAAACTATGAATGAAAGATGGTGTGCTGCCATTGGCTCTAACTGAATCACGTGATCCCACAGCTCGCACGAATTAACTGCGTCTGTGGGATACGCACACACTGCACAGCTGCAGCCTTGAAACTAAAGTTCGTGTGAGCTCGGAAGGAAAAGGCAGGCGCGCAGTGAGATATCGCGGGGAAGCCTTACCCCCGCAGGAAGGCTCCGTCTTTAATTTCTGGGCCATACTTTATACCTCAGGCACAGTGAGGGCTGTTGCACATTTCTTTGTTGAAAAAGCACTGCTATGTTATGCAGAATGTGTGAGTAAATGCCTTACGTAATTAAATATTGCCTTTTTATTTTTCTCAAACTTTAAGAAGCCTTGCAATCTAGTAACGTGCCTAATAAGATATTTTTTTTTACCAGAATTGAAAACGAAGGGTGACGGAATGACACATCTGCTAGGCAAGACTTTTATGTTTAATTAGAAATCAACAAATACAATAACCAAAACTATGGAAAAGGTTCACTTTGCAGCAAATCCAACATCTGCTACAACTTGGTGGCCTTTCAGAGCAGACGATGCCTGGTGGTTCCAGAAATGTGATCTTCTGAAACTCCTGCGAACAACATATTGTTTTACTGAACAGACATATAAGAAGTATTGAAGAAGGAATAGTTAAGGCACTACCAGTTTTCAGAAGGCTGATTTTACATCATGGGATACTAACATACGTTAATGCGTCCACTAAAATTGCAGAGTGAGTAATTTCAGTTAAACGCATTAAATGTTCGTGCAGTAGTATCGCACAATGCAATTTCACAGCTTAGGTCATCTGCTCTTGTAGACAACTGAGTGAAGGGAGTTCCAGCACTGAATTTTCCCAAAAGCTTCCTGCATACTTTTCCTCACCACCCCCTGTTTCTTGGTCTGTTTAATGGATAAAAACTGATGATTCCTTGTGACCTTTTCTCATGTTCGGGTGGCCACTTTCGTCTTGGTGACTATCTCCCTTGATCAGCTGACCAATGCCAGCACCCCCCTCCTTGCCCTAGTTTCAAAGACTTCTTCCCGTACTGGGCCTTCTGGTCTCAATACCTGATTTCCCCACAACTCTCTAGCCCACTTGTCTCCCCAGAACTTAACCTTGGTGTCCTGTAAAATCCCACATCTAGTTCATCACTAAGACTTCCTGGGGGATAAATTTGTTAGCGCATGCATAACAAGTATGAAAAACTTACCTGACGGTTGCTTTGGCGTTCTCCAGTGGTACGTTTAAGAACCGCTGCTTAGGCCGCTGTAGATCGAGAAAAACTAGTCAGAACTTACGCAACGCAAGCACCAACTAGTCTTAACGAATTTAACAAGCGGGTCCTAAAATGGGTGCAGGGCTCTCATTTCAATAGGGCTGCCTAAAAAACCGACCCTGTTGAATTTAGCAGTGGCTTGAAGTGCAGATCAGGTGCGGGCCGTCGCACTAAGTTTCTCATTGTTGTGCCTATTTAACGACTGTAAAACGGGCGCAATGTTGTTGAATTTCTCCCTCCACAATTTCACTTCCACAATATTCAGGTCCACCACTGCTGAAATTCTCATCCATTCCTTTGTCACTGCCATGCTTGTCTTCTCGAAAGTTCTCCTTGATGACTTGCTGAGCTCCAAGCATGCCTCCTCTTCCCCCACATCAGTGGCAGAGTTTTCAGCTGTCTTAAATTCGTCCACCTTGCAACATCTCTCTCGCATTTTACAGCCGACTCCAACCTACCTCTTAGGTGGGAATATCCAAGGGGATTCTCCCACTCAACCGCCATAACTTCAGCGAAAGAGTCGTGGAAACCCCAGAGTAACGGTACAAACGCCACTGATGCCTTTTCCCTGGGTTTCTGTGGCTCTTCAACTGAAGTTACGATAGATGAATGGGAGAATCCCCGCGAAAAATCACCCTCCCATGTCTTTGGTCACCTCTCCTAACTATTCTCCCAGTTCCACTTAGGGGCTGAAATTAATGGAGTCCACTTTACCAGTGCTAATGAGGCTAAAACGAACTATCAGATCCTCAGATGAACCAATGTAGGCCCCATCCAAATGCCAGGTGGACTTTCGGTGCCTGCGAGGGATTATCAATGCTACCACCTCTGATGGAGGCCTGGAATATCAGAACAGCTCCATGCCACTGTGAGGGCAAAAAAGAGGCCTGGGAAGGACCGAACAAACCAGTGTTTTTCTTGTCTTTTGCTCCCAATGGAGTCAGCTGGGGCTTCTGGGGAATTCATTGATTCCAAGACGATTGATTACCTTTACTTGGTAAAGGACGGGAGCCTTTCAATAGCCTCACTAGGACTAACACCAGCTCTCCTGAGGCATCATGAGATGTACTGGGCAGAATTTCCAGGGCTAGCCCAAGATCTCCTCCCAGTTACACCCCGTTAATGTGGGGGAGCATGTGGAAGATCCACCCATACCTCCTTGAATTTAAAGGGACACTGTAAATGGGGCAAAATCACAGCAGAACCAGGTTCTGCCCCAAATTCCTGCCCCTGGGTGAAATTGATCGTTTCTGTCTCTGTCAACCCAGAAATTTCGAGTCCTTGGCCTCTAATCCCCCATACCTACACTGTCGACCCTGTAGACACTATAACCCTTCGAGATCTCTGTGCTCCTCCAATTCTGACCTCTTGCGCATTCCCGATTTTAATCGCTCCACCATTGTCGGCCGTGCCTTCAGCTGCCTACGCCCTAAGCTCTGGATTTCCCTCCCTAAACCTCTCCACTTCTTTACCTCTCTCTCTTCCTTTAAGACGCTCCTTAAAACCTACCTGTTTGACCAAGCTTTTGATTATCTGTCCTAGTATCTCCTTATGTGGCTCGGTGTCAAATTCTGTTTGATAATGTTCCTGTGAAGCGCCTTGGGATATTTTACTACGCTAAAGGTGCTATATAAATGCAAGTTGTTGTTGTAGCAACTTGGGTCATGTTATAAATCGAAGTTGGTATTTTTTAGTTGTCAAGCTGCCTCGCTTGGTTGTTAGACACAGTGCTGACTACCCTCATTCTCTGTCTCTCCTAGTGTTGGTTGCTTGGTCATGGTACTGTCTTGTTGGTTGCCTGGTCTATTGGTCATAGTGCTGTCTCCCCTAATGTTGAGTTGCTCAGTAGCAGTACTATTTCCCTTGTTGTTGGGTCACTCAGCTGTGATATTTCCTCCCGTTCATCGGGCTTCTCCATCATAGTAGTGTCTTCCTTGTTGAGCTACATGATCATGATGGCTGTTCCAAGTGTCAGGCCACATGGCCAAGGTAGCAGTCTCCCTGGTATCAGGCTGTTCAGACTCAATGGGGCCTAAATGCCTTAGGACCCTAACCTCGGCACAATTCCAGCAGAGCACAGCAAAGGCGTGCCGGAATGAAGAGGCCTCATCAGAATAAATCAGGTGCGCTGTGGGCACCAATGAGGTGCTCCAACGTAGCTTGACTGACAGCTCCTTACGAATTCTGGCCAATGCCGAGGCCCAGAGCTAAGTCCGGGAGTAGGGGCGATCGGGAGGGTGCGAGGGCGGCCCGATAGCAGCCCACAGTTGTTTCATCGAGCCAGGAGAAGCACCCGCTCATTACGACTCCACAAAATACAAAATATTTTCCGTGTTTTTTGACCTTGGACCTACAGTGTCTGGTCCACTGGCACATATTTCGAGTCAAAGCACTGCATTGCACTGAAAGAACAATATTGCTCAATCCTCTGAACCACCAGTATAAAACTTACTGCACCTGAACTTGGAAGCAAGACCTACTGAAAAAGAGGTTGCAAACCTTCTCTGAAGTTGGGGTGGCAATGGATTTTGAAAGCCACCTGGGTAACCTTGGAGACAAGCAGGCTATTTAGTCTGCTTGGTGAGACGGTTTGAAGAAGGCGCTACACTCATGTCCTGTGTTCATCGGTCTGCAACATGTTTGTCAGATTTCAAGCACCTTTCCTTCCCGGTGTGAGATCTTCTTTTTCAGGTGATGTTGAGTAGATTAATTGATAAACAGCTACTAAAACATATCACCGTTGTATCAGCTGCGGTACGACAGCAAGTTCAGATTAAAGAGCAGGCAGACTGTTCCTGCAGCCTGCATGATGGCAAAGCTTCCTGCTTCAAAACATGTTTAAGTTTTGGCATGAGGAAATGTTTCAGGTATGCAGATGATTCACAACTGAAAATCTCACAACTCGGACTTGCGTAACGTTGATAGCTCTGCCTGTGATCCATTATTCTGCTCTTTAGTTTCCAGAAGTGTACAGGAATATGTCAGTATTGGAGCCACCATGTTGTCCTCATATGGAAAATATTGTTTTCATTTTCTATTTTGATCACAGTTGTTTATTTTAAGAGGCTTATGTGGTTTTAATTTTTTTAAGTTATGATTATCTCCTCTTAATCCTGCAATAGTTATGATCATTTTGTTATGGAACTAAAATCATTTTTGTCCTTTTAAAGCATGGTTGATAAGCAAATTGCAAAGATACAGGAGGTAATTTTGGCTTTGGGTGATAGTATAAAATGGGTGATATCAATTCAGCCGCAGGTTATACATCTCTCCTGAATTTCATTTCCAAAGTGCTAAATACTATGGGGGAAAAATTCGATAGCGCCCCCTTTGGGGCGCTAACTTCACCGGGGCGCTAATTTTAGCGCCCGAAAAAGTTAGTGCCCCTGCGCCGTAAATTCAGTGGTAGCGCACCAAGCAGGAGGCGGGGCGCTACTGGAAGCGCTCCCCCTCCTTCCTGGGGCGCTACCACTGAATATTGCGGTGCTACGTGCAACAGTGCCACGCGCACCGGCACGTAGCGCTGCGGTATTGCAGGCCTCCCTCCCCTGATTAAAGGGGCTGTGCGCACTGGGGCCCGACCGAGGAGCGGGGTGCCGGGAAAGTAGCCCGGCACGCAAGAGGAGTGCCGGGCTGAGCGATCGTGGCCAGCACCCAGAATGAAAGCGGGGAAGGGGGCAGGTGCTGGCAGGCGGCCGGAAAAAAAATGGCCGCCCGACACCTGCCCCTTTAAATACCGCCGCCGCCGCTGCAAAAACGCCACCCTGACCCTGTCGGGCATATCGTCCGGTGATAAGTCAGGGGGCGCAGCCGAAGTTTGCGGCTGGGATGCGAGTGGGGTGTTGCGCACGGTGATGACGTCATCGCCGGAGGCGCAGCGTCGTGGGGTGCTACCGACTACTGCCGCCACTAACCTCCCGCTAAATTTTGCGGGAGGCGTTAGTGGCGCCGCGCCCAGGCGCTAGGGGCTTTGCGGCCCTGGGGGCGCTAACGGGAGGCGCAAAGCAACCCAATTTTTTCCCCAATATGAATTTTTGTCTGTAAGGTAGGCATGATTTTTGATGCTGTGGCCCTCATCACAATTTGATTCACTGGTTTAAGATTTAATGATAAGGGTCATTGCTTGAAATCCCTATGGACTCAGTGGCCCTGAGTTTCCTGGGGGCCCATTCCACTGGCATCAGTGTGGCAGAGTGGAACCACCACTCGCCGTAGCCCCAGCCTGAAGATCCTTTCTCAAGTCCTAGAGACTGGATCATTTGTATAGCTGGGATAGACAGAGGTACATCAGCAATGCCCATCCATCCCTGACCCAATCTTTCCTGCTCTGCCTGAGGCCCATCTGGGCTAAAGAAAAATGTTGGTTTCCACTGGGACTATTCTGCCACTAGGAATCACTCACATTATTCCAGTGGAAGTTTGGAGCCTCTGAAGGCCGCAAAGTGACTCATGCGATGTTTTAACTGACGTGAATTCCACTGAAGCCTTTCAAGAGCATAAAGGGAGGAAAGTTCGGAAACTCACCCTGACTTGCCCTCTTGACGTAGTGGGGTGGGTGGAAGATCTGCTTTTCCCACCCACTGCCAGAATTTAAAGGTCCGGTCTAAATAGGGCACAATCCTGGAAGAACCAGGTTCTACCCCATATTCCGGGATCCCTCAGGCATAAATCAAGCTTCTGCAATCTTCGGCCTCAGGG
Source organism: Squalus acanthias (assembly GCA_030390025.1). Lineage (NCBI taxonomy): Eukaryota > Metazoa > Chordata > Chondrichthyes > Squaliformes > Squalidae > Squalus > Squalus acanthias. Next base: position 184,666,600 of record CM059425.1, read on the forward strand.
ATTTCGAGGCCAATATTTTTAGTAAAAGTACCAAGCTTTTAAAAGGACCTAAAACCTTTTAAAACGTTCAAGTTGTTAAAAGTAAAGTTCTCTCAGTGGGAAATGAGCTAAATCATCCATTAAAGCTAAGATTACAGCAAGAAGTAAAAGCTCAGGGCCATCTGAGGCTTATTTCTAAAATAAAGGACAAATGTCTAATTTGAACCTACTTTGACCAAGTGGCTTTCATTTCAAAATGTCTTTCGTGCCATAAAGCTCGAGTTGACCATTATCACAAAGCTGATAATTCTCATGGTACAAAAGCAAAATACTGCGAATGCTGGAAATCCGAAATAAAAACAGAAAATGCTGGAAATAATCAGCAGGTCAGGCAGCACCTGTGGAGAGAGAAACCGAGTTAATGGCTGTGATTTTGCTTACTGAGGCAGGTCCAGTGCGACCGGGGTCAGTGGCGGGGTGCGACCCCGCTGCTGGCTCCAGCCCGCTCTGTAGAGTGATCTTATGTTGATTGGGCTTGTTAAGCCCGCTCAGTGTGTTTCCTGGCCAATTGAAGGAAGCGGGTCTGATGACATCATTTGATGATGCGTTTCTGACAGTTGTGTTGTCATTGTTCTACAGCATTGAGGTGCTGCAAACACTGACAAGCACTGCACAGAGGTGCATGGCTGCACCCAGGCTCTCCCATGACTCCCTCCATCACATCCCCATCACTCTGCCTTCCCGACCCGACTCCTGCACATCTTTACTCACACCAACTTACCTTGCACCTCCACCCATCCCTCTCTATCTACATTATCACTTCCCCATCTCACTAGCCACCCTCACACTCACCCTCATCCTAGTCCAATCATATCAACTAACAACACACAAGGGTAGACACTTGGGTGTTTTAGCCAATGTTCATGTGAAGTTTCTGTTAATGTGCTGTCACATTGAAATCTTTATTTTCAACACTTTGGGCAGAATTTTCATTGAGCCGTGGAGGTGGGTCTGGATCGAAAATAGCTGAATCGGGGGTCCCGACCCCATCCTGCCCCCAACCCGCCTCCATGCCAGTTTCGCTGGAGGCGGGTACCCGACCTGTGCTGGGACCCGCCTCCCCGAAGCAGGAAGGGGATTAGTGGCAATAAACTGCCTGTTAACAGGTAGTTAACAGGCAGTTTTTTTGCCTAATCCCTATTTTTATGCCTGAAATGTGGGCTCTCTGACAGGTCCCAACCACGCTGTTTCAGCGAGGTGGGCCGTGGGTCTGCAGGGGTTGGAGGGGTCGATATGTCCGGTGGGCAGGTGAGTGATGAGTGCATGTGTGCAGAGGTAAGTGTAAAGTGTGGAAAAAAGTTTTACTTACCTTAACTTCCTCCTGCAGGTGTCAGCCCTTCAGGTCTCGGGAGTCAGAAATCTCACCGGCACAGAAAGCAGAATGGCCGTTGAGCTGTCCAAAGCTGCAGCTTCTGCTTTTTGTTCTGCAGAGATCTCTAAATCAGCCTGAGAGGAAGAAATTAACTTAGAGTACAGATTGTCAGTGTTTGACAGCTTCAAAGAGCTGTCAAACGCTGATATTTCATCTGTCAAAAGCTCTTGACAGATGAAACGTCAATCTGTGACATCACCTGTTGCCGGGTGGCCCTTAATTGGCCTGCTGAGCCCGCTGGGCAGGCTCAACAAGGTCAATCAAGTGAAAATACAGTGGGTTGGCCACAAGTCGATGGAGGTGGGACTACAACCCAAAAAGTGGGAGTCCCGCCTCCATCCCGTCCCCAGTTTCAAAATCCAGTCCTTTGTGTTCTTGGACAGATTTGTGTGCACCTTTGGAAGTGGCTTAGTGAGTTTCAGTGAATAGTTTTTTTATTTATTTGTTCATGGGATGTGGGCGTCACCGGCAAGGTCAGCATTTATTGCCCATCCCTAATTGCCCTTGAGAAGGTGGTGGTGAAACGCCTTCTTGAATCGCTGTTCTTTGTAGCAGTTTGGTACAACTGAGTTGCTTGCTTGGCCATTTCAGAGGGCAGTTAAGAGTCAACCACATTGCTGTGGGTCTGGAGTCACATAGAAACCAGACCAGGTAAGGATGGCAGATTTCCTTCCCTAAAGGACATTAGTGAACCAGTTGGGTTTTTACAACAATCCAGTAGTTTCATGGTCACCATTACCGATACTGGATTTTTATTCCAGATTTATTTAATTCACTGAATTTAAATTCAACAGCTGCTGTGGTGGGATTTGAACTCATGGGCTGGATTTTGCCAGCCCTGGGGAGGCAGGTTTGGAGGTGGGACTGCCGGGAAAATGGCAGAATCTGGGGGCGGGTACCCATCCCGCCCCCAACCCGCCTCCGTGCCATCTTCCCAGGAGGCGGGTACCCGACCCGCGCCGGGTCTCGTCTCCTCGAGGCGGGAAGGGGATTACAGCCACTTAACTGCCTGTTAACAGGTAATTAACAGGCAGTTAAGAGGATTATCCCCATTTTACCACCAGAGGCGCGGGCTTCCCGACGTCGGGAAACCCCGCCAGGGTCACCGAGGTGAGCAGTGGGTCTGCGGGGGTCGGAGGGGTGCAAAAGTGCGCTGTGGAGGTAAGTGATGGGTGCAAGTATGGAGAGGTAAGTATGTGAGGTGAGTGGAAAGTGATAGAAAATGTTTACTTACCTTTGTTTCTTCCTGCAGGCTTCAACAGTTGGGGATGCGGAGAGTCTCGCACCTCACCGGCAGAGATGACAGATGGCTGCTGCATTCTCCGATGCAACAACCATCTAATTTCTGCTCACAAAAGAGGTTTGATGAGTCTTGAATACAAGGACTCATCAAACAACAGAGAATGTCAGTGTTTGACAGCTTCACAGAGCTGTCAAACGATGACAATTCATCTGTCAAAAACATTCTCTGTAACCGGCTTCCCCTTAATTAGCCTGCTAAGCCCGCTGGGTGGGCTTAACATGGTTAATCAAGGGAAAATAGCGTGGGTTGGCCACAAGTCGATGGAGGCGAGACTGAAACCCGACAAGCAGCAGTCTCGCCTCCAATGTGCCCCCATTGGCAAAATCACCCCCCATGTCTCCGGATCATTCGTCCAGGCCTCTGGATTACTAGTCCAGTAACATAACCACTATGCTATCATTCCCGGTGAGACATCAAGGAGCCCTACTAAATCTGAAATCAATGGGAATCAGGGGAAAACTTTTCACTGGCTGGCGTCATACCTAGCATAAAAGAAGATGGTTGTGGTGGTTGCAGGTCAATCATCACAGCCCCAGGACATCGCTGCAGGAGTTCCTCAGGGCAGTGTCCTAGGTCCAACCATCTTCAGCTGCTTCATCAATGACCTTCGCTCCATCATAAGGTCAGAAGTGGGGATGTTCGCTGATGACTGCACAATGTTCAGTGCCATTCGCAACGCCTCAGATAATGAAGCAGTCCATACCCGCATGCAACAAGACCTGGATGACGTTCAGGCTTGGGCTGATAAGTGGCAGGTAACATTCGCACCACAGAAGTGCCAGGCAATGACCATCTCCAACAAGCGAGCGTCTAACCACCGCCGCTTGACATTCAATGGCATTACCATCGCCGAATCCCCCACCATCAATATCCTGGGGGTCACCATTGACCAGAAAGTTAACTGGACCAGCCACATAAACACTGTGGCAACAAGAGCAGGTCAGAGGCTGGGTATTCTGCAGCGAGTGTCTCACCTCCTGACTCCCCAAAGCCTTTCCACCATCTACAAGGCACAAGTCAGGGGTGTGATGGAATACTCTCCACTTGCCTGGATGAGTGCAGCTCCAACAACACTCAAGAAGCTCGACACCATCCAAGAGAAAGCAGCCTGCTTGAGTGGCACCCCATCCACCACCTTAAACATTCACTCCCTCCACCACCGGCGTACCGTGGCTGCAGTGTGTACCATCTACAAGATGCACTGCAGCAACTCGCCAAGGCTTCTTCGGCAGCACCTCCCAAACCCACGACCTCTACCACCTAGAAGGAGAAGGGCAGCAGGCGCATGGGAACAGCACCACCTCCAAGTTCCCTCCAAGTCACACACCATCTGATTTGGAAGTATATCGCCGATCCTTCATCGTCGCTGGGTCAAAATCCTGGAAATCCCTCGCGAACAGCACTGTGGGAGTGCCTTCACCACACAGACTGCAGCGGTTCAAGAAGGCAGCTCACCACCACCTTCTCAAGGGCAACTAGGGATGGGCAATAAATGCTGGCCTTTCCAGCGATGCCCACATCCCATGAATGAATAAAATAATGGTACCCCCTGCAATGGCGATGAGTGTGAAAGGTATGGGTTGGGCAATGTAGGGATGCTTTATGGTGTTGTTGTGGGGTGGTGCCAACATGGCGCATCATGTGGCAGCCATGGTGTACAGCATCAAGTGAAGTAAATCTGGCCATGTTGAGGCCACCCCTGGCATCCCGGGCAGCAATGTGGTCAGGTACTGATGCCCTGTGTCCTGTGTAGCATCAGTTGATTGCGGAGAAGGTTGGTGTTATTGTTAATGCTGTTGGTGTGCTTGGTGCTGCTGGTGTTGGGGCTGATCGTGGTGGGATTCTGAGGACCAAGGTGAGATAGTTTCAAGGGCACCGATGCTGATGTAATAGATGGCAGGCGAGGTTGAGATGATAGAAGCAAATCTATCATTGGGCAGAGAGGTGGTTCCAATGAGGTGGCACTGGATAGAGAGTTGGCTTCAATCACTTTCAAACTGCATAAAGCTCAAATTGTCTTCAAAATGCAGTAAGCAACAGTTTCTGAGCTTGGAAAGTGAACAGCTGTGAGATGGTAGCTTTTATACCACTTTTACAGCTGTCAAGTAATGAGATAATTGAATGCTGAATCCACTCATGACCTGCTGAGCTGACGTGATCCCCGAGCAGCGTATAAGCCGTGGGGGAACTCGTAAAATTGAAAGGTAAGCTTAATATAATATTTAAGTGCCTCTTAATGATCAAAATTGCCTCCCCCGCCGCTTGGTGTCTGATCCGTTCAGCGCTAACAGACCTGACACCTGGGAGACTAGTGTGGAGGTGGGTTGACAGTGGGTTCCCTGTCAAAACATTTTTTTTTCTCACCCGACCCACCACCAATCGCGCCCGCTGACCCCCCGAAAAATTCCCCCAAATGTTTCAGGTCGATGGCCTATCATCAGAAATGAGGATTGTCACACATAGATTAACCAGTGCTATTCATTTCAGAGGGATATCACTGTCTCCAAACATAAATAATGACTGATTTTGTCTAAACATGTGTCTGCCAGCAACTCAACATTGCACAAGTACAATACCAGCACGTATGGCAGATACCTTTTCCCCAATTATTCTTGAGTCGCATAAGGTTGTATGTGCACTTGTGCTTGAGAACAGACGCGAGAAATTTCATCGAGATTTCTCCTAATCGGCCACCATAACTTTGATGGGAGATTGGCAGAAACCCTGGATAGAAGCGTAAACAAGGATTCTGAAGTTATGTGGCCGATTAGGACAAGCTCCAAGGAATTTTTTTTTTATTAGTTCCTGGGATGTAGGTGTCACTGGCAAGGCCAGCATTTATTGCCCATCCCTAATTGCCGTTGAGAAGGTGGTGGTGAGCTGCCTTCCAGAACCGCTGCAGTCTGTGTGGTGAAGGTACTCCCACAGTGCTGTTAGGGAGGGAGTTCCAGGATTTTGACCCAGCGACGATGAAGGAACGACGATATACTTCCAAGTCAGGATGGTGTGTAACTTGGAGGGGAACTTGGAGGTGGTGGTGTTCCCATGCACCTGCTGCCCTTGTCCTTCTAGGTGGTAGAGGTCGCGGGTTTGGGAGCTGCTGCCGAAGAAGCCATGGCAAGTTGCTGCAGTGCATCTTGTAGATGGTACACACTGCAGCCACGGTACGCTGGTGGTGGAGGGAGTGAATGTTTAAGGTGGTGGATAGGGTGTCAATCAAGCGGGCTGCTTTGTCCTGGATGGTGTCGAGCTTGAGTGTTGTTGGAGCTGCACTCATCCAGGCAGTGGAGAGTCTTCCATCACACTCCTGACTTGTACCTTGTAGATGGTGGAAAGGCTTTGGGGAGTCAGGAGGTGAGACACTCACCACAGAGTACCCAGCCTCTGACCTGCTCTTGTAGCTACAGTATTTATGTGGCTGGCCCAGTTAAGTTTCTGGTCAATGGTGACCCCCAGGATGTTAATGGTGGGGGATTCGGCGATTGAGGTTCTAATATTTAGGTACTTCCAAAGGCAAAGTTGCAGTGACAGTTGGGTACACATGGCCACATGGATACATTTACTATTGCAGCAAATAAGCACATATTTACTGATACAGCATAGTGTCCACCTGCTTCAGTTGTAGCCCTCTTGTATCTCAGTCAAATAGTTGTTAGTTCAAACCCCACTCCAGGACTTGAGCGCATAATATAGGCTGAGGGAGTGTAGCATTGTTTTTAGGTGAATTATTTCGGATGAATTGTTAAACTGAGGCCCTGTTGGCCTATTACCATGGTTCAGGTGGACATAAAAGATCACATGACACTATTTAGAAAGAGCAGGGAGTAGGTGTCCTGATGAACGTGAACTGGTTATTTATATAATTTGCTCTTTACTTTACCTTACTGTGCACAAAGAACTGCTGCATTTGCCTATATAACAACAGTGACTGTATTTCAAAGTGATTAATTGGTGGTGAAGCACTTTGGAACATCCTGAGTATAGGATAAGGCACATATATAAGTGCAAGTTGTTCCTTTCTTTCTATAAGATCATTCTTGCCCTACATCCCCAACTCTTGATTAATCAGTCCATCAACCCCATCATGAAAAACAAATTCATGCTCTGCCACTAGGACAGGCATGATACTAGACCACCAATGATTGGATGCACCCCACTAGATTGCCATGTATAGAAAACAATGTACAAGATCTGATGTAATCCCAGAAAACATTGTTCAAACATTCCTGAGCTAAGACTCAAATGTGATATGCAGTCTAAGTTTTATGAGGATTGTTATTTTAATGATTGTGAATATGTGCTGGGTAGTTGTTCAGCCGGGACAGCTCATAACTCAATTTATATATCTGCTAAGTACTTAGAATTGCTTCATTACACAATACAAGGATATTCTATCAAAGGGTTGTAATCAAATTAATTTTGCTGAGTTTCTGCTATTAATATTAAATAGGTTGGCCTCTGCTGTTAGCACTGCTCTGACATCCTTTAATGTTTACTAATGATGACCTAAGGACCTTTTACTTTTTATTGAGAGCAATTATAATGAGTGCTTAAGAGGTTATAGAGGGTCAGACTTAAATACATCTCCACTATAATAAAACCATTTCAAAGAGTTTTTGACAAAGATAAAGCACTGCAGGTGTAAATCTCTAAAGTGATGTGTTTCATTTTTATTGTTTTCTATTGATTTATTGTAATGGTAATTTACCAAAAAAATTCTGCACAAACCCATGTATTTTCACAAGTGGTAGACTGTTTATGTTGGGAATGCAGCCTTTTGCAAGTTCATTTTTTTTCCTGGGAAGGGCTCAAGTTTGAGGTGCAGCCTATATGCATGTCAATAAGGTACCAGATCTGGCACTGTGCACATTTTGTAGTTTGGTTATCGTTAAGAATAGAAATGACAGTGCAGGTGAAATGGAACTGTCATTTTGGATCAAGTGGCAGAAATAATCAACTTGGTATCAAGTAGACCTAGCATCATTGGATCCCTCCTGCTTTATTCTCCTTCTCCCTGTCATACATCTGCACACCGGTTTTTTTTGAGTAGTCTTACCTCACATGGAGCTGACCACAAAACACAGTGTTTTGTGAGTGATGTAGCATTAGCTGATGTCAGCAGACTGCCACTGTTGAAATGTGAGTTTCTGCTATCTTTGGAGTAGATAGAATGTAAACACATTGTAATGTTTACGTGACAGGGTAAAGTGTACTTGTTAGAGACTCCAGGAACAGTGGGAGATTGGGAACATGTCTTCAAAGATGATAGGGTACATGTTCGAAAAGGTGAAAGGGCATATGTCTGCAAAGATGATAGAGCCCAGCTTTAGTCCCTGCTGTTAAAGATTTTATTGCTTGACACGCCAGCTGATTTTTACCTAAAATCAAATGAAAGCTGGTAATTTGACCAAGCGTGTGTTGCCCAACTCAAGTTGTAAAATTCTGCCACATATTCTATTGTTATGGCTAGTAGAAAATAATAAGATAAAAAAAGAAACCAAACAGTCTACAAAAAGACATTTCTGGTACCTTCTGGCTTTGTTAAGTTGTAAACACCTCCAATACAATTTACCTTTTGTATTATTTCAGTGCTGCCAATGGTTAGTTGTTTTTGATCAGGGTCTAGGTTTCCACTCCAATTTGGGACTATGACTACTGCCATTGACACTAAACCCAATGCAGAACAACAAACATTGGGTTAGCACTGTCACTGCACATGGAATACAGAGTTATCCCTCATTTCAAACTGGAGCTTTCACAAATTTTATTTTCATTGTAATAATTAAGCTTAAGCTTAAATTGCACATTTTTGTTGCACAATCACTTCTACTGGTGTTGCCTTTCATTGATTTGTATGAAAGTGCTCCAGTCATTGTCTGTCCACACTTTGAACTGAAGTTTACAGGATGAACAGCATTGTCAATGTTTGCATTTAGTACATAGAGGCATAGGTTGAAAGGGAACACAGACTGCACAGACCCTCACTGCCTCTGGCATTAAGTACCTATGGCCACTGAATTATGGCATCACGTGAGACACAAGTTGAGGGACAATCCACCATGAGTGCACTACAGCCTGCGACTCTTAAAGTAACTATAGCCCTGTGCACAGTTTGGCAACAAATTGAAGCAGCACATATTCAGGCAACAAGGCTTCTTTGATATTGCTAATCTCTCAATGGTGTGGGGCATAATAGAACCATAGAATTTTGCAGCACAGGGAGCCATAGACTGTTTGTATGTGCTCACTCAAGTTCCATCAGGCCTAGCTGTGCTCTACACATATAGAAAGCATATTACTCAGTCAATATACTAATTGCTTGCAGTGGAATACCAGATGTATAGTTTGATTGACTGGACCAATTGGAATAGTCTTTGAAATGGCTTCCTTCCTTGCTGTGAAATTCTATTATTCTATGATTTAGCCACCAAAATATTCAGCCTGAGATACAGGAAATCAAATTTTAATGTGGCAGAGCATTATATCCATTGAAACAGCTAGATGTTGCCATCATCTCACAGCCATGGTTTAACATGAGATTTACTGCAGCATTAACCAAGTAGGTAGTTAGGTCAATAAGACCATACAAAAGGACAAGTTAGCCTCTCTCACATCAAGTTCCAATATGATGCCCCTGCGATCATTAGAGGTGTAAATCCAAGATCAGCTCCAAACTCTAAGGTACTCAGGCTAGCTCCAAGGTCTGGTGGTCAAATCTGTTTCAGAAATTTGGTCAATCTAGTATCCTACCCACCTTGAGAATAACAGAATCATGGGGCTCGATTTTGCCAGGCCCGAGGAGGCGGGATTGGAGACGTGTGAGGTGGTAAAATCGCAAAAAAAGGCGGGCGGGCCGGCTCGATCCCACCTCCAGCCCGCTCTGAGCAATTTTCCCACATGTGTGTTTTCTGACCCCATTTCCATCCCGCCTCCAAGAGGCAGGATAGGCCCTTAAGGCCCTTAACAACCATTTAATTGCCTCTATAATTCCATTTTGAGAGGCCTTTCTGATTTTAACACTTTTCCCACATGCTGCTCATTTCCTCTGGAACACGCCAGTGAATCCTGGCGGCATCACAAGTGGATTGCTTACTAACAGCTGCAGCTCCACCATTAAAAAGGAGTTTTCACCAATGATCATTTGCAGGTGGCAGAACTTTGTTGTCTCAGGTCTGGGGGAACTTTTAGCAGGCCTACTCATTGTTATGGAAGTTTGGAGCCTGACACCCATCTCCAGTGTGACCTCCTGGAAAACCCCTCTCGCCACCTTGACTGAGCGCTTCCTCAACTGAGGTATATACCAGAAGAATGGGAACCATTTATTTCCTTTCCTCCTGGACATCAGAATCGGACGAAGACCAGCCACACCAGCAGCAGAACCCTGAACAACAGCAGCACCAACTGCAGGAGCAACAGCAGGAGCTCCAAGCTGCTTCTCACCCACCTGAAGCTGCACAGGCCAGAAGCCGCCAGCGCATGGAAGCACGTCGGCGCAGGAGATACCCCCAAAACAGGATCTACAGACAGAGGATCAGCTACCTCAACATGACTGAGCAGCAGTGCCAAAGGAGGCTCTGACTTTCACGAGAGGTAGTGGATGACATCTGCGCAATGCTGTAGCAAGAGCTGGAGCCCAGAGGAGCAGGTGGACACCCCTTACCAGTGGCCGTCAAAGTCACCACCGCACTCAACTTTTTTGCTTCAGGCTCATTCCAGGGATCAGCAGCAGACATCAGCGGCATCTCCCAGGCGGCCGCACACACTTGCATCACGCAGGTAACCGATGCCCTCTTTGCCATCGCTCATAATTACATCAATTTTTCCAAGGATCAAGCAAGTGTAACTGCGCATGCGGTTGGGTTTGACAATCTGGCAGGCTTTCCAAGGGTGCAGGGTGTCGTTGACTGCACACATGTGGCCCTTAAGGCACCCCATCACAATCAAGGTATTTTTGTCAACCGCAAGAGCTTCCACTCCCTCAACGTGCAGCTGGTGTGTGACCACAAGAAGGAAATTTTGCATGATTGCGCCAAGTACCCTGGCAGTTGCCATGACTCCTTCATCCTGCGCCAGTCTAGTGTGCCTCCGCTCTTCAGTCCGCCAGACCAACTTTGCGGATGGCTACTTGGAGACAAGGGCTATCCCCTGAAGACGTGGCTAATGACGCTGTTGAGGAGCCCATCCAATGAAGCTGAGGAGCGCTACAACTCCAGCCACATTTCCACCAGATCCATAATTGAACAAACCATCGGCTTGCTGAAGATGCACTTCAGATGCCTTGATAGATCAGGTGGAGCCCTGCAGTACTCAGCAGCCAGGGTCTCCAGAATGGTCGTGGTCTGCTGTGCACTTCACAACATGGCACAGCATCGTGGCTTGCAGATGCCTGAGGAACAAGTGGCTCATCACATAGCCTCCTCAGATGAGGAGGAGGAGAGCGACAATGAACAGCTTGCAGAGGCACATCAACCAGCGGCAGCAGCATGCGAGCACATTGCTGCCCGGGATGCAAGGGACGCACTCATCTTGGCCAGATTTGCTTAGCCTAGACAATCAAGCACTTTTGCCTCGCAGCTTCTTACCAGACCATCGACAATGGCCAAGAACCTGCGGATTCCTATCACTATGACCACCATACTGACAATTGCAAGTCACCCTAAGCCCTCAATGTGGAAGTCCCATTTGCGAAATGACACACGCCACAACTTCAACAGTTTGACATCATCATTTTTTATCACAACAAGCAACTGATGGCATTTCAAAAATAAACACAACATGACACCCAAGTGACTACCCTTGTGACTACTTGTGCATTATCTCCCTCTTATGCGTGCTCCTACGTGGTGCTTCCCCTGTGGCTTCAGCAGATGTGGAGACCCCTTGCTCACTTTCTTGCTACTCCTGCCTCGACACCTTTGGCGGGCGTCCTCTGGGGTTGCGAGCCTGTGAGGGCTCGGCAACAGTCTGCTGCTCCTGTGGCTGTGCAGGGGTTGAGACGCCGATCTCAGTTGGGTGGGGACTCTGGTGGGGCTCTGACCGAGTGCTCTGCAGTGGCATGGTTGTGTGAGCGCTTGGAGAGGAGCCCCCACTTCCTTGTTGTCTGCCACCAACATCCCTCTCATGGGTCAGCCCCACTTCAGACCTAGCAAGTGGCTGGACAGCCCCTTTCTACACTTCAGGGGGGCCATGAGGACCCGTTTCTGCGCTGGAAGTCCTACTCCAGAGGACTTCCATGAAGGTCTGGTTTCTCTGCTCAATAGTTGACCATTGCTCCTCAAGAGATGTCAGTCTATTCTGAACAATGACCATGTTTTCACGACCCTGGCGACTAAGCTCCTCCATGGCCGTAGCCATCCTCTCCTCTACGGTAGCCATCCTTTCCACGGAGGTTGCCATCCTTTCCGTGGTGATGCGTTCATGCGCCAACGCCTCCACAAAGGCTCTGCTCATGTTAGCGATGGACTCCTCCATTCGCTCCACACTCGCAGCAACCCTGGAGACAAAACCTGCCGGAGAAACCTGCACCTGTTCCTGGAGTTCCAGCACCGCTCTTCTTCTGGATGGACCCGGAGGCACAGGGTCGACATGCAGCCGAGCCGAGCTGGCAGAGTCCTGCGCCCTCCAACGAGGACTCTCCACTGCTGTCCCTGTCTCCACCAACTGCTGATGCTCACTTTGAGCTGTGATACACCAGGTGACAACACTACACTATCTCGCGCAGTTCCCACCGAGGTGTGAGTGTCTGCGCTGGTGCTGGGTGTGCTGAATTCTGCTGACGCTACGCCTTCAAAGGTTGCAGCTTCCTCTGAGGAGTCTTGAAGCTCAGGCTCTTCCTCTTGGACAGTGGGGATGGGGGCTGTCGATGGTCCTGTGGGGGAGTAAAGGAAAGAGTTGGAAATGTGAGGTAAAGTTTGCATGCACATTGAATTGTACAGATGATCATAAGTCAATCTGTTAGACCTTCAGAATCATTATCAGTTACTCATGCAATGTCAATGAGAGAGATGCAAAACTATTCTGTCACCAGCTTGCTGTGATGCACCCGTCTGTCCGTCCCCCATTTGCGCATCCTCCTCCACTCCCACAATCTCCAGGGCTGCCTCCTCTGCAGTGGTGAGCTGGGCTACTGAGGCCAGGCCCTCCTCCTGTGTTCGCCCTCTCCCTCTTATCGTGGGCTCTCTTTTACTGCAATGAGGGACACAAGTGGAGTTTGAGTGAAAATGAAGGAGTGAGTGTAGAGAATCCATAGCATAGATGCTTAGAAGGAGACAAAGATGGAGTGAGGTGCTAAGAGCAAGGGCCCTCCCTGTGTGTTGTAAGTTGTTGTCATAGCATCACAGCGATAGTGAGTGTGAGGGCTGCATCGTCGAATAGTTAAGTGAATGTGAACATACAGAGAGAGGGAATGGGTAAGGGTGCAGGGATGTCAGTGTCAAGTGGGATGTGGAGGAAGAGGTTGGCAAAGCTGAGTGCTGGTGAGGAGAGGCGATGGGGATCAGATTGAGGGTGATACTCACTTTTCCTGCGCGGAGAAGGTCATGAAACCTCTTCCTGCACTGCAGCCAGGTTCTGTGGCACATAGACATTGAGTTGACCTCCTGGGCCACTTGCATCCACACAGCTTTAGTCTGCTGGGGAGGCTTTTGCCTCCCTGAGGAAGGGAAGAGCACCTCCTTATTTGATCTTGCTCCCTCCACCATAGCTTGCAGGGCGGCGTCATCGAACCGTGGAGCACACTTTGGCCTACTGCTGGACATATTTGCTGAATGAAGTGATCACAACAATGGGCATAAAGTTTGCAGTCTCCAGAAGAAGCAAGGCTGCTTGCAGGCCTTAAATCCAGCAGCACTGATGACGTCATTGGAGGCGACTTTCAGGACGGAAAGACTCATTGGGCCAAGGGTTCCCACACGCTGGAAATCAAGTGCCCAATTAGGGGAAAATTGCACTTTTTTCCCACTTCACATCGGAGTCGGGTTCCTGACACGAAAACCACCTGACACGCCCCCAGCCCGCCCCAATGGCAAAATCCAGCCCATGGATTCATACCCAACACCTACATATATAAAACATAATTGTTCAGCACCATATTTGGTCGAAAAAAATCTTAAATCCAAGATCAGGTGTTGAAATTCGATTGATAGTAGCTACCCAATCATCTGAATCAAAATCTGGCACAAGAAAGTTAAACACCTCCTTCAACTGCTTGACTCTGGGAAAACTACTGACCTCGATGACATAAATTTCTTGGGTTTTGAAAGTTCTGACTAAAGAAGTAACTGCTCTCCTGGCCCAACTATTTCAACTGTTCCTGTCGGTCAATGTCATTCAGCCTAAGTGGGAAGCAGAAAACTGATGGGGTGAAAGTTTCCTCTGTCTGCTGACTGTAAAGGTTCTACGTGAAATGATCCAGGGCAGTCTGAATCCAGTTGCTCGTGAGTATGGGCTGACAGCACAAAACTGTCCCCTATTCTCTACAAGCCAGTAGATCATTTCACATAATAGTACGCTTTGGAATTTCTAGTGCCTTGATAGTAGGTACTAGATCAATCTCTTTCGTAAGTCTTTCCCTTATGTTATATGTATCGAATTAAATATGCAGCTTTCTCAGAGGACAGAAGCATTGGGTCCTGATATTTGGCTTCAATTGCCACGTGTATATGGTTAACCCTCAGGAAAGCATACTTGGCCTCACTATTTCTCATCTTCATTGGTGATGTGGTTTTTATCAAAACTAACATTGATCTCTTTGCTGATTACACCACCCTCTGCACCTCCCCATCTGAAAGACACACAGTGATTGAGTCAAACCTGGCAGATTTAGACATAATTGGACAACAGACAGACAAATCATAGATTCTCTTCAGTGTTGAGAAGTCCAAGTCAATAACTCTGTCAAGAAAGATGGACTATGATGTTACCCGCCTACATTTACTCTATAAGGGATGTAAACTTTTTCAGTTAGAGTATGTCGGGAGTGGGGTGTGGGGATGGGGTGGGGTTGGGGGGTTGGGCGGTGGGTGGAGTGAACCCAGACTTTACTAAAAAAAAAATTGGTGTGCAATTTTGTGCTCATTAAAGTAAAGGATGTCATTGCTGGAGAATGGAACTTTTTCCATTTTAGGCAGACAGTGTCAGCATTGAGTCTGGTGTAGCTTCATTCACTTTACCTCAGCCCCACCCTCAGCAGTGCAACCACTGCTGCTGCCATTTGATATTTTTTCCATTTCCAACTCCAGCCAATATGTGACCTCTCTGAGTGAGATTGCCAATATGAGGGAAAATTAGAGGTAGTTTTGGGCCCATGCCCACTAGCAACTTGGTTGAGACGGCCTAAAATAATTTCATACATGACCCTTACACACATCAGATAGAGAATATCATTACATTTGTCTGGGCTGGAATTGAGCCCAGAGGTGAAAAGATAATGCTAATCCCACTGAACCACGCTGTCCTCAATTTGTTTTCAATTAAATCATGACCTTAATGAACCTGTATGTGTACAATTTGTATATAGGTGAGTTTGAATGGATCATTAGAGATGTCCAAAATTTCTGACATTAGTCATTTGACACTTTCTCTGGTATCATTTTTTGTACTTATCAAGGGGGAAATATGTTATTCTTGTAACTGGAACACCTTTTCCCCCAAGGTAGCACATTTTATATTTACTTTACTATGAGTGTAAAAATATATTTATACATTTTTTGATGAAATGAGTGTTAAAGTATACAAGCTTTTGAAATTACAAATATAAGTTCATATGAGAGTGGCCATTCAGTCCATCTAGATCATCCTTCCATAGAAACCTATGATGTTTTCCATCACAGCATCTAACTGCGTCTTGAATGACTCCAGAGTTCTTCCTACTACTCTACTTGGAAGACGATTCCAGATATTGATCACTCTTGGCATAAAGAAATACTTCCTCACATCAGTTCTGAAATGGCCTTTTGCCAGTTTGTGCTCCTATCACACTGTTGTGGTTTAACTTGAAGTAGTGCTCAGGATTAATCTTTTCTATTCTACTTAGAAGCTTAGACTTCTGTAAGGTCGCCTTTCATTCATCTGCTTTCAAGGATGAAGAGCCAAAGTTTTTCTATAACTCAGCTCTGTCACAGAGATCCCTTTATTAGGCATAAAATGATATGTTAAAACTGGAAGTAGTGCCTCCTATATTGTTGAATTTTGTTCAAAAATATTCTAAGAGAGAGACTGCACATGCAGGTGACAGGAATTGGGGCAGAAAAGATAACAACCAAATAAGAGACAAGGGAAATATTGGTTAGCCTTCACTTCCTGTTTTTGTAAATAAACACTGATCTTTTTAAATTTATAATTATTTCTGATGTCAATTTAGCTCCTTGGAATTCTCTATATTTTTCTGATTTAATCGATTAACCTCAGTGAATATGACAATAACGGTATACGTGAATCCTGTTGAAATATTCTTCGAGATTATTATTACAAGATGATGAACTCTAAGGGGGGAACTTTGCCAGCCCTGGGGAGGCGGGTATGGAGGCAGGACTGCCGGGAAAATGGCAGAAACTGGGAGCGGGTACCGAACCCCGCTCCTAACCCGCCTCCGTTCCATCTTCCCAGGAGTCGGGTCCCCGACTCATGCAGGGACCCATTCTCCTCGAGGAGGGAAGGGGATTACAGCCACTTAACTGCCTGTTAACAAGTAGTTAACAGGCAGTTAAGAGGATTATCCCCATTTTACCCACACAAGTGCGGGCTTCCCGACAGCTGCGAACCTTGCCAAGATCAGCGAGGCGAGCAATGGGTCTGTGGGGGTCAGAGGGGTCGAAAAGTGCGCTGTGGAGGTGAGTGATGGGTGCAAGTGTGGAGAGATAAGTATGGGAGGTGGAGAGGGAGAGAGGTTTGGTAAGCCTTCAGTCCAAGGGCTCACCTTTGAACAGAGATTGTCAGTATTTGATAGCTTCTCAAAGCTGTCAAATGATGACAATTCATCTGTCAAAAAATTTTGACAAATGAAACGTCATACGCTGACGTCCTCTGTCACCGGCTTTCCCTTAATTGGCCCGCTAAGCCCACAGGGCGAGCTTAACAAGGTTAATCAAGGGAAAATAGCGTGGGTTGGCCGGACGTCGTTGGGGGCGGGACTGAAACTCGACAAGCAGCAGTTCCGTCCCCAACACGCCCCCATTGATAAAATCCAGCCCTAACAGTCCAGATGACCTCTATGAAATACACTTGATATTTATAATATTTTTGAATGGTAAATACATTTTTGTTAAGTTAACAGGTTGATGGCATATCTTACTGGAGCTCCATATTATTCTTTTAGTAAAACAGTTATTCAATGTAAAGTTGTAGGACAAACCACGGCAGGTATTACCGTTAAAGGATAAATCAGTGGCAGTAACACAAGATCCAAAACCAGTAGAAAAATTTGAATAGGACAACTCAACAACATAAAGAAGGGAAGACTATAAAAGAGAGCTAGAAATGTGTTCTACTACGTAGGTATAAAGGTTATAATGTTATCCAAACCCCTTTGATTGTGTTAGTGTTTTGTAAGCCATTAACCAGAAACTTAACTGGACGAGCCACATAAATACTGTGGCAACAAGAGCAGGTCAGAGGCTAGGTATTCTGCGGCGAGTGTCTCACCTTCTGACTCCCCAAAGCCTTTCCACCATCTACAAGGCACAAGTAAGGAGTGTGATGGAATACTCTCCACTTGCCTAGATGAGTGCAGCTCCAACAACACTCAAGAAGCTCGACACCATCCAGGGCAAAGCAGCCCGCTTGATTTGCACCCCATCCACCACCTTAAACATTCACTCCCTCCACCACCAGCATACCGTGGCTGCAGTGTGTACCATCTACAAGATGCATTGCAGCAACTCGCCAAGGCTTCTTCGGCAGCACCTCCCAAACCCGCGACCTCTTCCACCTAGAAGGACAAGGGCAGCAGGCGCATGGGAACACCACCACCTCCAAGTTCCCCTCCAAGTCACACACCATCCTGACTTAGAAGTATATCGCCAATCCTTCACCGTCGCTGGGTCAAAATCCTGGAACTCCCTACCTAACAGCACTGTGGGAGTACCATCACCACACGGACTGCAGCGGTTCAAGAAGGTGGCTCACCACCACCTTCTCAAGGGCAACTAGGGATGGGCAATAAATGCTGGCATTGCCAGCGACGCCCTGATCCCATAAACGAATACAAAAATAAAAAATAAAAAAAAGTCCACGTTTTGCTGATAATCTTGAAGCATAACTCAAACTGAAGTCCATGATCTACCATAAAACATGGGTCTTATTAGTCTTGGTGGCAACCCATAACGAAAGCCCGATGGAATGTCAGCAAGCCAGCTTTTATGATGTGATCTTTGTAGCGGGAGTCTTTTACTGGAGCCATGCAATCTTGATCATTCACTTTCATTCCAGGTGCAGTTCACTTTGGATTCTTTAGAATTCAGGCCCGAAAATCCTAACAAAATAAATAGGTTTACAGGAGAAAGGCACGCATGTGATAGTCTGTGGATGAGACAGATAAGTGGAGTGTATCATCCTGCCTGAGGAGCAGTATTTCTATTTCCGCAGAGTGTGATTCCTTTCACATTGCAGATTCAATGTCAATTTCAGTGTTTTTTAAAAGGAATACTCCGTGAAAGATTTCACTGCGACTGTGGGTGATGCTGGTTATTGTATGTAATGAATCACAATTTCTGCTGCTATAATTAATTGAGTCATTTGCAGCTGAGTGATTGAGATTCTGTCCTTCTCCGAGAGAATTTTCTTGTGCAATATACAGATCATCGAAGCAACAGCCTCCCCTACCTCTCTCTTTCTGCACCCTGCTGAAGCAAAGAGAGACTCAGTGAGAGTGTGGAGATTGTTGCTCTAGTAAAAGAGCTGGACAACAAAGGAAGATTACGTTATCATGGTAAATTATATGGAAAAGGTTGATCCAAAATATTACTTTAAGTTAAATTGTGTGAGTAGGACAAGGGGACACAATTCTAAACAAGTAAAAGGTAACTTTAGGACTGATATCAGGAAGTTCTTCTTCATTCAGTGATTGATCAACACTTGCACTGGCCTTTCCAATAGAGTGGTGGAGGCAAGAAACCCTGGATGCATTAGAAAAAAAACGATTAGATTTTGCAATGAGAGGACTATAGGGTGCTTCAGGATGGATGATCCAATATGGGACAAATGATCCTCCTCATGCAGAGTGATCTTGCTGTCATCCCATAGAGTAGCCTTACTGCAGGTAGCTCCAATGCTATTTTAAAATCAAAACAGAGATTCTCACTTTGAATTCAGACAGCTCAAGACATGGCAGAGAGCCAATTAAAAAAAAAATATATTAAAAAGGGATATAAAAATGTGTTCAAGACTGATGCAGGTGTGATTCCCTCAAATCCCTCGAGAGGTCTTGTAGCACATTGCCAAGGGGCTTAATTTCCAATTAATCAGTTAATTGATTGTTTTAAATGGCTTAATGACAGCATTAAAATGGTACACATTGGAATTTTATGCAAACACTCCAACCAGTATCCTACGAGAGGAAATTCAATCCCCAAATGTTTGTTTCATTCCATAAAGATAACAAAAGAATGTAAATTCCTGAATGCCCATAAGGCTGGTGTATGATATGTTTCAACATATTTCTCACTATTTAAAATGTCTTATTTATTGATAATAAAGAATGCCTTTCAAATTTTTTAAGTTTCCATTAAATTTGGTGTAACCAACCCATTGCTAAATCATTTCACTGTATTTTGTAGTTAACGTGACACATTGCTGCAAGTGATTATTTTATACTTTTTCTTCAACCCAACTATATTTGACAGTGTGCCGGGTACATACAAACTGCATGGTGTGCTCAATAATATATTTGCATTAAATTATTTTGGTAATAAATTATATTGTTGTGAAACACATCTGAATCATCTATACCACTGTATTGTTATTAGGCACCTCTATATTTAGATTATTTTAAAACATTGGCCTGGAATTTGCGGTCTGGATGACGGCGAACTGGCAGTGTTCACCATCATTCCGCCTTTGAAAATGACCGCAACTTTGGGATTTGGAGCATGCGCAGGCGCATGTGGAAATCCTGAAGTTGCGGTCTGTCATTCACTGCTCCGACACAGGCTGCACTGTGCACCCCCCACCCCCCACCCAGAAACTGGCAATCTGTGTAATCGCTCAAATCAGGGAAATTGACAAAAACTTTGGCTCTTCCGCAATGATTGTTAAATTCCAAACTAAAAGTTAGACCCTATTGGGTTAGGTGTAACTGGGGTTTTAACGGCGCATTGACCGCTAAACAAAGTTTATGGTCCTGAAAAACTAATTTTGATTATGTGCAGTGTGAAATTTATCCATTTTAATAAAAATGAAAATTTTTAAGAAACTTCAAAAAAAATATTATTTTTGAAGTTTGTTCATCTTTATTTCACGTTTGCCTTTTCCCCATATGAGAGCTCCAATCTTTGTTTTGCTCTCTCCAACATTTTTAAAAAGTTAGAATTTTAAGAGGTTACCCACTTTCTTGTTCGCTGTCTGTCAGAATTCTGCATTTTGATTGTCTGCTTAGACAGCTTGTTGACGTCACAGCAGCTCGCACGAGGTGATCCCCAATAAACTCCGTTGATTTGAATTGAACGTTGGAAAACCCGAACTTCTCGAAGCTTACTTCAGGGACTGAAAATTCCGGGCCAATAAGCACTAACACTGCTGTTCATTCAAAATCTTACCCTTCCTTGTCACCTAGAGTAAAACAAATCGCAAATTTCTGCTAGGGATTCTCATGTTTGGCTTGAAACAAAGCAGTTTTTTGCTAATTTATATTAAATCATTTTAACATGAAAGCAGGTATCAGATAGCAGTTCAAATGGAGCAAAAATCCATTTATTTTCGACTGGTCTTGCATCTACTTTTTTGTTAAACCTTTAACATCTAGAAGAAAATATGGCCCAAAATCTTACCTTTTTTGTTTGAAATTCAATGTCATTACTTCATCATGTTGACTATCAGTAGAATTATGAAATCTGATATAAAGGGCAGGTTAAAACCAACAAGTATGTTGTCCCACGTTTTAGTATCATAAGCCTTTCTTAATTGTTTGTGAGGTTCCTGAAATTGTCACAAGTCAGTGACAAATCGCATGGCCATAAATTTCTAGGTCTGACATCCAGCAGAGATACAACCAAGGCAGCAAGAGAGTGATCACTGTTGATCCAATCAACTGTTTGACCTTTTGACCTCTTTCTCAGATATATGATCAGGAAGGATCCCTACAACACTTCATTGATGGCAGTGACCCCAGCAAGTCAAACTGGATGAGGTATATCCGATGTGCAAGACATTGTGGGGAGCAGAACATGACAGTTGTCCAGTACAGGTAGGAGATATTTAAATTTTTGACCAATGTGATGCTTAGCCCAACTTTTGGTTTGACTGCAGAAGTAAAATAAAATCAGGCAACTATGTATATTAACCTCAATTGGCTTTATTAACATTCATTGCTTCATCAATGATCTTCCTTCCATCAAAGGTTAGGAGTGAGATTGCTCAGTTCCATTCACAACACCACCAATAATGAAGCAGCCCATGCTAGCCTACAGTAGGACCAGGCTTGGGCTGACAAACTGCAGGTAACATTCATGTTGCATAAGTGCCAGATAATGACTATCTCAAACAAGAGAAATCCCTGCCTTCTCCTCCTGACTTTTCACTGTCATCCCCAAGGTCACCCACCATCAACATCTTGACAGTTACCATTGACTAGAAGCTTAACTGGATCAGCTATATCAACACCATAGCTACAAGAACAGGGCAGAGGCTGGGTATTCTGTGATGAGTGGATCACCTTTTAACCCCCAAAAGCCTCTCCACCATCTACAAGGCTCAAGTCAAGTGTATGATTGAATACTCAACACTTACCTGCATGGGTACAGCTGCAACTGCACTCTAAAAACTCACTATTGTCCAGAACAGAGCAGTTTGTTTAAGCGGACCTCTGTCACTGTCCACTGCCTCCATTACCAGCACACTTCGCTGCAGTATTTACGATCTACAGGATACATTGCAACAACTCACCAAGGTTACTTCAATAGTACCTCCTTTCCCTGTAACCTTCACCACTGAGAAGGACAAGAGCAGCGATGTCTTGGAAACACCATCACCTCCAAGTTCTCCTCTATGTCACCAGCCACCCTGATCTGGGCATGATCACTGTTTCTTCATTGTTGCTGGGTCAATATCCTTGAATCTCTTACATAATAGCATTGTGGGATCACCATCACCACAAGGTCTGCAGCAATTCAAGAAGAAGGCCCATCACCACCTTCTTAGGGCAGCTTTGGATGGACAAAGCTGTGGGCTTGCCAGCATTGCCCACATCCCAAGAACAAATAAAACAATTAATTCAGTTGATGTCTTAGTTACATTAATCTGTTTGATCAGAGCCCCTGTTACTGGACTCAATATCCACCCCCTACACCACTGGTGCACTATAGCTGCAGTGTGTACGATCTACAGGATACACTGCATCAATTCACCAAACTTTGAGAACAACTTCCAGCCTCAGTAACATCACAGGAACACTTGCATTCCAAGTCATACACCATCCTGACTTGGACATATGTTGCCATTCCTTCATTGTTGCTGGGTCGTAATCCTGGAGTTCGCTACCTAACACAATAATGGGAGCACTATCACCACAAGGACAGCAGCGGTTCAAGGAAAAGGCCCACCATCACCTTCTCAGGGCAACCAGGAATGGGCAATAAATGTGGCCTTGCCAGTGTCACCCATATCCCAAGAACAAATAAAAAATCTTCATTCATGAGGTCTCCATATCCATGTGAACTGCGTAATGGAGAATTGCTGGACCTTTTTGTTGTGGGAGGACAGCTGGAATCATAATACAGAGGCAATAAGTGTCCTAATATGTTTTTTTTGACCAGATGGGTATCTAACACATGCCAATTGAGGGAGTGCTCCATTGTAGGAGATGTTGTCTTTCAGATGAAACTAGAAAAGATTCTATAGCATTATTCAAATAAGAGTAAGGCATTCTCCTGGTGCCCTGGCCAAAAATCATCCCTCAACAACTACAACTAGAAACAGATTAACTGGTCATTTATCTCATTTGTTGTTTGTGGGACCTTGCTGTGCCCAAGTTGGCTGCTGCTTTTGCCTACATAACAACAGTTACTATACTTCCAACGTAATTCATTGGCTGTGAAGCATTTTGGGACATCCTGAGGATATGATAAAGTGCTATATAAATGCAAGTTCTTTCTTTTACTGAGTATACATTCCCTCCCCATTGAGCTGTATCTCACAAACCTAAATCCAGAAAGTTTATGCACAGAAACCAAGGCTTAGGAACCTCAAGTGTTCACGGGGCACTGCTGGAGGTTAACCAGCTAAAATTGTGCAACTGATCAGTATAAAGCACTGTCACGCTTTCTTTTGCTTGTTAGCTAGGACCACCCTGCCAATTAGGGCAGTGGGCTGCAGGGTTCTCTGAAGCTGAGTGTGAAGAATGCCAGTCCTTAGTCCTAAATAAAGAGGTGACCACAAAATTGAATCTAAAGAAAAAGACATATGCAAAGTACATAAACGATAAAAGAGAGGATGACAAAAAGAAATATGATGAGCTTAGGAAAGTGGTAAAACATACCATTGGGAAGGCAAGGAGCAAATATGAAATGAAAATATTGAATAAAAAAGGAAATAGTGAAGTATTGTATAGTAACAAAAGGAGAATTAAGATAGGGGTAGGGCTATTAAGGGATGAACTAGATAAACTCACAGGAAATTATACTGATCTGGCAGGGATACTGCATAGATAATAACAAATTAAATTCAATATATTGACATAGGAGGTGGTTAATTTTGGCAGAAGGAATAAGGTAGCCACTTATTCCTTGGAGGGTAAGAAACTAAATGAGGTGGAGGAGCTAAGGGATCTGGAAATACAGATACATACATTGCTAAAAGTAGCAATCCAAGTTGATAAGGCCATAAAGAGTGCAAACAAAGTACTGGGGTTCATTTCTAGAGGAATAGAATACAAAAGATTGATGCATACAAATTTACAAAGAACCTTGTTTAGACCATTTTGTGTGCAGTTCTGGTCTCCGTACTACAAAATGGATATTGGAGGACCTGAGAAAATGCAGAAAACATTTACAAGGATATCAAAATTGAGAGGATGCAAATATCAGGAAAGATAGAGCAAGCTGGGGCTCTTTTCCCTATTAAAAATGGAGACCTGATAGAGGTCTCATGATTATGAAAGGATTCGACAGGGTGGATGTGGCGAAATCATTTCCATTTGTGGATGAGTCCAGAACAAAGGGGCATAAATATAAGATAGCCACAAACGGATCAAATAAAGAACTTCCGAGTAATTTCTTTTTGAGTGTGGTGAGAATGTGGAACTCGCTGAGTGGTTGAAGCAGTTAGCATTGATGCATTTAAGGGGAGGCATGCTGCATACATGAGAGAGAAGGAAATAGAGGAATACCAGGGGCAGGATGGGAAGAGATAATTTGAGTGGGAGGAGGCTCATGTGGAGTATAAACACCAGCATTGACCAGTTAGGTCACATGGCTTGTTTCTGTGCTGTAGATTCTATGCCATTTCTGTCTGATAACAGTTTCAGTTCTAAGCTGTTATTTGTGCTTATGCCATATTTGGCCTGCTTTCCCCTGCACAAATGCAGTGATTTAAATGACTGCTTAAGGCATTTAAATATTGCTTAGCGACTTAATCAGTGCTAATGTTTCATTGGTCAGCCTGTAGGAGTTAACACATTTTGTATATGCTTGAAAAAGCAATAATATTGGAGATTGTATATAGAATTTCATTAATTTCCATTACACAGAAAACATATGGACCAGATTACTAAGCACTATAACAAATTCCTGATCTATGCATAACACTCCCAATACTAAGTATAACCTATTTCCAATTATAGCTGTATTTGTGTTTCTCGGGTGTAGGCCCCAAGACTATAAAAAGCACAAGGCTGGTCCTGTGCTCCCTGATGGGGGATCCCCAAAAAAAATTCGCCTAATTTCTTTGGCCCTGTTTGGAGTGACAGGCTGCTGATTATGGCGCAGGTGCCTCTGATCCATTGCTAGAGGCACATGCACCTGCACCAAGTATTCAAATGACCCCGTCTGTGGGTTTTGGGGACAGGGTCAACAGCACAGCAAAGCAACGGGCAGAAGTCCCACCCCACTGAACTTCTGACTCCTTGAAAGGGTCTGCTGTGAAATTTTCAGTTTATAATATTTACCAACTTTAACATTTTGCATTAACTCTCATTTTGAAATAACTTTAGTAAATTTGCTGGTCACAGATTGCCTTTCAGAACCTGTTGGATTGCCTTTCTCTTTGCTCAGTGCTCTTGAATTGCTTCCTTTATAACCAACTTCAATAATTTTATCGTTGTACATGTCAAATTAATAAGCTTGTTAATCCAAGGATCATGCCTCAGATTTTTTTTTTGAAGATCAGCATCACATTAATATCTTCCAGTCCTCTGGTACTTCCCTTATGCCCATTGAGCTCCACAGCTTTCTGTCAGCATACCAATCTTGGCCTAATTTCTTTTACTATTGTTGGCTGAATTCCATCTGGGCCTGGTGTTTTATGAGCCTTCATCTGCTTCAGTTTCTAAGCAACCATTTCATTGCTGTCCTCTATTTTCTCTACTATTTCAGGTACATCACTTCTTACTTTATTTAGCTGACTGGGAATAATTCTGACATTTTCTGTAGTGCCAAGTATTGTGAAAACATTAATTGAAAAATCTGCTATACTGTGAGCTTTCTCGACTGTCACTCCTCTCCTCCATTGTCCACTGGAGACAATTAACATGCGTAAAGCATCCAGCTATTAAAGTGGTTCTCTTTCAGCTAGTTATGGCATTGAGCAGCTGAGCCATTCAGATCTGTGCTGATCTCAGTCAGAGCAGCTGTAAAGGTGCTACAATTAGCCTCAGTGTTCCTGGGTTAGGGAGGGGGAAATTGGCCAGGGTTTTTACTCTTGATCACTCTCCAGTGAGCCCTGAACATTGGGTGAGGACAGGATTAGGCTTGGCTGTGATTGTTTTACCCCAGTTGAAATGCCTGCCCTCATTCACTCATTAGGGTTATGAATGAAGAATGGCTACTTTCTTCCTTCATCAGCCTGACGAGACATTGCCTGTCTCTCCCGACAGGCACTGTAGCATGCACCCCAGCAAGGATCAACACCTTAGGAGAAGAGCGGTGGGGAATCAGTTGTTGGGAATAGGAAGGGGAAAAAGTTACATTCTGGAGTAAGTTGTATCAAGAATTTAGCCTGCTCAAAAACTCCAAAAGTGATCATTAGCCTTTAAGTGATTTAACATCAAGCTTGTGAACATAATAACAATGTAAGTACTTTTCCAACTAAAACAAAACCAAAATACTGTGGATGCAGGAAATCTGAAATAAAAACAGAAAACTCTGGAAATACTCAGCAGGTCAGGCAGTATCTGTGGAGAGAGAAACAAAGTTAACGGGCTGGATTTTACCAACCTCGGCGGGACCGTGGCGGGTGACGTTGGTGGCGGGTCCCGACCTCACTGCTGGCTCCAGCCTGCTGTTGAAGATGATTTTCCCCTGATTGGGCTTGTTAAGCCTGCCTAGCATGTTTGCCGGCCAATTGAAGGAAGCGGGTCTCTTTGATGTCATTCGATGACGCATCATCAGCCGGTTTCCTTAAAGGGACCATGCACAATTTTGACATTTGTGCTGTCAGTGTTCTACAGCATTGAGGTACTGCAAACACTGACAAGCACTTCACAAAGGTGCAGGGCTGCACCCAGGCTCTCCCATGACTCCCTCCAAGCTTATGGAGGGAGTCACAGCCGGCAGGGAGGTTCTCTTCCCTTCCAATGGGCGGAAGAGACCTCCCCAGGAGATCAACGCAGCCTGGTTGCACATTGCACAGGAGGACACAAGTAGGGATGTGGTCAGGAGGACCAGGCTGCAGTGGCGCAAACCTTTCAATTATCTCAGTAGATCATGGAACATTAGTACAAAGCCACACTCAACCTCATCCTGCTGTGCCACTCATCACATCCCCACCACTCTGCCTTTCCTACCCTACTCCTGCACATCCTTACTCACACCAACTTACCTTGCACCTCCACCCATCCCTCTCGATCTACATTATCACTTCCCCATCTCACTAGCCACCCCTCACACTCACCCTCATCCTAGTCCAATCATACCAACTAACAACACACAAGTGCAGCCACTTGTGCGTTTTAGCCAATGTTTTCATGTGAAGTTTCTGGTAATGTGCTGTCAAACATTGAAATCTTTATATTCAACACTTTGCGTTCTTGGACAGATTTGTGTGAACCTTTGGAAGTGGCTTAGTGAGTTGCAGTGAATGGTGAGACATAACAGTACCCCCCACAATGGTCATGAGTGTGAAACGAATGGCTTGGGCATTGTAGGGATGCTTTATGGTGTTGGTGTGGGGTAGTGCCAACCAGGCCCATCATGCGGCAGCCAGAGTGTACAGCATCAAATGAAGTAAATGTGGCCATGGTGAGGCCATCCCTGCCGTCCCGGGCAGCAGTGTGGTCGGGTGCTGATGCCCTCTGTTCTGTGCAGCATCAGTTGATTGCAGAGAAGTTTGGTGTTGTTGTTGGTGCTGGTGTGCTTGATGCTGCTGGTGTTGGGGCTGATCGTGGTGAGATTCTGAGGACCAAGATGAGACAGTTTCAAGGTCACCAATGCTGATGTTATAGATGGCAGGTGAAGTAGAGAGGACAGAAGTGATCTGTCAATGTTGAGGGAGGTTGTTCCAATGAGGTGACACTGGATAGAGAGTTTACTCCAAACTCTTGCAGCCTGCATAAAGCTTAATCTGTCTTCCAAAGCTTAGTAAGCAACAGCTTCTGAGCTTGGAAAGTGAACAGCTGTGAGATGGGAGCTTTTATAGCACATTTGCAGCTGTCAAGTAATGAGATGATTCCATGGTCATACAACTCCCAACCTGCTTACTTGACGTGATCCCCGAGCAGCGTGGACCCCGTGGGCAACCTTGTAAAATGTAAAGGTGAGCTCAAAATACTTCTTAATGGGCTGTTAACGAGGTCATAATGATCTGAATTACCTCCCCCGCCACTGCGTGTCTGATCTGTTCAGCACTGACAGACCCGACATCTGGGAAAGGCGCGTGGCAGCGGGTTGACTGCAGGGTTCAGACCCGCTGTCAAAAAATAAACATTTTCCCACCCGACCCACCAGCAAACGTGCCCGCAGACCCCCCCGAAAAATTCCCCCCAATGTTTCAGGGGATTGAACCTGAACATTAACTCTGTTTCTCTCTCCACAGATGCTGAGTATTTCCAGCATTTTCTGTTTTTTATTACTTTTCAACTAACCATGGTGATTGCTTATTTTTTTTTGATGTTCATCATAAATATTTTTTGATTTTCCTTTTATTGGAGTTTCTTTTTTGTGAGGGTACAATCTTTATTAATTAAGAAGCAAATGTGGCTGCCCTGACCCTGATAATAGCCATTTTTGTTGTCTGGAATCTCCGCTGAACATACCTGCAACATGCTGGTGACATCAACAATGTTGCCGTGGAACCAGAGGGATTGAAATGTGTTTGCTTAATTTTCTTCTTTCCTCTGCCCAAGCTACAGATTTGTGCCGATTCCATGGGTACAGGCTGGCCTGAGTACCATAGTTCATGTGTGAGCTTAGACAGAACATGTCAACAAACAGTTTGACAGTAGGTACGGGGGAGGGGTCTGGGAGCATCACAGCCTAACTCAATTCTCTTTCCACCTGTCATCCACATGTGCAGCACCCATTAGGAGTCAGTCGATAGTGATCAGAGGCAGGAACTCTGCCTGATATTTTTCATTTTGTTGCCCAGTTGTAGTGTCCCCACAAACACCCTAGCTGAGATTGGCTAAATAAGCACAGACCAAGGATCGAACTTGGGACCTTTCTGGTCTGCATGTCCCAGTACTAAACTGAATGTTACAACTGAGCCATAGGAAAGCTAAGTTTGGAATATAAGCAAGGCCTCTGTCATAGGCTATTCATTTTACTTAACATGCAGAACGCAATGCAGCCGAAGCAACTAGCTCCAAGTATTATTTTACAAGACCTTAATTTTTTAGGGAAATCAGTGGGTAGCAAATACCTTGGCCATCACCGTGAGCGAGTACAGAATGACATCACCAGAACGCTAGCAACAGGACTTAAACTTTTCTAATATTTGTTGCAATGTTTTATTTTACTATGTAAGTTCAATCACAGCAAGTAATTGATTTGGTGTGATTTTGATGTTTAGGATAATAGAGTATTTTTTGGATGCATGTTATCACTGCAATATTGTAAAGCCAGGTACAGGGGAATTTAAAAATATTTTATTGCAGTAACTAGGCATATTTCACATCTAAAGTTGTTCTGCTTCACAAACAATTGTGTTTTATTGTAGGTTACTTTAATGAAATGTCAGATGGGCCAAAAACATATTAGTATTGCTTCAGTCTTAAAGGTACAGCATGTCAGTTAAAGGGCGCTCTGCTAATGGGAATGTTTGGTTGATGGGAGCATTTGCTGAGACACAGATTAAATGTAGGGCAGTGCATGTTACAAGACAGTAACAGATCAAGGGCAACATCATAAACTGGGAGACCAAAGCCTGAGCAGTTTATCAATGTCATTTCAGGCCCTTGGTGCATTACCCTACTGCCTTGAAGCACACTCCAGTCTGTTTTATTCTTTATAATGCATACAGGTGGGTTTAGTGAGTCAGTTGACTTGGTTTGGGCAGTTTTTCTTTGACTGTGCAGGCATCATGGAAGACAGCAATGAACAGAAAGCGCCCATAAACGGATCTCAAGATTTCTCCAGAACTCATATTGTGCTACAAAATTTGACCCAGGGTGATATTTGTACATGATTTGACAAGTAGCGACATTAGTATTTATTTCACTGCATGTTACAAAGGAATAACACACCCAAAATGTAACTGTTTCCTATGTTCATTAAGATTCTAATGTGAATGTCGTCATGTATCAAAATCATAAACACACTATCAGTTGCCCTCTGCACTGCTCATAAAGTTAACAATGCATAATCCAAGAAAAATACATATTGTAAGAAAGCATAGAATGAGAAAAGATCATTTAGCCCATCTAACTCATTCCTTCCACAAATTAAGTACAATATACTATATCATGGACTCAACTCATCTCATTTAATCTCTTAGAACAGCTTCTTCTCGGTCCCAAAATGTAAATCAAGCAAAACTTTAGAACATTTAGCTCCGCTTAATCCTGCATTGTATATCCTAGACAAGTTTCTTAGAATTACATTTTCATGGTTTCAACATTCAATTCAAGCCAGTATTATAATCTCACGGCACAGGTGAGTGAAACTCTTCTGTTTTATCATGTTGTCTGAATTCCTCAATTAGTCTGCTTCCTTCAGTTTTGTTTTCTGCTGCTAGCATGCATGGGGTTTGCTGTTAAAAGGGTCAGAAGGCCAGGAAACTAGTATGAGCAGCATCAAGTGATGGTTTAGGATTAATTTGAAATTTCTACCGTGTGAAAAAAAAAATCAAAGTGAATAGTGAGCTTCCAGTTTTCAGGCTGTTCGATGACACGCACGAGACTCTTCCAGTCTGATTACATCACTTGCCATGTATGCGCACTGTGCCTGTGGTGGGCCTTCCGAAATCAACTCACTGATGTTCAAACATGGCCCAACTCGCTGCCAGTCCTTTGCACAATGCAGGTATAAGTGGGAACAGGAAGAGGAGAGCACAATCCAGGTACAAGGGGGAAGAGGAGAGTGCGATGCAGGTAAAAATGAAAGGATCACTTGTATTTATATAGCACCTTTCATGACCACCAGATGTCCCAAAGTGCTTTACAGCTGATAAAGTACTTTTGAAGTGTAGTCACAGTTGTAATGTAGGAAATGCAGCAGCCAATTTGCACACAGCAAGCTCCCACAAACAGCAATGTGATAATGACCAGATAATCTGCTTTAGTGATGTTTATTGAGGGATAAATATTGGCTAGGACACTGGGGATAACTCCCCAGCTCTTTTTCGAAATAGTGCCATGGATGTTTTGCATCCACCTGAGAGAGCAGACAGGGCCTCGTTTTAACATCTCATCCGAAAGACGGCACCTCCGACAGTGCAGCACTCCCTCAGTACTGCACTGGAGTGTCAGCCTAGATATTTGTGCTCAAGTGTGTGGAGTGAGGACTTGATCCCACAACCTTCTGACTCAGAGGCAAGGGTGCTACCGTCTGAGCCACGGCTGACACACCAGGCATGCTGTTAATACCCACTGAGCTAATAACATCCTACTTTAGGAAGGGAGTGAAGGCTGTAGAGAGGGGACTGAAGAGACTTACTAAGATGTTGCCAGGAATGAAAGGCTTTAGTTGTAAGGAGACATTAGATAAACTGGGACTCTTCTTACTGGAACAGAAAAGGTTATGAGATCTGAGAGGTGTTCAAAATTATGAAGGGTTTTGATGAGGTCAATAGGGAAAAGCTATTTCCACTGATCGATAAGTTGAGAGCATAAATTTAAGATCAATACCAAAAGAACAAAGTGAAACGTTCGAAGAATCTTTTTACACAGAGTTGTTAGGACATAGAATGCCTGACCAGAAACAGTGGTGGAAGCAGAATCCATAATAGGTTTTAAAAGGGAAGTGGATAAATATTTGAAAAATAAAAATTTAAACGGGGAAATGGGTAAAGGGCAGAAGAATGGGACTAATTGGATAGCTCTTTCACTGAGCCGGCACAAGCCCAATGGGCTGAAAGACTTCCTTCCTTCTTAAAATTCTATGAATCTATTATCAGGGACAGATTGGGTTTCGTCAGGCTTGTGGCATTAACAACAACACCAAAGTGGTGAAACACTGCTACCAGTGGAAAGTGCATGGGACATTAAAAAGAACATTTTTAAAAATTTGTTCATGGGATGTGGGCATCGCTGGCAAGGCCACCATTTATTGTCCATCCCTAGTTGCCCTTGAGAAAGTGGTTGAACCGCACGGGAATAGGGATATTGATGCTCTGAAATGCATGGTGGGAAACATAGCTGCATGTAATCATTCACAGTCTCCATTGTGTTATCCTATGACAGAAGGATTGCTGGGACTTTTACCTTGCAAAAGTGCTTCTCAGACAGCATTCTAACTACTCTATTGTGGGAGCAGAATTTGTTAGTGCAGAGAACAAAGAAATATAGTGAGTGATTACTTAAGTAGGTTTTATATAACTGCCCTCTCCAACCATTGCCACATAATAGACAGTCATAAGGTGCACAAAGGGCTTTATTTTTATCTACTACCACAGACACATTTTTAGAGATGAGTTAATGACGTTAGGTCATATCTGCGATTTAGGATCAGTAATACATGAGGTGTAATTCTGCAAAATTCTTCCACTTAAACAGAACCTTGCTGGTGGTGAACACAGGTTATATAATTGGGGTTATAGTGTTAGAACTCTATCTCTGACCCATGCTTAAGTCTAGCAGAGCTTCACAAAATTGCTCCCATGGTGTTAAACATAATGGTCTTGCTTCAGTGGAAATGCTTGTGCAAAGATTTGCTTGTCAGTAGTCTTCACATTAACAGATTTCTGAGGGATAATTTCACAAGGCTCTGCCATGGATGTGGAGGTTTGGCAGCAATAAGCCCTGGTTGGATAATCAGAGCAATAGTGTTACAGCTCATTGTTGCTCCACATTCATGTCAGCAACAGAGTCTCATGAAATTATCCCTTGATATATTTGACATTTCTTTTGTATGACAAGTTTGAGTGACTTAATACTCCAACATAGTTCCAGTACTAGAAATGCCAAACCAAGGCTACTTTG
Source organism: Squalus acanthias (assembly GCA_030390025.1). Taxonomy (NCBI): domain Eukaryota; kingdom Metazoa; phylum Chordata; class Chondrichthyes; order Squaliformes; family Squalidae; genus Squalus; species Squalus acanthias. Next base: position 184,699,252 of record CM059425.1, read on the forward strand.
ACTTTTAAGTAGTCATGATTGAGAAGTATTGATCTCCTGAACCAAAAAAACTCTCCATAACCAAAAAAACTCCCCTGAAATATCTTTAAACCTTAAGTTGCTGGCATGTCCAGGAGAATGACAATCTCCCTGGTCTGGCCATTTTTTTAAAGCTTTGAGCCAACACAGAGTTATGCTGAGACAATCATTAATATTACGGTAATAAAGGTACTCAAATAATAGCAGTTGTTTTATTGTTGCAATATTATCCTTAAACTACAGAAATAAATACCTGAAAAACTATTTAAAATAAAAATTAAAACATCAAGGGGGAAAAATTCAGTTGGTTGCGTCTCCCGTTAGCGCCTTAAGAGGGCGCTAATGGGGCGCAAAGAAGCTCGTGCCCGGGCGCGGCGATGTTTGCGCCGCTTGCAAAATTAACTAGACATTTTGCGGCGGCGCTAAACACTACCGCCACGATCTCCTGCGCCGGCAGATCGTGACGTCAGTCGAGTGCGCAATGCCCCGGTAGCGCCCTGGAGCGGATATTGAGTGGCGCCCCCTGCCTTACCGCCTGCCGCTAGCAACAACAGGTTGAGGGGAGCGTTTTGCAGTCAGGAAAGGACTGGGGGAGCGCTATTTAAAGGCGACTGCTTCCTGCCTTTTTTTGTTGGTGACATTTTTGAACCACGCATTCTGAGAGAGAGAGAGACTTCTGGAGAGATTCAACGCTGTGTGAAGGAGTTTTGGGTACTGAGCAGCACTTTGCAGGTTCATTTTGATTTGCCCTTCCTTGTATCGATTTAGAAGAGACTGTGGGGGTTGCACTCTGAGCTCTTTCCCTGGTTCTCTCCAATGTTCTTTCCAGCAGATTTGATGTACAGGTCTCTCCAGGCCGAGATTCAAGGCTGCAATGAGCAGGATGTGGATGGAAAGCAAGATCAACCCTTCCCTTTAAGAACTGGCCGGCACCATTGTGTCTGTGTTCCATTGCTGACTGACATCACATGAGCTTTGCCAGTGCTCTGAGTTAGCGCCTCGCTCCTCGGCCTTTGCGCCTTAAGACAGATGTGTAGCGCCTGATTTAGCGCTCCAATCACCTCCAGGGGTGATAAAAGTAAAGTTTGCAGTCGGAGGCGATAATTAGCGCCAGGCGCTAATCTTTGCGCCCGGCCGATAATTGCGCCCCAAATGGGGCGATACTGAATTTCTCCCCCCACATATTTAAATTCTTCCCCATTCCCTGTTTTGTTTTATTATTTTAACTTTATTTTATTTATTTCCTTTTTTTTCTGAAAACAAGCTATAAAACATTTGTTTCCTTCTGTTTTCCCACATCGACTTCGGAGCTGGGCAACCTCTGAAAAATTTGGGATTTAATTGTCTGAAAATTAAGATGGAACATTGGCTCATAAACAAAAAAAAGCTCTATTTATATAACTATAAGCATACCCAGCAACGATTAAAGAATAGTGATATATTTCCAAGTCAGGATGGTGTGTGACTTGGAGGGGAACTTGGAGGTGGTGGTGTTCCCATGCGCCTACTGTCCATGTCCTTCTAGGTGGTAAAGGTTGTTGGGTTGGGAGGTGCTTTCAAAGAAACCTTGGTGAGTTGCTGCAGTGCATCTTGTAGATGGTACACACTGTAGCCATCTTCCGCTGGTGGTGGAGAGAGTGAATGTTTAAGGTGGTGGATGGGGTGCCGATCAACTAGACTGCTTTGTGCTGTATGGTGTCAGGCAAGTGGAGAGTATTCCATCACACTCCTGACTTCTGTCTCGTAGGTGGTGGAAGGGCTTTGGAGAGTCAGTAGCTGAGTCACTTGCCACAGAATATCCAGCCTCTGACCTGCTCTTGTTGCCACAGTGTTTATGTGGCTGGTCAAGTTGAGTTTCTGGTCAATGGTGAGCCCCAGGATGTTGATGGTGGGGTAGTCAATGATGGTAATGCCATTGAATGTCAAGGGAAGGTGATTAGATTCTCCCTTGTTGGAGATGGTCATTGCCTGGCACTTGTGTGGCACGAATGTTAATTGCTGCTTATCAGCCCAAGCCTGGATGTTATCCAGGTCTTGCTGCATGCGGGCACGGACTGCTTCATTATCTGAGGAATTGTGAATGGAACTGAATACTATGCAATCATCAGCAAACATCCCTACTTCTGACCTTATGATGGAGGGAAGGTCATTGATGAAGCAGCTGAAGAAGGTTGGGCCTAGGACACTGCCCTGAGGAACTCCTTCAGCGATGTCCTGGGGCTGAGATGATTGGCCTCCAACAACCACAACCATCATCCTTTGTGCTAGCCAGTGGAGAGTTTCCCCCCTTATTTCCATTGCATTCAATTTTATTAGGACTCCTCGGTGCCACACTCGGTTAAATGCTGCCTTGATGTCAAGAGCAGTCACTCTCACCTTAACTCTGGAATTCAGCACTTTTGACCAAGGTTATGCCTTTAAGTGCAATACTTTAATGCCCCACATTCAGTTGCTCATGAGATATGTGAGCTTTAATAGAACTTTTATAAGATTAAAAATATATATTCATGATATTTGCTAGACCTGATTTAGATTATTTCTTATACCATCTATATAGGTCCATAAAACAATACACATTACAAAAGCAAAATACTGCAGATGCTGGAAATCTGAAATAAAAACAGAAAATGCTAGAAATACTCAGCAGGTCAGGCAGCATCTGTGAAGAGAGAAACAGAGTTAACGTTTCAGGTCGATGACCTTTCATTAGAACTGGAAAAAGTTAGAGATGTAACAGATTTTATGCAAGTGCAGGGGCAGGGAAAGCGGGTAGGGGAGGAAAGAACAAAAGGGAAGGTCTGTGATAGGGTGGAAGGCAGGAGTGATTAAATGACAAAAGGGATGATTGTACAAAACAAAAGGAGATGGTAACGGGACAAGTAAAGAAACAAAAAATTGGGTCTAGAAGAGGTGTAAATGGGAATGGCAGAATCATGAACAGCTGCCATCTGAAAAAACAGGGGCAGAGGTTATGGTCTGAAATTGTTGAACTCGATGTTGAGTCCAGAAGGCTGTAAAATGCCTAATAGAAAGATGAGGTGCTGTTCCTCGAGCTTACGTTGAGCTTCGTTGGAAGAGGCCGAGGACAGAGAGGTCAGAGTGGGAGTGGAGTGGAGAATTAAAGTGACAGGCAACTGGAAGCTTAGGGTCACGCTTGCGGACTGAACAGATGTGTTCCGCAAAACAGTCATCCAATCTGCGTTTGGTCTCCCCAATGTAGAGGAGACCGCATCATGAGCCCTGGAAATATTAGCGCCCCTGTGCCGGAAATTGAGTGGTTGTGCCCCAAGAGGGAAGCGGGGCACTACTGGAGCGGTTCCAGAGGCCGGGGATGGGAGCGCAGGCAGGTGCTGGCCGCCCCGCACCTCGCCTTTAAATAGCGCCACCCCAGCCGCAGGTAGGCCCCCCTGACCCCATCAGACATAGCGTCCGGCGGTAAGTCAGGGGGTGCTCCCAAAGATCACGGCCAGGGCGCGAGCGGGGCGCTACGCACGGCGATGACGTCATCGCTGGCACTGCAACGCCGCGGGGTGCTACCGGTTAGCGCTGCCACTAACTTCCTGCTGAATTTCGCGGGAGGCGTGGGCGGCGCCGCGCCTGGGCACTAGTTGCTTTGTGCCCCGTTAGCGCCCTCTTAGCGCAAAGCAACCCAATTTTTCCCCCTTATCGTTGGAGAGCTTAATGTATAACACAAACCAATGAAAACTGAATGTAGATAGCTATATATTACTAGAAAGGGAACAATTTCTCCCATGGGTTTATGTTCTCACCAACATTCTCTCCTACATCTCTCCTCTCCCCTCCTGAAGCCATTGAACTCCTTGCTGGCTATGGTTCAATGGGCACTGATTGCCTCTAGTACTTCGAAGCCATTCCTAATGTGTGACCCTTGACCATGAGAGTCAGCAGGCTGTTCAACATGGGGAAAGGGAGGGGCTTCACAGCTGCTCCTTCAAGCAAGGACGGTTGGGTAGCAATCAGAAGCAGGAATGCTGGCTGATTGCCTACTCTGTAGTTTGCTATGCTGAGGCCTGCTGTAGCTCCTTTACTGCCTCTCTGGCTGAGAGCAGATGACTCAGCACAGACAAGCTATTCACTGGAGAATTAAAATGTTACATCCTTTGAACGTATCCTTGTGGAACAGTTCAGAAGACATTTTTACCTGTAGCAGCTGAATTTTTGCCGAGATAAATGAGAGAATACTTTGCTTTTTGAAGCTTTTAAATTCAATTTATGTGGACCAGGGGAACAGCATCACAGCAGATAGGAATACAGTAATGGTAAAACACCAATGTTGTGCATTAACATCTATTCCTAGTGCTAGTCAGCTGGTTTGAATTCCATATGTTTTGATTTGTGATGTCTTAATGGAATTCTCTTCAAAGAATTTTTAAGATTGATTGACGACCATGACCACCCCATCCCCAACAGTTTGTTTTTATTTTGTGCTGACAATAATGTTCATTGGCACGAGTTCTGCTACAACAGAGACAGGACATCAAGCAGTTATCTTTATGAGTCATCCAAACACAATACTAAATACATGTCAGCAAAGGAAATATTAGTCGAGAGGAAAAAATGCCTTTGATGTACTTCAGCATGCAGTGATTTGTGCAGGGCCTGAAACTGCTGCCCTCTTGTAAGAAACAGTGTATGCTTATAGTTTTGTAGTCTTTCTAAGAGCCTCTGAGACCACCCATTGCTTTAAAACAGTCCTGTCCTTTCAGCAGAAGTTATACATTTATGTCTAGCATAGGTCTTCTTACGTACAGAACTTTGAACAGTCCTGCAATGTTTATGTTGCAAGAAGTCAAACCGAGAGGTGAAATTGGTCAAAAATATTCCTCCAATCCCCCCAAGTTATCAGACATTTCAAATGTATAGTACAGGCCTTGTTTGAACCTGTGAAACTGTGGAAAGAATTATTAAAATTTTACAGGCCTCTGCAAATAGAGGGAACAGCCAGGGCACAGTTTTTGTCAGATATTCATAGATGCACCAAAAGCATTCTGCTTAGCTAGCAACACCCCAGTCAAACAGGATGGCAGAATGCTCAGTAAAAACAACACAGATGGAATTTTTGCAGCTGCAAGTGAAACTTAGAGATTCTTCTATCTGTTTGTATTGATCTTCATGATCCTGTTGCCAAGAGCCACTTGGCAATGACAAAATACGTTGACAAGTGCATATCTCACTATTAGGGAATTGTGCCGATGGATTCTCTATTGGCTGTGGTGTTAAGCAAAGAACAAATTGCGTTGGCACTCGCAAATCTTCATGATGTGACTTGGTCAAAGACACAGTGCTGCATATTTCTTTCAGCCAAAAATGGCTGCAACTCACATTTTAAAAGTTGTTTTTTCACTCCTCTCATTTTCAAGCCAAAAGAGTTTTCCAGTAAGTTTTCCAGTGAGAAGCTGTGCATAGGGACCCGGAAGGTCCTGTGTTTGATCTGTGGTCTGTGCTGAGCTCATGAGCTCAGAGGGCTGGCAGTAAGGATGTTATGATTGGCCTCAGCAATCCTGGATATGAGGAAAGGGAAGATCAGCCAGGGCTCCCACTCTTGAGCCTAAAAATTCCACAGAGGGTGCAGAAATGTGATGGGACGAGACTTCCGCCCAATACTTTTCAGTTTCTCTAATCCAGCTCTGAATTCTAGGAATGGATCATTAGAATATTCATGTTGGGTGCTCATGCCCATAGTGGTGCAATAAAGGCACTCTCCCCTATGAGAAGGTGAGACTCAGAGTGGCTCACTGCCATCCTAGAGGTGGCACCCAAGGCTTGACACAAGCTGAAGCTTCGTCAGAATGAAGGGTCATCGACCTGAAACGTTGGGCTCAATTTTCACCGGCCCGTGGAGGCGGGTTTGGAGGCGGGAGTGGTGTGAAAATAGCAGATTCAGGGGTCCTGAACCCATCCCGCCCCCAACCGCCTCCATGCCAGTTTCCCAGGAGGCGGGTACCCGACCTGTGCTGGGACCCGCCTCCCCGAGGCAGGAAGGGGATTAGTGCCAATAAACTGCCTGTTAACAGGTAGTTAACAGGCAGTTTTTTGCCTAATCCCTATTTTTAGCCCTGAAGTGTGGGCTTCCCGACAGGTCCGAACCACGCCGATTTAGCGAGGCGGACCGTCGGTCTGGAGGGCTTGGAGGGGTCGAGATGTCCGGTGTGCAGGTGAGTGATGGGTGCATGAGTGCAGAGGTAAGTGTGTTTGGTGTGTGTAAAGTGTTTTAAGAACTTTTACTTACCTTAACTTTGTCCTGCAGGCTAGCTTCCTTAAGGTGTCGGGAGTCCCTCACATCCACGGCACAGAAAGCAGAATGGCCGTGGAGCTGTCAAAAGCTGCAGTCTCTGCTTTCTGTGCTGGATTGATTTCTAACTGAGTCTAAGTACAGGGACTCAAGTTAGAAATCATATTGTCAGTGTTTGACAGCTTCACAGAGCTGTCAAACGCTGAAATTTCATCTGTCAAAAGCTCTTGACAGATGAAATTTCAATGGCTGACGTCACCTGTATCCAAGAGACCCAAGGTCAATCAAGGGAAAATACAGTGGGTTGGCCACAAGTCGATAGAGGCGGGACTACAACCCAAAAAGTGGGAGTCCCGCCTCCAGCACGTCCCCATTGACAAAATCCAGCCCGTTAACTCTGTTTCTCTCTCTACAGATGCTGCCTGACCTGCTGAGTATTTCCAGCATTTTCTGTTCCTCTTCTAATACTATCCTGTAACTGGCCACTGCGGAATGACCCAAGGCAGCATGGAGCAACTCACCTTTTAATCTCTCTTCTCTTTGCCTGGGGAAAGTGTACCTCCACTGCACTTCCCCTAACAGTCAGACCTAGATTTGGAGCTCACCAAATGTGTACTGGAGGAATCAACCCACATTCTAGCAATCTATGGCACAACCTGAACATGCTGAACCATCAGGCCTCCTTTGAAAATAGATTTTTAAACATTAACATTTCATTATTTTGTTCCTTCATTTTATTTTTTGATCATGGGGGGAGCAATATTATTGCTAAGTATGGGTCACTTTCTATTTGTTCCCCAATGTTAACATCAAGCATTCCTGGCCCAGGTACAGTGCTGCTAGATGCAGAGTAAAACTCATTCTACACAGCCCCAGCAGCATATCTTAATCCACTTCAGTAGAACATCTACTGTACCAATGTGAAAATTCCCTTTTCCACATCAACACTATGGGCTTTCTGAATGAGGTTGCTATTTTAGTGGCAATTTGCGAGGTTGAATATTTAACTGAGTATGCGTGATTAAGAATTCCTCTGGTCACGATGTGTAGCAACATCATAAAATCACTTATGAAGACTTCCATTGTTTGGTAATTGTCGTGAATTTGTAAACATTTCAAAAGAACACATAACAACCAGAGGAATGCTTACCATGTTTCAAAATTAATTTCAAAAATGACCTTTATGTATGTTAGAAATGTATCTCTTATGGATAATTTGCCCTATTTAAATATATATATATATTTTTTACTTCCATCGTTTTAACTGTTTCACCCACCTGTTTCCCTGTGTGATACACGACTCCCTTGCTATACAGGCATGCATGATCCCAACTGACTCGCCTGCCAAATTTCACTCTCAATGAACAAGCACCAAGATTTTGCTTTGCACCTCACTTGATTTGGAAGTGGCCATGTACGTAGTTATGGATGACGGGCTGTATCCTACCATTCTGTAACACAATACTGGGGCACCAATGTGCTGTGCCATGATAAATCAGTGTCATTCGAAAAAAACAAATAGTATGTGTTTTTCATAAATTAGCAAAATTGAAAGCACTTTATTTATGCATTTTACCAATACCTATTTCCTCTTTATCAGGTCATGCATATTCTACAGAGCCTGTGATGACATCCCGAGAGGAGTGGAGCTTTTGGTCTGGTACAACGATAGCTACACTTCATTCTTTGGGATCCCCTTTCAATGCATCGCACAAGATGACAATTGTAAGCATTTCCTTTAGTGTTTTTAAAATAATCTGAACATAGAATGTACCCTTTTCACTGCCACAATCTATTTGCTAACAAACGCTCCAAATGGCACTGCACGTGTTTAATGGGTGAAGTTTGGGTTGGCCTTTGCCCGTTAAGGCTTTACTTTCTGTAGAACTGGCAAAATCAGCTGAAAATCTTGCATGTGTATGTTGTTTTTCTTAGATGTGCTGTTAAATCTCAGGGCATTCTGATTAAGTGGGACAGTTGAGAGGTGTGTTATTGAATTGTGATCGTCATGAAGTTATTCTTGTAGTTTTGTAGCTTTGCAAATAATTCTGTTGAAGTATTTGTAGATCTGCATTGCTACCAGGTTTCCTTTATTCAAAGAATTGTTCCAGATTTTATTAGCTGCACAAAAGAAGAAAATGCAACACCAAATAGTTTAGTGATAAACAAATGCGCTGTCAAGCATTCTGAATCCTGTATTGCAATGTCATGGGAAAATCCAACTTGTAACATTGCATTTTGTCAGCAACCTTACTTTTCTTTCCTGTGGTGCATTCTGGGTAGGATGGCATCACTCTAGCCAGCGTGTGCCACCTTGGTGTGGCAACATACTTGAAATTAATCGGAGCTCAGCTAAAGAGAACAAGCTGGTTGTGGGGCTAGATTTCTCCGTAATTAGGTAGCTAGTAATACAGAATACATGATAGCAGGTTTATTTCTGGGTAAATTGTTGAATTACTTACCTCTTTAAGGAGGTAGACTTCTCCTTTAGGTGTAGTTTAATGCCACCCTTCACACATGTCCAAATCATTATAAGCAGTAGGCTTATGTCAGTGAGGTTGCTAAGAATAGGCACAAGATATAATTATTCTGTGAATCTTGTAAATGTATTCAAACATTCAAGCTAGTAATTTTTGTTTGCTAATCCCTCATAGATATTACAGCATTAAATAGAAATTGCTGCATTTTCACAGAAAGTGTTGCTACACGCATGGGTCATTACTGACGGTTGCTGCACTGGAAAAATATTTCTTTATCTTTACAGAAGAAACACCAGCACAAATTCACACACATTTTGTGCCATGGAAAGTGCTATTAATGATTTGGAATACACGTGTTTAGTTATTACCACTAAATATGCACCTAATAAAAATGAACTATAAATAAATTATTTATAGGAAATCATTTGTGTTCTGCAGTTGAGGATTAATTGCATTATGGGCATTGCAATATTGCAAACATTCACTGCTAATTACCTCAGGTTGCATTTCTGGTTATGTGAAATGTTTCTCTCTGTAACTTAAAAGTATACAATATGCACAATGTTTAACACTTGGGTAACTTTTTTGTGAACAGCTTGGTTGCTTCGGGAATGTTATCATTGCAAAATGAAAAACAAAAATGAAACAAACAGGAATTCCAATAAAATCAATTATCTTTCCAAAGATATGTAGTGTGGGTGCAGTGTTTCCATAACAACTGCCTGAATAATTCCAGTATACCTTTTTGATTATTATTCTAGGTTAGAAATTAAGAACCTTCTTAAACCTGTTCAAGACAATGGGATTAGTGTCGATAGGTTCAGTTGAAGAGTTAGCAATGGCTCAGGCCTGATGGGTTAAATTGCTTCTTTCTGTGCTGTAATTTTTATGATTCTGTGAAAACCAGCAAGTAACATAGTTAATTTTACTACAGAAATTGTTTTTGATTGAAGCTTTAATAAAACTATCTTTCCACTGCATTCACCCCTGCCCTCCCCCACAGCCCCCATCCCTTTACCCCCCCCAAGTCCCAAAAACAAAGTGAGCCCTAAGCAGATTTCCATTCTGGAAAATTCCCACAGTAGACTTCGTATCATCAGTAATATAGGCCTGGAATTTCCTGGAATGGCGCATTTGGCCACGAACGCCATAAGTTAGATCGTTGTGTGGCCCGATCCTCCAGTGCAGCATTCAAGACAAAATTAGCTGGAAAACTGATGAAAATACGCTGCAGCGAGCATAGCAGCAAATCGGAAGTGGCACGGCCAATGACTGAAGGGAGATACAGTTTGGTGTCAGAGATCTGAACCTATTTTAGAGAATAGAGAGTCTCTCCATTACTAATAAATGAAGCTGCCACTTATTCAATTTATACTCCATGTAGATGGAAACAATAACAAACAAATAAAAATGTATATATCCACAGGTTCCGGATAGTTCCTGTAGTTATATGTGCACTATGACTTCAAACCGATTTTGATACATTAGATTTCATTAGAATTTAATTATATAAAATTATGCAGCTGTCACGAAATCAATCCAGAACAAATAACGTGAGATAAACCATAAATCTAATGAAATTATTCTATATAAATAACTTTACATGCTTACAAATAGGCTTTAAGTCTGAAGCTGTAATCCGTGTATTCTGATATCAGAACCATACCCAACAGATTCCCATCATTATTAGCATGGCAACAACAACGTTATCATGCATTGTTTCAAAATTACAATACTCTTTATTCTTTAGAATTGTAATAGGCAAAGAACCTTTGATCTCCGAGACTGAGCAAACATTTAGAAATCAACTATAACTAATAGAGGGTGAAATTGGATTACATGATGCGCGATCTGCCCGCACCTGTTCAAAGTGGTGCAGGCAGCACGCAAAATTCGTGCTGCCTGCTCATTATATGATTGGAGTGCTGAGCTCAGTGCTAAACACGCTGCTAGTTGGCTCAGCGCTCAAGAGGCGGGGCAATATCGGGTGCAATCTGCTGGCCAATAAAATTTTGCCTAGGGTCTCTGCACTTCTTAAAGGGGAGGTGCTATGTTGCATAAGGACCTCATTGTCACTGAGGATGCAGCCATGTCGCAACAGGGAAACAAAAGGGCACATCGCTTCTCAGATGCAGCACTGGAGGCCTTGGTCCAAGGGGTATACAGAATAAGACAGGTCCTCTAACCGCAGCGGGGGCAGGAGGCCTTCGAGACAGAATGCCAGAAGGCAGTGGGAGGAGATAGCCCAAGCCGTCAGTGCCACCAGTGTTGCCCCCAGGTCCTGGATCCAGTGCTGCAAGAAGTTTAATGACCTCACACGAGTGGTCAGGGTGAGTGAATGCATCCTCAACTGCCATATCCCACTGACTGCACCACTAGCCTCACACACTGCTCAATGCACCACACCCCCATCACTCACCTACCAACAATCTCTAGCAATCACGACTCTTACCTCACAATCATTGTTTCACCTCACCCTCACAAACTTATCACTGATGCAAGACTCACACCCACATCTCACACCTTGCACACAATGTCAGCTATTCAAACATGACAGACACATCATCCAAACACATTGCACCACACTCACTGACACACTTCCCTTTATCTTGCAGGCCAAGGTGGCTCACAACCGGCATGAGCAGCAGCAAACAGGCGGGGGTAAAGCACGTCTGCAGAACCTTACTGCGCTGGAGGAGACTGTGCTGGAGATAATTGGAGGGGCCATCACTGAGGCCATGGCGAGCGGGGAAGTTGAAAGCATTGCTGATGACGGTATGCTCATACCTAATCCTTCTTCTCACATCCCACTTCCCCCTCATCGCACAATCTCTTCTCACTTACAAGCTACTGATGGTGTAAGCATGCATATCTTGCTTTCACCCCCTCCCCTCACCACAACTCAACCCTTGTGCCTTTCTCCTTTCAGATACCAAGAACTGCCAGCAGCCCAGCCAGTCCCTGACCAAATAGAGGAGGAGAGTGATGGAGAAGAAGAGGCTCCATCCCTCGATCTGACACTCACAGGCACCAGCTCAGAAAATGGCACTGCACATACTTTAGAGGGTAGTATAGGGGTGGGACCTGCACATGGTGAGTCACTGGGCATGAGTGGGCTGCAGCCAGGCCAGGGGGAAAGGGTAGCTTGGGTGCCAACTCCCCGGAGGGCGAGGTCACACACGAGTTCTGCTGCACAGGACTCAGATGAGGACATAAATGGGACAGCCTTCAGAAGAAGGGTGATGGGCATGCACACAGAAATGCTTGGTGCAGTGGCAGGCTTGGCAGAGAGCCTCCTGTCGATGTCAAGGAGCATGGAGGAGTCCGGCTCCAAAATTGCAAGGGGCTTTGCGCAGAGCTTGGAGCCCAGGATTTCCAGGATGCAAATGATCGGTAACTCCATTAGAGCACTCGTGGGTGTGATGGCGATGTCTCAGCTTCCACTGCAGCACAAGCGGAAGTGAGCCAACGTCTGAGTGCTGCACTGGAAGATCAGACTTCGATCGTGCAGGCTCAGCTTGCTGCCACGCATGCTCAGACTGAGGCCATCATGGCTGGGTTTACGAGTGTGAGAAGGGGCCTGCAGGGTCTCACAGCAGTCCAGCAATCTCTGCTCCAACAGATTACTAGGAATGCTGAGGCGCCACCCCGGGGAGTGGCATTGACTCCGTGGAGGACAAATCTGCCGTCCTCTCTCAGGATGACAGCATTTGTACTCCCACCACTGCCACTCCGCCAGTGCCCTTGCTGCTGCCCGTCAACCAGCCAGCCCAGACTGCTGCCGCCCATGCCGAATGGTACAGTCTACAGCTGGACCTTTTCGGCCCAAAGCTGCTTGAGGTCATCCTGCAGGGCCTTCTGCAGTGTCCCCTACGGAAAGTCAGCAGCCCTCCACCAGCCATGCTGCAGCCACTGGGGTAGCACTGCGTAGGAGCACTAGAATAAGCAAAGTAACACAAAAGACAGACACAAAGGTGATTAGTTGACTTTGTTATGTAATGTTGGATTGAATAATTTATAAATTATGTTTGGAATGTTTGTTTTGTGGTGGCTTTCACTTCAGCTTTGTGCCTAAGAGGACGCTGTGATGTTCCATGACAGAAGGATGGTAAGGTGGAGAAGTGTTGCGCAACGGGGATCTGAGGTTTCATTCATTGGATCCCGAGTTTGATGAGATGCTGTCCGGAATGGGGATTTACTGCCTGCCTCCTCTCTTCCTCCTCCTCTTCCTCTCCCTCCTCCTCTTCTTCCTCATCCTCCTCCTGAGGTGGTCGCAGAACCCGTGGAGGCAAGGGCTGTGCCCTCATGATGGCCAAGTTGTGGAGGATGCAGCAGACCACCACGAAATGGGGCACCTGCTCCGGCGAGTACTGGAGGGCTCCTCCCGAGCGGTCAAGGCAGCGGAACCATTGCTTGAGCATCCTGATGGTTTGCTCGATGAGGTTCCTCGTGGCAGCATGGTTGTCATTATATGACTGCCGGCCACGAGTGGTGGGGTTGCGGAGGGGAGTCATCAGCCAGGTGTAAAGCGGATGGCCCTTGTCTCCGAGCAGCCACACTCGGGTTCAACGTGGTGGCTGAAAGATTGCTGGCACAGCGGACTGACGCAGGATGAAGCATCATAACTGCTGCCAGGATACCGGGCATTCACCATCATGATGCGTTGGGCGTTGTCGCACACTAACTGCACATTAAGTAAGTGGTACCCTTTGCGTTTGTGGTACACCTCAGGATTGATATGCGGCACCCGCAAAGCCACATGTGTGCAGTCGATGGCGCCCTGCACCATGGGGAAGCCCGATATCCTGGCAAAGCCACATGCGCGCTCCTCCTGTTTCTGTTCAGAGAGAAGATAAGGAAGTTCCTTCTCCTGGAGTAGAGAGTCTCTGTGACCTCCCAGATGCAGCGATGGACGGCGAACTGGGAGATGTTAGCTATGTTGCCTGCTGCAGACTGGAAGGATCCGGTGGTGAAAAAATTGAGGACCACGGTGACCTTGAGGGCCACTGGCAGTGCTGTTGTCACCCTGCTCTGAGGCTGCAGGTCTGGTTCCAAGAGATGGCACAGTTCTGTGACCACCTCCTTGGTGAAGCGGAGCCTTCGAATACACTGCTCCTGGCTTAAGCGCAGGTAGGAGAAGTACTCTCGGAAGACCCTAGGTGGGCAAGGCCTTCAGCTGAGAGCCCTCCTGCCCCTCCTCCTCCTTCTCTGTGAGCAGCTTGTCCTATTCTTTGCTGCCTCTGCTCCATCTCCCTGTCATGCTCCAGCGTGAGGGGGGCTGCAAGTGGAGCCCCCATGACTGGGAGCATGTGGTCTGAGCAGAACCCTTGAATGCAGAAGCAAGGTCTTCTCCACTTGCAGCACCACTCCCTGTCACCTCACCAACTTCAAATAACGCTAGAAAGCTCCAAACAGTTCCACAAATTCACACAGAGCCAGAAGAAATCAAAAACCAAGTTACCTGAAAGTTGTTGATGATCCTTTTAAATATCTCTGTTGGGGGGGGGGTGGGTTCCTCGTGCAGCTGTGCGTGCTTTGGAGTGGGCGTGCAGTCAAGCGGCAACATCCAAAATAGCAGGTCGTGTGTCAAATCAGCGTTGCACGCTAATTGATGTCACGATCTGGCTCATTTGGATTCTTCTGCCGAAGGCAGGCAACGACCACACTACCGACCTGCCCAAAATGGCGACCGCCGTGACCTGCGCCGGAAGAGGCCAGAAGTGAGGCGGTCACCATTTTTCTGCTGAAATCGGCCTTAAATTCCGGCGCTAAGAGGGGGAATTTCGCGGCCATTGTATTTTCAAATCCTAATTACTTGATATACCTTTAACGTTATCACTGGAAGAAGTTTATGTTAAGAATAATCCCAAATTTAAAAAAAGCTCTGCATATTTTGTGTGAACATAAGCTTCCTGCCAAACATACTCAGCCCTCCAGCAACATTCTGCAACGTTCTAAGTGTCTTTGGATCACAGTGGTATTCATTCAGCAAACTCGATCACACAATTGATTTAATTGGGGCGGAGCTATGATAAGTGGGAGGACTAACAAGGCAAGGGAATACACAATGAATGGTAGGACCCTAGGAAGGACAGAGGATCAGAGGGGCCTTGGTGTGCATTTACATAGATCCCTGAAGGCAGCAGGACAGGTAGATAAGGTGGTTAAAAAGGCATATGGGATACTTGCCTTCATTAGCCGAGGCATAGAATATAAGAGCAGGGAGGTTATGATGGAGCTGTACAAAACGCTAGTTAGGCCACAGCTGGAATACTGTGCGCAGTTCTGGTCGCCACACTATAGGAAGGATGTGATTGCATTGGAGAGGGTGCAGAGGAGATTCATCAGGATGTTACCTGGGCTGGAGCGCTTCAGCTATGAGGAGAGACTGGACAGGCTGGCGTTGTTTTCCTTAGAGCAGAGAAGGCTGAGGGGGGACCTGATTGAGGTGTACAAAATTATGAGGGCCATAGATAGGGTAGATAGAAAGGAACTTTTCCCCTTAGTAGAGGGGTCAATAACCAAGGGGCATAGTTTCAAGGTAAGGGGCAGGATGTATAGAGGAGATTTGAGGAAAAACTTTTTCACCCAGAGGGTGGTTGGAATCTGGAACTCACTGCATGAAAGTGTGATAGAGGCAGGAACCCTCACAACATTCAAGAAGCATTTAGATGAGCACTTGAAACGCCATAGCATACAAGGCTACGGACCAAGTGCTGGAAAATGGGATTAGAATAGACAGGGCTTGATGGCCGGCATGGACATGATGGGCCGAAGGGCCTCTTTCTGTGCTGTATAACTCTGTGACTATAATTAGCTGTTCAACTGTTTTGGCAAAGGAAATGGTATAGTGGCGCAAAAGTCTCAGGAAATTATGTTGTGGTGTAAATGATGGCTGAAGTTACTTAGACCATGGCCGTGTTACTTACAAACCCGGAAGAGCGGGTTTCCCTGAACGCCGTGGAGTTTTAACTCCACGGTGTGTGTGTGTTTTTTTAAATAGAGTCCCTGCCCAGACGCCCGCCTGATTGACAGGCTTGGCTGCCTGTCGGACGGAGAAGGCTTCAGAAAAGACTGCAGCCAAGGATCAGTTAAGTTTCGTGGTTGTTGGGGCTAGAGATCGCGGTGGGGGGGGGGTGTAGAGCATGGTTCGGGGGGTCGGAGGTGATTGCAGGGGTAGTCGGGTAAGATCGCGGGGGGTCGGAGATCGCGGGAGGAATCAGTAGGAGATTGGGGGGTTGGTGATTGGGGTGTCAGGGGCGATCGTGGAGGTGGGGGTGCTGGTTTACAGGGTAAACTTGTTGGGCCGTAGGGAAACACTTCTGTTCCTCCTGGCCCACAAGCAATGCTGTAAAGGCACTTACCTGATGGATCCAGACCTTCTCACTTCCTTTTACCAGCTGGGTTTCCCAAGGCCAGGGAGACCAGGCCGACATGGGTTAAAAATAGAAACCCTGCAAAAATGGATGCATGCAGCCACCTTAAAAGGTTTCATCCCACCTCCGTTAAAACCGGACGTGGATTCGAGGCGGGTTGGGTTCTGTTTCAGATTTTTAACATTTTAACCTTCCACCCGACTATTATACGCCCTATAATTTCCTGGGACTTTAGTGACATAGAAGTATCATTACAATGGGTGCAAATCTCCAGAAAATTCTGGGCCATAGTATTTATGCTGTATTGTAACATGATTTGATAAAACGAGTAAATTTTATGCAACTCTATACATAAAAAGTAAAACAAATTGTATAGGTGAATAGTGGAGACCAGGATCTGTGACCAAACTGAACACAAAAGCCATGTTAACATTTACACGTAAAGCAAAACTAAAGCAGTCCATTCAAGGTACTGAGAGAAATCATTTGCTAATTGAGGGTAATCAGTGCAAGACTTGGAGGCACTAGATGAAGAAGATCTGGTAAAGCTAGGGTGATCTTGTTTGCAACCATTGTCAATATCCAAACTGTGCATTGAGTCTTAAAGAGAGTTTACACTATTGTTCTTTTGACATTGTAACAGGACGAGATAGTGGGCTTTAATTCCTTCAGAGTGTGCAATCCAATAGCATTTACACTAATATTTTCACTTCAGAATTAAAACCATATCTGATCCACTGTCACAAAATTCATACTGAATAGAATAAGTCCTAAGGGTAATCCGAAAGCTGATTTTATGTTAATAGCTTATATTTAAGAATTGGCAGAATTGTGTAGAATTTTATGTACCCTGTTTGAAAGCAACAGTTTGAACGATGCTGTTTTACAGCAGTATCACACTGGGGAGGGGGGACAGGGACTATAAATAAGCCTTTGCCTCCAATAACACTTAGTCACCTGTAACAGCCTGATATTTCATAGGTAATAACTTTTTGCAATGCCTGTAATAATATTATGATTGGCTTCAATTCATTAGAACTGACCCAAGTCATGCTTACCATTCTGTTTAGGGCCATTGATGTTTCCAACATAGTAACTATTTTTAGTAGAGATTAAGATTTAGGCAGGCCAGAGGATATATGCTATAGTTTACGTATTGTTTTTTGTATTTCTCTTTTTATTGTTCACTGGATGTGAAATTGGGATCATTGGCGCCTGTCTTTTGGTTGCTACGAGTGCCCTTAGAGCTCCAAAATGGTGTCCACAGCATGCATGCACACTTGTGGGGTGAATCACAGTGGACACGATATTGATGAGGGCGTTAGCGTGCGTGCAGTGAACGTCTGCCGGAAGTATGCAGAGCAGGCAGATCATGATGTCAATCAGCGTGCAATACTGATTTGATGCCAGCGGTACCATTTTGGAGCTTAATGCTCCAGCCTACACCCTCTCTTAAGCTCGCACAGCTGAACACGTGTTCAGCAGCATGAAGGACCACCGCCCCCCTCCCACCAGCGCTATTTAAAGGGGTCGTCAACCACTTACAGGTTAGTTGCTGGTTGATTGCTTCTGGCTGTTGCTACGATTCTACAAGGGCGCGATTTTCCCAGCCCCGAGGAGGCAAGTTTGGAGGCGGGACGGTTGGTAAAATGGCAAAAACTGAGTGCGGGTTCGGAACCCGCCTCCAACCCACCTCAATCAGTCGGGAGAGGTAGTTAAGACCCTTAAATAGTGGTTAAGGGCCTCTATAATCCTATTTTGACAGGCCTTTGTTATTTTACCACATTTCAGCGTGTTGCACGACCCTCCTAAACCACACCAGCTAATCCTGGTGGGTTGACAAGTGGGTGGCCTCCTCACAGCTGCAGCTCCACCATTAAAACGGCGCTTTCATCAGGGAGCAGTTGCAGGTGGCAGAACTTTTGTTTCAAAGGTCTTTCAGCACTTTTAGCAGGCCTACCGAAGTCGGAGGTGCTGCAGCTTTTACCTCTCAACTGTGGGACCTCCTTGGAAGACCCTCTCCCCGCTTGGACTGAGCGCTTCCCCAATGGAGGTATCTGCCAGCAGCATGGGAACCATTTATTTCCTTTCACCAAGGTGCTCAGATTCGGATGAGGAGCAGCCACGGCTGCAGCAGAACCAGGCAGCTCAGAAGCAACAGTAGCAGGAGCCCCAGCCTCCTGCTCACCCACCTGATGCTGCACAGGGCAGAAGGTGCCAGCACATGGAAGCACGTCGTGCAAGGAATGCACTCATCCTGGCCAGATTTGCATAGGTTGCCCATCGTGGCACATGTGCTTGGCTCCTTCTTAACACATGATAGACAATGGACATGACTCTCTGGCCTCCTTTCACTCTGACCACCAACCTGACCATGCAAGTGTCGCGGCGCCTGCAATGTGGAGCTGCCTAAGCCAAAATAACAGATGCCATCACGCCAACAGTTTGCCATCACCTAATTTTAATACATTCCCACAGGGATGGCATTTCATCAATAAACAGAAACAATCACCCAATCTGCACACAGATTTGGAGGTTATATCCCTTGCCAGCTGGACCCACAGAGCCTTGGTTTCTTTGGGAGGCCTCTTCCTCCCAGATGAGGGGATGAGCACCTCCCTGCTGCTCTCGCCCCCTCAACCAGCATACCCAGTGCCTCATCTGAGAACCTCGAGGAGGCCCTTGCCTTGGAGCTGGCCATTCTTTAAGGAGATGACAGCTTGGAGGTGGTGCAGCATCAACCAAAAACCAGTGGAATGAGCCAAGGCAGCAAACAGCCCTTAAATGAAGCTGGATAAGTGACGTCAGCAGAGGCGAGTTTCAGTCCCAAAACACTAATTGGCCCAGGGAACCCACACCTCTGAAATCAACTGGCCAATTAGGGGAAAATCGCAAATTTTTCCCACCTCTCAGTGGAGGCGGGTTTGGAACCCACCCATACTGAAACCCGTCTCCAACCCGCCTCCATTGGGAAAATCGCGGCCCAAGTATTTGGTGCTTTCTACAGTTGTTTCAAGTTGCAAATGTCTGCAGGGAGTGGTGTGGCAGGTGCTGAAGGAATTTTTGCTGACTTCAGGCTTCTGCACAAAGCAGTTGCTCCAAGACATGGGTGCACGAGTAGGAATTCCCCTTGGAATACAACATGACTTGAAGAATGAACAGAGGCCACGCAGAGCAGGACAAGCTGCTGGAAGAGGGAGGAGGAGGAGGGGAAGAAGAGCTCTCAGCAGGAGGCCATATCCGCCCAGGGTGTTCAGAGAGCAATTCTCCTCCCTGAACCTCGGTAAGGAACAATGTTTGAGACGTCTGCACTTCAGTAAGGATGGCCTCACTGAAATCTGCCACCTGTTGCAGCCACAACTGCAACCTCAGAGCAGGGCAAGGACCGCATTGCCAGTGGCTATGAAGGTGACTTTTATGCGTCTGGCTCCTTCCAGGCTGGAGCTGGAGATATTTACAACATCTCACCCTTGGCCATCCACTGTTGTGTAAGGGAGGTCACTGAGGCTCTCTATTCAAAGAGAGCTGACTACATTTCATTCTCTCTTGCCAGAGACAAACAGTTGGAGCGAGCACGCGGATTCGCGAGGATTGCAGGTTTCCCCATGGTGCAGGGTGCCATTGACTGCACGCACATTGCTTTGCAGGCACCGCATGTCAACTCTGCCCTATACCAAAAGGGATGCCACTTCCTCAACCTCCAGCTGGTGTGCGAACATAGGCAGCGAATCACGCGGGTCAATGTCCGGTATCCTGGCAGCGGTCATAATGTCTTCATTCTGCGGCAGTCCACTGTGCCAGCTGCTTTTCAGCAATTACGGCAAACCAAGGGTGGCTGCTGGATGACGAGGGCTATCCACTGATGACATGGCTCGTGACTCCGGTGTGCAACCCATGCACACGTGCGCAGCGTGCATACAATGAGAGCCATGCTGCCGCACTAAATGTGATAGAGCAGACCATTGGCATGCTGAAACAACGCTTCTGCTGCCTGGACCACTCTGGAGGAGTCCTGCAGTACTCCGCAGAATGGGTGTCAAGATTTGTGGTGGTCTGCTTCATGCTGCACAACCTCACCATCATGAGGGGATAGCCTTTGCCACCAGCTATACAACGAACAGCTGAGGAGCAGGAGCATGAGGAAAAAGACGAAGGGAGGCTGCAACCTAGACAGCCCCCTTCTGCCCAGGCTGTTCGTGAAGAACTAATTCATGCGTGATACCAATATCCGCAACCCCAATTCCCCATTCACCAACAGTCCCAGCCTTACCTTCCCTCTGTCACTGACCATCACAGCGTCCGCTTGGCCACAATGCAAAAATATAAGCCACCACAAAATAAACATTCCAAACCAAATTTATAAATCAAATCATGCCATATTGCACACAAACATCAACTAATCACTCTTGTGCATTCCCTTAGTGTCTGTCTTCCGTGTGCCTTTGTCTGTCCTGGTGCTCCTACGCAGTGCTACCTCAGTGGCTACAGCATGGCTGGTCGAAGGCTGCTAACTTTCCGTGGGGGAACACTGCAGATGGCCTAACAGGATGACCTCGAGCAGCTCTGAGACTAGAAGGCCCGGCTACAATCTGCACCACCTCTGCATGAGCGGCATCAGTCTGGGCTGGCTGGCTGACAGGCAATAGCATGGGCACTGGCCGAGTGACAGTGGTGGGAGGGCGAATGCTGTCATCCTCGGAGAGAACAGCAGATTCGTGCTCCATGGAACCACTGCCACTCCCCCGGGGTGGGACCTCAGCAATCCTAGTACTGTAATCTGTTGGAGGACGGATTGCTGGACTGCTGTGACTCATTGCAAGCCCCTTTCAACACAATAATCCACAGCCATGGTGGGTCAGCTTTCATGCTGGAAAGGATAGGCTTCAAGCTCTGCACAAAGCCCTGTGCCAAATTGGTGCCAGACTCCTCCATGTTCCTTGACCTTGCACTCAGGCTTTCTGGCAGGCCTGCCAATGCACCAAGCATTTCAGTGTGCATACCCATCAGCTTTCTTTTGTAGTCTGCCCCATCGAAGTCCTCATTTAAGTCCTCTGCAGCAGAACTCCTGTGTGACCTTGCCCTCCGCCAAGCTGGCACCTGCGCTACCCTTTTCCCGTGCCCTGGCTGCAGGTCACTCGTGCCCGGTGTCTCACCATGTGCAGATCCCGCCTCTAAGCTATTCTCTAAATTACGCGCAGTGTCAGTATCTGAGCTGGTGGCCGTGAGTGTGAAATTGCGTGACGGTGTGTCTTCATCTTTACTATCTTCTTGCTCTTCCACCATTGCCTGGCCAGGTTGCACTCCTTGGGTATCTGAAAGAAGAAAGGCACAAGGATAAGGTTGTGGTGAGGGGAGGGGGGTAAATTAAGTGGTGCATGCTTACACCATCTGCAGTTATAAATCAGAAGAGATTGTGGGATGAGGGGAAGTGGGATGTGAGAAGGAGGATTAGGTATGAGAATACCATCATCTTCGATGGTTTCAGTCCCGTCGCTGGCCACGACCTCAGTTCCAATAATGGTCAGCACCGTTTCCTCCATGGGGTTTAGGACATGCAGGCGCGCCTGTCCCCCGCCACTTAGCTCCTGCTGCCTTTGTTTGTGTGCCACCTTGTCCTACAACAGAAAGGGAAGTATGTCAGTGAGTGTCATACAATGTGCTTGGGTGATGTGGCTGTCATGGTTGAATAGCTGACAGTGTGTGCAAGCTGTGAGATGTGGGTCTGAGGCTTGCAGTACTGCTAAGTGTGTGAGGGTGAGGTGAAGCTATGAATGTTAGGTGTGAGCCCTGATTGATAGAGATTGTTGGTAGGTGAGTGATGGGGGTGTGGTGCATTGAGCAGTGTGTGAGGCTAGTGGTGCAGTTGGTGGGATATGGCATTTGAAGATGCATTCACTGACCTTGACCACTCGTGTGAGGGCATTGAACTTCTTGTGGCACTGCATCCAGGTCCTCGGGGCTTGACTCCTGGCATTGACCTCCATGGCTATCTGCTCCCACTGCTTTTTGAGCGTGTGTCTGGAGGGCCTCCTTCCCCGCTGCGGATACCGGACATCTCTCCTACTTTCCACCTCCTTCACCAAGGCCTCTAGTGCAGCATCTGAAAACCTTGGAGTGCACTCTCTCCCCTGTTGTGTCATTCCTCACTCTTTACCAGGACAGAATCTCTTCAACCACGACTCCCAGCACCTGCTCCAGCCACGTTGCACCTCCCCTTTACGAGGTGCCAGCTAGCTTTAAGCAGTGCAGGCTAGCTTTAACTAGTGCTAGCCTCTCACGTTATTGGCTCCCCACTGATGCGTTCAGCAAATGAACAGCGTGGTTAGCACTGGCTGGATGCAGAGATCATTTAAAATGTGCGGACAGCATGAAGTTGTCACGCTGCCTGCATTGCACTCAATGGGCATGAGTTAATCGTGCATTGCGATCTCCGCACGCGTTTTCGGGGGCTATCCAATTTAGCCCCCACTGTGTGCAGTCCTATCATTGATTATATATTCTTAATAATTTCTGTGCAGCTGAACAAGAGAAGATTTGATTTAGTCAATTCTTTTATAATTTTGAAAGGAATGCAGTTTAACACATTTTTGAATGAGATTGAATTTAAACCTTGGATATGGCATTTTGGCCCAATTAATGGTATTCAAGTCAGACAACCCAGCGTTTCTAAGTGTTCCAAGGAGTTAACAGATTCTGACTGCATGTCTGATGATTCAGATGTTAAATGTGTAATTGTATAATTTAGTTTTTTTCTTTCCTGACAAGGTATCTCTGGCAAGATCCGGCTTGTATTGATTTCATGTAGTGTGTGTCACTGCTGTTTAAAACTTCTATGCTGGAATACTCGATTCCATTTATGTTGAGTCACTTCTAATATTTGACAGGATTGAAAATGGAGTTGAAGCACCTCTGTATTTTACATTGTTTACAGTGCCTTCCACCTGGTGCAGCCTTCGTTACTGATCACGTTAGACAATGTTGCTGAAGCTCCTCATCCCTGTGTGTGCCACTGTTTTAATAAACATTTCCATCTTTAATTTATAGTTCAACTCTATGTTTAATATTATATAATTCAAAATTGAACACCATAATTCTATCAGTCAGCCATCATAACCAGGCTGGCCATAGACACCACACGACCTTGCCATCCTACTGCCAACTCTGCCATTTCGTGCAATGACCTGTTGTTACTCTTCCATGGAGACGATTTGGCCTTCTGTGTGGTCTTTGCCCAGCTGGGACCCATTCCATCATCTTCCAAGAGCACTGATCTTCAGCCATATAGCACATATCCTGTTGATTAGAATCTTACTGTCATAGCATACTCTTACCGTTCTCAAGCCACTCTTTCTCATTAGGTGAGTATTGGCCACACTACCTGACAGCTAATATTCTTCTTTCACAACCTTTTCCAAAAGAACCCAACCTTTACTTCTGTGCTTCAACAGGGTACGGCTCTTCGCATTATACAGAAATGTTGACTGGACATTTGCCTCATACTTTCACATCCAATGATATGACTCTCCTTTTCCAGAGGGTCATTGGTTGTCAAAAACACTTATGGCTAAGCAATGTACCTCTTCACCTCTCACACATTCCCTTTTTTTTAAGCATGAAACTTCTCGGGTATATAAACTTATTTATTACTTCCACCTTCTCTATCTAATTATAAGGATACTATAAGAACCAAATAAAATAAAACATTTCATTCATGCACTACCTGAAAATATTGTCTAATCTACACATAAAAATAATTTTTAAGAAATCCACATGAGCTGTAATTAATATCCAGGTGAAGCTATATAAACTTTGCAATTTTAGTTTGCAGTCTGTGGTTAGGCAGTGGTGAATTTTATTCAAGTTGTACACTCGATTTTGTCATTTGAATCTTCGGCCTAAGTATTGAGCCCTGTATATACCAGAGCAGCATACTTACAGCGGACTGATTTGCATTCCAGTGTACCTGGTATCCATTGTAACCAGATAAATGAGGTAAATTGCAACTAAACACCGTATTCTCTCCAGCCTCCCCAAATTCATTGGTCTCTGGATCCTCTTCAACTCATGCATCTCCCTAGCATCCTCGACTTATTGATCTCACCACGCTCCCCAACAAGGATTTTTCTCAAAAAGCTAGAAGAACTATATAGAGCTAGAATTTCCTGTGAATTTGCCCTCAAAGGTACGTGCAATCGGGGCATAGGGCCAATTCCCAACATAAAAGATCAAGGAAATTTGGGTGTAGGTGTGTTATGCGTGTACTCATGCTGCACCTGAGTTTCTTCTATCTTTTATATTCTTCTGATGGAAGATTTAAAGTGAAAAATTAGGACTCGGATACCCCAGCCTGTTGACTTGTCCAGTATTTAATTAAAATGTCAACAATATCTTGGTAATTAATTAGGTGAGATACAAACAAAGGTAAGCACAAGGTAAAATTTTACATTCAAGAATGAATTATTGTATATTCAGTAAATCCTAGCATCTGTGGAGAGAGAAACAGAGTTAACATTTCATCAATCTGAAACGTCAGATTGCAGTGCTTTTACCTGCTGATCCAGACTGATTTTGGTATCCCTACTACCCGTTTCCAGCAGGAATATGGGAGTCATCTTGGCCATTCTCTTCTAGCTGAATGAAAAGGAGGAAGAGAAGCAGCAGTAGCTCTGTTAACTCTGTTTCTCCACAGATATTGCCTGAACTGCTGAGTATTTCCAGCATCTTCTGTTTTTGTTTAAAGCCATATTGTCTCATTGCTGATAATTCTTTTGCACACAAGACTTACTTTATAACTGGTACTTGAAATTTTAAAAAGCCCTGGCCATGCATGAGATTTTTCCAAACAAACTGACAATTCTATTAGCCAAAGCAAAGCAGTTAGTCATGTGCTATTGTATTTGCTTTCTGTGGGTGTGGTTTATTTGGTTTGCCCAATTGGGGTAGTTTTTCCAAGTCCTCACCTGTGGCAAGATACCTGGCTCAAAACAGGCACCTATCGGAAAACCATGGGCGTACTGCCCGCAGCTTTCCAATCTGTATGTATTGTAGGTCACTGTGGGCAAGGACTTGGAAAATCTACCTGGATGTGCTCACTGTAAATGAAGTGCGTGCACTGTTCTTGCTGGATTGCGTGTGTGTGCCCACTTCTGCAGAACACTAAATTCTTCATTTAGTGCCAAATAATTGTCTCCTTTCGTGAAACTAGAAAAGAGCTGCTGATCCTAATCAAATCAGATTGCAGTGCTTTTACCTGGTGATCCAGACTGATTTTGGTCTCCCCACTACCCGTTTCCAGCAGGAATATGGGAATCATCTTGGCCATTCTCTTCTAGCTGAATGAAGAGGAAGAGAAGCAGCAGTAGTAACAGGAGGGCAGGAGGGGCAGCGGTGGGGCGGGGGGGAGGGGGTGGTGGTGCAGGTGGAGAAGACCTTATGGAGCTGCAGTTGGATCTGCAAGGAGTCTACAGAGGAGGAGAGCAGCCTGCAGATGTCTTTACCCTACTGAGAAGATCGACGGGTCCAGTCAGCTACCTACAGTTTTTTGAGGAGCAGTGTGCAAGGAGGCTGTGCTTCTCCAGGGATGCAGACACCTGTGCAGCCTCTTGCACTAGACTTGCAACCCACTGCCACAACTAATACTGCATTGCCTTTGAAAGTGAAAGTAACAACAGCCCTCAACATTTTTTCCTCGGGCTCTTTCCAGTAGGGAATATTAGTAATACAGTCCCCTCACCTTATAGTGGATGTGTTGGTGCTATTTGCTGTGTTGGTAACTCTATAGTGCCCCGCATCACATTTGCCTGCTATATGATTTGGACCATTTAAAGGGGTAATAATATTGAACAAGACTGTAGCAAATCACTATTGAAGCTGTAACCCCATCCCATTTAGAGGGGATCAAGTACACAAGATAATTGGACCTTAACGAGCTGCTCTTTGCTTATTGAACATATTTGTTATTGCAGTCAGTGCCTAGGAGTGCAAGCTGTAACCCGACACCAATTAGAAGTATATAAGCGAATTGCACCTACTGCGAACTACTGAGTAAACACCAGTTTCTGTTCGACAGGCATGGAGCGCTTAACTTCTTCTTCTCTTCTTAGGCAGTCCCTCGGAACCGAGGATGACTTGCTTCCGCATTAAAAATGAGTTCGCAGGTGACTGATGAGTCCAATGCGGGACCTACAGTCTCTGTCACAGGTGGGGCAGACGGTGGTTGAAGGGGCAGGTGGGTGGGGTGCTTGGGTTGACGTGCGCTCCTTGCGCTGCCTGCGCTTGGCTTCCGCTTGCCCCCGGTGAAGAGACTCGAGGTGTTCGGCGCCTTCCCGGATGCTTCTCCTCCACTTTGTGCGGTCTTGGGCCAGGGATTCCCAGGTGTCGGTGGGGATGTTACACTTTTTCAAGGAGGCTTTGAGGGTGTCCTCGAAGCGTTTCCTCTGCCCACCTGGGGCTCTCTTGCCATGCCGGAGCTCCGAGTAGAGCGCTTGTTTTGGGAGTCTCGAATCGGGCATGCGGACAATGTGACCCGTCCATCGGAGCTGATCGAGCGTGGTCAAAGCTTCGATGCTGGGGATGTTGGCCTGAGCAAGAACACTGACGTTGGTGCGCCTATCCTGCCAATGGATTTGCAGGATCTTGCGGAGGCAGCGTTGGTGGTACCTCTCCAGTGCTTTGAGGTGCCTGTTGTACATGGTCCATGTCTCTGAGGCATACAGCAGAGCGTGTATCACTGCTGCTCTGTAGACCATGAGCTTAGTGCCGGGCTTGAGGTCCTGGTCTTCAAACACTCTCTTCCTCAGGCGACCGAAGGCTGCACTCGCACACTGAAGGCGGTGTTGGACTTCGTCGTCGACGTCTGCCCTTGTTGACAGTAGGCTCCCGAGGTATGGAAAGTGGTCCACGTTGTCCAAGGCCTTGTCGTGGATTTTGATAATCGGGGGGGCAGTACTGTGTGGCGGGGGCAGGTTGGTAGAGGACCTTTGTCTTACGGATGTTTAGTGTAAGGCCCATGCTCACGTACGCTTCGGTGAAGGTGTTGACGATGGTTTGGAGTTCGACCTCCGAGTGAGCGCAGACGCAAGCGTCGTCTGCATACTGTAATTCGACGACAGAGGATGGGATGACCTTGGATCTGGAGTGGAGGTGACAGAGGTTGAACAGTTTCCCGTTTGTTCTGTAAATTAGCTCCACTCCAGCAGGGAGCTTACTGAGGGTGAGATGGAGCATTGCAGCAAGGAAGATCGAGAAGAGCGTTGGTGCGATGACACAGCCTTGCTTGACCCCGGTCCATACGTGAATTGGGTCTGTGGTGGAACCGTTGGTCAGGATCACGCTTAACATGCTGCAAGTGTCAACTTTGTAACTGTCTATAATGGAAATGGAAAATGGTTAGCGGTATTAAGCTGATTGTGGCGAGGTTGGTGAGGAAGTGGGAGGGCACCAACAGCAGCCTGCAGTCAGAGCTCTTTGGCAACAGTTAATTAACCAGCATTTCACCTGATCTAGTCCTGCCCCCTGCCACCCCCCACCCATTAACAGTCCTAAACAACATCGCCCTCAATCCTTCCCCCCTGCTAATAAAGGACCTCCAACCAAAGACCAACAGTGATCTACATAACACCCGACATTGCAGGGTCAGCAGCTACTATCGAAACACTCTGCAGACAAATTAATAATTGCAAATAGTATTATATTTTAATGGCTTACTAATCCCATAAAACAAAATTATCGTCATGGTGTTAGCCCATAGCGTTAAATGATTTTTGGTCCTCTACCACTTCTACAAGGTGCTCCCCTGGTGGCTTCAGCATGGGAGGTTGAAGGCTGCTGATGCTCAGATGAGGACTGTTGAGATGCTTGTGGTCAGTGATCTCTAAAAGCTGGGGCCTGAGAGGGCCCAGCTGCAGACTGCAGCATTTAATCATAAATGGAGTTTCCAGCGAAATGACGGCAGCAGAGGGGGGGGAAGCCCCGAGAAAATTCCCAGCGTTAGGCTTTTCAGTCTGGGAAGGAGACATCTGAGACGTTTATAAGATGGTAAATGGTATGGAAAAGGTAAATCCGGAATATTACTTTAAATTAAATTGCAAGAGTAGGACAAGGGTGCATAGGTTGAAACTAATAAATGATAAATTTAGGACATAGAAACATAGAAACATAGAAGATAGGAGCAGGAGTAGGCCATTCGGCCCCTCGAGCCTGCTCCGCCATTCGATGAGATCATGGCTGATCATCTAAACTCACTACCCTGTACCTGCCTTCTCCCCATATCCCTTGATACCTTTAGCTTTAAGAAATATATCTAACTCATTCTTGAATATATTTAATGACTTGGCCTCAACTACCTTCTGTGGTAAAGAATTCCACAGGTTCACCACTCTCTGGGTGAAGAAATTCTTCCTCATTTCTGTCCTAAATGGCTTACCCCTTATCCTTAGATTATGACCCCTGGTTCTGGACTCCCTGACCATCGGGAACATCCTTCCTGCATCTAGTTTGTCCAGACCTGTCAGAATTTTATATGTTTCGATGAGATCCCCTCTCATTCTAGGGCAACACGGTGGCATAGTGGTTAGCACTGGTGCCTCACAGCGCCAGTGACCCGGGTTCAAATCTGACCTCGGGTGACTGTCTGTGTGGAGTTTGCACATTCTCCCCGTGTCTGCGTGGGTTTCCTCCGGGTGCTCCGGTTTCCTCCCAAAGTCCAAAAATGTGCGGGTTAGGTTGATTTGGCTATGATAAATTGACCCTTAGTGTTAGGGGGGTATTAAATATGTGGGGTTATGGGGATAGGATGGGATATGTTAGGGGGAATTAAATACACGGGGTTACGGGGGTAGGGTGGGATATGTGTACTGTGGGGATTAAAGCAGGGACAGGGTACTGGATTTGGATGATCAGCCATGATCGTATTGAATGGTGGAGCAGGCTCGACGGGCCGAATGGCCTACTCCTGCTCCTAGATTCTATGTTTCTATGTTTTTTTTCTTCTATACTCCAGCGAGTATCAGCCCAATCGACCCAATCTCTCCTCATATGTCATTCCTGCCATCCCAGGTATCAGCCTTGTGAATCTTCGCTGAACTCCTTCCATGGCAAGAACATCCTTCCTCAGATAAGGCGACCAAAACTGCACACAGTACTCAAGGTGTGGTCTCACCAAGGCCCTGTACAACTGCAGCAGGACATCCCTTTTCCTATACTCAAACCCTTTCGCTATGAAGGCCAACATACCATTTGCCTTCTTCACCGCCTGCTATACCTGCATGCTTACCTTCAGCGACTGGTGCACAAGGACACCCAGGTCTCGTTGCACTTCCCCTTCTCCCAATCTATTGCCATTCAGATAATAGTCTGCCTTTCTGTTTTTGACACCAAAGTGGATAACCTCACATTTATCCACGTTATATTGCATCTGCCTACGCTTCTGCCCACTCACCCAACCTGTCCAAATCATCCTGGAGTTTCTCGGTATCCTCCTCGCAGCACACACGCCCATCCAGGACTGATGTCATGAAATTCTTCATCACGCAAAGCGTCATCAATGTAAGGAATAGAATTCCAGAAAGAGTAGTGGAGGCAAAAACTCTGAGGGCTAGAAATTCGGCTCCATAGTATTCAGTTTTTCGGTGCTACGGGTGCCGTTTTATGTCTGAAATGGCATCCGCGCCGCGTGCACACAATTCTGGTGCAGGCCGCGTCGGACGCCATCTTGGTAAAGGTTAAACAAGAGGAATCCTTTACCCATATCTGAAGCAGGCGTTAGGCCATTAACATATGCAATAAGGAGCCGAACACCTGCTTCTGATCCCTGTTGTAACTTTGGTTTGCATCTGAAGCAGCCAGCACCATTGCTAATTGCCTCCGGGAAAACCAACGCTAAACAGCATGGAATTAAAAAAAGGTAAGTACTTACCATAATCACCGCCACTCTCGGTCCTGAGATCTCCAACCTCACTCCCGACTCCAACCTCCAGGTCCCCCCGACCTCCCCCCGGCCCCAGCCCTGATCTCCTAGCACCCCTTGACAGCGCTCCTGACCCCTCAACTATACTCCAGACCACCGCGATCTTCTTCCCTGACCCTCAACAGCCCTCCAATTGCACTCTGAGGCCCAGATGTTCCTCCTCCGGACCCCCGCGATCTTCTTCCCCAACCCCAACAACCCTCCGATCACACTCTGAGGCCCAACTGTTTCTCCTCCAGACCCCACGATCTTCTTCCCCATTCACTTAGCTGAAAATTGCCATACGAACCCGTGTAGGCTTCTACATGATAATGAGATCCGAGGTCCAAATTCCTGGGCTACTTGGACCTCCCCATTTGAGCGCGGCTATTAGCACTCTGCGGGTAAGGTGCCTAAAAATGGACGCTACCGAATTTCTAGGCCTACATCTTTTAAGAAACAATTGTATGGTGAGTTGGGGGGAATTTAGGATCTTTCTGGCAAGATTAATTAAGATGGACTGAATGGCCTTCCTCATGCGTAACTGTCATGTGATTTAATGATTATAGTCAAGGAAACATAACATTTTATTCATTAAGGCAAGACAGTAAATGAATCTTTTTAGAACTATCACTATTTGTAGCCATATTTCAAACACCCAATTCCATACTTTGCATTCCAAATTGATTGAGAAAATGGCTCTGATATTTAACTAAAGCTGCTACGTTTTTGTTAAAAAAATCCCTAACACAAGCTACTTTAGTATAAAGATTCAATTGTTAGTAATAGAATAAATAATATACCTCTAATATGTCACTAATAATGTGCAAGCGTAGGTGTTACTAAATGTATTTTTATTTATTATATACCTCATCAAATCAAAATAAAAATGACCAGAGCTTTGCCAGTCTATTATCTCGTTCTATTAACTTAGAACTGAGCCAGGATGAAAAATTACAGCTGGGTCTTCCCACCTTCCTGCTTGACTTCAGTTTTCCTAGAGTTGTGTAGATTGGGACAGACGTAGCAGATTAATTCCCCCATCTATCCCTCTACCTGATCCTGGCAGACCATGGAGGCAAGTAGGGCAGCCATTTGAGAACATATTTCTCTAATAACTTTCTTTTAAAAAGAAAAGTAAAACCTACCTACAGGTATTGAAAAAACTAAACAGAAGGCCTTCGGGTAAAGTTTGGATAATATGACATTCACAATTGTTTGAGCTTGTGTTGCCTTAGTACTTGAGTTGCGAATTTCATCTTTTTTAAGCAAAGGATGTTTCTTTTTTTTTATTCCCATAGTGAATGTCCCATCATCTCTTGCTGATGTAATGACCAGGCATGAGACGTTACAATCGTTCAACAAAACTGGCAAAATGCCACCTACGGGTGTATACCGTTCCCTGAGGTTTCCACAGACATCATGCAGCAAATCTCTGTGTGACAAACCTGGGCCGCATGATTCCATAGCTAACCACATCAATATGAAGAACCAGCGAGTACTGGCAAGTCCAACCTCAACAAGCCATTTAAGTGGAGAATTCAGTGACTGGCACCTATGGAAGTGTGGACAGTGCTTTAAGACCTTTACCCAGCGGATTCTTCTACAGATGCATGTGTGTCCGCAGAACCCAGACAGGTAACCAGAATCGAACACAGACACATCATGAAATCACACACTGGACTGATAGCTTAAAGTTGCAAAATTCTGCTTTTTCAATGTAAGACGATCAGGCCCCATTTTTTATGATTCAATTGAGGATCGTAAGCAAAAGATGCCCCCAAACATGTTGAGCCGGAATTTGCGGTCTGGACGATGGCGAACTGACAGCGTTCGCCATCATTGACTGGGATTTGGCGCAGGTGCATGTGGAAATCCCGAAGTTGTGGTCTGTCATTCACTGCTCCGACACAGGCTGCGCTGTGCCCACCCCCACCCACAGAGCCGGCAATCAGTGAAATCTCTCAAATCAGAGAAACTGACCAAAACTTCGGCTCTTCCACAGTAATTACGCTGTTAAATTCCCCACTAAAGTTAGACCCAAAGAGATTAGGTATAACTGGGGTTTTAACAGTGTATTGACTGCTAAACAAAGGTTATGGGCCTGAAAAACTGATTTTAATTTAATAAAAACTAATTAAAATTTTATTTAAAAGTTTGTTTATCTTTATTTCAGGTTTGCATTTTCCCCATGTGAGAGGCCCAATCTTTGTTTTGCTTTCTAACATTTTAAAAAAGTTAGGGGGAAAAATTCGGTTGATTTGCGCCTCCCATTTAACGGGGCGCAAAGTAACTAGCGCCTGGGCGCGGTGCTGCTAGCGCCTCCCACGAAATTCAGCGGGAGGTTAGTGGCGGCGGTAACCATTAGCGCCCCGTGGCGCTGCGCCTCCAGCGATGACGTCATCACCGTTCACAGCATCCCACTCGCGCCCTGGCCGCTATCTTCGGTAGCGCCCCTTGACTTACCGCCGGACTCAATGTCCGACAGGGTCAAGGGAGCCTACCTGCGGCTGGGGCGGTGCAAATTAAAGGGGAGGTGCCGGGCAGCCATTTTTGTTGCTGGCTGCCTGCCAACACCTGCCCCCGTTGCTGTCCCCGGCCTCCTGTGAAGCCCCCCCACGGGGTGCCAGCTACGCTTCTCTTGAGTGCTGGGCTCTTTTGCTGGCACTCCGATCCCTGGTGGACCAGCTGGGCCCCGGGTCATGCTGCGCTAGGCCCCTCCCCTTTAATAAGGGGAGGAAGGCCCGCAGTACCGTGGCGCGACGTGCCGCAGAGCATGGCGCTGTGGCATGTAGCGCCGCGATATTCACTCGCAGAGCCCCAAGAGGAAGGCGGGGCACTTCCAGTAGTGCCCCACCTCCCTCTTGGGATACTACCAGTGAATTTTGGGCGTGGGGGTGCTAACTTTTTCGGGGCGCTAACAGTAGCGCCCCGGCGAAGTTGGCGCCACAAAGGGGGCGCGACCCAATTTTGCCTCCTTAGAATTTTAAGAGCTTACTCAGTTCCTTGTTCACGGTCTGCGAGAATTCAGCGTTTCGTTTGGCTGCTTAGACTGCTTGTTGATGTCACAGCAGTTTGCACTACGGGATCCCCATTATACTCCATTGATTTGAACTACGCGTCGGAAAACCTGAACTTCTCGACACAGAAATCGCGAGATCTTTGTGCAAAGCTTACTTCGGGGCCAGCGGCGAACGTCTTTGCTTCGCCGCTGACCGCAAATTCTGGGTCCTTATTTTCGAAGAGTTTTGTTGACTCTCTGTGAGGCTTTTGCACCACTTTCTATTGAAACCAAGTGGACAAACCAGTCCAAGAATTAAAGTATAGCTATTTTAAGCAAAGTTGAGAACCACAGCTGACTTGAGTGGTACATTTTTCAACACTTGGCCCAATAACCATGCAACATTCCTTCAGCTTATTAAAGGACTTACAAACTGGGGTTAAGTCAACAGTGCTTTCACCTTCAGAGCACTGATTGTCTGGAGGCTGTTACTGCGTCAAACACTTTACTCTGTGGGGGTAGGGGCAGTCCATAAACAAAAAGTGTCAGCAATCACCTGACATAACTTGTACATAACATTATTAAAATCTGAGATGAGGGTGCAGTTTATGGGGGAAAAAAGCAGAAACATGTGTAGTTTAAATATTTATGGGGTAGAAATTAGCATGAGCAGCACGCGCCCAAACAGAAAGGCCATCCACAGGCAGCTCGCCCCACGAGAGAAGTTCATGTTGGGCTGCCGGCAGGGGACAGATGGGGGTGGGCGGGGGGGTGGGAATTATCAACAGGACTGCAGAGTTGGGGGGGAGCACTCGTGCACCCACTGACTCTACAGAAATCTTTTTTTTAAACAAAAACGTTTTTAAAAACTTGGCAGCCACAGGGTCCCCTGAAGAATCTTGAGCAAATTTTGTAGAGGGGCCTTCAACGGGCGATAAGTCCCTAATTTACATATTTAAGGGGCCTAACTCCTCTCGCAGCACCTAATAAATGGTCCCCACAAGTTTAGCAGTGGGACCAACATCTGCGCAGATCGGCCATAGGCTGTCCCACTGCTAAATTGATGCACTTTGCGCTTGTTGTACAGCTGAAAAACGGGCGTAATGCCTGCAAATTTCCACCCCTATGACTTTTGTACTGAGCTGATGCAATGACACAAACTTTAAAGAATAATCCCACTGTGTTTCAATTTAAAAAAAACTGATTTTCATATTCTGTATTGTTTTAATAAACAAATCTGTACTAAGCATTCATTGGATTTTTCAAACCACACAAGTAAAAATAAATGAAACCTTGAAATTATGCTGTGGGATGAAGTTTAGTCCTGATAATTTGAAGTTTATTTTTGTGCTAAAATAATACAAATTAACCAGTTATTCAAATTATGCAATGTAAATAGCACA
Organism: Squalus acanthias; assembly: GCA_030390025.1. Lineage (NCBI taxonomy): Eukaryota > Metazoa > Chordata > Chondrichthyes > Squaliformes > Squalidae > Squalus > Squalus acanthias. The sequence goes on from CM059425.1 coordinate 184,733,728, forward strand.
GCAAAGTGGAAATTTAGTGCCCCCCAAAATATTGAATTATTCAAATTAAGTGATTTTCAATTAAAAGGATTAGACTGTATAAGTGTATGAATATCTTCCTTTTGTTATTTTAACATTAAAATAAAATAGCAGAGGACGTAATTTCATTTGAACATGTTAAGCTTCCTATTTGACCCTGAGTTGAGCTTCCAACCCCATATTCTGCCTACTTCCACCTCTGTAATATCGCCCATTGCCGCCCCTGCCTCAGCTCATCTGCTACTGAAACCTTCATCCATGTCATTGTTACCTCTAGACTCGACTATTCTAAAGCTCTCCTGGTTGGCCTCCGGCCTTCCATCTTCTGTAAAATTGAGCTCACCAAAACTCTGCTGCCCATATCCTAACTCGCACCAAGTTCCGTTCTCCCATCACACCTGTGCTCGCTGACCTACATTGGCTCCCAGGTCCAGCAACACCTCAAATTTAAAATTCTCACCCTTGTGTTCAAATCCCTCCATGGACTCGCCGCTCCCTATCATTGTACCCTCCTCCAGCCCTACAACCCTCCAAGAACTCTGTGTTCCTCCAATTCTGGCCTCTTATGCATCCCTGATTTCCTTTGCCCCACCAGTGGTGGCCGTGCCTTCAGCTGCCTGGGCCCCAAGCACTGAAAATTCCTCCCTAAACCTCTCTGCCTCTCTACCACTCTCTCCTCTAAGATGCTCCTTAAAACCTACCTCTTTGATCAAGCTTTTGGTCACCTGTCCTAATATCTCCTTATGTGGCTCTGTGTCAAATTTTGGCTGATAACGCTCCTGTGAAGCAACTTGGGACATTTTACTACATTAAAAGCGCTATATAAATGCAAGTAACTGTTCTTGTTATAGTAGTATCTTAGTGTCATTTTAAGGAATTTTAAAATGTTAGTGCTGGAGACAAATGTTCTAACTTTAAAACTATTTATTATTATTCGATGTATATTTAATTTGTATGTATTTAAAGTGTTACACGATAATCATGATCAAACTTTTCTCAAAAATGGCATATTTAATTCTGTGTTCATAGTTTTATCTTTGCACACATGAATGTCCGAAAGAAGAAACAGTGAAACCGTACAACTATATCGATCCAAGGTTACATGACTGGATCGGACACTGATCATGTGATATTTTGAGTAACTGGCATCCATTTTGAAAGTATGCTCAGTTTCAAGCAAAATATGACAATAACATTTAAGTGAGATATATGAATATGGGATATATTTTGCTCCCTGTGTAAAGCTAATGAAAAATGACTTTACTACGCTAGGGAGGTTTACAATGACAGTTTAGTAAAGTAATTTCCCTTTAACTTTACACATTGGGCAGGATATAACCTGAGAACTTTCAGATACAGGAAAAGGCTATATGGCTCAGCAACCTATCCCTTTGGATAGTTCTTAATCCTGCCTATCTGACTTCTAACCATATGTCTCAACCCTTTCTCTCTTTAGAAACACATACAATTGGTTTTTGTAACCCATATAATGAGGCAGAAACCGGCATTTCCGATCAGATCCTCCGCCTGCCCGGGAGCAGGGCCTCTGCGGGCGGATAGTTCCGTTTTTTGGAGACCCTCCGCCTGCAGAAAACACTTACAATTCTTGCGCCTTGTAAAAGCAGGCATAAGGCCTACTTTTACCAGGACAAGAGTTGAAAAAAGTAAAAAAAAAAAAATTTCCACTGATTTATCATTTAAAAATACTTTAAAGAAAGGTAAGTTTATTTTTAGCCCCGTTAAAAACTTTCATTATTTTTTTCAAAAAATAAAATTTTTGTTTAAAATACTTAATTTATTGCAATTTAAAGTCATTTTAAAAATGTGATTTTAAAAAAAAATTATTTAAAGTTTTACTATGTTTTGGGGGTGATCTCTATTTATATACTTGACAGGTCTTCCTGTCAAATGTATGAAGGGAGATTCCCTTCTCTGATTGGCTCCCCATGGCCCACGTGATCCCAGGGACGCTGCGAACCGCCTGCGCATCTGGGATACGTGGGCCATGCGCACCGGCAGTTTTGAGAGGCCCAGCAGTGGAACTCTGCGCCTCCCGGGAGCCCTCAGGTCTAGGCGCAGATTTTTCCAGATCGCAGCCCTCCGCCCGCGGGAGGCCTGCGAACGGAATTTCTGGGCCAATAGCCTTTTCTGAAAATGTATTACACAATTCTACTATCCTTTATGTAAAAACATTCTATCTGATGTCCTTTTCCATTGCCAAATTTCTCATTTTTAATTTGTGTTCCCTGGTGTTTGAATCCTTTACAATGGCAAACAGTGTATGGATTGACTTTGTCAATCACCTTTATTTGTGGATTTTTATTAGTTACACCTTGCTGCTTCCTTCCATATCTGTTGCTATGCTAGACATAATAGTGAGCCTGTGGCATCTATCAGTGTCCTTATGGGCGGTCTGTGAAATGTGTGTTGTGTGGTGTGGGTGTGTTGTAGGTGGAGAGGAACAGGCATTCCAGGCTCTGGAAGGTTTGTAGGAGCACTACACTTTGAAATAAAAAATATTGATGTGTTAACAAAATTCTAAGTTTCAATTTGAAGGCTGTTAGTGATCACATTGCTAGAAATTAAGCAGTCCAGGGTGCCGATTAAGGAATTTTGATCCTTTAAGCCACTGACATAGTTAGATGCTTTACAAAATTTCTTCAGTCAAAGTTTTTTTTTATCATATCACAAGGAAGTTACGCTTTTGTCTCTGCAAAAGATTCTCTCAGGTTTCAATTCAGCCAGAGTGACTGAGCCCTTGGACAAGTATGAACTGATCAAAGAGAGCATGGATTTGTGAAAGGGAGGTTATGTCTGACAAATCTAGTTGAATTTTTTGAGGAGGTCACTAGCATGTTGGATAGAGTAGTCTATGGATGTTAACTATATGGACTTCCAAAAGACATTCGATAAGGTTCTGCATAAGGGGTTATTAGTAATGGGAACACTAGCATAGTGGTTATGTTACTGGACTAGTAATCCAGAGGCCTGGACTAATGATCTGGCAACGTGAGTTCATAATCTCACCATGGCAGCTGTGGAATTTAAAATTCAGTTAATTAAATAAATCAACAATGGTGACCAGGAAACTACCAGCTTGTCATAAAAACCCACCTGGTTCACTAATGTCCTTTAGGGAAGGAAATCTGCCACCCTTACCCGGTCTGGCTAGACCCACAGCAATGTGGTTGACTCTTACCTGCCCTCTGAAATGGCCTAGCAAGGCACTCAGTTGTATCAAACAGGAAAACCTTCACCTCATGGACTCATGGGCAGTTAGGGATGGGCAATAAATGCTGCACTTGCCAGCAACACCCATATCCCATGAATGAATTTAAAAAAAAGCAAAAATAAAAGTGCATGGAATTGGAGGTGACCTTGTGACACGGGTTGGCAATTGGTTGGGAGGGAGGAGACAGAAAGTAGGATAAATGGAACATTCCCTGATTGGCAGGATATGACAAGTGATGTTTTCCAGGGATCTGTACTGGGGCCTCAGCTTTTCATAATTTATCTTAATGACTTGAATGAAGGAATAGAGAGCCATATATCTAAGTTTGCAGATGACACTAAGTTAGGAGGCACAGCAAATGTGTAGATGGGAGCAGGAAGTTACAAAGGGACATGGACAGATGAAGTGAGTATGGCAGATGGAGTTCAAGTGGGGAAGTGTTAAGTCATCTGCTTTGGATCCAAGAGAGACTAGAAGCTTTGGAGAAGCAAAGGGATTTAGGTGTCCATGTACAAAAATCACTAATAGTTAGTGCAAAAATAATCAGAAGGCTAATGGAATGTTGGCCTTTATCTAAAAGGGGTTGGAATAGAAAAGGAAGTGACATTTCAATTGTACAGAGCCTTGGTCTGACCTGATCTGGAATATTGCGTTCAGTTTTGGGCAATGACCCTAAGGAAAGATAAATTGGCCTTGGAAGGGATACAGCCCAGATTCACCAGAATGATAGCAGGGCTTAAAGGGTTAAATTATGAGGACAGGTTGCACAAATGTGGTTTACATTCCCTTGAGTTTAGAAGGTTGAGGGTGATGTATTCAAGGTTTTCAAAATGATAAAGGAATTTGGTAGGTTGATACAGATAAACTATTTCCTCTGGTGGGGAATCCAGAACAGTGGGGCATAATCTTAAAATTACAGCTCGGCCAGTTAGGAGTTTCATCAGGAAGCACTTTTGCCACACAAAGGGTAATGGAAAGCTGGAATTCTCTCTCTCAAAAGGCTGTGGATGCTGGATCAATTGAAATTTTCAAGGCTGAAATCAGGATGTTTTTTGATAGGTAAGGAGATCAAGGGATATGGAGCAAAGGCAGTTAAATAGAGTTGAGGTACAGATGAACCATGATCTAATTATACAGGAACAGGCTCAAGGGGCTAAATGGCCTACTCCTGTTCGTATATTCCTGATGTGCAATACACTATCTAGATCTAATTAACTGCTAGTTGGTAATGAATTGTGAATTTTGCTTAGCACTGTTTTTTTTAATGCATACGCAATCATCAATCCAGTGGGACTGTCAGAAGGAAATAACTGCTCAATAACATTGAGGAATATTGCTGCCAATCATTCAATGCCTTAAAGGGATTGTTTCAGTGAATCTAAAATAATTACACCTTTAAGGTTTATGCCTTACTGTAAAAGTAAATTATTTTTGGTGCACCTATATTGATCTTGCACAAAGAAAATTGTTTCTTTAATTTGCTATGAAGAATGAATTTAACCATAACATAGGCAGATGCCATTAAAAATTCCTTCCTTAGTTTCTCCTTTATATAGAGTGAGTTTAAATAAAATCTTATAGGACTGATCTTAAATTAGAATTTGAAACTGGAAAATCCTAATTTCCTGACAAAATGTTTGAATGCTATATTGCTACTGAATATACTGCCATTCTGAATTTGTTATACTCCCAACCAATGTCAGATTCACAGCTCATTCCAGAACTACAAAAGAGCAATGAAATAGAGGACAACCATAGTACTGTTATGTAAAAATAATTATTTTCTCAATACAGATAAGATATAACCATTATTTTAAAATGGTTAGGTGTAAGCTGTCTGGTATAACTTATTTCAGATACAGTGAAATAATCCCTTTAAGATATATACGGAAGATGAATGTTGCCTGGATACCTTGGATTCCACAGGGAATAAAGATGGTCTGAAAGTTTGTCAATATCAAATTTTATGGCTTTGAAGTGTGGATGAGATTTAGCTGAACTAGATTTTTACTCACTGGATTGAATGTTGTTTAAATGTTTATTTTTTAAGTTATCTGTCTCTGTATTTGTCTTTCTTTCTCATTCCCCATCTGAGTTGCTATTTTTCATAATCGTCAATTTTAATACCGCAGCAAACCTAGTAAAAGCTATGGCCCCTGAATTACTGTGTGGTTCTCCTGATCTCCTGCCAGAACTTTGATGGGACATTGGTGACACCACCAGAGAAATGGCATAAACGGCCAATGTTTAGCTATTTACCCCATTTCTCTGGAGGTTCTGACGAGCTCCCGCCAGAAAGCCACTGCTGATGTTTAAGAGCAACGAAGCCCATACAGTGGTCAAGTACATGATGGGGATCAACCAAACCTCCTCCCTAACTAAAGGTTTCAAAATATGCTTATTGGCTGATTGAAGTAACATAGAAGGGAAAAATGTGCAGCTTATTATATGTCCATTATAGATCAAACCATTGCTGGTGAGTTTACAGATGAAAGGAAAAGGATAAATAATGCAGACACAAAAGGATAAAAATACAGATGTCAATGATAAATTTTCAGCCATTCATCCAGTATTGAGCACAATACAAAGTATATTGCAAATATATTGGCAAATATGGTAAAACAATATTCTCAAAATTTTTCTAATACATTCTGCACTTTGGCCATGTTACTTCATGCTTGGAACAGTTAGTTGAGCAGATGACAGTTCCTCCAAGAGGAGGTTCTGGCTCATCATCCCCACCATTCTTATTTAATGTTATAGGTATTGGTCTCTAAATGCCTCTATGTACACTAAGAGGATCCTCCACTCCCATGATGCAGCACAAACCCTCAGGCTCCTTGAGGGTTTGTGCTGTATCATGGGAGTGGAGGAGTTAGATGTTACTGAACCTTTTTTTGGTTATGTGGTTTCTTTAGACCAATCCCCTATGTACCACATTCTTGAAGTACTTTTTATAATACATAGTGATAATGATGTGAAATTGGCACCATTAAAATAATAATAGATTTTACTCCAATCTCTTCCTCTGGCAATGCACTGCAGGAAGATAAGATTAAGTGTTGTAATGGTTGGGGATTTACAGTGTGCAATATAGATAACAAATTTGGATAATATTACCATCATTGAAATAGACTGGCAATCAAATATGCGTACACATTCCCGACGTACTTTGGAGCCAAACCAATAAATGTAAGCGTATGTGAAGCTACCTGAGCTCTCAATGCTGAGTCACATCTGCTGGCCTTATCCAAGTCTACCACAGTACAGTATGCCATATTGTATTCAGCAAAAGTAAGCATTATTGCAATGCAGCTCCAATTTTGTCAAGACATTCAAACTTTATATTTTAAAATGACAAGTTTATGCTCGATTATCATCTGAGTGTTACATTTCATTACACTGTTTGTCAAAGCTTGTCAGAGGATCGGGCCTCCTCGAAAGACACTGCCAGCTTTGATTACGACCAAATTATGACCAATTTTGTGCAAATACTGAGTGTTATCCAGGTCCACAAGGTTTACAGAAGAGTGACAAATGCTTGTTCTCTAAAGTATACACTGCCTATTTACATTGACATTCTGTCAACTTGAGGTGCTTTATTGCCTTAAGCACTTTTATAGGTAAGCTATAATATACAAAGCCAATGCAATAGAATACAATAAATAAAAAAACTAATCATAATGCATCCCACAGTTAATCATAACACCTCACTTGCATCATATAATTTGATTGTGTGTAGTACTAGCACTCTATTACTGAAATCTACCTAAACCAGATTTGGAGTATATACAAATATTTCTTTTTAATTTTTGGCTGAAAGTTTTGTAAAAAACAAAAAGTTTTGAAATGTTGGAAGGAATTTTCTGAGGTAACAACGGGTGGGTTGGAGGCGTGGGGGGGAAGTGAAAGTTGAAAAAATGTGAACCCCGACCCCAACCTGCCCACTTTCACCTTTAACTCAGGAGGGATGGGGGGGTGGGGGTGCCTACCCGCTGCCAAGAGGCAGGTTGGCAATTTGCATATCATAATGAGGCCTGAAGCCTCCAATTTAACCTGCTTTGCAGGTTTTACTGCAGGCGGCCGGGGATCCCTGGGCTCGGGATTCCCGGTAGCTGCAACGAGGCGGCCACAGCCTCAGGGAGCAATGCTTGTGTGTCGGGAGGAGCAGAAGTGCTTCCTGTCAATCAGGCTGACTTTGGGCGGGGAACCCGCCCCTGACGTCGCACTTCCGGGTTTCCAGTCGTCTCCTGTGTCCCCCCACACCGTATATAGCAGTTATATGTAATTTCAGCTAGTGGCCCAGTTAGAGAACATATTGTAATTTTAAAATACAAGAACAGCAAATGAACAGTATCTGAATGAGTGAAAGGAATTCAATATTAAATGACATTGAAAGCTTTATAAATAAAAACAGATTTCTTAATTAATACAATAAAAACTGCCTTGTTTAATTTGATAAATGATAGACTGTATATTTATTAACTGTAGAAGACACTTTTATGTGATTACAACATGATTGACAAATGACTGGTTGTCTTCCAGGCCTTACCAATGTGGACACTGCTCTCAGTCCTTCTCTCAGCCTTCAGAATTGAGGAATCACGTGGTCACCCACTCCAGTGACAGACCTTTTAAATGTGGGTACTGTGGACGTGCCTTTGCTGGAGCTACAACATTGAACAATCACATTCGGACACATACAGGGGAAAAACCATTTAAGTAAGTAATCTTAACAAGTTACAGCAATTACCTGCTTTAGGCCAAACTATCACCAGCATCTCCTGAAGAATTTTCAGTGTGGCAGACGTTATCAGTCAGCTACAGGCTTATTTTGAGACACAGCAGCTGTACTTATTCAGTCACCTGTGGTATAACTAATCACTGCAGAAAGTGTAGAAACATGATGGATTCAGATATTTGAGAAAGTCTTTTGCTGCAGTTTATTCATTTGAATTTAAATCGAGTTACCCTTTAATAATGGTACCATGTTGGAAGAGGATAATTTACTGGTTCATCCTTTTTATTGATGAACAACATTCTCTCTATATTCATAGCAAATTTCTGTGCATAATAATTCATTTTATTTTAATCTGAATTCCATTTCGGTATTGTGTGTGTAGATCTTTACTGATGAATGGTGCAGGTCCAAGTTCCCTGACGATGAGGAAGGCACTTTCAATTCCCCTACAAGTTGGTAGTAAGTGCAGGGTCATTTAATGTAGCCTATGTTCACAAGTTTTAGAAATAGCGGCATCATATTTTCTCTTCACTCTTACTTCTTCTTACAATACAAACAAGGTTTCTTGTTTTTGTTTAAGGAAACAATTAACCAATACTTCTAATCCATCTAATTAGCATACTTTCCAGTTTTTCTAATGCAGGTCAGGATAAAGGTCTGAGTGGAGCACAGGGTATGGCATTCACTGGGTGACTCCCTAGTGACTAAGAACTCCATGCCAGAATTTGGGAACATGCTGGCTTACTTTTTTGTTCTGTTCAGATTGGAAATCTGTGGGTAAGTGCTGGGGAGCTGAAAATAGAGCCTTAGCATTGCAGCAGACTCAGAATAACTCACACTGATATGCATCGGTAGACAAAAACAGGCATCATGGGCAATGAGCCACATACTAAAAAATCCTATATCTGGGCAATCTAAGAACTTGGCTCATTTAATTGGGAAAATTCTAGCATACAGGTTCATGTGCTATGCTGCAACTTCTTAGCAGCAGCTATTTTTAATGTTGCAGAAGTCCTTTTTCCCAGCTAAAAACTACTGTCTTGATGAGTTTCAAGCAGGGGGTAGGACACATCATGGACATGCTCCACTCAAACAGCTCCGCTGTACCTAGAGGATCTCATTGTACAGATTTTGTCATGAAACATGGATTTCCCTTTAGTATTTTAAACAGATTTATAATAGGGTGAATTTTCTGTTCTGCATGGTTGATGGCACCAGTGGAGAATTGGCAATCAAGGGCTGGAAAACTAGACAGAAATCATTGTTGGCAGATCTTCACCCATTGTGTTCTACACATCATCTTCTGGTCAACGTTTTAGGCCAGGCTGCAGTGCTCTCACTAAAAATGGGAGAAAGCTCAATTTTAATAATATAATAAACACAGGCACAATGTCCTGATAGTCTTGCAGGGAATGCGCTGTGCCCTCAAATCATCGGTATAAAACAGGCAACCAAGCTCAAACATACTTTGGCCTGAGGAATTTGCTGCTTAAAGGGTAAGGAGTTTTCTTGGAGCACAAATGAATGTGGATTGAACTTTGGGTTTTTTGACAGTGTTCAACATTGTTGGTATTTTGTATATTTTTCTAGGCTTTTGTCCCAAATTTTTGCCAGCAGGATTTCTCATTGCTACAAGCAGAATTTTAGATCTGGGAATTGCAATGGACACTCCTCTCTTTTTTGTGTTATTTGGAGGAGGAAAAAAGAGGACAAAAAGGCAGGCTCAATTGCATGAGTGGCAGATTGCCCCACCTATCCTAATCCACACAGCTCTGTCTATAGATACAAGCATGCTCACCTGGGAATGTCCAAGGAAAACTGTCTTACAGGCTGCACTTCACCAGGGCAGCAAAGACAGAATTGTGACATCTGCTCCAAGCTGGTGTTCAGACAACCTCCTTTTGGGAAGGCATTGCTGGGAGCAGTCAATGTCACCACAGCCTTGAGCCTTGCCTCAGGCTCATTCCAAGCTATTACTTGGGACCTAACATGAACTGCAAGGGATTCCACTCCATGGAGGTACGGGTGGCCAATGGCCAGCAGAGTAATATCATGCAGGTGAATTCCTGCTTCCCATAAGGCAGTCATGATGTCTTCATCTTAAGACATTCCTGCATGCTTGGACTATTCAAATGGAGAAGTCAGGCAGCAAGGATGACTTCTAGGAGACTAAAGCTATCCTCTTCAGCCTTGGCTCATGACACCATTGAGACAGCCATGAAGACCAATTGAACAAACGTACTATAAGATCTATGCAGCTACTGGAGATTCTAGCAGGGCTATATTGTAGGGTGCTGCTTGGTCTTTCCAGGCATCTGAAGTGCTGCTTCAAGTTGATCTCTGCATTACCTCAAATATCGTGGATGCCAATCCTTTCATTTGCTCATACCTTATCTCTTTGGACATAGTTGAAATAAAGTGCAATCTATTATAATTCAGTACAAGAGAGGAGTGTATGTGGATATTGTTTTCTGTGCCCTGGTGCTTCTCCTTGTTATGTTGACAAAAGAGGAACATGTGTTGAAATGCTGGCTGCAAAGAGCCCCCCTTCAAACAGAGGTTAGCTAATAATGTGGGCCATGGGCTGGTGTGCTGGAATCATGCATGCAACTGAATGGGTGACTGGATGGGGGTAAGTCAGTGAATAGGAAGGATAACAAGAAAAGGATGGTACTTGTCCTGAGCTTTGAGGAGGCCACCGGCTTCATCATGCCGGCTCCCTGCATGTTCTCACACGCCAGGATGTCAAGCATGGCCTGTTCAAACTAACTTAAAGCTTTAAAATTAGGGGTGCTCCCTCAGTTTGGGTTTGCTCCTTTCTGTTATGTGCTGCCTTGTCCTGCAAGCAGAGAAGTAGTGTTGAGATGTTGGAAGTTTGAAGCGTACATGCAGTGAGATCTAAGTGCCCACCCTGCACCTCAGTTTGTGTGTGAGTAAATTAATATGCATCTTGTGGATAGGTTGTGTTGTTGGCTCACCTTTCCAAATGGCATTGTGACAACAATTCCAGTTTGAAGTGGCAGTATGGGCATACATGTGAAGCCTGGAAAGAGGTGTTTTGTGAATCTTTAACTTGCAGCCTCAGTCGGGTTTTAGCAGGGTGAAAAGAAACACTTTGCGTCATATATAATTTGCCCATCCACCTGGTATAATGCCTTTCTACATAAGAACATAAGAAATAGGAGTAGGCCATTCGGCCCCTTGAGCCTGCTCCACCATTCAATAATATCATGGCTGATCTTCTACCTCAACTCCACTTTCCAGCCCTATCCCCATATCCCTTGATTCCCTTAATATCCAAAAATCTATTGATCTTTGTCTTGAATATACTCAATGACTGAGCATCCACAGCTCTCTGGGGTAGTGAATTCCAAAGATTCACAACCCTTTGAATGAAGACATTTCTCCTCATCTCAGTCCTAAATGGCCGAACCCTTATTCTGAGACTGTGACCCCTGGTTCTAGACTCCCCACCCAGGGGAAACATCCTCCCTGCATCTACCCTGTCAAGCCCTGTAAGAATTTTGTATGTTTCAATGAGATCACCTCTCATTCTTCTAAACTCTAGAGAATATAGGCCTAGTCTACTCAATCTTTCCTCATAGGACAATCCCCCCCAACCCAGGAATCAGTCTGGAGAACCTTTGTTGCATTCCCTCTATGGCAAGTATATCCTTCCTTACTGTACTTTACAACCCTTACTCAGAGAATTATTTTGCATAAAGCATACATATAAGAATTCAATATAGAGCCATATAATTGAATTGCATTAATTGTAAATAACTTATATAATCTTAAATTAATTATTTAGTAAAGTAAACAATGTTGTACACTATAATGCTTCCATTATGCTGAAGCTTATTGTTCTTCATAATAGTCATATCTGTTGATGTCTGTGTATGTGTATGTTGTGAGTACAATAGTTGGACAATAGTTTCTCATTTTTATAATGAATCAGCTGCAGGAACTAGGACTACCTATGCTTTCCTCAGTTCCTTAATTAACTCAAAGCTCTGAACAATATGTAGTACTTTAATCATTTGTCATGGGGCTAGTGAACCTTCGTTGCACTCCCTCTATGGCAAGTATATCCTTCCTTAGGTAAGGAGACCAAAACTGTACACAATACTTCAGGTGTGGTCTCACCAGGGTCCAATATGATTGCAGTAAGATGTCTTTACCCTTATACTCAAATCCTCTTGTAATAAAGGCCAACATACCATTTGCTTTCTTAATTGCTTGCTGTACCTGCATGTTAACTTTCAGTGATTCGTGTACAAGGACACCCCGGTCCAATATTTCCCAATCGCTCACCATTTAAAAAATACTCTGCTTTTCTATTTTTCCTACCAAAGTGGATAACTTCACATTTCTCCACACTATATTCCATTTGCCATGTTCTTGCCCACTCACTTAGCCTGTCTATATCCCCTTGAAGTCTCTTTGCATCTTCCTCACAACTTACATTTCCACCTAGCTTTGTATCATCAGCAAACTTGGATATATTACATTTGGTCCCCTCATCCAAATCATTGATGTAGATTATGAATAGCTGAGGCCCAAGCACTGATCCTTGCGGTATACCACTTGTAACAGCCTGCCAACCTGAAACTGACCCATCTAGTCCTACTCTCTGTTTTCTGCCCGTTAACCAATCCTCAATCCATGCTAGTATCTTACCCCCAATCCCATGAGCCCTAATTTTGTTTAATAACCTCTTGTGTGGCACCGAATGCCTTCTGAAAATCCAAATACACCACATCCATTGGTTCCCCTTTATCTATTCTGCTAGTTACAACCTCAGAAAACTAACAGATTTGTCAAACATGATTTCCCTTTCATAAATCTGTGTTGACTCTGCTCAATCCTATTATTATTTTCTAAGTGCCCTGTTACCACGTCCTTAATAATAGATTCTAGCATTTTCCCTACTACTGATTTCAGGCTAACTGGTCTGTAGCTCCCCGTTTTCTCTCCCTCCTTTCTTAAACAGTGGGGTTACATTTGCTACCTTCCAATCTGCGGGATTTCTGTGGCAGACTTTCTCAGGCTGTTAAGGTTTTCCTCATCAGCTCCTTTGTCATTTAACTGTTGGACACAGCACAGGCTCTGCCTATCACCTCATATCCATCAAACCGATGGAGCTACTGTGGGCAAAGTACCCTGGGATCCCAAACATGGTAACCCTCCTTTGCTGTATTCCTTCTACAAGCACGTCCAAAACAACATCATAAAAAGCAATGCTGTGTCCTTGACTGGCCCTTTCCAGCTTTGTGCCCAGCAAGAATTTAGGAGTCCATTTAAATGGCAACAGCAGCCTTTAAGAGCACTAATCCTTCCGGGAGTTGGCTATACATAATCAATTAGGTTGACTTTGTAAGATTTGGCACAGTTGGCCCAGCATAAAATTCACTGCACTCCTGTCCTGCCACTTCAATGCCAAGCTGGGAATATGTATCCTTATGTTTATAGGCGCACTGAAGTTTTAAATGATACATTGTCCCAAAGTATTTGGTTGAGTTCATACAGACAAAATGGACCTAAGGTCATTGCCTACATCCTCCAGTACTAGATGTGCTCCATGGAACAAAATCCGAAAAATAAACTTTTATGGAACTCAGCTAACACACTCTTACCTGTTCCAAGTACCAATACACCACTGTCATCTGCTGCTGCTATACAGTAAACCTCAGGAAGATTCATGGAAACACTTCAACAATCTGATTGATTTTACTTAGGTTACTGTGTAAATAGATTTTTGTAATTAATTGAAAAGGTTTCGGGGTCAGAATGGAAAATAGATTTCTTTTAATCTAAAGGCGTTACTTACGAGTGACCTTGTTGGCTCTACTTAAATTTTTTTAACACCTTATTCCTGTCATCTTTAGGAAAGGGTTACGATGCAATAGGGACTTTAATGTGGCAAAGCCAGTGCCAATTTTACCTGATGTCTTTTAAAGTGGTAATAGTTTTCATCCCTAACCTTTGACGTGCATCAAAATGTTATAATGCTTCTGAAAATAAATCAATTCAGGACACAATTTGCCAATACAGACATTCTTATTAAATTGTGATTTTAAAGAAAATAAATTGCACATGTTGGCATAAAAAGAAATGAAATTCAGTGATGTGCTTATCAAAAAAAACTCCTTTAGACAAAGTATATGTCTTCCTGTTATCAAGAATGCAACCACAACATTTATTAAAGTAACTAATAGATCTTTAGTGGTGTTACTCACAGTAAGCTGGAGGACACTGGCTCTCTCTTATCCAGCTGTGTTGTGTTCATGTCTCTTTTAATTCTGCTGTGTTTGTTGCTTGTCTCTCTGTGATCTTTATTTTTCTTTCTCTTTTTGGTCTTTCCTCATGGTGGGAGGTGGTAGATGGCATGGAAGAGAATGGAGCTGTAGAGAGCTACAGGTTGCATGTTCTGCTGGTTAGTATGGAGAAAACGTGGCTTGTAGGTTTTGGCGGCTTTCTTGAGTTTCAATAGAAATTCCTCCATGTATTTTGTTTGTACTGTAACAGCTTGCTGCCATTGATTCGTATCTCCCATATCCATTTTCTCCCTCGCATTTAACCCTAATTAGTGCCCTGTGACTTTCTATTGCCTCCTGCACTGTAATTCGCTATTTTGTCCCCTAATGCCCTGCAATGAGTTGAGCACTGTCCCTTCAGCTACCATTTTCTCACCTTGTGTTTCCTATAGCAGCATTCTATAAAGTTCTTGAGCAGATGGATAAGTATGACACTTATTGTCACATCCCCCTCCCTGCATATTTCTTGCAGTCCACATATCTTTCTCTCTCTCTCTCATGTTGTCATGCACTGCAATTCCTTATCCTGTTCCCTGTTAACCTGCAATGAGTTAAGTACTGTCCCTTCACCTTGCTTGTCATGCTCTCAATGTATGATTCCTGAGGCTTCGTTGCATGGTAGCATTCTCTAGAGTCCTGTAGCAGATATCTTTCCCTTCTGCGTCTGCTGGTGAGAGCCTTTTGCCACTATTGGCATCAAAATCTAGGTTGTAAGGGAAAGTGGGAGTTAGGCAACGTGGGGAACGAGTGAGGGAGAGAAGAATGGTGTAAAGCAGCCGGTGCTAGAACTGAACTGAGCAGGGCAGCAGCAGGAGCAGTGGGGGAGCTGTGGGGGGGAAGGTGGGGTGGGGTGGGGGGGGGGTGGTGGTAGTGGGTGGAGGGCTAGTAGCAAAAGTGGCAAGCCAGTCGGGCTAAAGTGGAATAGAAGGGTTCAAGAAAGCCCACCAGCACCATTGCCATGCCATTGTCACCCACGCTCTGAGAACTAATAAAAAAGTGCATGAATACATAAGCTTTTTAATAATATATAGGTGCAGGGTAAATTTTGTGAGGGGTGTTCTAGGATTAAGTATCAAGAGCAGAGCTCAGCATGCTCAATTCACAGCATGCCTGATTTCTTGGTGATTAAAATGAATCAGCAGAAAATTAGGAGCAGCACTAATAGGGTGTGCTGACCTCTGTCCATATATACATGTACAGGTTGAGCGTCCCAAATCCGGAGTTACGAAATCCGGAATATTCCGGAATCCGGACTCCGGGACGATTGGTGGCAGGGGCCCGGAATCCGTAAAATGTTCCGGAATCCGGACACCCTGAGGGAGGCTTACCAAAAGCGCAACCTGGGCCCAGGCATTTCCGGACTTCGGACATCAGAAACACGTTCTGAAGTCCGGAAAAACCCGAAAACCGGCTCGGCCTCGGTCCCGAGGTTGCCGGATTCGGGACGTTCTACCTGTATATATCTATGGTTTTCCCTGATGGTTTACTGGACAAAAGCTCAAGAATAATGATACCAAGCCACATAAATGATAGAATATTCCAGATTCAATCCTCTGTCTGTACTGAGTTAGGCTGATCTCAGTTGAGTTAGCAGTGGGGACATTTTAATTGGCCTCAGTGCCATTGAGTTAGGAAGGGGGGAGAAAACTGGTCAGGATTCCTGCCATTGAGTATCAATCAATAGAATCATAGAATGGTTACAGCACAGAAGGAGGCAATTCGGCCCGTCGAGCCCATGCCGGCTCTCTGCAAGAGCACTTCAGCTAGTCCCACTCCCCTGCCCTTTCTCCGTAGCCTTGCAAATCTTTTTCCTTCAGGTACTCATCCAATTCCCTTTTGAAAGCCACGATTTAGTCTGCCTCCACCACCCTTTCAGGCATTGCATTCCAGATCCTAACCACTCGCTGTGTAATAAAGTTTTTCCTCATGTCGCCTTTGCTTCTTTTGCCAATCACCTTAAATCTGTGTCCTCTGTTTCTTGACCTTTCCGCCAATGGGAACAGTTTCTCTCTATCTACTCTGTCTAGACCCCTCATGATTTTGAACACCTCTATCAAATCTCCTCTCAACCTTCTCTGCTCTAAGGAGAAAAACCCCAGCTTCTCTAGTCTATCCACGTAACTGAAGTCCCTCATCCCTGGAATCATTCTCGTAAATCTTTTCTGCACCTTCATATCCTTCCTAAAGTGCGGTGCCAAGAATTGGGCACAATACTCCAGTTGAGGCCGAACCAGTGTTTTATACAGGTTCATCATAATTTCCTTGCTTTTGTACTCTATGCCTCTATTTATGAAGCCCAGGATCCCGTATGCTTTTTTAACTGCTTTCTCAACCTGCCCTGCCACCTTCAATGATTTGTGCACATATACCCCCAGGTCTCTCTGTTCATGCACCCCCTTTAGGATTGTACCCTTTAGTTTATATTGCCTCTCCTCATTCTTCGTACCAAAATGTATCACTTTGCACTTTTTTCTGTGTTAAATTTCATCTGCCACATGTCTGCCCATTTCACCAGCCTGTCTATGTCCTCTTGAAGTCTATCACTATCCTCCTCACTGTTCACTATACTTCCAAGTTTTGTGTCATCTGCAGATTTTGAAATTGTGCCCTGTACTCCCAAGTCCAAGTCATTAATATATATCAAGAAAAGCAGTGGTCCTAGTACCGAGCCCTGGGGAACACCACTGTATACCTTCCTCCAGTCCGAAAAACAACCATTCACCACTACTCTCTGTTTCCTTTCACTTAGCCAATTCCATATCCATGCTACCACTGTCCCTTTTATTCCATGGGCTTCAACTTTGCTGGCAAGCCTATTATGTGGCACTTTATCAAACGCCTTTTGGAAGTCCATGTACGCCACATCAACCGCATTGCCCTCATCAACCCTCTCTGTTACCTCATCAAAAAACTCAATCAAGTTGGTTAAACATGATTTACCTTTAACAAATCCGTGCTGGCTTTCCTTAATTAATCAATACTTGTTCAAGTGACTGTTAACTTTGTCCCTGATTATCATTTCTAAAAGCTTCCCCACTACTGAGGTTAAACTGACTGGCCTGTAGTTGCTGGGTTTATCCTTACACCCTTTTTTGAACAAGGGTGTAACATTTGCAATTCTCCAGTTCTCTGGCACCACCCCCGTATCTAAGTAAGTTTGGAAGATTATGGCCAGTACCTCCGCGATTTCCTCCTTCACCTCCCTCAGCATTCTAGGATGCATGCCATCTGGTCCTGGTGACGTATCAACTTTAAGTACAAACAGCCTTTCTAGTACCTCATCGTTATCAATTCTTATCTCATCCAGTATCTCCACTATCTCCTCTTTCACTATGACTTGGGCAGCATCTTCTTCCTTGGTGAAGACAGATGCAAAGTACTCATTTAGTACCTCAGCCATGCCCTCTGCCTCCATGCGTAGGTCTCCTTTTTGGTCCTTAATCAGCCCCACCCCTCCTCTTACTACCCATTTATTATTTATATGCCTATAGAAGACTTTTGAATTCCCTTTAATGTTGGGGATGCTCAATGCTGGAATGTACACAAGAAATGGTTGGTACAAGATCAAACGATAAGTACAGATGAGGGAAGCCTTTTGGCTCATCTTAGCTCATTCATCCAAAAAGAAGTTACATTTCTCCTACCATGTTATCTAACGGTATTTTGAATGATTCTGCTTCCACTACCCTGCACAGGAGACTATTCAAAGTGTTGATCACTCTTTGTTCAAAGAAGATCTCCCTGACATCTGTTCTAAATTGTTCTTTCACTGCTTTAGTCTTCTGGGGGGAAACATTCGGTGGCACCCCCTTTAGGGTGCTAACGTTGCCAGCGCCCCAGAAAAGTTAGCGCCCGTGCACCGTAAATTCAGTAGTAGCGCCCCGCCTCAGGTGCTACTGGAAAGCGCTCCCCTTCCTTCTTGGGGCACTACCAGTGAATTTTGCGGCATTACGTGCAACAGCGCCACGCACGGCGGCACATAGCACCGCGTCACTGCAGGCCTCCACCCCCGATTAAAGGGGAGGGGCCTAGCGTTGCACGCACCGGGGCCCTGCTAGACCACCGGAGACGAGTGCCGGGCTGAGTGGTCGTGGCCGGCACCCTGTATGCAGAGGTAAGAAGGAGCAGGTGCTGGCAGACGGCCAAAAGAAAAATGGCCGCCCGGCACCTGCCCTTTAATTTATGCCGCCGCTGCTGCCAAAACACTCCCCTGAACCGGTCGGACATATCATCCGGCGATAGGTCAGGGGGCGCAAGGGATGTTTGCGGCCGGGGCGCTGCGCATGGCGATGATGTCATCGCCGGCGGTGCAGCGCCACAGGGCGCTACTGGCTACCGCCGCTGCTAACCTCCCGCTTAATTTCGCGTGAGGATCAGTGGAGCCGCGCCCGGGTGCTAGGGGCTTTGCGCCCGGTTAGCACACCCCAGGGGTGCTAATGGGAGGCGCAAAGCAACCCCATTTTTCCCCCCTGCTATTTTGGCATATGATGAAGTAGAGCACTGGCTTTACTATACCTATACCATGTAGTATCTTCCAGACCCCTCCCAGTAGTTCTTTTAAAGGCTAAAGTGCCCCAGTTTCTCCAGTGTTTCTTTGTAAGCCAGTCATTTACACCATGGATTAACGACTTTGTATCACCTACATACATGATGCATTTTGTAAGGAAGAATGAGGAGAGGCAATATAAACCAAATGGTACAATTTTAAAGGGGGTGCAGGAACAGAGAGACCTGGGGGTTTGCATACAAAAAATGTTGAAGGTGGCAGGACAAGTTGATCAGGCTGTTAAAAAACACATATGGGATCTTTGGCTTTAGAAATAGAGGCATAGATTACAAATTCAAGGAATTTATACTAAATCTTCGTAAACAACAACAACAACTTGTATTTATATAGCACCTTTAACATAGTAAAACGTCCTAAAGTGCTTCACAGGAGCGTTATCAAACAAGCCACATAAGGAGATATTAAGGCAGATGAAAGGGGTAGGTTTTAAGGAGCGTCTTAAAGGAGGAAAGAGAGGTAGAGAGGTGGGGAGGTTTAGGGAGGGAATTCCAGAGCTTAGGGCCTAGGCAGCTAAAGGCACAGCAACCAATGGTTGAGTGATTAAAATTGGGGATGCTCAAGAGGCCAGAATTGGAGGAGCACACATATCTCGGAGGGTTGTAGGCAATGTTCCCTGTAAGCTGTGTTTTGTTCTGTGCGACCTGTTTCTTTTAATGCACGTTCCCTTTAAATTTCTGTGCATGCGCAGTATTTATAATCGAAAAGCCAGTGAGCGGCTTGCACAGGACCTTGCATCTTAGAGGGAACATCGGTTGTAGGGCTGGAGGAGGTTTCAAAAATTTCTGATTAGGTTTTAGCTGGAGTATTGTGTCCAATTCTGGGCAGCACACTTTAGGAAGGATGTCAAGGCCTTGGAGAGGGTGCAGAGGAGATTTACTGGAATGGTACCAGGAGTGAGGGACTTCAGTTACGTGGGGAGATTAGAGAAGGTGGAATTGTTCTCCTTAGAGCAGAGAAGGTTAAGGGGTGACTTAATAGAGGTGTTCATAATCATGAAGGGTTTGATAGAGTAAATAAAGTGAAACTGTTTCCAGTGGCAGAAGGTTCAGTAACCAAGGACACAGATTTAAGGTAATTGGCATGAGCCAGATATGAGATTAGGAGAATTTTTTTACACAGTGAGTTATTATGACCTAGAATGCACTGCCTGAAAGGGTAGTAGAACAGATTCAATTGTAACTTTTAAAAGGGAATTGTATAAATACTTGAATGGGAGAAAATTGCAGGGCTATGGTGAAAGAGCAGGGGAGTGGGACTAATTGGACAGCTCTTTCAAAGAGCCGACATGATAGGCCAAATGGCCTCTTTTTGTACTGTAAGATTCTACGGCCGTAATTTTTTGGGGGGTCAGGGGGGGCGTTTGGTGGTGGGTCGTCTGGGAAAATGTTTTTTTTTGACAGCGGGTAGGAATCCTACTGTCAACCTGCCTCCACACTAGTCTCCCAGATGTCAGATCTGTCATCGCAGAACAGACCCGACACCAAGCGGCGGGGGAGGCAATTTAAATCATTAGCTGGATTTTTAAGAGGCAATTAACTAGTATTTTAACTAGCTTACCTTTAGATTTTTAGAGTTCGCCAACGGCTTCCCCGCTGCTCGGGGATCACGTCAGGTAAGGAGATCGAGTGTTGAGTCAGCATGTGATGATTTCTAAACTTGACAGCTGCAAATGGTCTATAAAAGCTCCCATTTCATAGGTCCTCACTTTCCAAGGTTAGAAGCTGTTGCTCACTGCATGTGGAAGACAGATTGAGCTTTATGCAGCTTGCAAGTGTTTGGAGCAAAATCTCTCCAGTGTCACCTCATTGGAACAACTACTCTCACCATTGACAGATCACTCCTGTCATCTCAACCTCACCTGCCATCTATTCCATCAGCATCAGTGCCCTTGAAAAAATCTCACCTTGGTCCTCAGAATCCCACCACGATCAGCCCCAACACCAGCAGCACCAAAAACAACATCAACCTTCTCCACAATCACCTGATGCTGCACAGGACACAGGGCATCAGCACCCGACCACATTGCTGCCCAGGGACACCAGGGATGGCCTCACCATGGCCACATTTACTTCACTTGACACTGTATACCCTGGCTGCCACATGATGTGCCAGGTTGGCACCACCCCACACCACCATCATAAAGCATCCCTACAATTCCCAAGTCATTGTTTCCACACTCATCGCCATTACGGGAGGTACCGTTATGTCTCAGCATTCACTGCAACTCATTAAGCCACTTCCAAAGGCGCACACAAATCTGTCCAAGAAAGCTAAGTGTTCAAAATAAAGATTTCAATGTTTGACAGCACATTAACAGAAACTTCACATGAACATTGGCTAAACCACCCAAATGCCTACCCTTGTGTGTTGTTAGTTGGTATGATTGCACTAGGATGAGGGTGAGTGTGAGGGGTGGCGAGTGAGATGGGGAAGTGATAATGTAGATAGAGAGGGATGGGTGGAGGTGCAAGGTAAGTTGGTGTGAGTAAGGATGTGCAGGAGTACGATAGGGAAGACAGAGTGATGGGGATGTGATGGATGGCACAGCAGGATGAGGCTGAGTGTGGCTTTGCAGTAACGTTTTGTGATCTACTGAGATCATTGAAAGGTTTGCGCCACTGCAGCCTGGTCCTCCTGACCACATCTCTGCTTGTGTCCTCCTGTGCAATGTGCAACCAGGCTGCATTGATCTCTGGGGAGGTCTCTTCCACCCACGGGAATGGAAGAAAAAATCTCTGCGTGCTGTGACTCCCTCCATAAGCATATGGAGGGAGTCATGGGAGAGCCTGGGTGCAGCTGTGCACCTCTGTTCAGTGCTTGTCAGTGTTTGCAGCACCTCAATGCTGTAGAACACTGACAGCAGAACTGTAAAAATTAATTTGCGCATTGTCCCTTTAAGGAAACCTTAAATTTGTACATATTTTACCCATAAAACAAACAATCAGACCAGCTTCTTTCAACTGGCCGTCAAACGCGCTGGGCCGGCTTAACAAGCCCAATCAGCATAAATTTCTTTTCACAGAGCGGGCTGGAGCCAGCAGTGGGGTTGCACCCTGCCACTGACCCCGGCCGCCCCAGATCTGCCTCGGTAGGCGAAATCGCGGCCTATGATTCTATAACTTAACTGTTTCCCTTAACTGAATGAAATCAGGCTGCAGTTGTACTGATACAACACCAGCTTAGTGAGTTCACATTTTTCAGATGATCTTGCTATTAATAAGAAATTGGCCTCAATTTTCACCGGCCCGTGGAGGCGGGTTTGGAGGCGGGAGTGGTGTGAAAATAGCAGATTCGGGGGTCCCGAACCTATCCCGCCCCCAACCCACCTCCATGCCAGTTTCCCAGGAGGCGGGTATCCGACCTGTGCTGGGACCCGCCTCCCCGAGGCGGGAAGGGGATTAGTGCCAATAAACTGCCTGTTAACAGGTAGTTAACAGGCAGTTTTTTGCCTAATCCCTATTTTTAGCCCTGAAGTGTGGGCTTCCCAACAGGTTCGAACCACGCCGATTTAGCGAGGCAGACCGTCGGTCTGGAGGGCTTGGAGGGGTCGAGATGTCCGGTGTGCAGGTGAGTGATGGGTGCATGAGTGCAGAGGTAAGTGTGTTTGGTGTGTGTAAAGTGTTTTAAGAACTTTTACTTACCTTAACTTTGTCCTGCAGGCTAGCTTCCTTAAGGTGTCGGGAGTCCCTCACATTCACGGCACAGAAAGCAGAATGGCCGCGGAGCTGTCAAAAGCTGCAGTCTCTGCTTTCTGTGCTGGATTGATTTCTAACTGAGTCTAAGTACAGGGACTCAAGTTAGAAATCATATTGTCAGTGTTTGACAGCTTCACAGAGCTGTCAAACACTGAAATTTCATCTGTCAAAAGCTCTTGACAGATGAAATTTCAATGGCTGACGTCACCCGTATCTAAGGGACCCTTGATTGGCCTGCTAAGCCCGCTGGGCGGCCTTAACAAGGTCAATCAAGGGAAAATACAGTGGGTTGGCCACAAGTCGATGGAGGCGGGACTACAACCCAAAAAGTGGGAGTCCCGCCTCCATCACGTCCCCATTGACAAAATCCAGCCCATTGTGTTTTATTGCATGTTTGGCATAGGTGCAGTGCAATAGATCACACTGAACTAATACCAAAAAAAACCAAGATAAGGTATGGATTTGTAACCTTAATTCCCCATACACTGACTTCCCAATTCTGGCCATTCAAGAAAAATACCATGTTGAACTCAGACATATTGGAAAGGGAAGGGGTGGACTAAAGTTCTGCCATCATTACAGGAAAGGTAAAAATCTACCCCAGTTGCTTGTCTAAAGTTAAGGATACCTTTAATTAACTTATATAGCTACTTCGGGGGATTTTATTGGCAACATTTCCTGAGACTTCCCTGCCATTGGCAGGCCTGGTTGGGGGGTGGAGGGCAGTGTTTTGGAAAATCACTGGTGTACTGCCTGCAATTTTCTATTATGCGCACTGTAAGGCCCTGCCAGTGGCATGGGGTCTCGGGAAATTTAGCCCTAAATCTCAAGCCTATTACTTGGTACTACACATCGTTTAGCTTATCTCGATCCTTTCTTCGAATTAAAGTGAGTAAACAATAAATGTTAGTGATGCTGTAAAATTCTCGCTTTCACAGAACTATATCAATCTCTGTGAAGAAATGTTTTTTTTAAAAATCGACTGAAGCTTTTGAAAAGGCTTGAAGATATTAAAAGCTATGTACGGCAGATTTAATGTTGGGGAGTGTTAAATTATGGTCTTTGTAGGCCAATAAAAACAGATAATCGCCTTGCATAGCATGAGCAGGACCCCTGGGATTCTATCGTAAACAAAGGTGGAATTCTGCGGCAAGGCTTTTCTAATACTGCAATAGACAATCCAAATCCAGCACCATTTCAGAAAGTTTGTTTTATGGGTAAAATATGTACAAATTAAAGCGTGTGACCTCTGGGCCTTTTCAAAGCAACCCTCTGTTGTCCAGAATCATCAATCAAAAGTAAAAAGGCAACTACAACTAAGCTGTGTTTCAATCAACATGTGCTCTTTACTCAGTGACCAGATCTGTCAACAGCAACATCTGTTTATCATAATTTTCTTGGCACTTTATTCTGCTCTGCATCTTTTGTATGCATGCTCTGCCATACGTTCTTCAGGCATATTGGACATTTAGGGTAGATTTTATGAATGTTGCACTCCCGGCACAGAGGCTCGTCTGCTGGGAATGCACATGGGGAAATCGTGGGAACACTTCACCACAATTCTTCATCCCTTAATTGAATGGAAAATTGTGGGTAGCATGCCTGCAGTTTCCTGGTAATGTGATCTCAGCAGGCGAGGGTCTGCGCCAGGAGTACAATTTATCTTTCAAGCTAGTATCTTGTAGCAGAAAAAGTGTAAACAGCATCACAACTTTTTAAAGCCATATAAATCAATTCCTCACCCCTCCACCTGAAAAAAGGCTGCCTGTATTACTCGTTTTCCTTCAAACTGAGCTATGGTTTAATCACTTGCCATTCGTTACAAACTAAGAGGAACAATTGGGAAGTGGCACAGTCAATTGACTAAAAGAATTCTACAGAAAATAACCCAAAGGAACCGTTCTTCCACTGTTGCTGCCAAAAATGCAAAGAAAATCAATTTTCCATTGTTTTCCTGATAATCAGTGGAAGGGAACAAATTCTATGGCTGCAGAATCAGAGAATTCCTAGATCTTTGCCTCTGAGAAAACAAATAGAAAACAGGGAGGAGGACACTTCAACAAGATGATGGTTACATTTTTCATCGTAGTACTAAAGCAACTGTGCCAATCTTACAGGATTTTGTGTCCTCATTACATATTCGTTGTGAGCTCCTGGCCTGACTGCTCCTCCGAGGCACTATCTCAGGCTGAACCGCACTGCTCGCATCCTTAGTGTCCTGTTTGACCTGGAACTGAACTGTAACCTCTTATTCTCTCCGTCACAAAGACCATCTACTTCCAGCTCTAACATCCTCTGCTTCCACTCCTATCTCAGTCTGTCTGCCTCATTCATGCCTTTGTCACCTCCAGACTTGATTAGTCCAACACTCTCCTGGCTGACCTCCCATCCTCTACCCTCCATAAACTTCAGCTAACCTAAAACTCTGCTGCTCGTATCCTATTTTGCTCCAAGTTCCACTCGCCCATTATACATATCCTCACTGAGCTACATTGGATCCCTTGGGATTTAGGTGGCTGAAACCACAGCAGCCAATGATGGGGCAAAGAGAAGGGGGATGTACAAGACACCAGAGTCACAGGAGTGGAGAGTTCGGTAGGGCGACTTTGTAGAACAGGAGGAAGTTACAGGAATGGGGAGGGGCGAGACAATAGAGGGATTTAAGTGTAAGAATGAGATTTTAAATTTGAGACACTGGGGTATGGGTGCCAACGTTGGTCAGTGAGGACAGTTTTTGTGGGTGAGTGGTTCAGTAGGAATACTTTTGGCTGCTTGTCTTTGTCTTTCTGTTCTCTTGGTATACTACCAGTAAACAAAAATACATCGAGGTTAAAATTCAGCTTCGGTCAGGTGCAAATCAGGCGGTATCGGATCGGCTGCCCGTTATACAGCCTGCCCAATTTTCATTTTCATTTCCATTGACTTCAATAGAAATGAAAATGGGACAGGGTTCATAACAGGCGGCCGATCCAATACCATCCGTTTTGCACCCCTGCCAAAGTTGAATTTCACCCCCAGCCATTTTATTAATCCTAACCTATGTTGGCACCCTGCAGAGCTGAACACCACAATAATAAGAAAATATCTTGAATATATTTTAATAAATAAAGTGATGGTGTCTCAGTGACTTTTATAATCACATGTTCCTCAGGAACCAATCGCTGTATGTCTCCCCTCTAACACACTAACAGATGTCCACTATTATCTATTGCAAACTGTGTTCTGTTCTTTATCTGCATGTTTTCGCATAAGATCAGTGGCAGTAATCATACCACTGTTTGTCATTGAAAAACTGTACTTTGACGTATTGCACTTTGCCAGAGAAATGCAATATCTCACTCCCATTTAAGAGGGTCAATGAAATTCACTTAATTGAACAAGAAATGACAGCCTTCGCCTGCTGTCTCCTGTCACGGGGGCAAATGAGGTGCCACCATAATTACAGGTTCCCTTTCTGCTGTTCCACGGGTCTGAGACATACTAGCAACGTTCCCCCTAAAGCGTGCAGCCGCGCATCAATCCGGAGGTCCCGCGCAGGTCGCTCACAAGCTGTTGCGGCTGAAAGAGATACCACACATGTGTGGCCACGAAATTTAAAGGGACCGTCCACGAAAGCAAAAAATTAGAGGGTACATTGCATTCTAGTCCTGTGAGTCTCTGGTTGCTTCTCTGTGGATAATGTAACCATGATATAAAAGGGAAGCTTATGTCAAATACCGCGAGCTAAATACTGCAGAAAGTCTAGAGGAGTATAGAAAGTGCAGGGGTGAAATTAAAAAGGAAATTAGGAAAGCAAAGAGAGGGCATGAAAAAATATTGGCAAGAAAATCAAGGAAAACCCAAAGATGTTTTATAAATACATAAAGAGCAAGAGAATAACCAAGGAAAGAGTAGGGTCTATTAGAGACCAAAAAAGGTAACCTGTGTTGAGGCGGAAGATGTGGATATGGTTCTTAATGAATACTTTGTGTCTGTCTTCACAAAAGAGAGGGATGATGCAGACATTGTAGTTAAGGAGGAGGAGTGTGAAATATTAGATGGGATAAACATAGTGAGAGGAAATATTAAAGGTTTAGCATCTTTGAACATAGTGTGGGTTAGGTTGATTTGGCTATGATAAATTGACCCTTAGTGTTAGGGGGGATTAAATATGTGGGGTTATGGGGATAGGATGGGATATGTTAGGGGGGAATTAAATACGTGGGGTTACGGGGGTAGGGTGGGATATGTGTACTGTGGGGATTAAAGCAGGGACAGGGTACTGGATTTGGATGATCAGCCATGATCGTATTGAATGGCGGAGCAGGCTCGACGGGCCGAATGGCCTACTCCTGCTCCTAGATTCTATGTTTCTATGTTTCTACCAGGGCCAGATGAAATGTATCTCAGGCTGTTAAGAGAAGCAAGGGAAGAAATAGCGGAGGCTCTGACTATTATTTTCCAATCCTCCTGGCTACAGGTATGGTGCCGAAGGACTGGAGGACTGCTAACGCTGTACCGTTGTTTAAAAAGGGAGAAAGGGATAGACCAAATAATTACAGGCCAGTAAGCCTAATCTCGGTGGTGGGCAAATTATTGGAAAAATTTTTGAGGGATTGTATTAATCGTCATTTAGAAAGTCACGGTTTAATCAAGGACAGTCAGCATGGATTTGTTCAGGGAAGGTCATGTCTGACTAACTTGATTGAATTTTTTGAGGAGGTAACAAGGAGGGTTGATGAGGGTAGCGCATTTGATGTAGTCGACATGGATTTTAGCAAGGCTTTTGATAAGGTGCCACATAGCAGACTGGTCAGAAAAGTAAAAGCCCATGGGATCCAAGGGAAAGTGGCAAGTTGGATCCAAAATTGGCTCAGTGGCAGAAAGTAAAGGGTAATGGTCGACGGGTGTTTTAGTGAATGGAAGGCTGTTTCCAGTGGGGTTCCGCAGGGCTCCGTACTAGGTCCCTTGCTTTTTGTAGTATATATCAAAGATTTAGACTTAAATGTAGGGGGCATGATTAAGAAGTTTGGAGATGATGCAAAAATTGGCCATTTGGTTGATAGTGAGGAAGAAAGCTGTAGATTGCAGGAAGATATCAATGGGACTGGAGAATTTTAGCTATGAGGAAAGATTGGATAGGCTGGGGTTGTTTTCTTTGGAACAGAGGAGGCTGACGGGAGACTTAATTGAGGTATATAAAATTACGAGGGGCCTAGATAGAGTGGATAGGAAGGACCTATTTCCCTTAGCAGAGTGGCCAATAACCAGGGGGCAGAGATTTAAAGTAATTGTTAGAAGGATTAGGGAGGAGTTGAGGAGAAATGTTTTGACTCGGAGGATGGCGGAAGTCTGGAACTCACTGCCTGAAAGGGTGGTAGAGACAGAAACCCTCATCGCATTTAAAAAGTACTTGGATAAGCACTTGAAGTGCTGTAACCTACAGGGCTGCTAACCAAGAGCTGGAAAGTGAGATTAGGCTGGATAGCTCTTTTTCAGCCTGCACAGACAAGATGGACCGAATGGCCTCCTTCTGTGCCATAAATTTCTATGATTCTATGATATGATTATTTGCATCCCCATTTAACCTCCAACAGCTTCTATTTGAACAAAAAACACCCTATAAAGTTGGATTAACAAATCAATCTGTATCTTTATTTTTCAGTTCCAGTGTTGAACAAGCATAATGTTGGGGCACCTAGGGTTAAAATGGTAGTCTTTACAGACATTCAGAGTTGACTATCCACAATCTGACTGACTTCTAGATAGAGCGCCTGATGCCAATAGAACATCCCTCCTGGTGAGGAGGAGGGGGAGTGGAGAGAGATAAGTAAAACTACAAGAGTGATTTAGCTGCACCACAAGGCACAGCTCCTGTTGGGTAATAAAATTAGCACTGACAGAAGCAGCAGAGAAATCTACAGCCAGAATGTTCTGTCTGTTAAACTGAAGGAGGACGGTGAGGAAGAATGTTCCATTTAAAAATTTAACAAATATCGCATTTCAGCAGTTAACTTGTAAGTGTCTAACATTCTGTTTATGTGTGACTTTATAAGGCTTTCTTTGATGTAATATTAGAAGCAGAAAGACTGAAGAAAGGTTAAGGGTAAAAATGTTATTTATTGTTTTTTCTGACATTCATATTTCAACATAAAAAATGCAAATATTTTGTTCACACTTATATTAATAATTACACTTTTTAAATGTATTCTCGGGATGTGGATATCACTGGCAAGGCTGCCATTTATTGCTTATCCTTACAACTGATTGGCTTGCTAGGCTGCATCAAAGAGTCAACCACATTGGTGTGGGACTGGAGTCAATATAGGCCATATCAGGCAAGGACTGCAGGTTTCCTTCCCTAACGGAAATTAGTGACCCAGTTGGGTTTTTATGACAATCCGACAGCTTCATAGTTACTTTTACTCATCCCCAGCTTTTTATTTCCAGATTTTTTTTTTTAAGTGAATTCAAATTCCCAAATTGCCATGGTGGGATTTGAACTCACATTTGCTGAGATGATTAGTCAAGGCCTCTAGAGTGCTAGTCCAATAACATAACCACTACACTAATTAGGAGTAGGAATCATGGTTTATTTGCATGAGAATTACATGAAAAACTGAGGATGTGGATTCCAGCAATCCATTTTATTTCTTAGTTGCTGTTTTTTCTTCAATTTCTTTTCTCTCTTTATTTGTCATTGTTGACTAGGAGCTAAGCGAAGCGGTCAGGATTATCCTCGGCTGCAGGGAGGCATTTGAGGCTGGCAGGAGTGATGTGATGCTGGGGAAAATAAGCAGTGTTTAGTGTTCAGACCCTGGGAAATGGCAAGCTAAATAAGAAGAATTATTGGATGCTGGGCTGAGGCGGGGGTGGGTGAGGGTGTTGTTGGGTGGCAGGAGTCAAGATAAGTAATAGGGAGTGATGCAGTACAGGAGAGCAAGCTCAATTACACAGGCAGTAGTGATCCGGCATTAGGATGGAAGGAGACTAAGAAACCTTCGTGGGAGATCCACGATGGCTGATGATGAGGATTGGCAGCATGAACAGCAAATTGAATCACTGTTCAAATTGGCTTCTAGTGCCAGATTCCTGGAAATTTTTTATTCAGTTTCAGTTTGATCCTGATTCCACCACAAGTAGATCTCTTCAGGCTATTAAAAATACCATTAAATTTATTTACAAATATTACCATGCTTCATGCATCAGCCTAAAATGTATTGGCATGATTTGCATTATTTCACAATTTGGAGCACACTGTCATGGTCACAATCTGGATTGCAGTTGCTGACCACACAGCAAGTACAATAACATCATTGTTCCAATTTGGTCCGGTTCACAATGAAACTATAGCAGTCAGACACATTGGGGACTGGATATAGTGTGACTTGGAAGTCACTCTGGTTTCAAAATGCAGTAAAACTGGGAGTAAGTTGAATGATGTCAGTCTCTGTTCTGTTACACATAGTATAAAACTATTACTTTAGAAATGAATGCATGACTTCAAAAATATTATTCTGCCAGAGTCATTTGGGCACCGAGGAGATTGTAAATAAGTCTATATGAAATAATTGTATTAGTGGAAGGTAACATTTGTCTTCCAACTTTTTTTCCTCCTCCCCTGAAGGCATTGACCTATGCTGGGGAGTAGTTACACAAATGAAGTCCTCATCTATTTCATCCAAGTGCCTATTATTCATGTGTGAGACTGGACACTGTTGGCAAGTTATTAAATCGTGGAGTACGGGCATCACAGCCAAGCTTATTGACAAGACCACAAGATAGCTTCAGATAAGGATAAGTCAGCCCCTCAGCCCATTTGATCTCATCCTTTCAGAATACCAAACTTGTCAGCTTATAGTTGCAGCATCTAATTGTTTCTTTGGTGCCACCTTTGATGTCAAGTCCCTGATCTTTTATTACCAGCACTATCACTGGATTATCCACAGAAGTAAAAGTGGCTCCCTTATCCTGATGGCAATAAGGGACCCACATTTTTGTGGATCTATGATATCAGGATATGAAAGCCATGGTTATTTATACCATGGAGAGCAGCTGATGGAGGGAGACCTGCACATCTTTGGTTGGCTACTCTTAAACCTGATGCTACAGGATCAGAGGAATGAGATAAGAAGTATCAATAGATCAGCCTAGAAATTGATTTGTGCGATAATTTATAGCGCAATCTGGGTGGACGTGCCTAAAGAGGCTAGCGGCAGGACCACAGCAAACTGGTCTGCCGGCCTCATTTGTTTATTACCAGTGTGCTGTGGGAGCCAGTCATGGCCTCAGCAACAGCACACTGGTCACCGGATGTCGGGGGTGGGCAGCAAAAATGGCCACCTGGAATGCCAGTGAGGACCTAAGGTGAGTCCGGTGACACCTAAGGTGAGGGGAAGAACTTGGACGGGAAGCAAGCTCCACCTGGCTCCACATTCAGGTAAGTATCTTTTTTTAAACTTACCTTTTTGGTGGCGTCCTCCAGCTGTCTCATTAATGAACACTCCTGAAAGCAGCAGCCCAGCAACCAATTTCCGGTTTGGGTCCTAAAACAGGCATTAGCATAATCAAGGGGCATAATGGCTGTTTTAGGCTACCACCAGGGACATCTCTACAGTGCATGATCCAATATGGCATCGGATGTGTTTCCAACGCTATTTGGCAGGGGATGTTGACCCCCCTAAATTGGAAACGGGTGCAGTACAATCCAATTTCTAGGCCATTTTATGTCTAGACTTCCCCTTATACTTGTTTTGTGATCAGAACTAATTCATTTGTTTCAGATACTGTGTTGTGTTAAAAAAAAATTGCAGTTTGAGAATTTGAAGATCCCTTGACGGAAGACAATGGTTTTAACAACAGCTTCAGTATCTAATCAGTTTTCAAATAAACGCTCAGCATTGCACTAATGTGTCATCAGCACTTTGGGAATCCCTGAGAGGGGACAGCATTGCACACATGCACTAATGAATAAAACAGAAATCTTTATGTGAACAATGCTCTTGGGGTCCTTTCATTGAACAGATTGGTTTGATGCATCAAGGATGGTGTTTATCATCTGACACGATTTTACTCTATTATGCCATAGTACTGAAGATGATTGGGCTGTTAACCCATTCAGACCAGGACTGGCAGTAATATTCTATGTCCAGTAAGCAACTTTAATCTTTCCCCTTCTCCTTTCCCCTCACTAACAGCCCTTGTTTCAGTTTGTTTTCCATCCTGCCCCCATTGGTCTATACTTATACTCTGAAATTCTTAGGGGGAAAAATTGAGTCGTGCCCCCTCTGGGACGCTAACTTCGCCAGGGTGCTACTTTTAGCGCCCCAGAAAAATTAGCGCCCCTGCGGCCGAAATTCATTGGTAGCGCCCCAAGAGGGATGCTGGGTGCTACTGGAAGCACCCCGCCTCCCTCTGGGGGCACTGCGAGGGAATATTGCGGCGCTACGTTGTGCCGCGGTACTACAGGCCTTCCTCCCCTTCTTAAAGGGGAGGGGCCTTGCGCAGCGCGACCTGGGGCCCAGCTGGGCCACCAGGGATCGGAGTGCCGGCAAAAGAGCCCGGCACTCAAGAGAAGTGCCGGGCTCACGGAGAGCAACCGGCACTCCGCGGGGGGCTTCTCAGAAGGCCGGGGACGGCAACAGGGGCAGGTGGTGACAGGCGGCCAGCAACAAAAATGGCCGCCCGGCACCTCGCCTTTAATTAGCGCCGCACCGGCCGCAGGTAGGCCCACCTGACCCCGTCGGACATAGCGTCCAGCGGTAAGTTAGGGGGCGCTACCGAAGATCGCGGCTGGGGCGCGAGCAGGACGTTGTGCACGCCGATGACGTCATCGCCGATGGTGCAGTGCTGCAGGGTGCTAACGGTTACCGCCGCCACTAACCTCCGCTGAATTTCACGGGAGGCGCTGGCAGCGCCTCTTAGGGCGCTAACGGGAGGCGCAAAGCCACTGAATTTTTCCCCCTTAATGTTCTAGCTCTTACTCTAAATCCAACCAATAACAAATCTTGCTAGCCTGCAAAGTAAATGAAAGGAGGCAGATTCTCTGAACACCAACATTTAATAGTTTCTCACCATTTAAAAAATATTCTGTTTTTCTATTCTTTCTACCAAAGTGAATAACCTCACATATCCTACATTATACTGCATCTGCCACCTTATTGCCCACTCACTTAACCTGTCTATATCCCTTTGTAGGCTCCTCACAGCTTACTTTCCCGCCTAGCTTTGTATTGTCAGCAAACTTGGATACATTACACTCGGTCCCTTCAGCTAAGTCATTAATCTTAATTGTAAATAGCTGAGGCCCCAACACTAATCCTTGCGGCACCCCACTAGTTAAAGCCTGCCAACCTGAAAATTACCTGTTTTTCTGTCTGTTAACCTATCCTCTATCCATGCTCATCCATTACCCCCAACCCCATGAGCCCTTATCTTGCTTAACAACCTTTTATATGGCACCTTATCGAATGCCTTTTGGAAATCCAAATATACTACAGCCACAGGTTCCCCTTTATCTACCCTGCTATTTACATCCTCAAAAATCTAATAAATTTGTCAAACTGATTTGCCTTTCATAAAACCATGTTGACTCTGCCTAATCATATTATGATTTTCTAAGTGCCCTGTTACCACTTCCTTAATAACGGATTCCAGCATTTTCCTGACGACTGATGTCAAGCTAACTGGCCTGTAGTTCCCTGTTTTCACTCTCCCTCCTTTCTTGAACAGCGGGGTTACATTTACTACCTTTCAATCTGCTGGCACCATTCTAGAATCTGGGGCATTTTGGAAGAACACAACCAATGCATCCACTATCTTTGCAGTCACCTCTTTTAAAACCCTAAGATATAGGCCTTCAGGTCCAGGGACTTTGTTGGCTTTTAGTCCCATTAGTTTCTCAAGTACTTTTTCTCTACTGATCTTAATTACTTTAAGTTCCTCACTCTCATTAGCCCCTTTGTTCCCCATTATATTTGGTTTGCTTTTTGTGTCTTCTACTGTGAAGATAGATACAAAATATGTGTTTAAAGTCTCTGCCATTTCCTGATTCTCCATTATAATGTGTCCTGTCTCAGTCTTTAAGGGACCAATGCTTACTCTTGCTACTCTCTTCCTTTTTACATACTTGTAGAAGCTCTCACAATCTGTTTTTATATTTCTTGCTAGTTTACTCTCATATTCTATTTTCTCCCTTTTTATCAATTTTTTGGTCATCTTTTGCTGGTTTCTAAAGCTCTCCCAATCCTCAGGGTTACAACATTATAAGCCTTTGCTTTTAATGTAATACTATCACAGAATCCCAGAATCCCCACAATGCAGATAGAGGCCATTTCGGCCCATCGAGCCTGCACCGACACATATCCCACCCTATCCCCGTAACCCCACGTATTTAATCCTCCCTAACACTAAGGGTCAATTTATCATAGCCAAATCAACCTAACCTGCACATCTTTGGACTGTGGGAGGAAACCCGAGCACCCGGAGGAAACCCACGCAGACACGGGGAGAATGTGCAAACTCCACACAGACAGTCACCCGAGGCCGGATTCGAACCCGGGTCCCTGGCGCTGTGAGGCAACAGTGCTAACCACTATGCCACCGTGTTGCCCCTATCCTTAACTTCTTTAGTTAGTCACAGATGGATCACTTTTCCCATGGAGTTTTTATTTCTCAATGGAATGTATATTCGTTGAGAATTTTGGAATATTTCTTTACATATTTGCCACTGCTTATCTACTATCATACCTTTTAATCTAATTTCCCAATCTACCTTAGCTAACACGCCCCTCATACCTATGTAATTGGCTTTATTTAAATTTAAGACTCTAGTTTCGGACTTAGAATTTCACGTTGGGTTTAAGAGTGAAATACTTATATTATGATCACTCTGCCCCGGAGGATCCTTTAATATAAGATTACTAATTAACCCTGTCTCATTACACAATACAAGATCTAAAATAGCCTGTTCCTTGATTGGTTCCATGATCTATTGTTCTTGGAAACTGTCTCGAATGCATTCCAATTTGATTTGCCCAGTCTGTATGAAGATTAAAGTCCCCCACAATTATGGCACTACCTTTGTTACAAGCTCCTATTATTTGTTGATTAATACTCTGTGCAATGATATAGCTATTGTTTGGGGGACCTATAAACTTCTCGCACCAGTGTTTTCTGCCCCTTGTTATTTCTTATCTCCACCCATACTGATTCTACTTCCTGATCTTCCGAGCCAAGATCCTTTCTCACTACTGTCCTTAAGTCATCCTTTATTATCAGGGCTAACCCCCATCCTCCTTTTCCATTCTGCCTGTCCTTTCAAAACCCCATGAAGTCTCCCCATGGCATTCGGTCAAACATGGGCAAGGAAACCTCCCGCTGATTACCACCTACCACCATCCGTCAGCTGATGGATCAGTACTCCTCCATGTTGAACACCACTTGGAAGAAGCACTGAGGGTAGCAAGGGCACAGAATGTACTCTAGCTGGGGGACTTCAATGTCCATCACCAAGAGTGGCTCGGTAGCACCACTACTGACTGAGCTGGCCGAGTCCTGAAGGACATAACTAACATCACTAGCACCTTGCTAAATGGGTTAGATTCAGAACAGGTCTAGCAGCTCAAATCTGGGCATCCATGAGGCGCTGTGGGCCATCAGCAGCAGCAGAATTGTATTCCACCACAATCTGTAACCTCATGGCCTGGCATATCCCTCACTCTACCATTACCATCAAGTCAGGGGACCAACCCTGGTTCAATGAGGAGTGCAGGAAAGCATGCCAGGAGCAGTACCAGGCGTACCTAAATATGAGGTGCCAACCTGGTGAAGCTACAACACAGGACTACATGCATGCTAAACAGCAGAAGCAGCAAGTTATAGACAGAGCTAAGCAATCCCACACACAATGGATTAGATCAAAGCTCTGCAGTCCTGCCACATCCAGTCATGAATGGTGGGCAATTAAACAACTAACAGGAGCAGGGGGCTCCCTAAATACCCCCAACCTCAATGATAGCGGAGCCCAGCAAGCGAGTGCAAAAGTCAAGGCTGAAGTGTTTGCAACCATCTTCAGCCAGAAGTGCAGAGTGGATGATCCATCTTGGCCTCCTCCTGAGGTCCCCACCATCACAGAAGCCAGTCTTCAGCCAATTCAATTCTCTCCACGTGATATCAAGAAACGGCTGAGTGCACGGGATACAGCAAAGATTATGGGCCCCAACAATATCCCGGCTGTAGTGCTGAAGACTTGTACTCCAGAACTAGCCACGCCTCTAGCCAAGTTGTTCCAGTACAGCTACAACACTGGCATCTACCCAACAATGTGGAAAACTTCCCAGGTGTGTCCTGTCCACAAAAAGTAGGACAAATCCAATCCGACCAATTACCTCCCCATTAGTCTACTCTTAATCATCAGCAAAGTGATGGAAGGAGTCATCGACAGTGCTATCAAGCGGCACTTACTCACCAATAACTTGCTCACCAATGCTCAGTTTGGGTTCCGCCAGGACCACTTGGCTCCAGACCCCATTACAGCCTTGGTCCAAATATGGACAAAAGAGCTAAATTCTAGAGGTGAGGTGAGGTGAGAGTGGCTGCCCTTGATATCAAGGTAGCATTTGACCATGTGTGGCATCAAGGAGCCCTAGTAGAATTTAAGTCAGTAGGAATCAGGGGGAACACTCTCCAGTGGCTCGAGTCATACCTAGCACAAAGGAAGATGTTTGTGGTTGTTGGAGTCCAATCATCTCAGCCTCAGGACATCAATGCAGGAGTTTCTCAGGGTAGTGTCCTAGGCCCAACCATCTTCAGCTGCTTCATTAATGACCTTCCCTCCATCATAAGGTCAGAAGTGGGGATGTTTGCTGATGACTATCAGTGTTCAGTTCCATTTGCAACTCCTCAGATAATGAAGCAATCTGCACCTGCATGCAACAAGACCTGGACAACATTCAGGCTTGGGCTGATAAGTGGCAAGTAACATTTCCATCTCCAACAAGAGAAAGTCTAACCACCTCCAATTGATATTCAGTGGCATTACCATCATCGAATCCCTCACCATCAACATCCTGGGGCTCACCATTGACCAGAAACTCAACTGGACCAGCCACATAAATATTGTGGCTACAAAAGCAGGTCAGAGGCTGGATATTCTGTGCCAAATGACTCACCTCCTGACTCCCCAAAGCCTTTCCACCATTTACAAGGCATAAGACAGGAATGTGATGGAATACTCTTAACTTGCCTGGATGAGTGCAGCTCCAACAACAGTCAAGAAGCTCAACACCATTCAGGACAAAGCAGCCCGTTTGATTGGCACCCATCCACCACCTTAAACATTCACTCCTTCCACCACCAGCGCACCGTGGCTGTAGTGTGTACCATCTACAAGAGGCACTGCAGCAACTCGCCAAGGCTTCTTCGACAGCACCTCCAAACCTACGACCTCTACCACCTAGAAGGACAAGGGCAGCAGACGCATGGGAGCACCACCATCTCCAAGTTCCCCTGCAAGTCGCACATCATCCTGACTTGGAAATATAGCGGCGTTCCTTCATCGTCGGTGGGTCAAAATCCTGGAACTCCCTACCTAACAGCACTGTGGGAGTACCCTCACCACACGGACTGCAGCGGTTCAACAAGGCAGCTCACCAACATCTTCTCAAGGACAATTAGGGATGGGCAATAAATGCTGGCCTTGTCAGTGACGCCTATATCCCATGAATGAATAAAAAAATAATTAGAAAAAAACTAGCAGACAC
Source organism: Squalus acanthias (assembly GCA_030390025.1). NCBI lineage: Eukaryota > Metazoa > Chordata > Chondrichthyes > Squaliformes > Squalidae > Squalus > Squalus acanthias. The sequence goes on from CM059425.1 coordinate 184,771,039, forward strand.
ATTCCATCAGATTTTCAGAAATCGAATTAATTTCATTTTGATTCCATAAAGTCAAAGGTTTATGTGAACTGGATTGACCTGAAAATAAAACTAAAGGCCTTGTGATATTTTGAAGGGCTAAAAGGATAAAAGGTTTCACAGAATACTTGGTGCCATTAGAATGAATCTTTCCTTGATTCCACAGAGAGGCTCTGTCACTCCTTCTGTGTGATGTTATTCTGCGACCTTCCAATTACATCACCCTGATGGCATTTGTTTTGGAAGCAACGATTTTTATGTGTGAGCAGCTGTTCAGTATTTTTGCTGTGTAGTACAGCCTTTGGAGTGAAACTCAGTCAGTTTGGTTAAAAAATGCACTTTTCATGCAGCTTGCTGAAGAAGGAACACATATGTCTAAATGGGTCTGTAATCTATCATAAAAACAGAAAATGCCAGAAATATATAGCAGGCTTCCTCAGAATTAGAAAACATAGGTTAACATTTTGGCTGTCAACCTTCATCAGACCACAAATCTGCAATCAACCTCACCCTTTTTTGATCATAGATTTCACTCCAAAAATGCCACTGCTTTTGTAAGCTCTGGTGTAGGATTTATGCATACGCTTAAATATGCACAAGTGTGCCTAGCTTCAAAATCAAGGAGAATATAGGGTATTCATGTTTTCCCCCCACCCTCCCACCCCAGCACTATACAGGGGCAGTGCATCCAAAGTGCGCTGCATCTGTCTAGATGCACCGGGATTTCCTGTTCTGCGCCATTTCATTGACCCAGGACGATCCCTAGCAGGGCCTAGTGCCAGTTGAATGGGGCAGTAAAGTAAGGTACAAATGCAGGCCTCTCCATCGACAACCAAAAGATCCTGATTTCACCTGAAGAACCTACTTGACCATCTTCAGCCTTCCCCCAGGACCCCGGCAAATGCTCGTCGGCCATGTTTTGGGAGCAGGCCATACTTTCTTGGCGTCCTACATTTGGATGCCCAGCTGACATTCAATCAAGAGAATGATGCTGTAAACATCCCCTCCTGCCTCATTTAAATGACTCTGTTAGGCCTTCACCTAAAGCAGGCCAAGCTCTATACCCCCAGGAAAGCCCCCAAAATCCTGGGGCAATGTAAAAAGGGGAGGGGGAAGACCCAGTGAACCTGGGTCCATCTTCTTTCCTGCCCTTTGCACCCAGGGAAATGGGTGTTTCCCAGTAGCAAGGATCAGGAAAATCAGTCCTTTAAAATCTCAGTTTTATAAGGTATACTTCTTTTACACTTTTTTGTACCTGATTGAGGTTTTGAAGATTCTAAAGACAAAGGCGATCCAAGCAAATCGATCACTATGATGAAGGGTTCATAAACCAGGAAACTCAGCTTTGAATTTGCCATCATGAGTAATGGGCTCGAATTTCCAAGCCCCGTGGAGGCGGGTTTGGAGGCGGGAGTGATGGGAGAATTGCAGATTCGGGGGGCACGTACCCATCCCGCCCCCAACCCACCTCCATGCCAATGTCCGAGGAGGCGGGTACCTGACCTGTGCTGGGAGCCGCCTCCCCGAGGCGGGAAGGGGATTAGTGCCAATTAACTGCCTGTTAACAGGTAGTTAATAGGCAGTTTTTTGGCTAATCCCTATTTTTAGCCCTGAAGTGTGGGCTGCCCGACGGCTCCAAACCACGCCAAGTTAGCGAGGCGGACCTGTCGGTCTGCAGGGCTTGGAGGGGTCGAGATGTCCGGTGTACAGGTGAGTGATGGGTGCATGAGTGCAGAGGTAAGTGTGTTTGGTGTGTGTAAAGTGTTTTAATAAGTTTTACTTACCTTTACTTTCTCCTCCAGGCTTCCTCCCTTCAGGTCTCGGGAGTCCCTCAGCTCACCGGCACAGAAAGCAGAATGGCCGCTGAACTGTCAAAAGCTGCACCCTCTGCTTTCTGGTCTGGAGAGCTCTCTAACTGAGTCTGAATAGAAGGACTCAAGTTAGAAGACAGATTGTCAGTGTTTGACAGCTTCACAGAGCTGTCAAACGCTGATATTTCATCTGTCAAAAGCTCTTGACAGATGAAATGTCAATCGCTGACGTCACCAGTATCCAGGTGTCCCTTAATTGGCCTGCTGAGCCCGCTGGACGGGCTTAACAAGGTCAATCAAGGGAAAGTAGCGTGGGTTGGCCACAAATCGATGGAGGCGGGACTACAACCCAAAAAGTGGGAGTCCCGCTCCATCACGTCCCCATTGACAAAATCGAGCCCAATATGTCTGCACAACATTCTGTTTATTTCAGAGAGGAGAGGAAGCAGGACATTCAATTTTTAAGTTGTTTTCCTGTCGTGATAAAACTAAGAGTAAAAACGCAATCACCTGTGGTTATTAAAACTTGAGCAGCACCAGCACTGCTGTTTACTTCCAACTGAGGCCTTATTATCTTACTTACAAGTTTAAAAATTAACAAATTACATATTACATAGTGTGTACAGCACAGAAACAGGCCATTCAACCTAACAGATTCATGCTGGTGTTTATGCTCCAGATGAGCCTCCTCCCACCCTTCTTCCTCTAACCCAATCAATGTACCTGTATCCTTCTATTCCTTTCTCCCTCATGTGTTTATCTAGCTTCCCCTTAAATGCCTCTATGCTAGTTGCCGCAACTATTCCTTGTGGTAGCGAGTTCCACATTTTATCTCTGGGTAAAGAGGTTTCTCCTGAATTCCCTATTGAATTTATTCGTGACTATCTTATATTTATCACCCCTAGTTCTGGTCTCCACAACATTAGGAGTAAGAAGGGAATCCAATCGGAACCATTTTTACATTAAGAGAAGCTACTGAAGCTGAAACTGAAGTTTATATTGGCTTAAAAGGCAATAAGATATATTTCTGAATAGAGAAGGGATTGGTGCATATATTGACAAGGCAGGATGATTGGGTTGAAAGATATTTAAAAGACTTGTTGGGTCTTGTAACCATTTAAAAAAAACAAGATTGTGGAGAACTCGTGCTTTAAATACCCTTTCCCTGGTATTGCATAATGCTGGTTTATTAGCCCAGCTCCTCTGTGAGATTCTGCACCTGTATACTCCAAATTCCATTTCCACACTACCAGGAACTATTTTGATTTTATATCAAACTTTGTTTAAATTTCTTTGCAGGAGAAGAAATTGGCGCAGGTGCAAAGTACCTTCTTTGAATTCAATTGACACAAGATGCATCTAGCAATATGCATGCACACACAACGCAAGATTAAATAATATTCTGTTTTCTTCTTTTAAGCACAAACCTTTTAACCTGTGCTCAAAGGGGATTAGGTGCGCCTTTTTAAAATATCATTAAACCCTGGCCAATTCCGCCAGTCACTTACCCTTTTAGAAGCTTTTCCAATTTGATAGAATATAAGAATTGGGCGTTTATAAATATTTGTATACAAACAACAGCTGCCATTCAATCAGTGCCACATAGGAGCTCTTTGGAATGTACAATCTTTACATAGAAAAAGGAATTTTATTGGCAGTTTTCAGCCAACGATAGAATGGTCTGAAAATCTGACATTAAATGCATTTTATAGCGATGAAGGATTCTCGAATGCTCTTGCAAGGTAGCTGTGCTTCTGATTTCAAGACTACGAGGATATCTGAAACATCATTCTATATTTAAGCGTTAAGAGTATTTTCCTGAGCCTGATGTGCCATTTACAGCCCCTTCCATGTGATTTTGAATTAGTGAAAGGTGAGATTTAGTCTGTCATCAATTTCTCCTAGGGCTCTTCAGCATCCGACAGGCCTGCTCCTTTGATGGCATGCTCCTGAAAATCTCTTTTTGTTCTTTATCTATTTGAACTGACAGTGATCAGGGCCATAACAGGACAGGCATCTCTTGAGAAATCACCTTCCTCCCTGCCTATTGACAGATTCCTCTGTTCTGAATCAGGCAGACCTTGTCCCGTCACTTGCATCAAGGCTGGGGAGTAGCCACCAATTAGACCCCGGGAGCCTTGTAAAATCTGCAGCCACTTTTAAGTGTCTGTTCAGATTAGTTGGGATGAGAAAATGCCCGTCACCCTTTACATGTAGCTCCCTGTCTCAATTTTCTCATTGCCTCCACAGGTGCGAGAAGTGCGATCGGAGCTTCACACAGGCCACGCAGCTGAGTCGACACCAGCGGATGCCCAACGAGTGCAAGCCAATAACAGAGAGCACAGAATCAATTGAAGTGGATTAACTGATTGACTGGCTGGAATTAAACTGCAAGGAAAGTCATGATTAAATGTCATGGACACTTAAGCAAAACCAAAGATTTCCTCTGAGCAACTTTCAATCAGTCCCAGAAAACCAAAAGCAGTAATAAAATAAGTAAGATGTTAAAAGATATTGATCTTGGCGTGGGAGAGAGAGAAAGCAACCAGAAAAAAAAGATTATTTATTTATGATTAGAGATATGACTCATTTCAGTGGAGAAAGCCAAATAATGGGAGACTTGCATAGATTCTTATGCCCAGAATATATTACATTTCTAAGAACCTTTTAATTGTTATTTAATACCAAAGCAAGAAAAATATTAATTAGTGGGTTCAGCAACCCACAATTGTGACTGAGAATGCACATTGTTTTATTGCACCTTTTTAGCATGACTTGAGGGACACGGATCCTTTTTCCTTTCTTTTTTCCAGTGGTAATGTCTACATGGTAACATGAAATGCAAGATTTTGCATTTTGAATTAAAGAGTCCCAGATTCATTGTAAAATACAAACAAAGGTATGTTCAGTATCTTTTCCTTGTCTAATTAGGGCTCTCTGCGCTGTTTAGTATTACAGACCTTTCAAAAACAAAACAGACAATTTTCCTATTTTACTGATCGGACATTCAAAATGTAAAACTGCATCAAAGCAACATTAATTGAAAATGTATTGCTGCAGGACAGCTGCCAACTTGTCTGCCAGCAGAGCCACTATATCAGAGGCACATAAGTAAGTTGGAACAAACATTTGGCCATAAATTCTCTGGCAGAATAATAATTCAGCCTGTGTTTGGGTTAATGGTGAAATGCGTCTTTTGATTACATTATCCTGCATGATTAATTCTTCTAAACACATCTATTACTTTTGAGCACTAAAATTAATGTAAAACTAATGAAAAAGTGTTTAACATTGTTGTTAAGCTAGCAATTTGGTACCAGTACACCCAAGTTGCAGGGTAAAGCCAACACCAAGTTTGTAGTATAACAGGTTCCTCTTGCACCCTCCAAACAAGACGGTCTGACTACACTTTCATGTTGTGTGAGCTCCGTTACAACAGCTGGAGTCAAGCTAAAGTGAATGAAGTTTGGTCAATCATGTTTCTGGTATGAGTTTGCTCCCAGTACTGCGGTTGATACTTGTGTGGCTAGAAAAAGTGAGCCACACACACTGAGCACTCTGGTTTCATCTGTAACTCGAAGAATGCATAATACACTTGGTGTGAGAGAAGCTTCGGTATTCTGTCATTTCATTTAAATGGCATTGGTGTGCTTGTCCTGCTCTTGCAGCACAACAGCACCTTCAGAAAGAATTGCCTAGCCTATTGAGTAACATTATAAATGTTTAAGAGTCACTGAGATGTACATCCTCTGTACAGAACAAATATTGTTTATCCATTAACATTGTTTACCATTTCCTTCACACACATTTTCATCGATTACATTTCCACAATGGGCCATATAGAAATACACATCAAAATGCTTATATATCTACAGATACAAAACACCCAATACTGCTAAATACTGCATATTTGCATTTCCATTTACTGCTGGCCACACTGTAGGACTGGCATTTAACTCATCAGCTCGGAAACAAAAATTAAATTTAATCACAGCAAATTCTACAGACCAAAAAAAAAGAAACCCTGATTATTTATACTCTGAATACTTTAAATCAAGATGCATACAGGTGCCTTAAAGGTACACCCAGTGCACCAGCGTCCTTGAACCACCACTGCACTGGCCACAGGATTGATATTCAGAAGACATCTTTTTTCTGCATGACTGTTGAGCAATATTGTATTACTGAGAGCACGCCACACTGGAATAAAGGCCAGGGGGCCTTTTTAAATCACAAGGCAATGGCACTGTGTTTTAGCCCTTTGGTGGCTGGCATGGTATTTCTGCACTATTGTTTATTTTTTTTATGTTTACTTCAAATGAACTAAGAAATGTTTGTGACAGTACAATTTTACATTACTCAATTTGAACATTCAGCGTAGAAAATACAAGCATAGTATTTTCTATAAATGGCATATAGTAGGAAACAACCACTCTATTTCGAAAGCCATAAAGCTTTTTCAGTTCTTTTTCAACTATTGACTGTCCTAATGTGGCACATCCTTACTACATTATAGCTACTGTGAAAATGACTGAAGTTAAACCTTTTATAGATTTATTTTCTGCAAACATTTCTCTTCTGCATTTTTCTGTTGAAAGGAATTATGAACTATCTTGTATAATGCTAATTCTTTTCATTGTGCATTTTATGTTAAGAATTCTTTTTTAATGTGTTGATTTGTGCCATGAATTAATGACTACTGGCTAGCCAATCAGAATTTTAGATGCTGCTCGGCCACCCATTAATAATTGATCATAGTTCCATACCCATGCTGGATACAAGTACTAAATACATGACATAGTCACAATGTACCACTTCCAGTACCACATCCTGAACGACTCAAAAGTTAGTAATGGAGCTAGCTTGGCATGATGGTTGTCATATGTAAGGCTGTTACAAATAAAAAAACACAAATATAAGATTAGTATCGTGTGAAAAATACCATTTTTAGCTTACCACAAAAGTAATACCTTACTCAATGGACAGAGTTATTTTTGCTCATATGCAACTTTCGACCAATATCCATGCCCTCCTTCTGCAGCATTAGGCTTTGGATATTAATCCTCAGTTGTGGCATTGACAATGTAAGAGCTACCCAATGACCAATCTAGAAGTAATTAAAACCAGTGGTATAATCTTGATATACTAGTCAGATAAATAGCACAAAGTACATATCTTGTCACTGATAGCTACACTAGAGGTATAAGGGTGCAACAAGTATTATTATGGACCAATTTTTGTTTAATGGTTCATAATCAATTTTCATTCAACTATTGCTTTTCCTGAGTAAATTTTATTACCACAAACTATTTTCTGAACATTTTCTATTGAAATATAAGAAGGGTTCTTTTTTGTACTGTTAAGCAAATATAGCCAAGATGAATTCTAGCTCAAAGCAACATCATTGCCTTTAATGCAGTTCCCTAAGGAAATACGTCACAGAAAAAAATCAACACCCTGTACTAATCTGTGCCAAAAAAATGAGGTCTGGTGTTTTTAATATGACTTGTATGATGTACATATGTTTTAATATGTCATTCTATAGAAAGGTTAGATGAATAAAAAGAAAGCTAAATTTAATATATACATATGGACTAGACATTACCATTTCAAAGATGAATACTTTTTATTTTTTGATACAACCTCTGTCCAAATAAAACAAAAGCATTGAGTGACTTGAAGATGGCCACCCCAATTTTAGATGCATCGTGTGGACTCAGTGACACAGACAGCTTCATAAGCAAACCAAGAGAAGGCTTTTCTATTACTGGTCTAATAACTAATGGCTTCAATTCTTGACTACTGACAGCCCTGCGGCTTTGATTGAGATGGTAAACCAGGAGGAGGAGCTGCAGAGTGGAAGAAGCCATTTTATGGCCCCGAGAATGATAACTCTCTGGGGGTCACTGAGAGTGACTGTGATTTATTGATCAATAAACACTTCCTTTTCAAACAGTCCCCCTTTTTTTGTCTTTCTGCTTCATTTTGCACAGTCATAACTACAGAAAAATGGTGTGTGTATTCAACCCAAAAATTTCAATAATAAATTCTTCTAATGTCTGTCAACTAACACAGAACCTCATATAACTATTTTAATACTGTAAACAAGTACTGCATTATCTTTTTACATAGTAGTTTTACTTTAATAAGATTTTAATTATATGGAAGTTTCTCTTGTAAATGGGCAAAAGACTTAAAGACACAAATGACATTCATTTACTTTATATATTTGAATATTGTTGTAGTTTATTAATCAGCATCATAAAAAGAATATGCCAAATTAGCCATAGCTAATATTTTGCATTGATATATTGGGAAATATTATCAACACATAATCCTCTCTTATATTTTTCTTTGTTGATTAATTTAAACATGGTATTCAATCAAAGCAATTTTTTAGAAATAATTTATGAAATCAAATAATATAGCTGGAAAGGATTTTAAGACTATCAGTCTGTTGAAATGCAGTATCTATGCTTATTCTATATTGTTACCATTGTACCCTCTGTACATTCATTTTATTTTATAAGATTAACTCTAACTTTCTATATATATAACTGTGTGAAGTTACATTTTCTGATTGCAACAGAGCCACTAACTGGAAATCGCTAGATTTATTGATGAATTATGAAACATTTTTTGAATTAAATAGTACAATGCTCATGGCTAAAGTGACTGTGAAAAATACAATTATTTTCTCTGCATTGGTTTCAAATGGAATATCTTTAGGGTTTTCCATTCACAATAACACACTGACACATTTTTGTGCTAGACTGACTGATGGTCATTTTTCCCTTCACCGCCTGGGCGGTAATCTGGCAAAACGGATCGCCCGCCCATTGTGGAACCTGCTCAATTTTCATCGCATTGATTTCAATGGGAAGAAAATCAGCAATGGTCGAGAATGGGTGGGTGATTTGCTCCGCCAGACTACCGCCCAGGCGGTGAAGGTAGAAAATTATCCCCACTGAGTCTGTTTAGTCAAATGCATTCAGAAAGATGTTTCAATAATTACATAGAATTACACAGAACTTACAACACAAAAATAGGCCATTCAACCCAACTGGTCTATGCCGGTGTTTATGCTCCACACGAGCCTCTTCCCATTCTACTTCATCTAACCCTATGAGCATATCCTTCTATTTCTTTCTCCCTCATATACTTATCTAGCTTCCCTTTAATGCATCTATGGTATTCACCTCAACTACTTCCTGTGGTAGCGAGTTCCACATTCTCACCGCTCTCTGGGTAAAGAAGTTTCTCCTGAATTCCCGATTGGATTTCTTGGTGACTAATTTATATTTATAACCCCTAGTTTTGGACTCACCCACAAGTGGAAGCATCTTCTCTACATTTAATTAGTCTAGATTCTAAAGACCAGTATGAGCAAATCACAAATGCAAGAATCACATTCAAAACCTGGAAATAATAATATTGACATTATTGAGACAGAATACCTGCCTTAGTGAATAAGTGTTCCATTCCTCAGAAAACCACCAACAAAAATAAGTCCGGTTTTTTTTGATATGGGCGCTAAAATGGTGAGATCCCTGAGCAGCAGGTTTAAAGCTCACAAATATTGTAATGGGCTGGACCCACAGGATTTCCCAAGGTCTGTCCAAATTATTTATTTAAAGTGAGATCCCAGCCCATATTGTGCCTGGTGCTCAGAGCTTGCGAAAGAAGGTAATTTCACATGTGAGTAGCCCTTAAAATATTTCAGCCAAAATTTAAAGGGATATGGCACATAAAGATAAGTGTCTACTGTGGGAAAGACATTTGCCTCGATATTAACTCAGAGGTGCTTTGGGAGTGGGGGCGTCCAATATCGTGTGGGAAGCCCGGAAGTAAGCTCAGCATGTCTGTCAGTGGCATTTTAATGCAGCCAGCTCATTATCATTTTACTTCTGGGTTTGGCATCGATTGGATGGCAGCAGACATGATGAGGACCCACATGACGCGATCTCAACCCCGGTATTTAAAGGGCTAATCCAAAGATGGAATTTGGAGGAGTTTGGAGTTGGAAGCAAGAGAAGATAAGGTGTGACAATGGATTCAGGAGGCTCAACGGCTGCACCCTGCTTCAATGACGCCTCCCTAGATGTACTACTGGGACTGTGAGGAACCGGAGAGAGATACTCTTCCCCAGTAATGAGAGGGAGAAACCTGCTGCTGCCACAAAGAAGGCTTGGCTGGAGGTGGCCCGGGAGGTCACCAGCAGGAGCATTGTGCCACACTCCTGGATTCAGTGCAGGAAGGACTTTAATGACCTAACCAGGTCAGGAAAAGTGAGTACAGTTACATATTCACCTACATCCTGCTGTGCACATCACCCACTCCACCCATTCACACTGCCTTGTCAAGCCTACTCCACCACATCACTCCTCACACCCACTTACCTTGCAAGCGCACGCATCCTTCTCTTTCTATACACTTCCTCACATCCTCATTTATGTAACTCACCATTATAGTCACCCTCACCAAATGCACTGCATCCATCAGCTGAGCACATGCCATTACAGTCACTCATAGGTCTGTTCTCTCCCCCATTGCAGGAGATGAGAGCACAGAACACTAGGGAGAGGGAGAGAACTGGATGTGGTCCTCCATAGATTTCACAGCTATCAACTGCAGAGGAAGAAGCGCTGGAGAGCAGTGGCATTTTGGTGTCCCTGGCCATCGGAGATGGGGCACTGGGGACCTCCCAGCTAGCTGGTGACAAAATTAAGTATCAGCGACCCACATCTCATATAACACTCAATCACGTTGACTTGATTTCAACAGCAAGTGAAATATAATGATCTTCATAATGATAAATTGCTACATACTTACCTTGCCAGGACTAATTCATGTCTTTTCTCTGTGCCAGGACCTTCACACGTGCAGCAGCAGACCTGTAAGGGTCTCGTCGTGCTTGTATCACGGATGGTGCTGGTGCGAGGTTAGGCCTTCGTTGCCTAATACTATTGCTTGCTCTGGTCTCCGGCCAGCCTTATTGCAATAAGCACCTGTGAGTGGTTCGACCCACTCACCCTTACGGTTCTAACACTGGACTTAGGTGCAGAAGCAGTAATGCAGAGAAAACTCAGATAGACCCGGTTGAATAGTACGAAATGGAAATCTTTATTGCATAGCGTCCAAAATCATGAAGTACATGTCATAGGCGCAAATTAACGAGAGTACAAGTATACATACATTCATAAAGCTTGGTCTATGGTAATGAAGAACGCACGGCACATCGTAAAAAGGGGAACACATTATACTTTATCCTTAATAAAACCACCCTCCCTTATCAATACCTACACTACGTCTAGATTTGTAGGATCGGGAAACATGCTCACCACTCGTGATACTTCGGAGAATTTTAAAGTGAGGCACTCGGCTCGTTTCGCTGCAGCGCCTGACTGTCACGTGTTCGGAGGGGTTCTGCACCCCACTTGTTTATCTTCGCTGCTGCGACAAGCAGGCCGGGCTCCCTGTTGTCATGAAGAACTCGACAGAACTCGGACACGGTTCAAAGAAGAGCCTTCCTGTGCCCGACACCGGCTGTCGGTAGATTTCAATGAAGAGTCTTTCATGTATTTTCGGGCACGGTCGGGGTTTACTGACCGTGGCGGCACGTGGATTCTTCTTCTTTTCTTGTCATTTCGTCTTGTCTCTTCGGGCCTTCGGGTCCAGACACCGTTTACCGACTCTCGGGATGGTGCACCCGGTCACTTGCCCTTGTCGAGGCGGCTCGTTCCGATTGAGCTCCACCCAACATTCGAATAGCCGACCCGTACGGCTAAAAGTCAAGAGTCAACAGAGTCCAGCCCTAAAGAAGAGCTTCAGCAGTCGGCAATGAGATAAGAGAATAAGAGACGATTCGAGCGAATAAGAGCGCGATGGACATTTGCTCACTATAGTTATAGTGCTGTGTTCCCTTATGTCCCGCTCAAATCTTAATGTTTGTCCTTTGTGTAATATTGGCGCTCAAAACTCCCAGCATGGGGCGATTATCTTTTTAACGGGTTTCGGTAGCACCTGAAACTGGCCAACTACCCGTTAATGTTTTCCCCATTGTTGACCCAGCCAGGATTGTATGAATCGTCTCCCTGACTGGTTTTGGGGGCCCCCGAATACTTGTTTAATCACCCGTCGATGTCTCTCTCATTGTAGAGCCGTGGGGGTATTTGTGTATTGATGTGTCTGGATGGGCCTTCGATTGCCCAGTACAATGGTCCTTACTTGTGCATGGAAAACGATTCCAGTACTCATATCTTTGCTATTGTCACAAATGCAAACAGGTTGCATCCTGTCTTTATCAGTGTTTATCGAGTATGATCCAGTCTTATATTGAAATGTTTATTCGAACGCCATCTTGTCTGCCCACTGTACTTCTGGAAGCTTCTGCCACGATGCGCAGCGGCCATTTTACAGGCTTCTGTGTCCTTTATATCATGACAGCATTTCGTTTAAATAAACTGATCAAACGAATCTGCTTCTCTTTCGTTATTTTGAATCGCGATAATTGCGAAACTTTACAGTCCCTCCTGTTGATGCGAATAACTCTGCTTATCTTATCAATTAAGAGTGGTGGTGAGGAAAATTATCCCGATTCTCCACATCCAAAACACTCCCTTAACTTAAACTATCTATGGCCTCCATGCCGTCCTCATTTCCCAGGGAAATTATATTGTCTAAACTTGGACAAACCATAGGCAGTATTGCCTTTAAACTTACACTGCGTATATGCCTTCCAGGTGCAACAGGCCGATGCCTCTCGCACCACCTGTATATGCATTTTTATTATACAAGGAAAAATAATCACATACTCATAACTAATAACAACTACATAAAACACACATGGTAAACTGGAGCGGCGTCATCCTGGCCGTTTACGCGGTACTTTCTTCGTTCACGCGCACGTAACGTTCTCTCCACTCCCCTGTGTTCTCCTGCTTTGTGAGGCATTTGCCTCTTTTGTAGTGCACGACCAATAGGTACACTACAATTATAACTTGGCACACAACCAAAATGTGGGAGGCTATCCTGATCCATGAAGGCACTTCAATATTGGTGAACAGATCCCACCACGGTGGGATCACTATGTCCAAAATTTCTGTCCCTATTTCTACAGTCTTTTGTTCCAGGGTGTAAAAATGTTTTTGTGATACCGCGACGGCTTTCAAAAGCTTGGTGAGGTGTTCAGGGAGAGGGGGAATGATGTACCCGAAATGTGCGACGAATCGCTGCAAGTCTGTGAAATTCTCTTTTACTGTAAGGTGAACAGTGGATGGTTCAGGGATCGGGACAATTCGCTGCTGTGCCACTTGAACTTCAGCCCTGGGTTTAAAACAGAAACTGCTGTCACTCACCGGACACCGGCTGTGGTTTCCATGCTGGTAGTGTTGCGCTGCAGTGGTAACGCAATATGTTCCACCCCCTATGTATGCCACCTGCGGAGGCACATGATCTTGTGTCATTGCTTCCATGGTGCAATTCATGGGCTTCGCGCCAGCCGTTCTGAACCTGCATTGCGGTGTTAAAAAGGCATTCAAGTGCTGGGGGCACAGTATGAAGTGTGCTCCCCGGCCACGACAACCCGATAGGTCGGTACCTGTCATCGTTTGCTCCCAGCGGATGACGTAAGGTGGGACCGCTGCGTAGCGAATGTGGGCTTCCCCCTGAATGACACCAATGTTCTCCACTCGATACACTGGGGCGGGCTTTGCTGTGTCGCCCAACACCGGCATACGTAATACTATACCCATGATGGTATGGTTTGACCGTCCGCAGTCCACGGGGACTGGGTATGCCTCTGAGGCTAGCCTGAGCTGGCACGGGCTTAATGCGTTCTGAAAAGGGTGGAGCGCCTGCAGGTGTTTGTTACTTATCCAGGATGGGACCAAACCTTGTTTTAAATCCTCCAAATTACTGCGGCCCTCGCCCAGTAACCACGCCCCGTATAGTACGCACACCTCGTTCTGCGCAGCTTGATCGGATGCATTCCGATCTTCCCTGATCAGGGCATTTACCGTCCTTGCATGCTTCTCCAGCTCTGCTATAATCTCCTTTAAGTGTAGTGTCATGGCCTGGTCCTCATGTAACTCAGACCCTACTACCTTGTTTTCGCTTGTGAGGATGCTTTTTAATTGTGTTTTTAAACCGTTGATCTGGGTCTGCAGCTCCATGTTGTCTAGAGCGTTGACCACAGATGTTCCTGTATTAAAGGCAGTGAACATATCGTTCACAACACCCCTTCTTTGTCTCCCCACTTGACCCAAAACTTCGTGTGGTGTGGTGTACAAGCTTGTTTTGTCAATCTCTGCAAAATCAAACTCGTAGAATTGTCTGAACATGTTTGTCAACAGGACCTGGTACAATTGTTCCGTTTCTTTGGGACACCACTCTGGTAAACGCACCTCGGTGAGATTTAGAATCACCGAAGCCACCGCGTAATGTACCCCTTGAAATAGTATCTGGTCTGCTGGGACCAGTACCAAACCATTCCCGGGCCCCTTAGTGGTTTTAGGGCACCCTTCCTCCTGAGCCAAAACCACCGGAATCGTGGGCGGAGACTTGCGTGAGCGCGTGATGAGTTCAGTGGCGTTTACCGGGTTCGGGGAGAATGGAGCTCCGCACCCCTTTGTGCTGACATCCCACCTCATCCCTTTCCCGTTATCCTGCCACTGTGTACGAAAAATATGGATATACCCTTGGGGCAAACGTACTTCGATCCCCACATACAAACATATATTCCCTCATCCGGTTCCCACCATTTGTCCCAACAGACTTTCAATTGTCCGTTAGTCCCCGTAATTGTCCGATGGGTATTGTTACCCAATCGCTCCCACTCGACCGAGGAATTTCTCATATTCTTGCTTAATTTCCGTAACCACCACCATCGGCTCAATGGGACCTTCCCATTGCATGTCAAACAAATCCTTTTGCCGACGGTGACGCTGATTCTGGATGCAATGATCCTCACTCTGGGGCACAGCAAAGAAGTCTCTTTGTAGGCAAATCCGGATGCACTGGAGTATTCCGTTGAATTCGTTCCCAACCATCCCGGCCACCTTCCCTTGTGGAAATAAGTGGCGGTCTCCTCAGCCTTTCGCTCCCCGGTCCCATCCGTCGCGATGGGGGCCGTGTCCCCGGAGCAACCGAACACAACGACATCCTTGGTGAGGCCCCGATAGGCCAATCCATATCCGATCGTTGCGAGCACTATCAGAATCCTTTCCATCTTTCCTGGTTCCTGTGATCAGTTAAAATGATGTAGCCAGCCTCCCAAGAGTCTCTGGCTTTTGTGAAGGGTGAGCGGGTCCCTTGACCTCGTCTCACGTATAACGACATGTATGCTGGATAGACTTTAACTATTCCTATCTCTAACTCCCATCATTTTACCATTTACTTTTAAAATTAAACTACAAACTTACCAAACTTAAAACACTAAACTTAAACTTAACCTAAACTTAACTGTACAGCGCCGCCCGTTCCCAGGGCGGCCTACCTAACTTCTGCGAAGGCTGCCACGAGCTTTTCCCAGTGGTGGGGGGGCACTGACCCCTTCCTTTGATCTGCCGCAGCCTGTCGCCGCTGTGCTGGGACTGGGATCTCCCTGGGCTGCCTTGACCTTGAACTTACGCCTGGGAGTGCACGGGGGATTTGACCACGACTTCCTGGGCTGGGGTGTCTGACTTGACCTACGGAGGGCTACTTTGGGCAAGATCTCCAGGGCCGACGGACCAGGAACCAAGACTTCCACCGTCGCGGCCTGTGGTCCCACTACAGCCACTGGCTCCGTCTCCCCTGGCTCCGCCCCCCTGAACTCGGGATTTGCAGTTTCTGGCTCCACCCTACTTGGCCCAGTATGTGGACTTCCACTCGCAATCCCTATCTCCCCTATGGGCAAGACTTCCAGGGCCGACGGACTGGGTACCGAGACTTCCACTGTCAGGGCCTGTGGTCCCACCACAGCCGCTGGCTCCGTCTCCCCTAGCTCCGCCCCCCTGGGCTCGGGATCTGCAGTTTCCGATTCCACCCTGCGTGGAACTCCACTCGCAGTCCCTATCTCCCCTAAGCTTGAGTCGAGGGCGAAACCTTCGTCCTCCGACCCCAGCACCTCTCCGACCGGGTCACTACCTTGATCGAGCTCCTCGAGCTCTTCCTCATCTGAATCCCAACCCCAAGAAAAGACACTACACTTTTCCAGAATGTCCTCTCCCCTCAAGCAGGCTGCTTTACCGGTCTGTGTGCCCTGCGGTCCTATCCTGGGCTGCGAGTCCCCACTCGCAGGTTTGGCCCCTGTGATTGGCCCCTGTGCACCCGGTTTATACAACTTGCACTGGTTAATGTGGAACCATTTCGTGCGCCGAGGTACCTTTACGGCGTACACCATGGGACTTGCCTTATCTACAATACTGTAGGGTCCCATATACAGTGGTTCCAAACTCCCTACTCTGGCATAGTTCCTAACCATGACCTGATCTCCGACTTCCCACTCCTGCTTCTTGCGGGGTTCCAGCAACAGGCAATTGCCCTGATGCTGTCTTCCCATGTTCCCAGCCGCCTGCTCGTAAACCTGCTTCAGGCGCTCCAAGAGGGTCTGGACAAACTTGTCCCTTTTCACCTCTTGGAGCTGACCCTCAGTGAGCACCGGGGCTAGTACATGGGTGGGGGTTCGCATGATCCTCCCAGTCATCACCTCGTACGGGGAATACCCCGTAGTCTTCGACTGGCTAGCCCGGATCCCCATGAGGACTAGAGGCAGAACCTCCGCCCATTTTTGGGGCGAGTTCATAGTCTCTTTCCTCAGCTTCTCCTTTAGGGTCCGGTTCATGCGTTCAACAATCTCTGATGACTGGGGATTGTGCGCTACGTGCCACTTCCCTTCAATGCCCAAAAGCATGAGGGTGTTCTGCATCACCTGGCCGGTGAAATGACTCCCTTGGTCTGACTCCACGAAACGGGGGAGTCCCCACCGCGAGAACACTTCCCGGACCAAGATCTTGGCAGTACCCAGCGCCGTAGCTGTTCTACAGGGGAAGGCTTCTACCCATTTGGAAAACACATCCACCAAGACGAGGCAGTATTTGTAGCCTCCCTGGGTGGTGGGCAGGGGCCCTATGTAATCGATCTGTATCGACTGCCATGGTCCCTCCACCCTCCTGATGTGTCCCATGTGCACTTTCCTTTTCTGGGGGTCTGGGTTGTTTGCAGCGCACACAAGACAGTTTGCACAGAACTCGCGGACCTGCTCCCTGAGTCCCGGCCACCATCCCGCCTGCTCTACCCGTTGCCAGGTAACCTCCGGCCCGGGGTGTCCTGCCCCCGGCCCCTCATGAGCCAACTGGAGGAATTCCCTCCTGTGCTGCTGCGGCACAACCCACTGTTCCTCGCGGAACAGCATGCCTTCTTTAACGGAGAGGGTTGCCGTACTGTACGGGCCCTCTACCTGCTTGCCCTCAGTAATCGTTCTGAGAACTGCTTTTAGGGCGGGATCCTGGTTCTGGACGGTCTTAAGGTCTAGGGGCAGTGCTACCCTGGTGTTCCCGGGATTCCCTTCCCTGCCTTGGATCGCTGCCACGGGTCCGGGTCCATAGGGGTCCCAGAAAATGCCATTACGGGCACCCTCCCTGGCTAGCGCATCCGCCTGCTGGTTGCCCTCCCCGCGGGGCTCTGTGGAGGAGTGAGCCTTCACCTTATGGATGAAAATCTCCCCTTCCTCCCCTACTGCTGCTAGGATCTTTTCCAGCAAGGGCTTCACCGTTAAAGGTCGCCCGTCCGCGGAGGTGTAACCACGGCGGGACCAAATGGCCAGGTATTCCGTACACGAATTGCACGTAAACATACTGTCCGAACAAATCGTGTATGGGGTTGGGAAGATCTCTGGGTGGGTAACTACATACGCCACTGCAGACAGCTCAGCCTGCTGCGCGCTCATCGTGCTGGGGAGCTTAATTGCCAGGGCAAGGTTTGCCGCAGGGTCATAAACTCCACACCCTGTGAGTCGTTCGCCAGCGGACACTGTGCTGGAACCATCAACATAAATCTCGCGACCTGTGGGATGTATCCCGGCCCGCAAACCTATGTTGACCTCCCACACCCCTTCCACCGAACACTGGTGGGCTGTTCCGGGGTATACCAGGTTGGCCGCGAGCTTGGGCTCGCAAAGACCTTTAACCCAAAGATCCATCTGGGAAAGGAGAAGGGTCCAGCGCGCAATACGAGCGCTGCTTACGGTCCCATCCTTAATCCTCCCATCTAGAAGCATCTTAGTTGGCGTGTGATGGGTGAGGAGAGTGATGGGAGAGAGCCCTGTGAAGATCGCTGATCTTTTCACAGCCCAATGCGTGGCTAAGAGATGCCTTTTGCAGTTGGAAAAACTCCTCTCCACATCCGTTAACACCCTGGACGAATAGACAACCGGCCTCAGCTTGCCGTGACACTCTTGGAGCAGCACTGCGCTCCAGCTGTCTCCGCTGGCAGCTACCTCCAGGAAAAACTCCTTCCCCCCATCTATGGCCCCTAAAGCTGGCGCGGTCTGCAGATCCCCTTTTAACTTCTCGAATGCTGCCTGGCAACCCTCGTCCCAAGACCACTCCACTCCCTTATGGAGGAGTCAGAGCAGCGGAGCTGCTGTGGCCGCATAGTCCTCGATGAAGTCTCTACAGTAACCGGTCAGTCCCAGAAAGGACCTCACACCCGTTATGGTGTTGGGAATCGGTAACTCCTGCACCGACTCCCTCCTAGCCTTATCTATGGCTCTTTCCCCAGCGCGAATGGTCAGACCCAGGAATTTTACTTCCTGCTGACCGATCCGTGCTTTCTTAGGGTTAACTTTAAAACCCTTTCTCGCTAGCAGCTCCAATAACTCGGCTAGCAGTGGTCCATGCTCCTCCCTTGAGTCCGTGAACAGGAGCAAATCATCCACGTACTGCACCATCTGATTGGGCTGACTAAACTCCTTTAAACTTCCTGCCATACACTGATGGAAAATACTGGGGCTGTTGTGGAAACCCTGTGGCAAACAGTTCCATGGGTACTGTTGTCCTTTAAAAGTAAAGGCAAACTTGTACTGGTCCTCTCGCCGCAGCGGGATGGACCAAAAACCGTTCGAGATATCCAGCACCGTGAACGTGGTCGCGGACGCTGGGATACTCCCTATTAGGTCAGCAACTGCTGCTACCGTGGGCGCGCAGGCGGGGATGTTACTGTTAAGGACTCTGTAGTCCACCGTGGCCCTCCACGAATTATCCGGCTTCCTCACCGGCCATAATGGGGAGTTCACGTGTGTGGCTATCGGCCTCAACACGCCCTGCTGCACCAATGAGGACATTGCTGTCTCCATGTCGGGTTCTGCTTCTTTGGGGAAGTTATACTGCTTTTGGGGCCGGGTCATGGGGTCCTCGTCTACGCTGACCTCAAACCCGGTAACCCTCCCACAATCGTGCTTGTGGGTTGCAAACGCATGCATATTATCTGACACGTACGCTTGCATGTCCGTTGGGACATCCGCGACCATAAGCCCGAGGTCGTAACCTCCGGATGGCTTCATGGTACACAGGGCCCCTTTACCTTCCTTCCCCGGGATAACAACTACCTTGCCTTTCCCACCCTTGGCTCCCCAGAGACAGTGATTCCTAAGGTCCACGAGGATCCCGTGTTCCGATAGGAGATCCGATCCGAGGATACCTCTGCCACCCCCCTCTTGCCATTTCATCAGTATGCACTTCCATGTGGTGTGGAGTGCTCCTAAATGAATGGAGAGCGGAATGGAGAACGCGCCAGCCTGCTCTTTTCCCGTGAACCCCGCTAATGTGTATGGGACCTTGGTAGACAGTGGTGAGTCAAAGGGGCTATCCGTATGAATCACGGTGCATGAAGCTCCCGTGTCCAACAAATAACTACCCTTCTGCTTCTCTACCTCCATCTCAACCAGGGGTCTTTTCCACGCATCATAGCTGAGCGGACACAGATAAACGGGCTGCGCGGGCTCTAGTCATTGGGTACCGGTGGACGGGGTTGTGGCATCTGTGGGGCCGGTAGCGACTGCCACCCTCCCTTGCGAAATCATAAGGGACCGCATAGCTCCCAACATTGATTCTATCGCATCGGGATGGATAGGCACACCAGCTCCTTTCTCAGAGACAGGCGCCTGGGTTCGGGCTGCGGGATTTTTATCCCTGGGGTCCTTCCAGGGGTTCCTACAGTTCTTATGCCAGTGACCTGTCTTTCCGCACCCGTAACAAACACCACTGGTTTGTGGGGCGCGGTTTCCCTCCTGATGCCACTCTTTCTGAGCCGGGGCTGCGGGCCGTGCCTCATGCACCTTTCCCTTAAGGGGACGCGCTCCCGTGCTCCTAGTGTTACGATACCCTATCGTGAGTTGATTTAGGACCGACTCCTCTGTTGTGTCGGAGTTAGTGGGATCAAACCACGCTTTGGCCTGCTCCCTGACGGCTGGTAAGCTGTTGGCTACTAAACACCTGAGCCAGTGAGCTTTCCCGGCGCCGTTCAGGTAGTCGCGCCCTGGCGCACCTTGGCAGCTACGCTGGTATACTGGCCACAGTCTGTCGGCGAAAACCTTCGGGGGTTCTCCCTCCATCTGTAGGGTTTGACTCAATCTGACGAACGGACCTTCGTCATCCGCCCCTAACACTTCTAGGACCTCGTCCCGTAACTCCTCATAGGTTTTATTTCCCTTCTTGCTCTCGTCTGAGAGACACTGGAGGATCGAGCTATCTAGCGAGAACAGCAACATTTTGGTCTTTTCCTCATCGTCGCAGCCATTAATTGCTGCGGTCTGTTCTACCTCCCTAAAGTGTACGGAAGGGTCGTCTGACTCGGACAGCTTCTGTACATGACTAATCATTGCTCTCAGCTGGTGTGAGCTGTGAGGCAATACAAGCTGGTTCAGGACATCCCCCTCTGCCCCATTTGCCCCACCCGGGCCTCTCTTGTGACCTCGGAGCGGACACATCGGTCCCGGTTTCGACTCTACCTCCGGGGATTGTCCTACCTCGGGAACCTCCTTTTCTACTTCCACCACTTCCTCCCTTACCCAGGTTGCCGAATAGCTGGGTGGCAAATACCTCCTCTGCTTTGTCTGGTAGGGATTTTGGGAATTCCCTACCCACCTGTGGCTGGTTTGCTGACGGGCTGATGAGGCACACCAAGCCGTTTGCCTTATTCAGGGCCTCTCTTAGGTTCCCTATCTCCTTCTGGCAAACACTGTGGTCGGCTCCCTCATGCCTATCCTCGAGGGCCATCTTATATGCCGCCCTAACTCCCTTCAAGCTTTCTTCTTGGGCTTTTATCTGGTTCGCTAGGCGGGCACACCGTTCTCTAATCCTACCCTCATTTAATTTTGCTTCCGTGACCTGACATTCTAGGTAATCAATTTTAGCCTCATGGTGGTTGGCTACTATCTGGCGTTCCTGATGTAACGCATTCAAGGATGCAATGAGTTTCTGTCCTCCCGTGATCTTTTCCTCCATCTCAACCTCCAAATCCCTGATCTGAGCTGCCTGTGCCACAATGACCTGGTCCGAAAGTTGGACTTGCTTCTTGTAGCACATCAGCCAGACTGCTTTCTCTACCAACTTCTTATGCTCTTTACTGCCTGTCCATTTGATGGCGGCGTCTAGCGGATGCTTATCCATCAGTAGGTCACTTATCCACTTTTTGGTTAAGTTAACCTTCCCAAACACATAGTCGGCTACCCTCTCATCCATCACATTTCGCCTATTCAAACCAGGGTCTAAAACATTACTCTCCTGCTGCCAATGTCCTGCCGCAGTCGCCATTTACTGTAAGGGTCTTTGTCGTGCTTGTATCACGGACGGTGCTGGTGCGAGGTTAGGCCTTCGTTGCCTAATACTATTGCTTGCTCTGGTCTCCGGCCAGCCTTATTGCAATAAGGTGGCATGGTGGTTAGCACTGGTGCCTCACAGCGCCAGGGACCCGGGTTCGAATCTGGCCTCGGGTGACTGTCTGTGTGGAGTTTGCACCTTCTCCCCGTGTCTGCGTGGGTTTCCTCCGGTTGCTCCGGTTTCCTCCCACAGTCCAAAAATGTGCGGGTTAGGTTGATTTGGCTATGATAAATTGACCCTTAGTGTTAGGGGGGGATTAAATATGTGGGGTTACGGGGATAGGATAGGAAGGGATATGTTAGGGGGAATTAAATACGTGGGGTTACGGGGATAGGGTGCGATATGTGTTGGTGCAGGCTCGATGGGGATTCTGTGTGAGGGGACAGGGTACTGGATTTGGATGATCAGCCATGATCGTATTGAATGGTGGAGCAGGCTCGACGGGCCGAATGGCCTACTCCTGCTCCTAGTTTCTATGTTTCTATGTCAATAAGCACCTGTGAGTGGTTCGACCCACTCACCCTTACGGTTCTAACACTGGACTTAGGTGCAGAAGCAGTAATGCAGAGAAAACTCAGATAGACCCGGTTGAATAGTACGAAATGGAAATCTTTATTGCATAGCGTCCAAAATCATGAAGTACATGTCATAGGCGCAAATTAACGAGAGTACAAGTATACATACATTCATAAAGCTTGGTCTATGGTAATGAAGAACGCACGGCACATCGTAAAAAGGGGAACACATTATACTTTATCCTTAATAAAACCACCCTCCCTTATCAATACCTACACTACGTCTAGATTTGTAGGATCGGGAAACATGCTCACCACTCGTGATACTTCGGAGAATTTTAAAGTGAGGCACTCGGCTCGTTTCGCTGCAGCGCCTGACTGTCACGTGTTCGGAGGGGTTCTGCACCCCACTTGTTTATCTTCGCTGCTGCGACAAGCAGGCCGGGCTCCCTGTTGTCATGAAGAACTCGACAGAACTCGGACACGGTTCAAAGAAGAGCCTTCCTGTGCCCGACACCGGCTGTCGGTAGATTTCAATGAAGAGTCTTTCATGTATTTTCGGGCACGGTCGGGGTTTACTGACCGTGGCGGCACGTGGATTCTTCTTCTTTTCTTGTCATTTCGTCTTGTCTCTTCGGGCCTTCAGGTCCAGACACCGTTTACCGACTCTCGGGATGGTGCACCCGGTCACTTGCCCTTGTCGAGGCGGCTCGTTCCAATTGAGCTCCACCCAACATTCGAATAGCCGACCCGTACGGCTAAAAGTCAAGAGTCAACAGAGTCCAGCCCTAAAGAAGAGCTTCAGCAGTCGGCAATGAGATAAGAGAATAAGAGACGATTCGAGCGAATAAGAGCGCGATGGACATTTGTTCACTATAGTTATAGTGCTGTGTTCCCTTATCTCCCGCTCAAATCTTAATGTTTGTCCTTTGTGTAATATTGGCGCTCAAAACTCCCAGCATGGGGCGATTATCTTTTTAACGGGTTTCGGTAGCACCTGAAACTGGCCAACTACCCGTTAATGTTTTCCCCATTGTTGACCCAGCCAGGATTGTATGAATCGTCTCCCTGACTGGTTTTGGGGGCCCCCGAATACTTGTTTAATCACCCGTCGATGTCTCTCTCATTGTAGAGCCGTGGGGGTATTTGTGTATTGATGTGTCTGGATGGGCCTTCGATTGCCCAGTACAATGGTCCTTACTTGTGCATGGAAAACGATTCCAGCACTCATATCTTTGCTATTGTCACAAATGCAAACAGGTTGCATCCTGTCTTTATCAGTGTTTATCGAGTATGATCCAGTCTTATAATGAAATGTTTATTCGAACGCCATCTTGTCTGCCCACTGTACTTCTGGAAGCTTCTGCCACGATGCGCGGCGGCCATTTTACAGGCTTCTGTGTCCTTTATATCATGACAGCATTTCGTTTAAATAAACTGATCAAACGAATCTGCTTCTCTTTCGTTATTTTGAATCGCGATAATTGCGAAACTTTACAACCATGGACCTCGTGGATGATGAATCCTCAGAGGAGCTGATTCATTCTGAGGGTGCACCATCACAGGACTCGTGCTTACCATGCACCAGCTCAGATACTCACACTTCAGTGGGACCAGTTAGACAGATCGTTGGGTTTTCACCTGGTGACTCACACTTCACAAGTGAGCAGGAGCAGATGGTGGTGGCAGGGGCAGCAGTGGAGAGTCTGCATTGGAGGGCGCAGCCCTCTCCAAGCTCTGCTCAGCTGGACATAGATGCTGTATGCCAGGGGCCATCGATGAAATGGAGAATCATTGAGGAGCAGCAGAGAATGTGCGATGCACTGACAGGCCTTCCTAGCACACTGACCATGATTGCACAGAGAATTGAGGACTCCATCTCAAGCATGTGTGGGCTGAAGTCGCAGGGCATTGCAATGATGTGTTCTTCCATGCCTTAACCAAGGCTGTGCACACTCTGGATCCCAAAATATCTGCCACCTTAAATAGGATGACAGATTCCTTAGCCTTGGACTTATGGCGCTGCACTGATCTGCAGCAAAGTGCTCTCCTGCAGAGAGGTTGCAGTGAAGTGCGGCTGGCCCATGAGAGGGATGATGGCGAAAGGGGACATGGAAGTGGGCACTCCACTCAAAGCGCTTCCACTTCTCACTCATGGTCCCCGCCCGCCCCCCCCACCTCCTCCAGTCAGTAACCGACAACTGCCTCGTGTCCCGATGGCCGAGTCTGTCCCTGCACAGGTGCAGGTGGAGCAGACTTTGACAGGGCCTTCACGGGCTCCAAAACCCACAGGTCATCAGCCAAGAGCATCTCAGCAGTCAGAGCAGTGATCTGAACAGCCTGCCTCTACCTCTGCTGAAGCCACAGAGGTTGCACCACGTAGGAGCAGTAGGAAAAGGAAGAGTAAAGATTTGTAGTTTCACATGGGTGTATGAGAGAATGTTATGTTGGGACGTTTCCGTTCTTTAGTAGAATCACATAAATTTTATTAGTTTGCATCACTTTCCCGTCTTGCCCATTCTTGGTTGCTGGGCGGCAAGTTGCCTTTTAACTTGTTTGATGATGAATGGGAAGACATGAATTGATGGGGACCAATGGGGGATGCGCAAGGGGTGGTTGGTTGTTTGCAGGACTGCTTTGTGTGAGTGACATTGAGGAGGAGTGGGAAGAGTGGCCATTGCATGTGCTTCTGATATCGGTCCACTGGTGCAACCTAAGTAAACCTTGCATTAATAAGGGAATCCCGGGCAGCAATATGAGCAGCTGGTGCTGTATTGCTGTCATCACCTTCCTCCTCCTCTGAATCGTCCACAGACGATCTGTGCTCTGTGTCTTGTTCCTCCTGCACATCCAAGCCTCGCTGCTGCACAATGTTGTGCATAGCACAGTACACCACAACCATTATGGAAACCCTGGCTGGTGCATACTGAAGGACGCCTCTAGATCTGTCTAGGCACCTGAAGCGCATCTTCAGCATGCCGACGGTTTGTTCAATCACACATCTGGTGGTCATATGGCATTTATTATAATGCTGTTGGGCTTCATTGGTCATGTTTCTGACAGCTGTCATCAGCCAAGTTTGAAGGGGATATCCATTGTCTCCTAGCAGCCACCCCTTAAGTGTGCTTACAGGTCCAAAGAGGTCGGGAGCTTGGACTGCCACAGGACAAAAGCATCATGGCAGCTCCCCAGGAATCTTGTGCACACCTGCAAAAGTATCTTTCTGTGATTGCACACCAGCTGCACATTAATGGAGTGGAAGCCCTTGCAGTTGATGAACACTCCTGGTTGTTCTGGGGGGTGCATGGATTGCCATGTGTGTGCAGTCGATGATGCCCTGTACCTGTGGGAAGCCATCCAGAGATGCAAACCCGAGCGTCATCGCAGGCGAAGTTCACATAATTGCCGGCCCTGGCAAACAACCTATCAGTCACCTGTCTTATTCATTTGTGGCTGCCGACTGGATATGTCTCTGACAGAGGCCTGGAAGGATCCAGAGGCAAAATAGTTGAGGGCAGTGGTAACGTATGGCCACCAGGTCCAGTAGGCAGCAGGTCTTCTTCTAGGAGGCTGCCACCACCTAACGTGACAACCTGAGCCTCTGGAAGCACTGCTGTTCCGAAATGTCAAGGAAACTCAGTCTCTGCCTGTAGACCCTGTGTTGCAAGTAGTGCATCTGCGAGTTGCACCTCTCTGCTGCTCCCCTCATGTACATGGACCCCCAAATCCCTCTGAATCCCAACATTTACTAGTCTCTCACCTTTTAAAAAATATTCTGCTTTTCCATTCTTCCTACCAAAGTGGATAATTTCACACTTCCCCACATTATACTCCATCTGCTACCTTCTTGCCCAATCACTTAACCGGTCTATTTTCCTTTGCAGTCTCTTTGCATCCTTCTCACTGCTTACTTTCCCACCTACCTTTGTATCATCAGCAAACTTGGATATATTACACTCAGTAGCCTCAACTAAGTCATTGATACGCTGACTAACTCTGTGCTGACCTGCAGCCTATGGAGCCTATGTGCCATAATTGTCAACAGTAAGTGCACCAGGGCTTGCAGATATGGTTGGAGATACAATGGCAGGTGCCAGCAAGCTCTGGTTCTGCTGATTTCCCTGCCATGCTTTCCTTCATTTTGCATTACTTCAACCACAAAATACTGTATTTGTGCTTCTTCAAAGTCAACCCCCATCATTACTTTTAACTTGACTTGCTAACTGCCCCAAGAATCTTCACTTAGATGCATTGTTGTTCTCTGAACTTCTATAGACGTTTGTTTCATAAGAGCTCCTTTTTAATGACCCCTTTTTGGGGGCTGTTAATGTTCTGCTTCAATTACAGTTGGATTTCCAGCAAATTAGCAGATAATTCAGCTATTTTAGTTTCTATATAAACTAAACAATATATACTGGTAAGAGAAAATGTATTCTCAAATAAAAAAAATTCCCAAAAATTGCCGAGAACAATTAGTGCTTTGAGACTCCCCTGCAGATGACTCTTAAAGATAGGAATCACTCCATGGTGTTCTGCATTTAAGTAAATCCCTTGCACATGACAGCAGTAATGTTAGAAGTGCACTCCTTCCTTACCTAGATTCTTCAGGCTACTAGGACCTGTGCTAGTGGTTGGGACAGCTAGAGTGCTTGATGCAACCAACTGTGATGTGCATCATTCCGTGGTGTCACTTTGTCTTCAACCATCATCTGGGGAAGAACCTATTGGAAGAGCAAAGGAAGAAGAATAAGTTAAGATCCCTGATGCAATGGGCTGGATTTTGATACTGGGGCGGGTTGGGGTCGTGTCATCCACTTTTCGTGTTATCCACCCGACTGCAATTGGATGTGGGAGATTGATGCGGTTTTCACCTAATTGGGCAATTGAGTTCCAGCATGTGGGAACCCATGACCCAATTAGTGTTTTCAGTCTGAAAGTCGCCTCTGATGATGTCATCATTGCTGCTGCATTGAAGGTCTACAAAGACTGCCTGGCCTTCGCTGTGAGAGGACCTGGATGCAAAATGAGCAGCAGCAGCCCTAAGTCTGCTCCCAGATATTTTTGCACCACCACTCCCAGATATGTCTCCCATCCACCACCACTCCCAGATATGTCTCCCATCCACCACCACTCCCAGATATGTCATCCATCCATCCATCCAGCCAGCCAGCCTGCCTGCCTGCTAGTCAGCTATCCAAATGTGCTCCCGCCAGGTTTCACATTCGTAGTTCAGAACAGGCGTGCTTCATGTAGAAAAGGGGTTAAAATCACAAAGGCCTTTCAAAATGGCATTATAGAGGCAATTTAGTGCTTGTTAAGGGCCTTAACAGCCTATCCCGCCTCTTAGAGGCGGGACAGAGTCGGGACCAGCAGACACGATTTAATGAAAGTTGCGTGGAGGCGGGATGGAGGCGGGCTTGTGCCCGCCTGCCAGTTTTCGCAATTTTAACCCCCCACACACCTCCAAACCCGCCTCCACGGGTCAATGAAAATCCAGCCCAATGCCTTCAAAAAGAGGCAATATTGCAAAACATATTGGCCCAAAAATTAGTGCCGCTACGCGAGAGTACGCACTGCGTACTCTCGCGTATTCTGACTCCAATTGCCGGTTTTCTGCATGCACTGCGCATGCGCTGAAAACCGGCACTTGGTGAATGGAAAAGGGGGCGGTTCCTAGCTGAACCGCGTGCACGCTACAGGCTGCGCGCATGCAGTGCACTTAGTGGTTTCAACGCGCAGGTAAGTACGGAAGATTTTACACATAAAAAAAGGAGGAGTAAGACCCACTTTTAACAAGGTAAGTAGTGAATTAAGTATTATTTTGAATTTTTTTTAACAGGTATATCTTTTTTAGAGACTTTAAAGACAGGTAAGTTTATTTTTATAACTTTTTAAAAGATTTTAAATTTTTTCAAAAATTTAATTTTTTATTTAAAATGGTTAATTTATTTAACTATACTTATTTTATTAATGTGATGGTTTTTTTTTAAATTTAATTGAGGTTTAGCTGTTCTTTTGGGGGTGTATAGATTCATAGCTTTCACAGCACTTATGTGAAAGTTATGAATGGAAGATGGTGTGCTGCCATTGGCTCTAACTGAGTCACGTGATCCCACAGCTCGCACGAATTAACTACGCCTGTGGGATACGCAAGCCCAGCACAGCAGCTGTCCAGAACATCAAGTTCGTGCGAGCTGGAACTGAAAAAGCCGGCGCGCAGTGAGAGATCGCGGAGAAGCCTTACCCTCGCACGAAGGCTTCCTCACGAATTTTTGGGCCATTGTGTATCATGCTCCTGCTGTTTACAGTTTGGCTCTGCAGAAGTAATTGAGAAAATGATAGAGGATGGGAAGGATAAAAAAAGAGGGGATACTTGGTGGGTGGTGGCACTGCACCTCCAAACTTTACAGATTCATGACCATTCTTGTTGAATTGGGTAAACTGTTACAACCTAGCTGGCTGACTGCCTGTCCTGCTTTGCTCCATATGTTTGTGGGCAGCCTTGGGCTGGAAGTGCACACATTTATGAAGATGCTAGAAACTGCCTGAGTACTCCAAACCCCAGCCCTGTGCCCATGGTGCTTTGCTCCTTGTGTAAGGGCATTATAAAGCAACATGCCCGCTGCTTGTAGTGGCACTGCTCCTTCACAGTACTACTTTGAACAGTTATGTAAGAAGTTAGAATGCCCCACCAGAATGTAACCACAGCTTCAGTGCATTAAAGAATCTCACAGAAATCTTGAAAAGATTATCTCCATGCTTTGCATGCTATCTTTCTCTGATGTTGCAGCAGCTGAATGTTTACCACAACTTAATAATACTAATATATGCAAAGGTGAATACACATTATTTGGCATTTGTTTTGCTACTAATAATATAGTATCATAGAATCATCCAGCACAGAAGGAGGCCATTTGGCCTATCTTGTCTGTGCCAACTCTTTGAAAGAGTTATCCAATTAGTCCACTCCCCTGCTCTTTCCCCATAGCCCTGCAAATTTCTCCTTTCCAAGTATATATCCAATACCCTTTTGAAAGTTACTACTGAATCCACTTCCACCACCTTTTCGGGTAGTGCATTCCAGATCATAACAACTTGCTGCGTAAAAAAATCTCATCATTTTCTCCCCTGGATTTTTTGCCAATATCTTCCACATTTGCTCCCATGTCCAACAGCAATGGCTACAACCTTAAGTTGTTCCACACTCATGTACAACGGGCGTGTGGTGTAACAGGAAGTCTGTTCCAAAGAGGTAGAGTCCCCTTTGCTGCACCTCCTGCAGCAGGATCTCTAATGCCTCCTCTGAAAAATGAGGAAGTCTTCCCTACTACCCCTCATTGTACTGATGGGGTAAATGCTACAAATGACCAAGTAGTTATCTTTAGGGTGATTCTAGGCATTTCATTTTTTGGTAATGAAGCTAGATTCCAAAGAGTTCCATTTCCACTCTTTGCCCACACTAAACAGTGAAGTGGATGCACTGGAGATGACAAAGCAAATGAACCCATTGGATGCTGTCTACTGCCTAACATTAGTGTCACTGTGATTGGCATGTCTTAAGACTAATTGTAGGATGCCATGTTTTTTCATTTTCCATTGCATATTTACAAAAACAAATACTCCTCAAAGACCCAAAGAGCTCTGAAGAAGTGTCCCCTGAAGCATTCTCTTTCATATGCTGACTGACCTGCTGTGTATTTCCAGCATTTTCTGTTTTTAATTATAATTTGTATTGGTTTGATTACAGTTTGAAATGTGCCAACCTGAATGCATACATAATGACAAACTCTGTTTCATTAGCTAATTTGTAGTCACTTTAGTGAGCAACGTCCGATAGCAGTTTTCATACATGAGGACCTTAGCGCTATAATCAATATGTTGATATTGCCTTTTCCTTAGATTTTCTAAATAAAAGTGTGTAATCTCCTATATTTTAAAATCTTTGAGTCTAAGGAGTAAATGATTTCTATCCAGTGTTTGACTGCAGTAAGAGCTACTGATACCAACATGTGTCGCCTCAGTGCCTTGCACTGCTGTTAATATTTTAGTTTTGGGTTTGAGATTTAAAAGGCCTCTTCAGACCTGGCACGTTCCTGTGACAGCGTTTCGTGTTATAAAGATGTCATGCTCCTTCTTCAAATATTGCTGCAGATTGTTTGTATTGGAGAGAGGATGTTTCAATACCACGTTCTATAGAAAGGTCACAATCTTGTGTCTTACATTCTTTGTTTTAACATCCCCTATCCCCACACTATCCCCTGGCTTGCAGCACAAACAAGCAAGCTGCTCAAAGGCCTCTAGTCAATGCTACTTTTAAACAAGGATGTTTGTGGGTTTCTGACCTACTGATTTAGCCCTTCTCCCAGTGGAAAAATATCTAACATTGTCTCTGTACTTCCTTCTGATGGCATGAATGAGAATGGAGCTCACCATATCACATCACTCTTTTTTGTTTTTATGTTACACAAGAAAAGAAATGATAAACAATGCTTCCTTTTTACATTTACATATAGCAGAAAGCTACATTTTAGACAACAAAACAAAAAGGAAGCAATGTAAGCCCAGAGGGATCCCTCAAGGGACATGATAATAAATGATCAAGGCTCTAATCAAAGTTACAAATGACCTTAATACAATACAAATACCGCGGATGCTGGAAATCTGAAATAACAACAGAAAATACTGGAAACACTCAGCAGGTCAGGCAGCATCCATGGAGAGAGAAACAGAGTTAACATTTCAGGTCTGTGACCCTTCGTTGTTGTTATTACAAATGACATTCTCTGTGACTGTGACCATGGTACATTATCTCTCCATCCTCCTTAACCTCTCTGCAGCCTTTGACAGGTCAATCACACTGCCCTCCATCAATGCCTCTCCTTCATTGCCCAACAAAGTGGCACCACCCTTGCTTGGTTACTCTCTTGCCTATACGATCAAAGTCACAGCATCTCCAGCAATGGCTTCTCTTCCCACCCCGACACCATTACCTCAATTTAAGCAAAATGATGAACATTGGAATTGTGCCAAGGTAATAGAGAGAGACGATTGTGGTGCCAATTAAATCCAAGTAACTCTGGACCTGTGAGGTTGACATTGACAGTGGGTGAAACAATAAAAGTAACCTGAAAGAGAGAATAATGAAGCTGCATCTACCTCGACAAATCGACTAAAGTTCTTTGAGAATATAATTAAGGCAGTTGAAGGGGAACTTAGTAGATTTAATATACGTTGGGAGTGAATTTCTGCAGAGATTCTTCAATTGTCCACTGTAACTTTGGCGAAAAAGACGTGGAAACACCGGAAAAACAATGTAAACTTTGTTAATGCCATTTATCTCGGGTTTCCATGGCTCTTCCGCCAATGTTATGACAGACGAATGGGAAAATCCCCCAGAAATGCACCCCCATAGACTTAAGGAGAACTTTTGACATATTACCACAGAGGAGCTTACTTTAAAAGGTAGAGAGGCATAGAATAGAGGGAAGCTTTTGAAATGGGTAACCAACTGGTTGAGTCAGAGGATGCAAAGGGCAGTTATAAAAGGAACAGCATCAACATAGTTCATGGCAGGGTACTGCAGAACTTGTTTCTGTTGTTTTCAATATATAATTTGGAGGAAGGGACAGTAATAAAGATTGCATTGAACCAAATTGGGAGGAGTCAGAAATAGTGGAGAACGAGTGAATCAGTTGCACCGGGGCTTGGACAGGCAGGAATGCTATCACTAAGCCAAAAACATGCTCAAGAGTAGGCAGTGAATTTTCAGAACAGCCAATTCAGTGAGGTGGAGCAAGTGGAGGATGTTATACATTTCAAGAGGGTGGTAGATAAATTTGTGTCAGAGCTGTTAAAAGATAAAGTGGAATATGTGACCGATGAAATTGGCCCAATAGATGGAACTATTCTTTTCTTATGTTCCTAAGGACACTGGGACTAGTGACGTGTCATGTGTAGAAAGCTACTGTAGCTTGTTCGATTGTGTTAGGGACTCAGGGAGTAACTTCTCTGAGCTTTTCCTGAAATTGGCCAGAGCTTTTTTTCTTAGCATTAGTAACAATTAGGGAGGATGGTGTACAAGGTTGCACTACCAAATGGATAGGGTAAGCATTTATGGATCTGAGGGTTTTTTCCTCACCTTCTTTTCATATGTACACAGAAAAAATATTTTTTCCAGTGCTCTTGCCAGAAATAGAGTAAATATAAAACAGTCGGTGATAATTTGTTAATCTAAGAAATCTTTATTTATTTGCGTATTTTCTATGTTACTATAAATTTACATTTGATTGGTTGTTTTCTTATTCTGATTTTAATCCAAATTATTTTTGTCTTCACCTGACATCCACGTAGGCCTCTTCTATGTACAAAGTGTATATGGTCTGTCTGTTGACAAAGGCACCCCACTAGTGATGTGCTTAAAACAAGCACAGAGCTTGTTAAACATCTGTGGAAGTCTGGAATCAAACTGTGATAACCAGTTATTAGAATATTCTATCAGTGTTTAGAATGAGTCATCAACCATTACATTTAATCAGATACATTAAATCATGGTCAACATTGGTTGGGTGTTGCAGTTAAATGCAGATTTAGTATCTTGTTCAGCACTGTATTGGCAATAGCTAGAATAAATTCCAGCTTTTACTCTTCAGCTAACATAAGTGGCACCGTTTGCTATCTGATTGCAACAGCATCAGTATTCGAGTGCCCGTGATCAAATGTGTGCGCAGTACTTCATTGTATCAATACAGGATGAATCGACAATATATAGTGAATTCATTATATTTCATTTGTACTCAATTACAACTTCTTATTGATCGATCTGCTCCAGCCTTATTGTGACTAAATAAGTTGTTACTGCAGTCACAGGGGACAGAAACAGTTTTAGCACTCTTTCCTCAAAAGGCTGTTGTTCTTTGTTTGAAAGTCTCCTTTAGAGGAAAACTGCATACTGTAATACAGCTCTTGCATGTTATGTAGTACACTCCTCTATAACTAACTCCCAGAAACAATTTCTTACAATTTTAATTAAACAATAAAGAATTCTCAAATGCACACTCTGCTGTTCGATAGCAGCCACTAACTGACTTATAGCCTGTCGTCAAATGGCAATGTAATTTACATGGCAAATAAAAATTAGATAGAAACTGTAGAAATGTTCTGTGTATTAGAATGAACTGGATGTTGTATCATCTTTAGGTTTGAATCTTTCAACATTTATTTTTCTCCCGTTATTATGACTACTTAGCTTGAAGGATTGCCAAATAAGTTTGGGATTCTTCCATTATCAAAACATTTCTTTCGTCAGCTAACATGCTGAGTGGTTACTTACCTTGAGCTTTGTCATATTCTCTTTTTTTATCACTTTTTTGGGTGAGAGGGTGGTGAGAAGGAAGAATACGTGTGTCCACCTGGGTTAAGGATGTCGGTGCTGGGGAATGGATTATTTTCTACTTTTGCACATAATGTGTACAATCTTTGTACAGTGTGTCAGCATGAAACACTACCAGGTCAATCAGAAAACAGATTCAGCTCCCACTACAGGGAAACATTCCATTTTCCAACTTGTGGTCCCTCTAAGTGAGACTGACAATTTTATATCAAGTTATTTCAGACAAGTAGTTGATCTCCTGTGGCACTGAACACTGCAAGTTGGAGAATATGTTGCTCTCTTGCCTGCCTCTGCTGACTTTGGGTTGCTGTTTCTCTCTGTTGTTCCTCTTTTGCTGTTCTCTCCTCTTTTGCTTTACTCCCTGTAACACTTCTTTTTGATTTTCTCTCTCTCTCTCTCTCTGTGGTCTTCTGCTTCTCTCTGTCCTTTTCTTTCCTTTCAGATGGGAGGTATGATGGGGAAAAGAGTCGCTTTACAACTCCATTTGGGGTGGGGGTTGTAAGAAAATATGGCCTTCAGCCATTCCCTTCCCATCCCCTCCCCTTCCCCAATTACTTATACTTCTCCCACTCCTTTGTTCTCATTACAACAGTGACTACATTTCATTGGCTGTAAAGCGCTTTGAGACGTCAGGTGGTCATGAAAGGCGCTATATAAATGCAAGTCTTTCTTTCTTTCTTGTGCCGTTACCCCTTCACCTTCCCACTATCCATTCTCTTTCACTCCCCCCATCTCTTTCCCTTTGAACTACCCACTCAATTCCTGTATTCTTTCCTCCCTCTTGTTGCTCTTATTCACCTTTAATCTTCCATCCACTCAACCCCTTCCCCCACCCCCCGGATAGATGCCAGCAAGAGGCCAAAGGCCTCCTCCTCGTCCTCAACCAATTTTCTTCCATCCTCCCTCCTACAAAGAGGCTTTGTTTGCTTTCAAAATTAATTGCACGAAGAAAGAGCCTGCTTTTCTGCGTTTCTCTCTATTTGTGTCTTTTTGTCTCATAACTATTAGCAATTAGAATCTCAGTCTCATAAGTGTAAGCAATGAATATGCCCATTAAGCTGGACTTCTCCATTCTCTGAGTCATTGCATGCAAGCATTCTGGTAGGCTGCCCAGTGCACCTTGCATTTCCTCATGTAAGCCTGTCAGCCTTCTTTGGTAGCCTGGGTTCTTGAAGTCAGGATCTCAATCCTCTGCAGCAGAGCTAGTATGTTATCTTGCCTTCTGATGAGCTGGTACCTGTGGTATTCTATCCCCCTGCTCTAGCTCCTGCACACTTGTGGTTAATGATTCACCATGTGAAGACCCCTCCTCGAGCCTAACTTCTAAATGATACGTGGTGCTAGTTTTTGAGCTGGTGCTTGCTAGGATCAGATTGAGTGACACTGCATCTTCAGGAAGGCTGGTCTCCTCTTCCTGAAGTGGCACAAGGGCATCCACTGTTTCAGCACCTGAAATTAAAGAGAGGGAAATGGGTTAGCTTTTAGTGTAAAGGGAGAGCAGAGAGAATGGGGTGTTGAAAGTAGCTGCAGTTTGTCATGCAGAGTGTGTAGGGTGAAATAGAAGTAAGAAGTGAAAAAGAGGATAAGGTGTGAAGAAACCCTGTGCAACGATTCCTCCAGTGTTGCTGCTTGTCACGGCCATGATGCTCCCCTTGCCTGTGATAGCCAGAATGTTTTATTCCACTGGGAAGAGGATGTGGAGTCGGGCTCGGCCTCCTCTGCTCGCGGCCTCCCGTCGCAACTTGTGCAGGACGTCTCCTGCAAGAAGGAGTGTGTTGTGTGTTAATGACATCCTTGTGAGGTGTTTAGAGAATGTGGCAGTTCATTTCTAGTATATAAGATGTGAGATGTGGGGAAGTGAGGGCTGCCACAGTGGTGAGAGTAAGAAGCAGAGAGTGTGTGAGTAGGAGGAGGTGGAATGAAGTGTGGTGCAGTGATTGTAGAAGTGATAAGGGAAGCAGGGGAGGGGTGTTGTGCGTGGTGGGGCTGCAGATGGTGTAG
Source organism: Squalus acanthias (assembly GCA_030390025.1). Lineage (NCBI taxonomy): Eukaryota > Metazoa > Chordata > Chondrichthyes > Squaliformes > Squalidae > Squalus > Squalus acanthias. The sequence goes on from CM059425.1 coordinate 184,806,632, forward strand.
GTGTGAGGAGAGAATAGTTGAGGTGAGTGTTTCAATTCCTTGACAACTCTGGTGAGGTCATTGAACCTCTTTTGACATTACAGCCATGTCATGGGAGCTAAGTTCCTAACGTTAAATTCCTCAGCAACCTCTTCCTACTGGCAGTGGAGGTGTTGCCTGGAAAGCTTTCTGCTCCCAGGGGAAACAGGGTCCCCCTCCTCCTGTTCATCATCTGGACTAGGGCCTCCAATGTACCATCAGAGAACCTGGGTGACCTCACTGGACTTCTTGCAGCAATTTCTCCACCAGGGAAGTTTCCCTGTTGTCTGCAGCCAGAGTGCATCTCTCCTTTAAGAGGTGCTGGCTGCCTTTAAGTGGTGTTAGTGAAGCCCGATTTTGTGCCCTTCCCCAAACAGGCGTGTAACCAATGAATATCGAGGGTAGTGCTGGCTGCATGCCTGGCTCATGATAATGATCTGCCAGCACCAATTTATATATAACATTTAAATATGCAAAATATGAACAGGCACATGCAGCGCACACCCCACACACTGCACACTCATTTTCGGGTGCGATTGAATTTCTAGGTCAGTGTCCTTTCTTGAAAAGCATTAAAGAAGGTGGAGATGGAAAGAGATTTGGACATTCTAGTGCATGCATCTTTTAAGGTACATGAGCAATGCCGTGAAGCGATATCTAAAGCAAGACGAGGCATACTATTTTGTCCTTGTACAAGAAGACCTTGGTCAGGCATCACTTGGAATACTGTGTCCAGTTTTGGTCTCCTCACATGGTGAGTGATATTGAGGCTTTGGAAAGGGTGCAGAGGAGGGCCACTAGACTAATTCCCAGTTTAAAGCATATTAGTTATCAAGATGGGCTAAAAGAGTTGGGACTCTACACTTTAGAGAAGCATAGATTTAGAGGTGATCTGATTGAGGTTTATAAGATAATGAATGGAATAGATTGTGTTCCAGTTGATAGTTTATTTCAATTAAATAGGTTAGGGAGGACCAGGGGTCACAAATTTAAGTTGTGTAAGGCCAGATCTAGGTTAGATGTCAGGAGGTGGTTCTTTTCCCAGAGAATAGTGGACCTCTGGGATAGGCTGCCGGCTTGTGTGGTGGATGCTGATTCGTTGAATTCCTTCAAGTGAGAGCTGGACCTGTTTCTGGCTGGGGCGGAGATCACCTCTTACAGAAGATAGGTATTACAGGGAATTCAGGGCCAGAGTGATCTCCTGGACTAGTTTTGATTGCCTAGATGGGTCAGAGAGGAATTTCACAGATTATTTCCCCAAATTGACCTGGGTTTTATCTGTTTTTTTGCCTTTCCCAGGAGAACACATGGTTTCGGGTGGGGAGTGTATATATTGTGATACACAAGGTATCGCAATTATGTGGGACAGGCTCGATGGACCAGAGGGTCTTTACCTGTCCATCATTGTTCGTATGTTCGTATGTTTGTAGTTTAATTATTTTTAGTTGGCTTGAATTTTGAAAGCTCTATCACCACCTGTGCTTTCTTCATCATTAGTAATTAAAATGTTTACAATTTCTTATAGGAGATAGAGAGAGAGAAAAAGAGAGTGAGAAAAAGAGAGAGAGGGAGAGAGAGAAAGGTCCAGCAACCAATCACAAAACACCAAGTTAAATGTTTAAAGAGATCCTTTATGCCGCTAGACATGGGTTCCCCTGATGGGTTCCCCTGACCAATGCTGACGGGCCAATGTTTTTCCCTTTCCCTCATTGCTAACAGGCACCAGAAATCCACCATTAATCTCACCATACTTTCAACCCACTGTTCTGCCAAACCTTACGTTCACCTTCCACAGTGGTGCCAGATTAAAGGAGCTCTCACTGCCCACCCATGCTGACAAACTGCAGCAGCCCCACTGCAGTACTGCCAAACCCCAGGACTGCTTCCAAGTACAGCTAAACCCCATCCCCCCACCGCAGTGCTGCTAATACAAGATATCAACCTCCAATTGGTGCGTCTTGAATACAATCCCAGCTTGACAAATGGTAAGGGATAAAAATGTCAAATGTAGGTAAAGGAATATACATAAAATATAAAGCCCACATATTTACAGTTTTTATAGAATAACGAACATATTTGTGAAACATAATCACTAAAGCACCAGGAAAAAGCCCAGAATACATAGGATTACATAGGATATACGGCACAGAAACAGGCCATTCGGCCCAACAAGTCCATGCTGACATTTATGCTCCACTCGAGCCTCCTCCCGTCTTTTCTCATCTAAATCTATCAGCATAATCCTCTATTCCCTTCTCCCTCATATGTTTGTCCAGCCTCCCCTTAAATGCATCTTTACTATTCGCTTCAACCACTCCCTGTGGTAGCGAGTTCCACATTCTCACCACTCTTTGGGTAAAGAAGTTTCTTCTGAATTCCCGATTGGATTTTTTGGTGACTATCTTATATTGATGGCCTCTAGTTACGCCCTTCGCCACAAGTGGAAACATTCTCTCTGTATCCACTCTATCAAAATTTTCATAATTTTAAAGACCCCTATCAGGTCACCCCTCAGCCTTCTTTTTTCAAGGGAAAAGAGACCCAGCCTGTTCATCCTTTCCTGATATGTATACCCTCGCATTTCTAGTATCATCCTTGTAAATCTTCTCTGCACCCTCTCCAGTGTCTCTATATCCTTTTTATAATATGGCGACTGGAACTGTACGCGATACTCTAAGTGTGGTCTAACCAAAGTTCGATACAGGTTTAGCATAACTTCTCTACTTTTCAATTCTATACCTCTAGAAACAAACCCTAGTGCTTGGTTTGCTTTTTTTATGGCCTTGCTAACCTGTGTTGCAACTTTCAGTGGTTTGTGTATTTGTACTCCTAGATCCCTTTGTTCCTCTACCCCATCTAGACTCGCACAACCTCCAAGTGATAAGTGACCTCCCTATTCTTCCTACCAAATGTAATACCTCACATTTATCTGTGTTGAACTTCATTTACCAATTATATGCCCATTCTGAAAGTTTATTAATGTTCTCCTGTAACTTGTTGCAGACTTCCTCAGTATTGACTATCCCCCCAATTTGGTGTCATCTGCAAATTTAGAAATTGTGTTTTTGATTCCAAAGACTAAATCGTTAATATAAATTGTGAACAACAGTGGTCCCAGCACTGATCCTTGTGGAGCACCACTTCCCACCTTCTGCCACTCTGAATAGCTACCCTTTACTCCTACTCTCTGCTTTCTGTCCTGAAGCCAGCCAGCTATCCATTCTGCTACTTGTCCCCTGACTCCACATTCTCTGACCTTGTTCATCAGTCTATTATGGGGTACCTTATCGAAGGCCTTTTGAAAATCTAGATAAATTACATCTACTGCATTACCATTGTCTACTCTCTCTGTTACCTCTTCAAAAAATTCAATAAGGTTGGTCAAGCAAGACTTTCCCTTTTGAAATCCATGCTGACTATTCATTATTATATTTTTGGTTTCTAGATGTTCTTCTATTTTCTCCTTTAGTAGGGATTCCATTATTTTTCCTACCACCGATGTTAAGCTGACTGGTCTATAATTCCCTGGACATGTTCTATCCCCCTTCTTAAATATCGGTATCACGTTAGCTATCCGCCAGTCCTCTGGCACTATACCTTTTTCTAACGAATTATTAAATATGTGTAGTAATGCTTCTGCTATCTCTTCCCTACATTTTATAAAATGAGATGTGACTTATTTAGTCACTGTAAATCAGTAGACCCTGATGTTACCCTACATGGCATCAACATCCAGTGTTATAAAACAGCATCCTCTGACTCACCATGGACAACACCATGGATATATATACATACATGTAAATGAGATACAGGCATTGATTCCCATTCACACAGTTACACAGCTTGCCAAAAGCTTTGCTCCAGTTTGCTTCCCTGTAATTCTGCTGAATCACAGGGAATATATTTGGCTTGGAAGTTCAATACTGTATTGACATTTACTTGTTTAAATCCTCATAGTTGTCTCCTGAAGGCAGCAAAGGCAAACAATATTCAGCTATCTGAAGAACAACTCTATATATAGAAAAATGAGAAGTCATAACTCAAATAAAAATGCTGAGTCCCTTACTTGAACCTTTTGTCCAGACATAAATTGTCTTCGGGAGTCAGTAGAATCTTTTTTCCAGGTACGGCGAAATACATGTTTCCATGTACAGTAGGGATTTACCAAAGGGCACTGTTTCCTCCTGAGGGCCCCATCATTGAAATGGTTTCCTCACCAGAATGTGTCATCTACACTCTCCACTTCATTAACTTATTTTAAAATAAATGTGGGAAACTAAGGCCGGAATTTTCTATACCTGGGCGGGTCGAGTGCGGGTGGTCGCCGTGGTGGGTCACGACCCCGCTCCTCATTCCATCCCGCTCCTGAGATCGACTTTCCATTAATGGCACCTATTAAGGCAGCCATGCGCGTTACCCGACCCTAGTAAATGGTGCGGGTCTGATGACGTCATCGATGACGTGTTTTCAGCCGGGATATTTAAAGAAGCCGTGGCCACATTGCATTTGAAGGTACATCTAGGATTGTGCAGACACTGCACTGGAGCTTTTGAGTGTTGGAAAGACTAGAAAACATGACTGCACAGAGACAGAGGGCTGCACCCAGGTTCTCAGATGACTCCTTCCATATGCCTGTGGAGGGAGTGAGAGCATGCAGGGAGATCCTCTTCCCTTCTGATGGGTGCAAGAGACCTTCCCAGCAAACCAAAGGAGCCTGTCTCCAAATAGCAGAGGAGCTCAACAGCATGGATGTCGTCAGGAGGACCTGGGGGCAGTGCCGGAAATGCTTCAATGATCTCATTAGATTAGGAAAGGTGAGTGCAAAGCCACACTCAACTTCATCCTGCTGTGCCTCTCATCATATCCCCATTACACTGCCTTCCCAACCCTACTCCTGCACATCATTCCTCACACCAACATACCTTGCACGTTCACCCATCCCTCTCTCTATCTACATTATCACATCCCCACCTGACTAGCCACACCTCACACTCACCCTCATCCCAAAGAAAAAGAAAGACTTGCATTTATATAGCGCCTTTCATGACCACCGGAAGTCTCAAAGCGCTTTATAGCCAATGAAGTACTTTTGAAGTGGAGTCACTGTTGTAATGTGGGAAACATGGCAGCCAATTTGCGCACAGCAAGCTCCCACAAACAGCAATGTGAAAATGTCCAGATAATCTATTTTTGTTATGTTGGTTGAGGGAAAAATATTGGCCAGGACACCAGGGTTAACTCCCCTAATGCAATCCTAATGCAATCCTAATGCAATCATACCAACTAAGAACCACCAATGTCTGCAATTGTGCAGAGAACGGAGAAGTCCATCTCCAACATGAGCACCACCGTGTCGCAGGTGATGGCGACTGTAGGCTCTTCCATGGAAAGGATGACCACCTGCATGGAACAGCTAATGCGCCACTCACAGGAGCACATGGTATCTATGGAGAATAAATAGCTATCTATGGAGAATAGATGGCAGACGCTTATAGACCTCCTCTCTAGGAGGGATGTCAATGTAGACTTGGGTCCTCATGGCCCCACTGATGTACAGCGAGGTACTCTTCAGCTCTTTGCTAGCAGGGAATTGCGCATGGCCCATGAGAGCTATGATGGTGAGAGGGGACATGGAAGTGGGGGCTCCTCTCAAAGCGCTCACACTTCTCCCCCGTTGCCCCCCCGCCCCCCTCGAGTCAGAGCCCCAGATGCCTCCTGGGATCGCGTTGGCCGAGCTTGCCCCTGTACAATCGCAGGAGCAGACTTTGACGGGGCCATCACAGGCTCCAAAACCCAGAGGACATCCACCAAAGGTGTCTGTGCAGTCGCAGCAGGGAAGTGAGCAAGCTGCCTCTACCTCTGCTGAAGCCACAGGGGTAGCACCTCGTAGAAGCACACGTAAGAGAAAGATGACACACAAGTAGATGCACTAGGGTAACCACTTGGGTGTTTTAATACCTGTGTGTAAAGTTTCCATTACTGTGATGTCACAGATAAAAATATTTATTTTCACCACTTTCACCACTCACATGGCCAAATTTGTCTGCAACTTTGGAAGTGGCTTAGTGAGTTGGAGTAAATGATGAGATATAACGTTACCTCCAGCAATGGTGGTCAGTGTGAAAGGAATGGCTTGGTCATTGTAGGGATGCTTTATGGTGTTGCTGTGGGGTGATGGGAACCTGGTGCATGTGGCAGCCATATGGGTGTAATGCCTGAAGTTAAGTAAATCTGGCCATGATGAGGCCATCCCTGGTCTCCCAGCCAGCAATGTGCTCGGGTGCTGGTGGGATCTGGTCTGCAGCTTCCTCCTGCTCCTCCTTCTCATGTTCCAGCTGATGCTCCTCCTCCTCCTCTGAAGAGGCTGTGCGCTCAGTGCCTTGCTCCTCATGTAGCGCTAATCCTCGCTGCTGCGCTATGTTGTACAGGGCGCAGCAGACCACAATGATTCTGGAGACCCTGGCTGGTGCGTACTGAAGGGCTCCTCCAGATCTGTCAAGGCATCTGAAGCGCATTTTCAACATGCCTATTGTCTGCTCTATGACACGTCTGGTGGAAATGTAGCTTTCATTATATCTCTCCTCAGCCTCAGTACTTGACCTCCTCAAGGGTGTCATGAGCCACATCTTCAATGGATAGCTCTTGTCTCCAAGCAACCAGCCGGAAAATCTATTTGGAGGAGTGATGAGCTGAGGGAGGGTGGACTGGTGCATGACGAAAGAGTCATGGCAGCTGCCAGGGAATTTGGTGCACACATGCATGATGATTTTCCTATGGTTGCAGATGAGCTGCACATTGAGGGAGTGGAAGCCCTCGTGGTTCACAAACACTCTTGGGTTATGATGGGGTGCCCTGATGGCCACATATGTGCAGTCGATGACACCCTGCACACATGGGAAGCCAGCCAGAGCGGCAAAGGCCAGCGCCTGCTCAGTGACACTCTCTTCATCAGTGGCAAAGTTGACATAATTGGCTGACTTGTCAAACAGGGCATCAGTGACCTGTGTGATGCATCTGTGCGCGGCCGACTGCAAGATGCCACAAATGTCTGCTGCAGATCCCTGGAAGGAGCCTGAGGCGAAGAAGTTGAGGGCGCTGGTGACTTTGACAGCCACAGGTAAGGTGTGTCCACCAGGACCTCTGAGCAGTAGGTGTTGCTCCAGCAATCTGCAAATGTTTGCAACGACCTGGCCTGAACCTCCTGAAAGACTGCTGCTCAGTCATGTCCAGGAAGCTTATCCTCTGCCTGTATACTCTGTGTTGGGGATATTGCCTCCGGCACAGTGCAGCCCTGCGCTGATGTCCTCTGTCCTGTGCAGCATCAGATGGTTGAGGAGAAGGTTGGTGTTGTTGTTGTTGGTGCTGCTGGTGTTGGGGCTCATCGTGGTCCAATTCTGAGGACCAAGGTGAGACAGTATAAACCACACCCATGCTGATGTAATAGATTGCAGGTCAAGTAGAAATGAGAGAAGCAAGCTGTCAACGGTGTGATAGGTTGTATCAATGAGGTGACAATGGGTCCTGACTTTGCTGAAAAGACTTGCAACCTCTAGAAAGTTAAATCTGTGCTGACAATGCACTCAGTAACAGCATCTACATTAGGAAAGTGACCAGGTGTTAGGTGGAAGTATTTATTGTGCTTTCCATGCTGTGCAGTAATGAGCTGGATCAATGGCCACTGAACTTCCGCATCAGGCTCACAGATGTGGTTCCCGAGCTGCGTGATTCCTGGGGTCATCCAGGGAAATTTGAAAGGTAGGGTTAAAAAGACTCTTAAGGGCCTGACAAGTGCCTAATAATGATTTGAATTAGTTTGGCCGCCCAAGGGAATGGCGCGTGGGGGCGAGATGATGGCGGGTTCCCAGCCCGCTCCAACTTATTTCAAATTTCCCTCCCGACCCGCCTCCATTTTCTGTCCACTGGTGAAGCATATTTTCTCTCACTGTTTGTTTCTGGACTTACTTGGTTCTTTAAAATAGTTTCCTCCATGATCTTTCCCCGATGTCAGCAATCCTTTTGTTGGTCTTAGAGTGAATCTATTTAACACTCCTCTTCAGTGTTCTTAATCTCTGCAGCGTCTTTGAGTGTTGCAAGCCACTTCTGAGGTGGCGTTCAATAGTAACTCGAACTAAGTTGAAGTTTAGTGCACCAGATACACATTTGGTTTGATTCACCCATCTATCAGTAGGGGAATTATTTTTTTAAATCAACTATGACAAAATATTGCTTTATTTAGTTCAGCTTTTTTTTACACTTAAAAAAATCCAAACAAGCTAAAACTCCCCCATGGTCTGACAAATAGCAACAGATTGTGCTTCTAATTTGGGCATGAAAAAAAAACTAATTTAGGTCAAGTTTCTTTTTTTATATATCATATTTATTTTGTTGTACAGATTCCCAAAATGAAAGTTAGAGGAATAAAACTCAGTGGTCTTGGGACACTTGCTTTGTATTGGGAAGATTGCCTGGGAGGATGAAGAAGCTCAGATCAATATACAAGGCCTCTGCTTTGTGACTCTCTCTTTTCCTATGGGAGGGAAAACCATAAAAGTAGAGTTATTCCTCTGCTTCCCGAGCAGCTGGCTGTAGAGTGTAATAAGCCTGCGAGCAGCTCAGCTGGCTGCATTCTCACTGTGGGGTGGGCAGGGGGGGGGGGGCGGGGGGATGGGGGGCAAGGTGTAGCACAGGCAGACAATAAATGGACTGAAATATAAATTGCTGACTTCACCCATTTTCCTGTTCTGTTCTTCTCTGTGATCTTTCTCCTGGTCTCTTTTTCTTGTAACCTTGTAATGTTTGGTTGTCAGTTAATTGGATGGTTAATAAATTGGTGCGACGATGGTCCTGCACATTTAAAAATAAGTTTACATTGAACATTTTTTCTTTTTATGTTACTGATATTAGTTGTAAGGAGCTGGGTTTTGTCATTAATAAATTATGGAAATGTTCCAAGTCAGGCCAACGGTTATATGGCAAGTCAAATATTATGTGGGGTGGGGGTCAAAGATGATACAGGGCAGGACGTCAGTACTTCTTGTTAACAAATTCCACTTTAATCACTTATACCTACAGGGAGAAGCTGTCATCTGACTCTTTGGCTACATATTATTAATGACTACTTCTTGAAACATTTTAGGGCACTTGAGAGATGTGGCAAGATGCTGCACAAAAGCAAGTTCATCCTTCTTTTCAGGCATGGTGGACACCTTATAGGAAAAATTGAAGAAAACCAATCCTCAGAACAAATCTTCAGCTGCTGCAAGATGGAAAATATTCTGCAAATTGCTACTCAACAAGAGGCTTGCTGCACACTCGGAGCAGGCCATGGCAGCATACAATGCAGCAAGGTATACAATACTATCATGCAGCAACAGTAGCAGAACACAAAAAGTATTGGCCCAGAAATTGATCTCGCTCTGTTCCCGCGGGGGTAAGGAGCAGGCGCGATCTCTCACTCCGCGTTGGCTTTTTCAGATCCAGCTCGCACGAACTTGATGTTCTAGACATCAGCTGGGCAGTGCTTGCGTATCCCACCGGCGTAGTGAATTCGTGCGAGCTGTGGGATCACGTGACTCAGTTAGAGCCAATGGCAGCACACCATCTTCCATTCATAAGTTTCACATACGTGCTGTGAAAGCTATGAATCTTACACACCCCCAAAATAACAGCTAAACCTCAATTAAATTTTAAAAAAAAACATCACATTAATAAAATAAGTATAGTTAAATAAATTAACCATTTTAAATAAAAAATAAAATTTTTGAAAAAATTTAAAATCTTTTAAAAAGTTATAAAAATAAACTTACCTGTCTTTAAAGTCTCCAAAAAAGATATACCTGTTAAAAAAAATTCAAAAAAATACTTAATTCACTAAAAGTGGGTCTTACTCCTCCTTTTTCCATTTCTAAAATCTTCCGTCCTTACCTGCGCGTCCAAAGCACGAAGTGCACAGCGTGCGCGCAGCCTGTAGCGCGCACGCGATGCACCAAGGAACCGCCCCCTTTTCAAAAGACCAAGTGCCGGTTTTCAGCGCATGCGCAGGGCATGCAGAAAACCGGCAATTGGAGAGAGAATACGCGAGAGTACGCAATGCGTACTCTCGCGCAGCGGGATGAATTTTTGGCCCATTGTTCATAGAGATCAAGAAATCTGCTAATATCCAGCTTTCAAAATTTTAACCTTAACTATTTTCCTGTTCACTACACAGCCTAGTCGAATACTTGAGTGAACATCAAGATGTTCATGAAATGGTTCATTCTCAGTCATACCACATGTGGTGGATCATTTCCGACAGCATAAACGTCCTCCCAAGGCCATCAGCATCATGTGAAATGCTCCAGTATACATTTGCAAATGCACCCCTTTGCAACAGGGAAATGAGGGTATGGAGGCATTAAAGTAGGCATCAGCACTCTGTTAGTGAATGCTTTGAGTGTTCCGAGTCATTAAATTACTGCTACTTGAGAATAATTGTTTAGCCTCAAATTTTTTTGAAAACAGTCCCTAAACTTTAAGAACGCCTGTGAAGCATTAAAGAAAGCAAAACAAATAAAAAACAGAACTCTGGTGCTACAGAATTTCTGGTGGACCAAACAATACCATTATATAGTAATATCAAAGGAGTTTTAAAGTATTATAGAAAGACAGCAAACCTAATAATTAAATACTGCTATTCTGCATTCCAGATAAGTTAAAGCAAACTAGTACATCTCCTGTGGCATTCATAGAATCACAGACTGGTTACAGCACGGAAAGAGGCCATTCGGCCCATCGAGCCCGTGCCGGCTCTCTGCAAGAGCACTTCAGCTAGTCCCACTCCCCCGCCCTTTCCCCGTAGCCCTGCAAGTTTTTTTTCCTTCAGGAACTTATCCAATTCCCTTTTGAAAGCTGTAATTGAGTCTGCCTCCACCACCCTTTCAGGCAATGCATTCCAGATCCTAACCACTTGCTGAGTAAAAAGGTTTTTCCTCATGTCGCCTTTGGATTTTCTGCCAATCACCTTACATCTGTGTCCTTTGGTTCTCGATCCTTCTGCCAATGGGAACAGTTTCGCTCTATCTACTCTGTCCAGACCCCTCATGATTTTGAACACCTCTATCAAATCTCCTCTCAATCTTCTCTGCTCTAAGGAGAACAACCCCAGCTTCTCCAGTCTATCCATGTAACTGAAGTCCCTCATCCCTGGAATAATTCTTGTAAATCTTTTTGCACCCTCTCTAAGGCCTTCACATCTTTCCTAAAGTGCGGTGCCCAGAATTGGACACAATACTCCAGTTGAGGCCGAACCAGTGTTTTCTACAGGTTAATCATAATTTCCACGCTTTTGTACTCTATACGTCTATTCATGAAGCCCAGTATCCCGTAAGCTTTTTTAACTGCTTTCTCAACCTGCTCTGCCACCTTCAACGATTTGTGCACATATACCCCTAGGTCTCTCTGTTCATGCACCCTCTTTAGGATTGTACCCTTTTGTTTATATTGCCTCTCCTCGTTCTTCCTACCAAAATGTATCACTTCGCACTTTTCTGCGTTAAATTTCATCTGCCATATGTCTGCCCATTCCACCAGCCTGTCTATGTCCTCTTGAGGTCCATCACTATCCTCCTCACTGTTCACTATACTTCCAAGTTTTGTGTCATCTGCAGATTTTGAAATGATGCTCTGAACACCCACATCCAAGTCATTATTATCTATCAAGAAAAGCAATGGTCCTAGAACTGACCCCTGGGGAACACCACTGTATACCTTCCTGCAGTCCGAAAAACAACCGTTCACCACTACTCTCTGTTTCCTGTCGCTTAGCCAATTTTGTATCCATGCTGCCACTGTCCCTTTTATTCCATGGGCTTCAACTTTGCTGGCAAGCCTATTATGTGGCACCTTGTCGAACGCCTTTTGGAAATCCATGTACACCACGTCAACCACATTGCCCTCATCAACCCTCTCAGTTACCTCATCAAAAAACGCGATCAAGTTGGATAAACATGATTTGCCTTTAACAAATCTGTGCTGGCTTTCCTTAATTAATCCGCACTTGTCCAAGTAACTGTTAATTTTGTCCCTGATTATTGTTTCTAAAAGCTTCCCCACTACCAAGGTTAAACTGACTGGCCTGTACTTCACGGGACTGTTTATAAAACTAGACCCGAACATTTTAGGCTGGGAGACACTTTTCAAACATGATCCTACACTTTTAGCAGTAATTTTGTCTTAAAATTGCACTGACCTCAATAACAGGCACTTCATTCTATAACTCCTTCCTGAAATTTGTAAGCTGCTACCATTGTTGAATCTTCTTTTGGAAGTCTGCACTGTAACAGAGGATGATTTTTTTTGGTACTAGGCCCACTCATCCACGACCTTTTTGGCCCAAAACCTGGTCAATGATATATCAGGCTAATCAAAAAGCTCTGAGATTGGATGAGCCTCTGCCATGCCATTCACCCACTGGTCAACAGTGCTGTCACTGGAACTAATCAGAATGCTCGAAAAGTGGCATGGCCTGAACAGCCAACATTCAGTGATCCCAGTGGGGAATTGCCTCAAAGGGAGTGTGGGTCTTAGACATGCAGTTACAATGTTGCCGCCCTATGAGGGAGAGATGGTGAGAAAGGCAACTGCATTGATGGTCTCAACCTTTGAGGTGAAAAAGTCCATGAGATCCTAACACTTGGTATGCCAAGTGAACTCAACTGAATGCCAGAGAACAATAAAAGGAGCATACCCCTTAAAATATAAGTAAATCCCACACATATTAGGCTAAAAATTCGGGGGTTTAGTGCCACCCGTTACCGCCAGATTTGGGGGGGAAAATGGCGGCCGGCGCACTTCCGCCCGCTGCCAGCGGGTCCCATGGTGGCCGCCATTTTAGGGTGGCCGGCAACACTACCAATGTCGGCGCTTATGTAGATGATGCAGATCGTGACATCAGTGAGTGTGCAACGCTCACTTGACGCCTGAACTGCGAGTTTTAACTTCGCGGCTCCACTTACCGGCATGCCTTAAGAATGACCAGCTGAACAAGCATCGACAAGCAGGAAGAAGGCTCCAGCAGTGTTATTTAAAGGGATCATCAGCAACTACTTGCAGCTGACATGTTTCTGCAGTTTGACTGGCTCTGTGGAACTTTCTGCAACTCCAGCAGCTTTCTAAACTTGCAGCAGGAGACATAGCTAACATCTCTCAGTTTGCCGTGCATCTCTGCATCCGGGAGGTCACTGAGGTGCTCTACACCAGGAGAAGGGACTATGTTGTCTTCTCTCTGAGCAGAGAGAAGCAGGAGGAGCGCACATGTAGCTTTGCCAGGATAGCAGGCTTCCCCATGGTGCAAGGCGCCATCGACTGCACACTCATGGCTTTGTGGGCGCCGCATAACAATCCTGAGATGTTCCGTAACCGCAAAGGTTACCACTCACTTAATGTGCTGTTATTGTGCGACCACGCCTAGTGATTCCTAATGGTCAATGCCTGCTATCCTGGCAGCAGTCATGATGCCTTCATCCTGTGCCAGTCCGGTGTGCCAGCTTCTTCCAGCCACCACATCAAACTCAAGGGTAGCTGCTCATAGACAAGGGCTATCCTCTCTGCACCTGGCTTGTGACTCCCCTCCGCAACCCCAACACTCGTGCCCAGCACTCATATAATGAGAGCCATGCTTCCACCAGGAGCATCATCGAGCAGACCATCGGCTTACTGAAGTAACGGTTCCGCTGCCCTGACCGCTCGGGAGGAGCCCTCCAGTACTTGGCGGAGCGGGTATGCCTTTTCGTGGTGGTCTGCTGCATGCCTAACCACTTAACCATCATGAGGGCACAGCCCTTGCCAGCAGGGATTGCGGGACCACCTCAGGGGACGGGTGAGGGAGAGCGGGAGGAGGAGGAAGAAGAGGAAGATGAGCAAGAGGAAGATGAAGAGGAAGAGGACGAGGCAGAAGGGAGGAGGCAGGCAGCCTATCCCCCTTCTGGACGGGCTGTCTGTGAACACCTCATCAGACTCCGATTCCAATGAATGAAACCCCAGATCCCTGTTGCTCACCACAGCCCCATCATACCATCCCTTGTTACGGAACATCACAATGTCCTCCTGGGCACAAAGCTGAAATGAGAGACACCACAAAAGATTTCAAACAAACTAATCACCCTTGTGTAATCCCTTAGTGCCTTTCCTGATCTAGTGCTCCTACGAAGTGCTCCCCCAGTGGCTGCAGCATGGCTGGTGGAAGGCTGCTGAGTTTCCATAGGGGAAACTTCAGATGGCCTTGCAAGATGAGCAGCTCTAGACCTAGAAGGCCCGGCTGTAGACTGCACCACCTTGGCATGGATAGCAGCAATCTGGGCTGACTGGCAGCAGCAAGGGCAATGATGGAGTGGCAATGGTGGGAACAGGAATGCTGTCATCCTGCGAGAGGATAGCAGGGTCCTGCTCCACTGACCCACTGCCACTCCCCCGGGGTGGCGCCTCAGCATTCCTAACAATCTGTTGGAGCACAGATTGGTGGGCTGCTGCAACACCCTGCAAGCTCCGGTCGACAGTGGTAAACCCAGCCACGATGGCAACAGTCTGAGCTTGGGTGGCAGCAAGCTGAGAGTGCATCAAAACGGTCTGCGCTTCCGCTGCAGCACCAAAACATTTGGTCACTTCCGCCTGTGCTGCAATGGCAGTCGCTACTTTGCCCATCACACGCAGCATCAACTCTGGGTCAACACAGTCTCTTCGGGAGTTGTCCATCATTTCCAGCCTGGAAATCATGGGCTCCAAGCTCTGCGCAAAGCCCCGTGCAATGTTGGAGGTGAACTCCTCCATGCTCCTTGACATTGCCAAGAGGTTCTCTGGCAGGCTTGCCATTGCACCTAGCAATTCGGTGTGCAGGCCCATCACCCTTCTTCTCAATGCCGCCCCATCGAGGTCTTCATCTGAGTCATGTGCAGCAGAACTTGTGTGCAAACTCACCCTACGGGGAGCTGGCCTCCGAGCTACCCTTTCCTCCTGTCCTTGCTGCAGCCCACACTTGCCCAGTGTCTCAACCTGTGCAGATCCTGCTTCTACACTAGCCTCTAAATTACACGCAGTGCCAGTTTCTGAGCTGGTGTCTTCAAGTGAAGATGCAGAGACACTGTGTCTTCTCCCGCCCCTCACTCGCCACCATCGCCTCGGGGACAGGCTGGGTTGGTGCTTGGTCTTGATTATCTGAAAGCAGAAAGGCACAAGAGTCGGGTTATGATGAGGGGCCGGGGGGGGGGGGGGGCGGAGAGCAAGATGCGTGTGCATACAGCATCAGCAGCTTGAAAGTGAGAAGAGATTGTGGGATGAGGGGAAAGTGGGATGTGAGAAGAAGGATTAGGAATGACCATGCCGTCATTATCAGCAAGGGCTTCAACTTCGCCCGTTGCCACAGCCTCGGTCACTGCCCCTCCAATGATGTCAAGCACGGCTTCCTCCAGGTGGCTAAGGTTCTGTATAGCAGCTTGGCTGCATCCCATCTGCCACTGCTTTCACTGGTTGTTTGCCACCTTGGCCTGTAAGAGAAAGGGAAGTGTGTCAATGCGTGTAGTGCAATGTGTTTGGGTGATGTGCCTGCCATAGCTGAATAGCTGTCAGTGTGTGCAAGGTGTGAGATGTGAGTGTGAGTGTTGCAGCAGTGGTAAGGTTGTGAAGGCAAAGTGAAGCTATGATTGTGAGGTCTGAGTGGTAATCGGTAGAAATTGTTGGTAGGCGAGTACTGGGGTGTGGTGCATTGAGCAGTGTATGAAGCTTGTGGTGCAGATGACAGGATCTGGCATTCGCTGAAGCCTTCACTCACCTTGACCTGCTGTGTGAGGTCATTAAATTTCTTTCAGCAATGGATGGCCGACCTTATGACCACAGTGCTGGCCGTCACATAGTCGGCTATCTCCCACCACAGCCTTCTAGCCATATGGGCAGATGGCTTCCTGCCAGTCTGGGGGAAGAGGACAGCCCACCTCTTTCCACAGCCACCACATGTGCCTCCAGAGCCTCGTCTGAGAATCTTTGGGCTCTCTCCCTGTGCTGAGGCTCAACCATCTGTTTCCAGTACCTTCTGGTTCCAGGTGCATTTCAATTGACAGTGAGGTGCTGCAGCATCAATGCACCTCCCCTTTAAGCACTGAATAACACCTGTGCCAAATGTGGCTGGGAATTAAATTGGACCTGATATTGGCCCACCTGTTGAGCAGTAAGCCAATGAGCAGCAGCTTTAGCCCTGAGATCAGCACTATAATCATATTCATGAGGACTGAGCTCGAATTTTGCATGCTACCTAGACTATTTTGACCCAGCACAGCTTAATATCGTTAGGCCATGACACTGCCCGTTTTCTGGCCATGTCCAATTTTTAACCCCTTTTCTTTTTTAACCTATTCCAACACCAATATAGAAAACACAACAGGCTAGAAATTTGTCTAGGGCGGTGGCGAAAAGCGGGCGGTATCGGATCGGCCGCCCGTTATACACAGTGCCTCATATTCAGTTCTATTGCAGTCAATGCACTGAATATCAGACGCTGCGTATAATAGGCGGCCGATCCCAAACCGCCTGTTTTTCATCACTGCCCAAGACTAATTTCTAGGCCAACATTCTTGTTCAATCTTGAAAGAGGTTTTGTTTAATAACAACACTGAACTATTTGGATACAAACCCATGTAGAAATGCAGTTGGCTTATAGCTAAGCATGAAAATGGAATTGATCAATAGGACTCGTACCAAAATAACATGGAGATGTGATGCATTGAATTGAATGTGTAGTGATAATGGTGCATTAATAATGGTGCAAATGGGAATCAAACTATTCAGATGGTTGCCATTCCTCTAACTACAATTTTTTCTCGAAGTTGGTGTTGGATCAATGTCCAGGGCCAGCTACTATCCCGAATTCCTGTTCCAATTAGGACTGGAGTCAGACAGTGGAGATTTTTTTCCCCTCCAGTAAAACTCACACACCAGATAAGACCCAGGGAAATCTAGGTCTTTATGTTTATTATTTGGCCACAATATGAATTAAGTACCTACTTTATGAATAACTGCATTCCCTCACACTGCCTTTTCCATAAAAAATCAAACATTCTGTGGTTATTAATCAATGCTCAGAGTTAAACCAGGGAAAAATTGGCACAAGTGGGTAAAGTGTGCCTATTGTCATGTGTGCCAACATTGCATCTGCTTTGTCCCAATTTAGAATTTTATCCTTAAGCCAATGTACAAAGAACAGTTAAGATACAACTTGTAAATAATTTATGAAGAATCAACCACCAATGATTTGTTGGAACAATTCCCTTGTGATACAAAATAAATTTGTAATGCAAATAGAATTTTGACTTTTGCCATCAATCTGGTACAACCCTATCATGGGAACAGAGGATCTGTGAACTGTAAATTTACCCTTAGGCTTAAAATGATTATAATGAAATAAAATTCAATTCACATGTGAATGTGGTCTACAAGGGGACAGATGGTGAAGTTTGAAACGTTGTGGAATTTCCTTTTGGGAAAAACTGTACAGAAATATTGAGGTTGGAAAAGGCAACGCATCAAAAACAATTAGTGACCTACAGACTCCTCAGTTACATATAAGTGAATAATTGGAAACATGCAGCTGAAAAGCTCTTAGAGAAATAAAAATATTTATTTAACCTCTTCAAAGTCAGCTCCCCTAGGGATTTCAGTGATAAATTCAATACTTCTTGTATACCATTTTTGTCTCATTTTTTTTATACCTCTTTTTACCCTCCTGTTCATAGCTGCTCAGTTCCAGGCTGTTCTCTTCCAGCCAAATAAGTAAGTGCTCAAACTGTGCCCTTGTCTGTAGTTTAAGCTATATACTTAATGGAATATCCAGATGGCAATGTTCAGACATACCATCAGGCAAATACAATGCTATTTTATTCTTTTGGGACAATCCTAATTAGCCTTCCAAAGTGGCGGCCTGCTACTTTAACTCTAAGTGCTTAACTCCGGTCCAAAAGGTCACAGAAGTTCAGTTTTCGACTATGTCTCACTTGAACTTGTATTCTCAGCTCTGCAAGTTTCAACAGTCCCTGAGAGGGAGGGCTTCTAAAGAGAGCACCATACAGAAGGGAGGCAATCATTTTGGAAGCGTAAAAGGAGGGGAAAAATTGACACTGTTGGGTTGTGCCTTCTGTCAACTGCTCTCAGAGCACGATTCATAGCTATTATGAAGGCAAGCTATTCCCATCTTCTTAGTTCAAGGGGATCGCCCTGTGACCATATAACCTGCGAAGGGCAACAATGCAGATTGAAGTTCATCACATATTCTGGTAAATGGGATAAAATCCCATCTTGGAGTTCTTTGAGGATGTAACTAGTGGGGTAGACAAAGGGGAACTGGTAGATGTGGTGTATTTGGATTTTCAGAAGGCCTTCGATAAGGTCCCACACAAGAGGTTGGTGAATAAAATTAGGGCACATGGAATTGGGGGTAATATACTAGCATGGATTGAGAATTGGTTAACAGACAGAAAACAAAGAGTAGGGATAAACGGGTCTTTTTCAGATGGCAGGCTGTGACTAGTGGGGTACCGCAAGGATCGGTGCTTGGGCCCCAGCTATTCACAATCTATATCAATGATTTGGATGAGGGGACTAAATGTAACATTTCCAAATTTGCTGATGACACAAAGCTAGGTGGCAGTGTCAGTTGTGAAGAGGATGTGAAGAGGCTTCAAGGGGATCTCGACAGGCTCAGTGAGTGGGCGAGAACATGGCAGATGGAATATAATGTGGATAAATGTGAAGTTATCCACACTGGTAAAAAAAACAGAAAGGCAGAGTATTTCCTAAATGGTGAAAGATTGGGGAATGCAGATGCTCAAAGGGTCCTGGGTGTCCTTGTACATGAGTCACTGAAAGTGAATGTGCAGGTGCAGCAAGCCATTAGGAAGGCAAATGGTATACTGGCCTTCATTACAAGAGGATTTGAGTACAGGAGTGTAGGAGTAAAAAATTTATTATAGGGTTTTAAACAGAAATGTAAAATTAAAGAATGTGCCGTAAGAAGTAAATTCGTAAATAGAGAATGGTTTCGCTGACAGTGCGATGAGTAATGTCTGTGGTCAACATTGAGGCCCACCAAGGAGGCCACCAAGGCAATAATAGTACAACGATTACACAATCACCGCATGACTGGCTAGTCCGAATGGACAGATGTGAGGCAAACCGCTATGCTTGTAGTTTCGGTAGGGAAGTAACATTTGAACCTAACGTACATATTATAATTAGAAATCTGTTGCTAAGGCTATGTGATTGGATGAATAATGTATAAAAGGAATCTCATACCACTGTAATTTCGAGAAGAATTAAGTCACTAGGCTGCGGAGTTTATGGCTTCTTCTCCCAGAGATCTCTGAATATTAATAAACTGTTTGCTTGTACCTATCAACACAGATTGGAGTGAAGTAATTTCTCCACAACAAGGAGTAAAGAAGTCTTACTCTAATTATATAGGGCCTTGGTGAGACCACACCTGGAGTACTGTGTACAATTTTGGTCTCCTTACCTAAGGAAGGATATACTTGCCATAGAGGGAGTGCAACGAAGGTTCACGAGATTGATTCCTGGGATGGCGGGACTGTCGTATGAGAAGAGATTGAGTAAACTAGGCCTGTATTCTCTTGAATTCACAAGAATGGGAGTGGATATCATTGAAGCATACAAAATTATTACAGGGCTTCATAGGATGGATGCTGGGAGAATGTTTCCCCTGGCTGGGGAGTCTAGACCAGGGGCCAGAGCCTCAAGATAAAGGGTAGGCCATTCAGGACTGAGATGAGAAGAAATTTCTTCACACAGAGGGTGGTGAATCTTTGGAATTCTCTACCCCAGAGGGCTGTGGAGGCTCAGTCATTGGGTATATTCAAAAGAGAAGTCGATAGATTTCTGACTAGTAAGGGCATCAAGGGATATGGCAATAAGGCCGGTGAATGGAATTGAGGCAGAAGATCAGCCATGATCTCATTGAATGGCGGAGCAGGCTCGAAGGGCCGAATGGCCTACTCCTGCTCCTATTTCTTATGTTCTTATGTTCCACTAATAGAGGAAGAAATAACTATTGTAAGAATTGCATTTCAGTGGTTACAACATACTTTTCAAGCTCTTTTCAATGTCTGTATTATTGTATGTGTTTGAAACAATTTGTCAAGTACCATAAAATTTAATTGGTTGTAAAGCAACCTCTCTTCCTGGCTTCGTATGTCATAAAGCCTGTGTGAAGGTGTGACATATAAAGACGATATCAAAATATGCTTGACAGTTACAGGGTTAAATTTAAAAAAATCATATGACTAGATGCATTTATACTTTGTTACTCTTGATAAATATTTCTTCATATATGGCAGCACGACACATTCCAAAATTATTTTCCTAAATGATCTTCCTTAAAATGATTATAAAGAACAAAGCCCAGTACATCAGTTTATCAAATGTCCCTTTTAATGGCATCATGTATGTAACTAATTCAGAAAGAAATTCAGCTCAGCCACAATAGATAGTATTCATTAAAAATAGTTACCTCATGTAAGCGATACAAGAAGCATCCTTTTCTTATCATCTCCCAGGCTGATAGAATATATAGGTGACCCATTTCTGACAGTACTTTTGAGCCAGCTGCTAAGAGATAAACAAAGGCATGTGGAGGGATTCACCTTCAGATTATCTATTAGTCCATGTAAGGAAAAGAGTCTTTGCTCAATGCATTCCCCTGATGGCACATCCAAGTTCACTCATCTTTTAGGAAATCAAAAGGTGCAAACTTGTGCCTACTTTTTCAAGACACATTAGTACACTGGCCACTGTGCTGTTACATTCTCTATCCTGTATTGTTCTCTCTTTTTTGGCTTCTCTGGGCCTCATACTTCCTGTGGCAAGAGGAGAGGTGGGTGACCTATCTCGGAACTCCACCAATCTTGAATGAACAGGCCACTAGAAGGCACTCAAGAATGTCCTTGTGATGTTCCCCATGATATTCCTTCTCTGCGGAGAGACATCTGAACGACAGTAGAACTGAGATGTTGTCATATTCAGTCTTACTTTCTGTAGGTCTGTATAAATTCAGTTGTACTATTCCATAAATGGATGGCATTCCGGAGGTATAAAAACTAGTTCAAATTAGGAAATAATAGCTAAATGGAAAACAAATTTAGATTAATTCCAGACATGAAATCTGGTTTAAAACTGAAAATGCATAAGTCTTTCCTTGAATATATTTTTGAAATCACTGCTGGTACTATAGTATGATGTGCCATTACTTAGAGAAATAGTGTGCCAAGTGAAATGTTAGAAAGTGTCCACATCTGAACAGTGCCCTAATTAATTATTTATTAAAATCTTTGTACCTGTTTATATAATTTGCTTTCTGTGTCCTACGAAGTCAGTAATATTTACAGAAAAGTGGCTTTAGCTCTCTGAGGCCAAAGTTCAGTCATTTGTCCTCACTGTAGAGGAGTTAAATTAGTTTCCATCTCCATCCCCATCCTTTTTCTCGAAAAAATGGGTTCCAATTATTTTCCAGGAAGAAAAATAAAATCTTCTTTCCCGCCTCCCCCTTAAATAACTATAGCTGATATTTAATTTGTCTAACATTTCTGAGAGGTTAGAAGGAAATATCGCAACAACATACCTTGTTTTAAATTATTTTCTCTTTAGGTTTTTCCATCAATCTCCAGCAGGGTGTAGACAGATGACCTCGTTCCAGGTCAATAGTCTGTCATTATTACTGGCTTTTGGAAGGCGACCACATATGACTGAGTGAGTTGCCAAATGGTTTCCCCTCCTTTCTTCCAGTTGGCATTCTTGTACCAACACAAGAACCTAAGACTGCAAACCTTTGGTATTGGGAACAGTAAGGGTAAAATTTTCCATTACCATTTAATGGCACAAAACATTTGTACACTCTTCTTATATTGGTATTGGTCAAGTTGCATTGGCTGAACAAAATACAACCACAATATCACAAATGGGAGTTTTAGTAAAGCAGATACTCCTCGCCAGGCAACCATAGTAATGTCATCCCAGGAGCGAGGACAAGGCCCAGGGATGAGGACGGGGCCAGGAGCGAGGTCGAGGCCCAGGAGCAGGGACGGGAGGAGCAACGAGGTTGGGACCCAGGAGCAAGGACGGGACCCAGGAGCGAGGTCAACGCCCAGGAGCGAGGTCGGGACCCAGGAGTGGCACAGCATGGACCAGCAGCGGGGTCGGGAGGACCACACTGCAGCCTATGAAACCCAGGCAGCGAGGACCTGTGGGAAGGAGGACAGTAGGAGTATGTTTGTGTGTGTGTGTGCTAGGCCGATGTAGCAGAGCCTGATCTCCAATCGTCTTGGATCCCCTTGCCATTGGACCAAGACCTTGCTCTGTCAAGCCCGTGTGGTAGCTGATGTGCAACAGCCACCCCACTTTAAAAGAATTCACGCACAAGCATCTTCCACCCTTTAAAATGAAGTTCGGGACCTGGAATGTCAGGATCCTCATGGACAACCCCAACAGCGACAGACCAGAACGCCGTACTGCTATCGTTGCCCGGGAGCTCAGACGTTTCGACATTGACATCGCCGCCCTAAGTGAGACCTGGCGGGCAGGGGAAGGCCAGCTCAAGGAGCAAGGTGGTGGCTACACCTTCTTCTGGAAAGGCAAACCTGAAGAAGAATGCCGCCTCCATGGGGTAGGCTTCGCCATAAAAAATGAGCTAGTTGAACGTCTCAGAGACTCCCCCTGTGGAATAAACAAATGCCTCATGACTCTACGGCTCACCCTAGCCTGGAACCAGTGCGCTACGGTCATCAGTGCGTACACCCCAACACTGGAAGCCACAGACGAGACCAAAGAGGAATTCTACTCCAGCCTCGAACATTCCCTGTCCTGAGTCCCAACGGGTGACAAGCTGATCCTCCTTGGCGACTTTAACGCCAGAGTTGGAAAGGACACAGACCTCTCGGGAGGTGTGATCGGCAGAGTGCGGGTAGGGAAAGCCAACTCCAATGGTACCCTCCTCCTGATGAAATGCTTAGAACATGGCCTTGTCATAACCAACACCTTGTTCCATCAGAGAGACAAGCACAAGGCTTAATGGCAACACCCTCGCTCCAAGCACTGGCATCTGCTGGACTACGTCATCATCCGAGCGAGGGATCGCAAGGACGTCCGCATCACCCGCGCCATGACAAGAGCTGACAACTGCTGGACAGACCACTGCCAAATCTGCTCTGTCATCTCCATCAACGTAGTCCCAAAACAGCGGTTGCAACAGAAGCAATGCCGCAGGAAAATCAACGCTGGAGCATTCAAAGACCCTGCTAAGAAAGCCCTATTCAGCCTTTGCCTCACAACCAACCTGGCGACTCCCAGTGATTCAGGGACACAGAGTGTCCGCAGCGCCTGGTCTGCACTCAAGGCCTCCATAATCAGCATCTGTGAAGAGACGCTCGGTCATTTGACCAGGAAACACCAAGACTGGTTCGACGAGAACGACCAGGAGATCCAGGAGCTAATAAGCCGCAAGCGCAAGGCATTCCTGATCTGGAAACAGCAACAGAACTCGAGAGCAAGAAAGCAGCTCTACAGACGCCTGAAGGCCGAGGTCCAACAAAAAACTCATGACCGAAAGAACAGATGTTGGGTGGAGAAAGCGCAGGAGATCCAGCAGCTAGCCGTCAACCACGATGTGCATGGATTCTTTAGCGCAGTCAAGACCACCTACGGCCCAAGCACCCAAGGTCCTACCCCACTGCGGGCCAAGAACGGAGAGGTACTCATCAAGGACAGAGAGGCAGTCAGTGCCCGCTGGAAGGAGCACTTCGAAGATCTCCTTAACCGAGAATCTGTCTTCGACGCGGTGTCCTCAACTCCATCCCGCAGCATGCTACCCGCCACCACCTCAGCACAACCCCAGCCCGGCATGAGGTTGAAAAGGCCATCTGACAACTGAAGAACAACAAGGCCTCAGGAGCAGATGGAATCCCCGCCGAGGCGCTAAAACATGGCGGAGAAGCACTATTGGTGCGAATACATGAACTTATTTCTCTTATTTGGAAGGAGGAGAGTATGCCAGGGGATCTCAGAGATGCCGGAATCGTGACCATCGTCAAGAAAGGTGACAAGTCCGATTGTGATAATTACAGAGGAGTCTCCCTGCTGTCTGCCACAGGAAAAGTCATCGCAAGAATCCTCCTCAATCGCCTTCTCCCAGTGGCTGAAGAGCTCCTCCCAGAGTCGCAATGCGGATTCCACCCACTAAGGGGCACAATGGACATGATCTTCACCGCGCGTCAACTACAAGAGAAATGCAGGGAACAGCACCAACCGCTGTACATGGCCTTCTTTGACATCACAAAGGCCTTCGACACTGTCAACCGTGAGGGATTATGGAGTGTCCTCCTCAAATTCAGCTGTCCTCAAAAGTTTGTCACCATCCTCAGCCTGCTTCACGACGACATGCAAGACGTGATCCTGACCAATGGATCCACCACAGATCCAATTCACATACGGATCGGGGTCAAGCAAGGCTGTGTCATCACACCAACGCTCTTCTTGATCTTCCTGGCTGCAATGCTCCATCTCACCCTCAGTAAGCTCCCCGCTGGAGTGGAGCTAATCTACAGAACAAACGGGAAACTGTTCAACCTCCGTCACCTCCAGTCCAGATCCAAGGTCATCCCATCCTCTGTCATCAAATTACAGTATGCAGACAACGCTTGCGTCTGCGCATACTCTGAAGTCGAACTCCAAACCATCGTCAACACCTTCACCGAAGCGTACGAGAGCATGGGCCTTACACTAACCATCCGTAAGACAAAGGTCCTCTACCAACCTGCCCCTGCCACACAGTACTGCTCCCCGATTATCAAAATCCATGATGAGGCCTTGGACAACGTGGACCACTTTCCATACCTCGGGAGCCTACTGTCAACAAGGGCAGACGTCGATGACGAAGTCCAACACCGCTTTCAGTGTGCCAGTGCACACTTCGGTCGCCTGAGGAAGAGAGTGTTTGAAGACCAGGACCTCAAACCCAGCACCAAGCTCATGGTCTAGAGAGCAGTAGTGATACCCACCCTCCTGTATGCTTCACAGACATGGACCATGTACAGCAGGCACCTCAAAGCACTGGAGAGGTATGCTTATGGAGGGAGTCACAGCACATAGGGAGGTCGTCTTCGCTTCCCATGGGTGGAAGAGACCTCCCCAGGAGATCAACACAGCCTGGTTGCACATTGCAGAGCAGGGCACAAGCGGGGATGTGGTCAGTAGGACCTGGGTGCAGTGCCGCAAAGGTTTCAATGATCTCAGTAATCACGAAACGTTAGATGAAAGCCACACTCAACCTCCTCCTGCTGTGCCACTCATCACATCCCCATCACTCTGCCTTCCCTACCCTACTCCAGCACATCCTTACTCACAGCAACTTACCTTGCACCTCCACCCATCCCTCTCTTTCTACATTATCACATCCCCATCTCACTAGCCACCCCTCACACTCACCCTCTTCCTAGTCCAATCATACCAACTAACAACACACAAGGGTAGGCACTTGGGTGTTTTATGCACTGTTCATGTAAAGTTTCTGTTAATGTGGTGTCAAACATTGAAATCTTTATTTTCAACACTTTGAGTTCTTGGACAGATTTATGTGTACCTTTGGAAGTGACTTAGTGAGTTGCAGTGAATGGTGAGACATAACAGTACCCCCTGCAATGACGATGACTGTGAAAGGAATGGCTTGGACATTGTAGGGATGCTTTATGGTGTTGGTGTGGGGTGGTGCCAACCTGGCGCATCATGTGGCAGCCAGGGTGTACAGTGTGGAGTGAAGTAAATCTGGCCATGGTGAGGCCATCCCTGGCCTCTCAGGCAGCAATGTGCGTGGGTGTTGATGCCCTCTGTCCTGTGCAGCATCAGGTGATTGCGGAGGAGCTTGGTGTTGATGTTGGTGCTGCTGGTGTGCCCAGTGCTGCTGGTTTTGGAGCTGATCGTGGTGGGATTCTGAGGACCAAGGTGAGATAATTTCAAGGGCACCCATGCTGATGGAATAGATGGCAGGTGAAGTAGAGATGACAGAAGCGATCCGTCAATGGTGGGAGAGTTAATGAAGTCAGACTGGATGGAGACTTGTGTAAAGAGTTGCAGCATCCTGAATCTGTAGTGGAAATGCAGTTTAGAGAAGCTAGTAGCTAAGGGAACATTTCTCAATCAGCTGGGTGCTTTGACTTGACATTTGAAGCTGTCAACTCATCAGCTGAAAGAACGGCAAGTCACCTCCCGCCTCAGCTTCACCGACGAGGTCTAGGCACAGCAGGAAACCAGTGGCGACCTGTCAAAATCAAAAATCTGGGAAAAAGCATTGTTAAGTGGCTGTAAACAAGCCAGTAATGATATCAATTGCCTCCCCCGCCGCTGCGTGTCGGGTCTGTTTAGCACTGGCAGACCCGACATTTGGGAAAGGCGTGTGGCAGCGGGTTGACAGTGGAGTCCCAACCCACTGTCAAAAAATCTATATTTTCCCACCCGACCCGCCACCTATCTGCTGACCCCCCAGAAAATTCCCCCAAGTGTCTAAATGGGGTAGAGGAGCAAAGGGATCTAGGGGTACAGATACACAAATCACTAAAAGTAACAACACAGGTTAATCAGGCCATAAAAAAGCAAACAAAACACTCAAAGTACATTTCTAAAGGGATATAAATGAAAAGCAGAGAAGTTATGCTAAACTTGTATAGAACCTTGGTTAGACTACACTTGGAGTACTGTGCACAGTTCTGGTCTCCATATTATAAAAAGGATGTAGAGGCAATGGAGAAGGTGCAAAAAGGTTTACAAGGATGGTACCAGAACTGAGAGGTCATATCTATCAAGCAAGATTGAACAGGCTGGGGCTCTTTTCTCTGGAAGGCTGAGGGGCGACATGCTAGGTCTTTAAGATTATGAAATGGTTTAATAGGGTAGTCGTAGCGAAAATGTTTCCACATGTGGGGGAGACCAAATCTAGGGCCCATAAATAGAAAATAGTCACTAATAAAGAGTGGTTAGAATGTGGAATTTGCCAGGAGTGGTTGAGGCGAATAGCATAGATGCATTTAATGGGAAGCTAGATAAACACACGAGGGAGTAAGAAATAAAAGGATATGTTGATAGCGTTAGATGAAGTAGGATAGGGGGAGGCTAGTGTGGACCATAAACACCGGCATGGACCAGTTTGGCTGAATGGTCTGTTTCTGTACTGTACATTCTATGGAATTCTATGTAATCTATGCAATTATCTTTCTCTGACTTTGCCCTCCTTCACTTGTGAACAGAAACCTTTGAACTGCAGGTTCCTGACAAAGAACTCAACATCTACAGAACAAGATTATTCATTCAGTGAGGGAAGATATACAGTACAGAGCAGTACCATATCCAATGCACTCCTTGTGTGGAAGACCTGATAATAGACCAGTGACAGTCACATTTGCATCCTTTATAAGTGGATTAACCGGGTACACAGTATGGAATAATGTACTCAGTTTATATAACATGTAAGGCAGAATTTTGTTTTAAATAAATTAAATATTTTATATTTAATTGTAATTGAAATTAATATAAGCATTGCAGCTGCTTAGAACATTGAAGAAATAAAAGGCAATTTGGCCCAACAAGTATGCACTTCTTGGATAATTTCAACTTCCACTCTTGCAGTAGTGGATCCTCTTCTGAGGTTTGGGCCGAGGCATATTGCTGTGGCAGAGTAAAGGGAGCTATACTACGCATCTAACTGTTATAACTGACCTGGGAATGCTTGATGCTGACCCTGTTTACCTTAATTAAAGTTCTCCAATTCCCAGTACTAACATCCTTCATGAGCAAAAAATTCACAATAAAATTATCACACTGGAGCGTGGTTATATTTTACTGTACAGTAAATGTCCAAACATCCAATGTATAAATATATATCACTAGTCAATCTCCTGCGGTGTTGCACAGCGTAAGTCAGAGAATGTGTTCTCTCTCTCTCATCTGTCTCCGTTGTCTTCGTGATGCTATTTCATCTTCCGCTTCTTTCCATATTTTTCTTTCTTTTCGTGTGGAAGGTGGTGGGTGGTATGGTGTGGTGCAGAAAGGAGTCACCGATGACTGCATTTGGGACAACATTGCAGAGAAAATGTGGCCCTCAGCAGCTCCACTCTTCCAATCACTTGTGCTCCTCTCGCTTCTACCTCTTTCCCATTTGAACTATTCACTCAACTCCTGTATCTCCCCTCACCCTTGCTTCACTGTCATTCACCTCATCCTTAACCTTCCATCCACTTCTCCACCACTTCTACTTACGAAAGACCCACCTCACCTTCAACCCACTTCCCTCCTCTCTTGTCCACCATTCCTATCTGTTTCCCTCAAAAAGGATGTTTGTTTCCAAAATTCAAAAAAAATCAAATTAAAATGAGGTAAGATACACTGTTTGCCCCTCTATATAGTAGTTGTATTTGCCTTTTCTAATTGTCAATAAAATACAGGTGAGACAATTAGTTAGCGTCAAAAGTGGGTTTTTTAAAATTTAATTGAACATTAGCACCCTTTCTCTTTGACTCCAGTCTTTCTCTTTCTCTCAGCTTAATACATTTTCTGAAATTTATAAAACACAAAACAAAAAGCTACTGCGTGTAATTTAAACACTTAGGGGATTATTTTGGTGAATGGGTGAAAATAGGTGTGGGTGCTGTGCTAATAAGACACGCCTGTTTGAAAGTCTGGTTTTAGCCTGCAATTTTGGGGCTATTTGATCATTACCATGATTTAAACTTGCCTGGAGGCACTAAAACAGACCCCTGCAGGTTTAGCACTCAAGCGCTCATTAGAAGCAATTTTCGTGGAGCTGGATATATAGGCTTCACGCACCCACTTCCACTGAAAGTGTGGAGTGTGCTGGCTGACACACAATGGAACATTTCAGGCTGGCCCAGGGACTGAGGGAAGATGGTGCACAGGTTATCAGATGCGGCACTGGAGGTCCTGGCGGAGGAGGTTCAGAGGAGGAGGGATGTCTT
This sequence comes from Squalus acanthias, assembly GCA_030390025.1. Classification (NCBI taxonomy): domain Eukaryota; kingdom Metazoa; phylum Chordata; class Chondrichthyes; order Squaliformes; family Squalidae; genus Squalus; species Squalus acanthias. Next base: position 184,835,689 of record CM059425.1, read on the forward strand.
GTACCCACAAGGGGAAATGAGCCTACCTCGCCCTCCTGTCCCTCTCTCCTGCAGCAGCTGGTGCTGCTCTGCCTGGCCTTGTCCTCCTCCCATTCCTCCTGCAGACCAAGGGGGACTCCTAGCAAGATGCCCATGACCAAGCACTCCCTTTCTCCTGGTGACTCCCATAAGGTGTCTAATAAGTAGAGTAGTACAGCACTCACTCTCTTTAGGTGAAGTCCTCAGAGACTTTCCGGAATAAATGTTGATGGAGTGTTGGTGAAGTCTTGACAAAGTGTCCCAGAAAGTCTCCCGATTTGTTTCAAAAGTCCTATTCAAACCTCCAGCAACAAGTGAACAGTGAAAGCTGAGGATGCCTTTAAGTAGCACTCGAAATCCTCAGCAACAACTTGTTTACTTCTGTTCAGCTGATCGCTGTTAGGAGAGGTCGTTAATTGAAACGCTAGCCACCAAAGTGCCATGCAGCCTCTTTAATGAGTGCTAGCAGGCAATTTAATTGTCAATCAGATCCTTTATGATCCTCCGGTGGCTGTTCCGAGCACGCGCTTCAGCTCCTTTACCAAGATGGTGTGTTGCGCTAAAGGCAGGCTAAACGGACGTTGTAGCTCAAGGCTCCATCTAGGCCACCTCGAATCCTCTTTAGTGTCTAAAGTATCCAGGGAAAATCGCCCCATTAATTCACCTCTCTGTTTCTCAGACAGATGCACACAGAGCCTCTCGTCTTAAAAAAAGCAAACACAATAAACTTTCCCGAGATAAAAATAGAAAATGCTGGAAATACTCAGCAGGTCAGACAGCATCTGTGGAGAGAGAAACAGAGTTAACATTTCAGGTTGATGACCTTTCGTCAGAACTGGGTCTTTCCCAAGTAAGGTATTTGAAATAATTTGAAAAACAATTGATTGAAATATGCTATAAACTGAAGCAAAATATTCTATCAGTACATAGTACTGATGCATCCTGGAAAATTAGATACACTGTACATGCTCAGACTACACCATCAAAATTCAGCTTATAGCATTTCCGCTTTGGGCAAAAATATCAAGTCCAAGCCCAGGCTTTTGGGAGAGATTGAGGCCTTCAAGTAAAAAATTGAATGAAGGCATTAAATAACTACATTTCTTGGATTTTCTTTTCATTTTGTTTAAACCCTTACTTTGGAAATTAGAAATTTCAATTACTGAGAAAAAAATTAAATATTTCAAAGTATTTTGAGCAATTTGTAGAGAAAAATATGGCATCTCCTGTTGAATTGACGGATGAGTCTCAGTATTTTTGGGTGTGCTAATGGAAAAGGAGGTTGATTCTGGGCGTACATATATTACATTGGAAGCCAGATGAGCTGGACAGATGAGTTTCCTTTCTTGCCAAGCACTTGGTTGCCAGATCTCGCAAGCTCACAGCCTCAAATTCATTCAAACTGACCTGGCAGATGTGACACCATCATGGTTTGTCTGTGACTGTGTGTTCCCAGGTTTGCGGTTAATATCGCAAGAATTCAAAGTAGCCTATAGTGTCTTTACAGTGTCCATCCCGGTTATGATATCCGAACTACTGCTCGTTGTAGGGCAGCTTTGCAATTCTTTACTTACGCATTTGAACGACATGTCCAGGCCAGCAAAACTGTAATTTTTTGATCATGGTCTCAATTCCAGTTATATTACAGTGCTTGAGGATATCAGTGTTCGATACCCTGTCCTGCCACAGCAGACAGAGCAAGTGGAAAATGTCAAGTCGCTGATGTGATGCAGATCCACGTCTCCAATCCATACAGTAGAGTGTGAGGACAACAGCTTGGTTGTTTTAAAGGCAGACTAACTCCTCATTCCTGCCAAAGTCTCTGTTCGTGTTTGCAAAAGGCAATCCAGTGAGTGACGTCGTCATCGAGTGTGGCATTCTATGAGAGGATGCTACCCAGGTAGCAGAATTTATCCATGACCTTAAGTGGTACGTTATTGATTGTAAACACAGGGGGGGTGACAGGATGACCAGGTATGTGCTGGACCATGAGTTCAGTCTTTAAATTGATTGTAAAGCCAAAACGTTGTGCCACTTGAGCAAAGCAGTTGGACGGCTATCTGCTGACGAAGGTTGAAAATACCACCATCTGTGCGGTATTGAATATAGATTTCTCTTGAACACCTCGAGCAGTACCCAAGCAAACAGTATGTTGCTCAGGGTTGGGGCAAGATCACAACCTAGTTTGATGCCATTAGTAACTGCAAATGGGGATGACGGAACCTTGATCTATTACTAGCGCCATCGTACCAATGTGTCATTTCCAAACAATGTTCACAAATCCGCCAGAACTTCAACCAAACTTTAGAAGAATTCCCCCAGTGCATCATCATTCACAGAATCAAATGCCTTTGTCACATCAGCAAATATCATGTAGAGATAACAATACAGCACCACCCGGTGGCCAGTTTGTGCAATTACAGGGTGGCAAGTTTATATTATAAATGCAGACATAAACCCAGAATTTGCTGTTGCAGGGCATCTCATGGCGTGCCCTGTTGGTTAGACTTTCCCCTGCACCCTTCTGCTCAAAAAAAATTTTGACCACAAAGTTGCTGGAAGCGCGAGCTGATAACATGGCACCTGGGACCTTGGTGAACAACCAGGCAAACAGTGTATCTCCTTAACCAATGAGATTTAAGGATTGAGAAATAAACAAAGGAAGGACTGAGAAGGAGGATGAATTACAGTGGGTGAATTCAATGTCTAATCAGGTACAGAAAGAGAAATAAAGAGAGGGAAAGAAAGATTGGATTAAGAAAGAGTGAGAAGAGAGACAGAAAAGGAAAGTAAGAAAAAAAAACCCTACATTTTAAAATTTTACATTTTTTAAATATCCAACAACAATTTACTACCTGAAGGACTGAGACGCCACACTTATAATTGTTCACTTTCTGGGCAAGGGAGGTTGATCGACAATCATTAAAAATGATCACGTCGTTAAAGGGGTACTTATGCTATTAATTACTAGACTTAACTTTCTGTGGCAAGTTTAATGGGCAATTAATGTGCAAATCAACAACTTCATCAAAATCACGGGGAGGTTAAGCCGTTTTCACGAAGCCAGTAGCGGATTGGCACAGATCGGCCAGTAAATTGTGGTTATTCACGATTCATGGGGTATCTCTTCCTCGCCACAAGTTGCTGGCCGATTTGCACATTAATAAAAGTGTGCATCGTTCACATGCCATTATTTTTTTCAGCAAATCCTGGGCCATTGAATTTACAACAGAGAAAGGGTTACACAAATGTGTGACAAAAAGTAAAGTTTTGTAGACAGGAATTGTACACAGACTTAAGATTCTTAAGATATATGGTTCTATGATCTGTTCACCTAATATGATTTATTCCAGAGGAATGCTTAAATTGAATGTGTAAATGATTAGAACAAATTAAATTAAAATATTTATTATCAGTTGTCACAACTATTCAAAGCCAGGCTGCCACACAGACAAGGCCATCAACCTTTGAAACAATATATTAATTAAGTATTCTGCAACATCACTCCTCGGCTCAGCTGAGACTGCCACTGTATTTTCATTGAGTGCTCCATCTTCCTCTACAGTCCATCTCCAAGGCATTGTTCTCTCCTAGTTCTACGCTTACCTGAATCACCCCAGACACTACATTGTCACCAAATATTCTCTGCCTCTACTCACAGTCACCTCTGATGTTTCTATGGGGGGGGGGGGGCGCGGTGAGGCACCTTCCATCTGAACTCTCTTCCATAGAGGCGTGCTACAACATTCCAAAATCCAAAGCTTTGCATCACCCAATGCTACTTCGTGGATTGTTTCATTTTTTGTCCCATCTTTTCAATCTTGGTGGTATCCTGCACTTCCAGCCTTCATCCTTCACTTAGGTTTCTCAAAGAAGAAGAAAAAATGGTATAAACAGAAATTGAATGTGATATTTATGCATTCTTACTATTCATCTAACATGTACTTTTGATTGGCTCTGCTAAATAAATATTGTATCAAATGGGACCCCGCTCACTGTGTAATCAATTTTCACGCATCCTTTAATGGACTATCTTGGTTCTAGTTCGCCCATGATTAAAGGAGACCAACAATTGGGTTTTTTATGACTTGAAAATGATAAGACAATGTTCCGTGCCCTTTTGACAAATTTCAATAGATAAGCAAATTTGGATGGATCTGAGTGTTAGTTTTTATTTCTCCATTGTGATCACTGGTTATAAAACCATGTTGTTACCTGTATTAACTGGAGATGCCCTCAATTAAAGTGTAAACTTTACTTGTGCTTCAAGTCAGCAGTAGCTGAAATCAAAGTAAAAAATAAAAGTCATTGCGAAGGGAATAAAAGGTTTCAAAACTTGTTCAAGGCTGTAAATGTCATATTCCCTAAGCGGACAACTATGAACATGCCTCCGCTGTTTAAACGCTCCTCACAATGAGAGGAAGTGAGTACACTGTGCAGTGCTGCAGGCTTTGATGAAGATGAAGAATCAAAACAGCAGAATCCAATGAGATAAAAGTACAACATAGGTTATCTTTTACCATCCTAAAGCTTACAATCATTTTAAAGTGGTTTTGTAGAGTCTGAGGTATGTTGTACTTAACAAAATAACTGAAACAAATAAATCAAGCCATTTGGTCTGAAGTCTATCCAGGTCTGTGGATATTGAGACACATTTGTATATATTAGCTACAAGGCTTTCTTTGACAAATTGTTTAAAAACTAAACATTTAATTGCACATGCTTGGTCAGTGCGCGGAAAGTAAAATATATGTACCTTAAACATCTTATCTTACTGGGTTGTACGATTCTGTTTGGTTGTAGACAAAAAGAGATTGTAGAAAGCCGTCAATGTCTGCTGCAATGGAATTTAGCTATACAACAGAGTTTGAGAATCAAATGATTTATACCAATATTCCTCCCAGTCCTGGGGCCTATGCTAGTCTGTAAAACTAAAGCTTTGTTCTGTTTATCAGAAGTAATTCCTCTGTTTGTCCTGCAAAGGATTTCTTATACTCAGATGTAGGGAGGACTTCAGTCTGCAGTTTATCTTGTAAACCAAATGGGACTGGAGGGATTAGATGCATTAACTGTCAATGATCACCTCTATTACTGTAAACAGCCATTAAGTACCAGATATATTTGCAAGATAAAAAGCAATAATTTAAAAAGCCTGGTTGGGGATATAATGCATAACATGACAAAATGTTTTAATTAGAGAATTCTCATTTATCTGAAATTTTGATGTAACCAGTTGTATAGAATAACATTGACAAGTACTTAGATAGTGAACTGTGTACAGTGGCCAGATGATACAGCAAAGTGGATGTATCTAAAACATTTGGAAAAAAAATTAAGAACATTGTGAAATCCATAAGAAGGAGATTACCGTTTACAACTAATGTGTTTGGTTGGGCTGTATTCAAGTCCTTTGTCTTATGAAATATTGTTGGGATGAAAGAAACTGCATTGAGAGAGGTCATTAACAATCATGGCCATAATAGGAATAAAAAACAAAAGAGATCAAGTAATGTTAATCTGGCAAAGTATTGTCCCTCCACATGTTGAAGAAACCTGTCTTGCACGCTATACATGCATTAAAAAAATAAAGCGATGCAAACTTTTTTTAAAAAGCACATCCAGTACTTAAAAAGATTGCACAACAAAAGAAAGATAGCTTACTTTAAAACTATACGCTTTTTATTAGTTTGTGTTGGCTGTCCTACATAGATTACAAAATCTCAAAGGCAATAACTGTCTCTGTTGTATCTAACTCTTGCACTTTCTTGTCCTTTTCCTACATTTACTAGCACTGACTAATGTAGGACTACACATAAAGCTCCTAATTTAGTTATTAGCTGTATTTCAGGTCACAAAATCAAACAAAGTCCAGGAGACAGGATTGGTTTACTACTGGCAAGGTTTTCTGTTGAGTTGTGTTTGGAATTCAAAAAGTACCTACGTAACTATTTAAAATGATATTTCTTTTAAAAAGTAGTTTAAAAAAGATAAAGTGAATCAGTGACAAGCTCTTGCAAATATGCATGCGTTCCAGCACTGAAGTTCCAGCCAACCGCTGCTCTGTGCAATCGTTTGACAGTGCTGTGATTTGTCAGCTGATAGAGAACATGCCATGGAATAGAACGGCTGCCAGGAGTGAACATTCTGAGTCTGTGGTCCAGCAGTCTCTCAGACTGTTTACATTGAGCTCCAGGTCAGTTAATGAAATTTATAGCCCGAGAGCTGGATTTAAATGTGCTGATGTTTTCTGTATGTGTGTGGCTTTGAGGGAGTCTCGTTCTTTTTCTCTTGAGCAGTTTTTTTTTGAACAATGAACAAAGTTGCCTGGAGCATCTGACAACTGTTTTTATTACTATTACTTCAATCATTACAGCAGTTAAAGCTGTGACAAACCATTTTAACAAGATACTGTCAAATCCAGGTTAACTGGAACCTAACCAGGCATAGCAATGTACTAATTCTGCTTTAGAGGTCCATCAGAACGTTTGTTATTATAATATATAACACATACAGGATATTGAATCTGCTTCTCTCCTCAATTTCCACCCCCTACAAAATCTTGTATTGGGTATATTCCATCATTAGGATGAAATGCATCTTTATTTGCATCTATTTTTAAACCTCAGAGGTCATGGATCCATTATGGTTTTGACTTGCAACTCACACCTCTATTTTACAATCAAACTAATGAATCACCTGTGTTTACAAATCATAATGTTTCCTAGTAATTGTATCCCCTTCTCTCCCAAAGGGGGGGATTTGTGTTGTCATGGGTGCCATCAGCCCTTCATTACCTCAATTAAGTGGCTGCGCTTGACAGACAACCAACCCAGCGAGTATCCTTCGGGCACTTACTTATGGGGAGCATCTCAGCTAAGTTTGGTCGTATTCTCACCTGATGTCCACTGACACATTTTCAATCAAGGACAACGATCAGAATCAGGAACCTTGACCACTTTTCGCCTCTCCCTCACCTCTATACTGGCTAAGTTCAGCTAACTCAGCACCAAGAAAGAATAAAGAAAGAAAATAAAGACTTGCATTTATATAGCACCTTTCACAACTTCAGGAAGTCCCAGAGCACGTTACACCAATGAAGTACTTTTGAAGTGTAGTCACTGTTGTAATGTAGGAAATGCGGCAGCCAATTTGCGCACAGCAAGCTCCCACAAACAGCAATGAGATAAATGACCAGATAATCCATTGTAGTGATGTTGCTTGAGGGATAAATATTGGCCAGGACACCGGGGAGAACTCCCCTGCTCTTCTTTGAATAGTGCCATGGGATCTTTTACAGCCACCTGAGAGAGCAGACATGGTTTCGGTTTAATGTCTCATCCGAAAGACGGCACCTCCGACAGTGCAGCACTCCCTCAGCATTGCACTGGAGTGTCAGCCTAGATTTTGTGCTCAAGTCTCTGGAGTGGGACTTGAACCAACAACCTTCTGACTCAGAGGCGCGAGTGCCACGGCTGACTCAATAAACCTGAACTTTCCCTGTCTGCGTGGCTAACTCCCATAACATGCTCTGTATTTGTTCATGGTGTTATCATAAAACACTATATTTAGCATTAAAAAAAGAAACTTGATTATCTTAGGACCTGTATGACAGCCTCATGGCTGAAGCATTTACGCACATACTAGTCCAAATCAATTTGGGGATCACATACACTTTTCTAATGTGTCCCAAAGACCTTTAACACAACATGGAAGGATGTGAAAAAAATGTTTGATTATATACAGAAAACAATTTAAAATGGGGACAGTACAAGCTTGCAAGTAATTCAGGAGCATGAATGCAGTGCACAGTCAGAAATCAGAAATCAAATTTGCACTGTGGCCCAAAACTTCGGCTGAATACAGGAGAGTACGAACTGTGTACTCTCGCGTATTCGGTCCCGAAGTGCCGGTTTCCTGCATGCACTGCGCATGCGCGGGAAACCGGCACTTCCGGTATTGCAAAGGGGGCGGTTCCTAAGTGAACCACGTGCGCACTACAGGCTGTGCGCACGCAGCACACTTAGGTTATTTTTCAGGTTTCAACGCGAGGGTAAGTATTGAAGATTTTACACATGAAGAAAGGAGGCGTAAGACCCCCTTTTAACAAGGTAAGTAGTTAATTAAGTATTATTTTAAATTTTTTTCAACAGGTTTATCTTTTTTAGAGACTTTAAAGTAAATAAATTTATTTTTATAACTTTTAAAAAGAATTAAAAATTTTTTCAAAAATTTAAATTTTTGTTTAAAGTGGTTAATTTATTTAACTATAGTTATTTTATTAATGTGATGGGGTTTTTTTTAATTTATTTGAGGTTTAGCTGTTCTTTTGGGGGCAATTTGTATTCATAGTTTTGACAGTTCTCCTGTCAAATCTATGAATGAAAGATGGTCTGCTGCCATTGGCTCTCCATGTCCCACGTGATCCCAGAGGTCGCATCGAACTAACTGCGCCTCTGGGACACGCAAACACTGCGCGCCGGCACCAGGGAGAGGCCCAGGACCAGAAGTTCGTGTGGGCCCGAAACATAAAAGCAGGCGCGGTGGGTAAGATCGCGCCGGATTCTTACCCCCGCAGCAACCATCGAAGTCTAATTTCTGGGCCAATAAGTCTATGAGCTTGTTGCAATGAACTGCATTTCATTTCTTTAAAAAATGATTGTAACTGCAATAATTCTTATAGATTTAGGGGGTGAAAATGGGTATCGCCCCGTTTGGGGCGCTAACTTTTGAAATTTTGAAAATTTAGTGCCAGACGCTAAGGATTCTGAAATTCTACTAAATTGAGTGTTTGCGCCCCAGGAATGAAGTGGGGCACTAAATCAAGTACTAATGACCACAGTGGGGCACTACAGGGGCGCTACCAGCAATGATCCTTCACACTGGTTCCTTCCAGCTCTTAAAGGGGAAGGCTGCATCATTGTGAAGATGCTCATTTTCATCATTGCTGGCTTTGAGGCGACCTGTGAGCAAGTGAATCCCCTGATGGCTATGGCTGTTCCCACTCCCAGGGAGAGAGCTCATTAGTTCACAGACGTGGCATTGGAGGCATTGGTGGCTAGAGTGGAGCGAAGGAGGGCAATGCTGTTCCCGGCCACTGGAAAGAGGCCATCGCCTCAGGTGTTCAGGGCAATGTGGAGGGAAGTGGCCCAGGAGGTCTCGGCCAGTAGTGTGGTGGAACGCAGCCTGACACTGTGCCGCAAGAAATTCAACGACCTCAATCGGGTGGTCAAGGTGAGTAAATGCTTCAACAGCTCTTACATACCAGCATCTGAACCTCAGTCTGTGCACACTGTGCAAAGAACCACACCGCCACCACTCACCCACCAAACATCTTCACCTGCTCAAATTCACAGCCACATCTCACGCCTTGCCTACAATCGCAGCTATTCAACGATGGCAGGCATATCTCCCAAACACATTGCTGGACTCTGACTGAAACACATTTGTTTCTCTTGCAGGCCAAGATGGCCCACAATATGAGGGAGCAGCACAGAACAGGTGGGGCTGATGCGCAGCTCCAGCAGCTCTCAAACCTTGAGGAGCGAGTGCTGAGACTCATTGGGCAGCAGATGGTGGGCGCTGTGGCTGTTGGCGACCCCATTGGGGGCAAAAACGGTATCTTCAGCCCCTCTCATTCTCTCATCCCACTTCCCCCTCACACCACAAACCTTTCTCACTTTCCACCTCCTGCATTCCTTGCTCCATTCCTGCCCCCCTGCCTTCACCTTAACGTGAGTCTTGTGCCTTTAGATAATCAGCAACCAGATGACCAGCCTATCCCTGAGCCCCCCACTGAGAGTGAGGAAGGAGAAGAGGAGGAGGAGCAAAGCACCGCATCACTGCATCTCTCACCCGCAGGCACCACCTCAGATACTGGCACTACGCGATCTTTAGAGGTGAGTTTAGTAGAGGGGTCTGCACTGGGTGCTGCACCAGGGACGAGCGGGCTGCAGCAAGGCCAGGGGGAAAGGGTAGCTCGGGAGCCAGCTCCTCAGAGGGCGAGTTCGTGTGCAAGTTCTGTTGCACAGGACTCAGATGAGGACCTCGATGGGGAGGCGTTCACAAGAAGGGTGATGGCCATGCACTCCGAGATGATAGGTGCAATGGCAAGGGTGCCTGAGAGCCTGTTAAGGAATGTGGAGAAGTCTGTCTCCAACATTGCACATAGCTCTGCGCACATCATGGAGCCCATCATTTCCACTGTGCAGAGGATGGTGGAGTCCCAGAGAGACCATGCGGATCCAGACCTCATGACATGTGTCATGGGCGATGTGGCAGCTTCCATTGCAACACAGGAGGAAGCGATGCAACGTCTTAGTGCTGTAATACAGTCAATGGTTGCTGCCATCGAGTCTCAGACTGCTCTCAAGCAGTCTCAGCTTGATGCCACGAAAGATCTGACTGCTGCCATCATTGCTGGGTCCAGCACAGTCCACCGGGGATCTCACAGTGTCGCAGCAGGCCAGCAATCTGTGCTCCAGCAGATTGGTAGGGATGCTGAGGTGCTGCCCTGGGGGAGTGGCAGTGGGTCAGTGGAGCAGGAACCTGCTGACCTCTCTCAGGATGACATGTTTCCTGATCCCACCACTGCCACTCTGCCATTGCACTTGTCGCTGCCTGTCATCCAGCTAGCCCAGACTGGTGCCGCCTAGCCTGAGATGGTGCAGTGTACAGCCGCACCTTCCAGGCCCAGAGCTGGTCGAGGGCGTCCTGCAAGGCCATCTGTAGTCTCCCGCACAGACACTCAGTAGCCTTCCACCAGCCCTGCTGCAGCCACTGGGGACAGACTACGTAGGAGCACTAGAGTAGGAAAGGGGACTGTAAAGAGGGGAAGTAAGGGTTTGCACAAGGGTGATTAATCAATATTGTTGTATATATGTGGTTAATGGCTTTTGATAAATTTATTACTGGAATGTTGCAGATTTGATGCTGTGTCTCATTTCAGTTCTGGCATGTGATATGGAATCACAAAGTGATGGAATGATGGCGACGTACTCAGTAACCGGAACGAGGACTCGAAGTCACTGGAAACGAAGTCTGATGAGGCGGTCACGGACCGATCTTGCAGAACGCCGATTGAGTGGCTGACTCCTCCATCACTGCTGTTTATCCTCCTGTTCCTCCTGCTCCTCTTCCTCCTCCTCCTGAGGTGGTGCGGCTATGCCTGGTGGCAATGGCTGTGCCCTCATAATGACCAAGTTGTGCAGTACGCAGCAGACGACGACCAAAAGTGACACCCGCTCAGCCGAGTGCTGGAGGGCTCCTCCCGAGCGGTCAAGGCAGCAGAACCATTACTTGTGCACTCCGATGGTCTGCTCAATGATGTTCCTGGTGGCAGCATGGCTCTCATTATATGAGTGCCGGGCTGGAGTGTTGGGGTTGCGGAGGGGAGTCATGAGCCAGGTGGAGAGCGGAGAGCCCTTGTCTCCCAGCAGCCAGCCGCAAGCTTGGTGTGGTGGCTGGAAGAGTGCTGGCGCACTGATCTGGCGCAGGATGAAGGCATCGTGGCTGCTGCCAGGATAGCGGGCATTGATGGTCAGGACTCGCCTTGTGTGGTCGCGCACCAACTGCACATTAAGTGAGTGGTAGCCTTTGCAGGTTATGGAATACCTCAGGATTGTTATGAGGTGCCCGCAAAGCAACGTGGGTGCAGCCAATGGCGCCCTGCACCATGTGGAAGCCTGCTATCCTGGCAAAGCCACATGCACACTCGCGCTGCTTCTCTCTGGTCATGGGGAAGGAAATGTAGTCCCTTCTCCTTCTGTATAGAGCATCTGTGACCTGGTGGATGGAGCAATGGACGGCGAACTGGGAGATGTTGGAGATGTCACCTGTCGCACACTGGAATGATCCGCTGGCATAGAAATTAAGGGCGACGGTGACCTTGACTGCCACTGAAAGAGCCGTGGTAGTCCTGATTTCAGGCTCAAGGTCTCGTTGAAATGAGAAACGCGCAAATCGGTCAAAAGGCCTCTTTGCCCATGTGAAATTAACAACGCAGCATTGTTGGCCGACAAAAACTACATCAGAAGTGGACGCCTTTAAATAGCACTCCTCCAGGGGACATCCGACTGAAAGCCACCTCCTCTACCTGTTGTTGTTAACGGCAGACGCACAAGCAGGGGGCGAGAGGGAATGTATCATCCGGGGCGCTGCGCACGGCAATGACGTCATGATCTCCGGGTGCAGGAGATCGGAGTGCATGTCTTACCACCGCCGCAAAACTCCCGCCGAATTTAGCGGGAGGCGTTGATATCACCGTGCCCGGTCGCAAACCCATTTGCACCCCGTTCGCACCCCCCGGAGGCACTAACAGGAGGCGCAATTGAGCCCAATTTCTAGCCCTTACTTTTTAAAAGTTTCTTGAATTTTTGTTTCCTCTTTCAGCGAAAGATCTCATAATGTTGATATTATGAGATGGCGCAGGTAAGTATCACAGAACGTGGTTTGCAATGTTTTTAATTATGTCAAAAAATGAGAATACTTTTTCAATCCAAAATAAATGAGTTTTCAAACTTTATATTTGTAGATAAAAATGCAAAGAAAGCATAATGAGCAACAGGATTGAACTGTATGGAAGAATAAAATAAAATTAGACAATTGAGTGGGATAAAAGAGATCTTTAACTTGTTATAGTAAAACTTTTTATGTAGTTTTAAGTTTTGGAAGTTTGCATGCCTGCTTTAGATCGTTGATGATGACTGGAGTATTATCACAAGATGTGCTAGCATTTAAGCCAAATCTCCATATTTATGCCAGAAAAACAAGGATCTTGGCTCGGAAGATCAGGAAGTAGAATCAGTATGGGTGGAGATAAGAAATAACATGGGGCAGAAAACAATGGTGGGAGTAGTTTATAGGCCCCCTAACAGTAGCTATACCATTGGGCAGAGTATTAAGCAAGAAAAAATAGGAGCTTGTAACAGAGGCAATGCAATAATCATGGGGGACTTTAATCTTCATATAGACTGGGCAAATCCAATTGGAAAGGGTAGTCTGGAGGACGAGTTCATGGAATGCATTCGAGACAGTTTCCTAGAACAATACGTCATGGAACCAACCGGGGAACAGGTTATTTTAGATTTTGCTTTGTGTGATGAGACAGGGTTAATTAGTAATCTCATCATAAAGGATCCTCTAGCGATCACAATATAATAGAATTTCACACTGAGGTTTAGAGTGACGTTCTTAAGTCCGAAACTAGAGTCAATTGGGCTGGATTTTGTCTTGGGGTCGGGTTGGGGTCGTGTTACCCGCATTTCGTGTTGCCCCCCCGACTCATGTGGATGAATGATGCAATTTTCACTTAATTGGGCAATTGAGTTCCAGCATGTGGGAACCCATGAACCAATTAGTGGTTTCAGTCTGAAAGTCGCCTCTGATGATGTCATCATTGCAGGTCAGAGACGGACTGCCTGGCCTTTGCTGTGAGAGGACCTGGATGCAAAATGAGCAGCATCTGAGAGAGAGAAAGAGAGAGAGAGAAAGAGAGAGAGAGAGAGAGAAAGAGACAGAGACAGAGAGACAGAGAGACAGAGACAGAGAGACAGAGACAGAGAGACAGAGACAGAGACAGAGAGACAGAGACAGAGAGACAGAGACAGAGAGACAGAGACAGAGAGACAGAGAGACAGAGACAGAGAGACAGAGACACAGAGACAGAGAGACAGAGAGACAGAGACAGAGAGACAGAGACAGAGAGACAGAGAGACAGACAGAGACAGAGACAGAGAGACAGAGAGACAGAGAGACAGAGACAGAGACAGAGAGACAGAGAGACAGAGAGACAGACAGAGACAGAGAGACAGAGAGACAGAGAGACAGAGACAGAGACAGAGACAGAGACAGAGACAGAGACAGAGACAGAGACAGAGACAGAGACAGAGAATTTTTTTTGCAACCAAGTCCTCCCAGGCAGTCTCTGAAGACATTCAATGCAGCAGCATCAGAGGCGACTTTCAGACCTAATACTACTACTACCTTCATCACATCTCCGTTGTAATAGTGGACCTGCAGCTGATAGTCAGCTATCCACTTGTGCTCCCGCCAGGTTTCACTGGCATGTTTCACATCAGGCGTACTTCACGTGGGAAAAGGGTTAAACTAGCTAAAACGTTTCAAAATGGCATTACCGAGCCAATTTAGGGCTTGTTAAGGGCTTTAATGGCCTCTCCCGCCTCTTGGAGGCGGGACGGAGTCGGGAACCCCGCGACCGATTTTGTCAAAATTGCGTGGAGGCGGAATGGAGTCGGGACCCCCGAATCTGCAACTTTAACCCCCCACACGCCTCCAAACCCGACTCCACGGGTCATTGAAAATCCAGCCCTTAAACTTAATTAAAGCCAATTACATAGGTATGAGGGGCAAGCTGGCTAAGGTAAATTGGGAAATGAGATTAAAAGGTATGAAGATAAATAAGCAGTGGCAAACATTTAAAGAAATATTCCAAAATTCTCAACAAAAATATATTCCATTGAGAAATAAAAAATCCACGGAAAAGTGATCCATCAGTGGCTAACTAAAGAAATTAAGGATAGTATTAGATTAAGAGAGGCTTATAATGTTGTGAAGAATAGTAGTAAGCCTGAGGATTGGGAGAGATTTAGAAACCAGCAAAGGATGATCAAAAAATTGATGAAAAGGAGAAAATAGAGTATGAGAGTAAATTAACAAGAAATATAAAAACAGACTAAAAGCAAACTATTATTTAAATGGAGAGTACAAAATCCTACAGTTCAGAGGGACCTGGGGGTCCTTGTGCATGAAACACAAAAAGTTAGCATGCAGGTACAGCAAGTAATCAAAAAGGCAAATGGAATTTTGGCCTTTATTTCAAGGGGGTTGGAGTATAAAAGCAGGGAAGTCCTGCTACAACTGTACAAGGTATTGGTGAGACCACACCTTGAGTACTGCGTACAGTTTTGGTTTCCTTATTTAAGGAAGGATATACTTGCATTGGAGGCAGTTCAGAGACGATTTACTAGGTTAATTCCAGAGCTAAGGGTTTTGACTTATGAGGAAAGGTTGAGCAGGCTGGGCCTATACTCATTGGAATTTAGAAGAATGAGAGGTGATCTTATCGAAACATATAAGATACTGAGGGGGCTCGACAGGGTAGATGCAGAGAGGATGTTTCCCCTCGTGGGGAAATCTAGAACTCGGGGGCACAGTCTCAGAATAAAGGGTCGCCCTTTTAGAACTGAGATGAGGAGGAACTTCTTCTCTCAGAGGGTCGAAATTTGTGGAATTCTCTGCCCCAGAGAGCTGTGAGGCTGGGTCATTAAATACATTTAAAGTGGAGATAGACAAATTTTTGCAAGATAAGGGAGTGAAGGGTTATGGGGAGCGGAAGGGAAGTGGCTTTGAGCCCAAGATCCGCCATGATCTTATTTAATGGCGGAGCAGGCTCGAGGGGCCAAGTGGCCTATTCCTGCTCCTATTTCTTATGTTCTTAGATTGTAAGAGCTTCTACAAGTATGTAAAAAGGAAGAGTAGCAGCAAAAGTAAGCGTTGGTCCCTTAGAAATGGCAGAGACTTTCAACAAATATTTTGTATTTGTCTTCATAGTGGAAGACACAAAAAGCATACCAAAAATAGTGGGGAACCAAGGGGCTAATAAGAGTGAGGAACTTAAAGTAATTAATATCAGCAGAGAAAAAGTACTTGAGAAACTAATGGGACTAAAAGCTGACAAATCCCCTGGACCTGACGGCCTACATCCTAGGGTTCTAAAAAAGGTGGCTGCAGAAATAATAGATGCATTGATTGTGATCTTCCAAAATTCCCTAGATTCTGGAACAGTGCCAGCAGATTGGAAGGTAGCAAATGTAACCCCGCTATTCAAGAAAGGAAGGAGAGAGAAAATAAGGAACTACAGGCCAGTTAGCCTGACATCAGTCATCGGGAAAATGCTGGAATCCATTATTAAGGAAGTAGTAACAGGACACTTAGAAAATAATAATATGATTAGGCAGAGTCAACATGGTTTTATGAAAGGGAAATGTCTTTAACAAATTTATTAGAGTTTTTTGAGGATGTAACTAGCAGGGTAGATAAAGGGAAACCAGTGGATGTAGTATATTTGGATTTCCAAAAGGCATGTGATAAGGTGCCACATAAAAGATTGTTGTGCAAGATAAGGGCTCATAGGGTTGGGTGGTAATTGATTGGCATGGATAGATGATTGATTAACGGAAAGAAAACAGAGAGTAGGCATAAGTGGGCCATTTTCAGATAGGCAGGCTGTAACTAGTGGGGTGCTGCAAGGATCAGTGTTGGGGCCTCAGCTATTTACAATCTATATTAATGACTTAGATGAAGGGACCGAGTGTAATGTATCCAAGTTTGCTGACGATACAAAGCTAGGTGGGAAAGTAAGCTGTGAGGAGGACACAAAGAACCTGCAAAGGGATATAGACAAGTTAAATGAGTGGGCAATAAGGTGGCAGATGGAGTACAATGTGGGGAAATGTGAGGTTATTCACTTTGGTAGGAAGAATAGGAAAACAGAATATTTTTTAAATGGTGAGAAACTATTAAATGTTGGTGTTCAGAGAGATTTAGGTGTCCTAGTACAAGAAACACAAGGGGTTGGATTGTACCAGCCCCGAGGAGGCGGGTTTGAAGGCGGGTCAGGTGGGAAAGTTGTAAAAAATGACGGCGGGTTCCGATCCCACCGTCAACCCGCCTCTGCGCAACTTTCCCAAAGGCGAGCTTGCAGATTCCGTTTTGGTCCCGCCTCCAAGTGGGATAGAAACATAGAAGATAGGAGCAGGAGTAGGCCATTCAGCCCCTCGAGCCTGCTCCGCCATTTAATGAAATCATGGCTGATCATCCAAATTCAGTACCCTGTCCCTGCTTTCTCCCCATATCCCTTGATCCCTTTAGCGTTAAGAAATATATCCAACTCCTTCTTGAATATATTTAATGAATTACCTCAACTGCCTTCTGTGGTAGAGAATTCCACAGGTTCACCACTCTCTGGGTGAAGAAATTCCTCCTCATCTCAGTCCTAAATGGCTTACCCCTTATCCTTAGACTGTGACCCCTGGTTCTGGACACCCCCACCATCAGGAACATCCTTCCTGCATCTAGTCTGTCTAGTCCTGTTAGAATTTTATAAGTTTCAATGAGATCCCCTCTCATTCTTCTAAACTCTAGCGAATATAAGCCTAATCGACCCAATCTCTCTTCATACGTCATTCCTGCCATCCCAGGTATCAGTCTGGTGAATCTTCGCTGTACTCTCTCCATGGTAAGAACATCCTTCCTCAGATAAGGTGACCAAAACTGCACACAATACTCAAGGTGTGGTCTCACCAAGGCCCTGTACAACTGCAGCAAGACATCCTTGCTCCTGTACTCGAATCCTCTCGCTATGAAGGCCAACATACCATTTGCCTTCTTAACCGCCTGCTGCACCTGTATGCTTACCTTCAGCGACTGGTGCACAAGGACACCCAGGTCTCGTTGCACTTCCCCTTCTCCCAAACTAGTGCCATTCAGATAATAATCTGCCTTCCTGTTTTTGCCACCGAAGTGGATAACCTCACATTTATCCACCTTATACTGCATCTGCCCAATCACCCAACCTGTCCAAATCATACTGGAGTTTCTCTGCATCCTCCTCACAGCACACACACCCACCCAGCTTTGTGTCATCTGCAAACTTGGAGATATTACATCTAGTTCCCTCATCTAGATCAATAATATATAGTGAATAACTGGGGTCCGAGCACCGATCCCTGCGGTACCCCACTAGTCACTCGGAAAAAGACCCGTTTATTCCAACTCTTTGCTTCCTGTCTGCCAACCAGTTCTCTATCCAAGTCAGTACCTTACCCTCAATCCCATGTGCTTTAACTTTGCACGCTAATCTCTTATGCGGGACCTTATCGAAAGCCTTCTGAAAGTCCAAATACACCACATCCACTGGTTCTCCCTTATCTATTCTACCAGTTACATCCTCAAAAAATTCCAGTAGATTAGTCAAGCATGATTTACCTTTTATAAATCCATGCTGACTTTGTCCGATCCTGATAGGCCCTTAATGCACTTAATTGCAACTTAACGACCTCTATAATCCCATTTTGAGAGGCCTTACAAATTTTGCCACATTTCCAGCGTGCTGCACGTCTCGCCTGAAACACGCCAGCTAATCCTGTCGGGTTCACAAGTGGCTGGCTTCCTAACAGCTGCAGCTCCACCATAAAAACGGAGTTTTCAACAAGGATCAGTTGCAGGTGGCAGAACTTTGTTTTCTCAGGCCTTGGAGAACTTTTTGCAGGTCTACTGATTTCGGAAGTGGTGAAGCTGAGACTCCACTGTGACCTCCTGGGAAACCCCTCTCCCCACCTTGACTGAGCGCTTCCTCAACTGAGGTATATACCAGCAGCATGGGAACCATTTATTTCCTTTCCTCCTCAACCTCAGATTCGGACGAAGACCAGCCGTGGCAGTAGCAGAACCAGGAACAAGAGCAGCACCAACAGCAGCAGCAACAACAGGAGCGCCAATCTGCTGCTCACCCACCTGAAGCTGCACAGGGCAGAAGACGCCAGCGCAGGGAAGCACGTCGCCGCAGGAGATACCCCCAAAACAGGGTCTACAGACAGAGGATCAGCTACCTCAACATGACTGAGCAGCAGTGTCAAAAGAGGCTGAGACTTTCGCGAGAAGTAGTGGGTGACATCTGCGGACAGCTGCACCAACACCTGGAGCCCAGAGAATCGGGTGGACACCCCTTACCAGTGGCCGTAAAAGTCACCACCACACTCAACTTTTTTGCTTTAGGCTCATTCCAGGGATCAACAGCAGACATCAGCGGCATCTCCCAGTCGGCCGCAAATACTTGCATCACGCAGGTTATGGATGCCCTCTTTGCAAAGGCGCACAATTACATAAACTTCTCCAAGGATCAAGCAAGTATAACCGTGCGTGCGGTTGGATTTGCAAATATGGCAGGCTTGTCAAGGGTGCAGGGCATCGTAGACTGCACACATGTGACCCTTAAGGCACCCCATCACAATCCAGCTCTTTTTGTCAACCGCAAGGGCTTCCACTCCCTCAACGTGCAGCTGGTGTGTAACCACAAGAAGGACATTTTGCATGTTTGCGCCAAGTACCCTGGCAGTTGCCATGACTCATTCATCCTGCGACAGTCTAGTGTGCTTCCGCTCTTCAGTCCGCCAGACCAACTTTGCGGATGGCTACTTGGAGACAAGGGCTATCGCCTGAAGACGTGGCTAATGATACCATTCAGGAGGCCATCCAACGAAGCTGAGGAGCGCTACAACTCCAGCCATATTTTGACCAGATCCATTATCGAGCAAACCATCGGCTTGCTGAAGATGCGATTCAGATGCCTTGATAGATCAGGTGGAGCCCTGCAGTACTCAGCAACCAGGGTCTCCAGAATCGTCGTGGTCTGCTGTGCACTTCACAACATCGCACAGCATCGTGGCTTGCAGCTGCCTGAGGGACAAGTGGCTCAGCGCATAGCCTCCTCAGATGAGGATGAGGAGGATGATGAGGAGGAGAGCGAGAACGAAGACCTTGTGGAGGCGCATCAACCAGCAGCAGCAGCACGCAAGCACATTGCTACCCGGGATGCAAGGGATGCACTCATCTTGGCCAGATTTGCTTAGATTGCCCAATCAAACACATTTGGCTCGCACCTTCTTACCACACCATAGACAATGGACAAGAACCTGCGGCTTCCTATCACTCTGACCACCATCATGACAAATCCAAGTCGCCCTGAGCCCTCAATGTGGAACTTCCATTTGCGAAATGACAGAGCCCAGAACTTCAAAAGTTTGCTGTCACTTCATTTTATTACATTGACTAAAGGATGGCATTTAACAATTAAACACAACAGAGAACACCCAAGTGACTACCCTTGTGACTACTTGTGCTTTATCTTCCTCTTACGCATGCTCCTACGTGGTGCTTCCCCTGTGGCTTCAGCAGAAGTGGAGGCCCCTTGCTCACTTTCATGCTGCTCCTGCCTCGACACCTTTGGCGGGCGTCCTCTGGGGTTGCGAGCCTGTGAGGGCTCGCCAACAGTCTGCTCCTCCTGCGGCTGTGCAGGGGATGAGACGCCCATCTCAGTTGGGTGAGGACTCTGGTGGGGCTCTAACCGAGGGCTCCGCAGTGGCATGGGAATGTGAGCACTTGGAGAGGAGCCCCCACTTCCTTGTTGTCTGCCACCAACATCCCTCTCATGGGTCAGCCCCACTTCAGAGCTAGCAAGTGGCTTGACAGCACCTTGCTGCACTTCAGGGGGGCCATGAGGACCCGTTTCTGCACTGGAAGTCCTACTCCAGAGGACTTCCATGAAGCTCTGGTTTCTCTGCTCAATAGCTGACCATTGCTCCTCCAGAGATGCCAGTCTATTCTGAACAATGACCATGTTTTCTACACTCTGGCGACTTAGCTCCTCCATGGCCGTAGCCACCCTCTCCTCTACCATAGCCATCCTTTCCACGGAGGTTCCCATCCTTTCTGTGGTGATGCGTTCATGCACCAATGCCTCCACAAAGGCTCTGCTCATGTTAGCGATGGACTCCTCCATTCGCTCGACACTCGCAGTGACCCTGGAGACAAAACCTGCCAGAGACTCCTGCACCTGTTCCTGGAGTTCAATCACCACTCTCCTTCTGGATGGACCCGGAGGCATAGGGTCAACATGCAGCTGAGCCGAGCTGGGAGCGCCCTGTTACCTCCGATGAGGACTCTCCACTGCTTTCCCTGTCTCCACCATCTGCTGATGCTCACTTGTGAGCTGTGATACACCAGATGACAACACTACTCTATCTCCCGAAGGTCCCAGCGAGGTGTGAGTGTCTGCGCTGGTGCTGGCTGTGCTTAATTCTGCTGATGCTGCGCCCTCAGAAGTTGCAGGTTCCTCTGAGGAGTTTTCCGGCTGAGGCTCTTCCTCCTGGACAGTGGGGAGGGGGCTGTCGATGGTCCTGTGGGGGAGTAAAGGAAAGAGTTAGACATGTGATATTAACGTTGCATGCACATGGAATTGTGCAGATGATCATAAGTCAATCTGTTTGAGCATCAGAAGCCATATCAGTCACTCATGCAATGTAAATGAGAGAGATGCACAACTATTCTGTCACCAGCTTGCTCTGATGCGCCCGTCTGTCCGTCCCCCACTTCCACATCCTCCTCGGCTCCCACGATCTCTAAGGCCGCCTCCTCAGCGCTGGTGAGCTGGGCTATTGAGGGTGACCATCCTCCTGTCTTCGCCCTTTCCCTCCTATTGTGGCTCTCTTTTCCTGCAATGAGGGACACAAGTGGAGTTTGAGTGAGATAGATGGAGTGAGTGCAGAGAATCCATAGCATAGATGCTTAGAAGGACACAAGGATGGAGTGAGGTCCCAAGACCAAGGGCCCTCCCTGTGTGTTGTTAGTTGTTGTCATAGCATAACAGTGATAGGGAGTGCGAGCATAGTCGAATAGTTAAGTGATTGTGTACATAGAGAGAGAGAGCGAGGGATGGTTAAGGGTGCAAAGGATGTAAGGGTAAAGTGGGATGTGGAGGAGGAGGTTGACAATGCAGAGTGCTGGTGATGAGTGGCGATGGGGAGCAGATTGAAGGTAATGGTGATGTAATACTCACTTTTCCTGTGCGGTCAAGGTCATTAAACCTATTTCGGCACTGCAGCCAGGTTCTGCTGCACATTGATCTCGAACTGACCCCCTGTGCCAGTTGCAGCCACACAGCTTTCGTCTGCTGGGGAGGTTTTTTCCTCCCAGAGGAAGGAAACAGTACCTCCTTCTGAGCTCTGGCTCCCTCCACCAGAGCATGAGGGAGTCATCATCAAACCGGGGTGAGGCCTTGGCCCTTGAACTGAACATTTCAAGAGGACCAAACCATTAGAAGATTAGCAAATAAAAGTTTTCAGGCAGAAAATGAACCAAGGCTGCTTGGAGCCCTTAAATGCAGCTGCATAAATGATGCCATCAGAGGCGAGTTTCAGGCCCAAAAGACTCATTGGGCCGGGGGTGCGCACACGCTGGGAATCAATTACCCAATTAGGGCAAAATAGCTAAATTATCCCGCCTGACATGGAGGCGGGAGCGGGACCCGCCACCATTGGCAAAATCCAGCCCAAAGAGTCAGCATGCAGGTACAGCAAGCAATTAGGAAGGCAAATGGCATGTTGGCATTTATTGTAAGGGGGTTGGAGCACAAGAGTAAGGAAGTCTCGCTACAAATGTACAGGGCTTTGGTGAGACCACACCTGGAGTTCTGTGCACAGTTTTGGTCTCCTTATATACTTGCCATTAGAGGCGGTGCAACAAAGGTTCACTAGATTGATCCCTGGGATGAAAGGGTTGTCCTATGAGGAGAGATTGAGTAGATTGGGCCTATACTCTGTGGAGTTTAGAAGAATGAGAGGTGATCTGATTGAAACATACAAGATTCTGAGGGGACACAAAAGCAAAATACTGCCGATGCTGGAAATCTGAAATGAAAACAGAAAATGATGCAAATACTCAGCAGGTCAGGCAGCACCTGTGGAGAGAGAAACAGAGTTAACGTTTCAGGTCGATGACCTTTCATTAGAACTGGAAAAGGTTACAGATGTAACAGATTTTAAGCAAGTGCAGGGGCAGGGAAAGGGAGGAGGGGAGGAAAGAACAAAAGGGAAGATTCTGAGGGGAATTGACAGGATAGATGCTGAGAGGTTGTTTCCCTGGCTGGAGCATCTAGAACTAGGGGGCATAGTGGTTAGCACTGGTGCCTCACAGCGCCAGAGACCCGGGTTCGAATCTGACCTCGGGTGACTGTCTGTGTGGAGTTTGCACATTCTCCCCGTGTCTGCGTGGGTTTCCTCCGGGTGCTCCGGTTTCCTCCCACAGTCCAAAAATGTGTGGGTTAGGTTGATTTGGCTATGATAAATTGACCCTTAGTGTTAGGGGGGATTAAATATGTGGGGTTATGGGGATAGGATGGGATATGTTAGGGGGAATTAAATACGTGGTGTTACGGGGGTAGGGTGGGATATGTGTACTGTGGGGATTAAAGCAGGGACAGGGTACTGGATTTGGATGATCAGCCATGATCGTATTAAATGGCGGAGCAGGCTCGACGGGCCGAATGGCCTACTCCTGCTCCTAGATTCTATGTTTCTATGTTTCTATGTTTCTATAGTCTCAGGATAAGGGGTAGGCCATTTAAGACTGAGATGAGGAAGAATTTCTTCACTCAGAAGGTTGTGAATCTTTGGAATTCTCTGCCCCAGAGGACTGTGATTGCTGAGTCTTTGAGTATATTCAAGGCTGAGATAGATAGATTTTTGGACTCATGGGGAATCAAGGGATATGGGGATTGAGTGGGAAAGTGGAGTTGAGGTCGAAGATCAGCCATGATCTTATTGAATGGCAGAGCAGGCTCGAGGGGCAGTATGGCCTATTCCTGCTCCTAATTCTTATGTAACTGTGTCAGCTGCACCTCAACATTTTGTATCAATCCAAAAAGTCTGTCGATAACACCAGTAGCAAAGTTTCATCTGTTGTATTCTCTCCCAAGAAATCTGTCTAGACAAAACTTATGTCCAAATTTAAATGCAGATTAGCCATCATTGCTGAAATAGGTTAATGGAAGAGGGATTAGACACTCTGGAAAATCTATGACCTGACTATTGTTACCAAAAGTTTTTCTCTGCTTCCAGCTATTTTCAGAATCAAACTTGAGAAATTTATCTTCATTGCAACTGTCTCCAGTTGCACCGTTATTCAACAACAAAGCAAAACAAACTAGTACTGAAGACAAAAAAGCTCAATTAATTGAATAGGAAGGATTAGTAGTGAAGTATCACATATACATATTGCGGTTTCCTACTTACACCAATCTGTGAAGGATTTTCTTAATTCTTTTTCAAGTTCATTGGTGGAGCCCCATCTTTTCTGTATTATAAAATGCCAGGACCCAGGTTCATATTCTCGTGGGCAATGCTCCCCCGTGGAATATGTAGGCAGCCCCTTTGATTGCCACTGCAGAATAATGAATCTCTTCATCTATAACAATGTTGGCAGAATCATTCTGTGTAAATACCTCCATTCATAATTCTAACAAACATGTTAGGATCCTTGTCAATGGTATTCCGTCATATATATATATATATAATATCCATTGTTGCTTCGCAAAAGGAAGAGATTTTGGGACAATGCCGCATGGAATTTTTACCATAATGGGAAAATTTGACATTTCACAAATATAAAGTTAGTTTTTCAGGGTCAGAACGGTTGTTCAGTAGTAGTTATAACTAAGGAAGTTATGATGAACCTTTATAAAACACTGGTTTGGCCTCAACTGGAGTATTGTGTCCAATTCTGGGTACCGCACTTTAGGAAGGATGTGAAGGCCTCAGAGAGGGTGCAGAAAAGATTTACAAGAATGGTTTCATGGATGAGGAACTTCAGTTACATGGATAGACTAGAGAAGCTAAGGTTGTTCTCCTTGGAGCAGTGAAGATTGAGAGGAGATTTGATAGAGGTGTTCAAAATCATGATGGGTCTAGACAGAGTAGATAGAGAGAAACTGTTCCCATTGGCAGAAGGGTCGAGAACCAGAGGACACAGATGTAAGGTGATTTTTTTTTTTATTCGTTCATTGGATCTGGGTGCCGCTGGCAAGACCAGCATTTATTGCCCATCCCTATTAAGGTTACTGGCAAAAGAACCAAAGGCGACATGAGGAAAAACTTTTTTACGCAGCGAGTGTTTAGGATCTGGAATGCACTGCCTGAAAGGGTGGAGGAGGCAGGTTCAAGCGTGGCTTTCAAAAGGGAATAAATAAATAAATAAACCTGAAGGAAATAAATTTACAGGGCTACGGGGAAAGGACGGGCGAGTGGGACTAGCTGAAGTACTCTTGCAGAGAGCCGGCATGGGCTCGACAGGCTGAATGGCCTCCTTCTGTGCTGTAACCATTCTATAATTCTAGTACGCCATTAAAAATCCAGTTACACCTCATTGAACAAGGCTGAATTTTTTCGGGGGTTTTTAACAGTGATATTAGAGCGTAAAAACTTAAGTTCTCGTCATTTCAGTGATTTCAATTGATTGCCAGCTACGTGGTGTTCAACAGCGCACCCTGTGGAGGAGCAGGGAATGACTGACAGCAACTTCTGGATTTCCACGTTTAACTGCGCATGTGCGGAAGGCAGAAGTTGCTGTCAGTTTCACAGTTGTAATGACGGCGAACGCTGACAGTTTCGCCATTATTACAATCACAAATTCCGGGGCAATAAGTTCCTAAAAATCAGAGAGGCTAAGGATAAGATCCTGTTTTCGTAAAGCTAACAGCGGAGTGACGCAACTCAAGCTGCAACATTTGGATATTGACATTTAACTGTGCATCTGCCCCTCGCCTGAAGTTGCTGTATCATTTATCCATAAATAATAGCGAGTGGCGTTAGCCTTGCTGTTACTTTGACAGCAAACTCTGGTGCACAATAACTTACAGGGCCTTGAAACTCTTTTATTCCAATGATAAACACAATTTTTTAGCACTCTATACTTATATTAGCTTTGAATTTATTTTAGGACTACACAGTGAAACGCAGCATGACAGATAGCACTAGCCAGATAAAATTGACCTGGATGCTTATAAACTGCATTATGATCCAGGTACCTTCAATAACCATTCTAATTAGTAGGAATGGCTTCCTTCATCTATGCTCTAGAGTAGTTACCACACTTAGAACACCTCACTGGGTAACTACAGAAAGTGGAGAAAATTTCGTTCAGCATGATTTGAAAGTCATTACTTCAGTCGGTCCCCCAAAATTCCTTTAAATCCACTGAGAAACAAAATTGCCTTTCAATGTGAAAATTAAAAAAGGTTAAACTAGTACAGAAACAGATTTGCCACATGCAATATATTTGCCAATAAAATATCACCAACCCAATAAATTCCATCCTTGTAAAACAGACTTCAGAATAATAAACAGTCCCTTCATTTTATTTTTACCCTGAATGCCAAGGTTCAGAGCCACTCCTGCTCGCAGAGCCTTCATATCTGGTAAGCAAACATCTGTGAAAATATTTCTAAAGAAAACAGTTCAGATATTGCCACTCAGGGAAATTAAAGCTATTTAATATAAATCCAAGAGCAATTCTTCATTCCATATACAGTTATTTTACCATGAAACTATTTAATTGGGTAAAAATGATAAATAAACTTAGAAATGAAATTTCCTATCTACATGCCTAAATCCTGGGCGAAAGAAAGGAACAGAATTGGAAGACTGCAATTCCCTGTAGAGGTTTTTTGTTTTCAATATCTCCATTCTGTTTGGTCTGAATATCCAAATGCAGTATTTATTTAAAATAGCAAGTATCACAGATATAGAGGCTACCCAATCTGGTTGGGGGTACCAAAACTAAACAACTAAGTAATACAATTGTAGCTGAAAATTACGTGCATTATGTGGACTAACACATTCAGTATTATATTTTTCAGTTAACAATGAAAATTTGCGTGCATTTTATTTGAATTTAAATGAGCGGCATAAAATAGGTTATTTAAAAGACAGAAAATAAAGCTCTTAGGTACAATCATAGAGGTCATCTGGCTGAGGCAAACTTCAAGCTGGCAGTTCTGGGATGTACTTAGCCGCAGTGCTGTAGTGTTGAAGCTTCTTGGTCCAAGAGCATGGCTTGTTGTGGAAGTTGTGGAGCAGCAAGAACAAGCTGTGCCAAAAGATTATACACAGAAATCAACACAGATTAAAAGGATGAGAAAATTAGAAATGCATAAAATATATATATATTTTTTAAAGGTGTGAAACTGCAAGAACATGTTTTAAGAAGACAAAGTTCAGCCAGAAGGAGAGATTTAAAAAAGTGAAAAATCCTTTTGTAGGAAAAAGAATGTGAGGGAAGACTGAGAGGCAGCTGATTGATTGGTAGGTATAGTGGAAGAAATTGGGAAACAGTCATTAAGGAGAAAGAAGCCAGAATTTCCATTTTTCCCATTGTTTCGCAGGAAAATCCAGTCCTTGAAGGTTAATAACCTGTGAAAATGTTTAAATAATGTAAATAATAAACTTTGAATATACACCTTTTATAAATTGTATTAAGTTCATCTATGTAAAAAAAAACTAGAACTCACAGTTTTTAGTGAAGATTACAAAGTATTTCCAGCAGTGATTTGTGCCACAAATAAACCATATGTCTGTATTATTGAAAATGTTTTTGAAGCTGTCATCTTTTAGTGATCTGATTGGTCTGTTAGAATCTGGCAGTGCTTGAGTTTGACTCCAGGTAGAGGATTAGAGGAGAGGGATGAGTAAGATATATAAACAGACAATGGTCCAGATATTACGTTGAGAATAACAGTGAGGCTAACAGTGCTCACCGTCATTATGGAGTAAATCAGACAGCAACTTCCCGAGTTTGCACACGTGCAGTTAAATGCGAAAATCCATAAGTTGCGTCCAAGTTACCCTACTCCTCTTCAGGCTGCACTATAACAGAACCTCGCCGATAGCCTCAGCATTGAAATCCATGTAAGGACGTAAAGCTGCTGTACTAACCCACTAGTTCCCCACTAAACAAGCCAGGAAAGGTTAGGGCTGGTGCATTCAGGTTTAAGTAACTTTTCAACGATGTGATAAGTGATAATTACTGCAAAACAACCTCTCTGGCCCTGAAAATATAATTTTACATTGGGGAAGGATGGTTGGGGGCTGGAGGACGATCAGGGGCTGGAGGAGCATCGGGGCTGGAGGGGGGTAAGCAGGGAAGGCAATCGGAGGCCTGGGTGGGGGGGGGGGGGGGGAAGGTCGGGGGTGGGGAGGAAGATCGGATGCCTCGGGAGGGGAGGTTGGGGGAGATCAGAGGCCTCGTGGGGGGGATCAGTGGCTGGGGGCATGGGGCTTGGAGGCCTCAGAGGGATTGCAGAGTGTGTGTGAGACAGGGATGCTGGATCCAGGAGGTAAGAAGGCACTTACTTCCTGGATCCAGCATTCTTCGCCTTCCTTTTGCCGGCGGGTTCCCAGAGGTCCAGGAAACCCAACCAGGCAGAGTTAAATTTGAAATAGTGGATCACCATAAAGCACGCCAGCCTCATTATAATATTTAAATGGTCAGCCCGCCTCCTGGGAGCAGATTGGTTGCCTGCCCTCGTCCCACCTCTGTTAAAACCGGAAGCGGACAGGTGGAGGCGGGTTAGGGTCGGGGTTCAGTTTTTTTTTAACTCCTTAACCTCCCACACGTTCCCAACCAACCCGTTTCTTGGGATTAAAATTCCTCCCTGCATGCCTCAGTGAGGATTCTTCAATCTGATTGGTTGAAAAGCCACACTTTTTTTGCCCTGCTCACACATGCCACCGATCCCCTGTAGAGGGCGCCGCACTGAATCAGATGCCCGATGACAGCAAGTCTCCACTCGAAAACCTGTGAAAACTCTGTGGGCAGTTGTTAGCGTAGTGAATGGCGAGCGCCGTTCCTTCGCCGCTGACCCCACTATCCGGGCCATCATATATTACATGAGAGAGACAAAAAGGAAGCTGGAAAGAATTGATGAGTGGGGAATATACAGAGATACAGTTACAGGAACAAAGACACAAATTTTACTTGTCCAATTGTATATGAGCAATGCCACAGGAAATCAACTAGTGTGGTGGAAGTTTGGAACAGTGAAACAGGAGTATGACTACTTTACAGTTAATTCCCTGAGGGGGAAAACAGAGAGGGTGTTGGAGTGTTGCTGTCATAAAGTAGCATGATTTGTATTTACTCCATTTTTATCATTAGCTGCTTTGATATTTAATGATAAACTATCCTTAACACATTTAGTTTTAGAGAATAATGACACTGTCCTGGATTAAAATGTAACTGTTCCCTTTTGTCATTACTTTAAACTGTAAATGATATAGCTATTTACTTGTGCACAGATTGTTTAAGCCAATTAGAAAGGAAGAAAGAAATTTTGATAGCACCTTCCGCAATCTCAGGACGTCCTAAAGCACTTCACAGCCAATTAAGTATTTTTGAAGTGTAGTCACTGTTGTAATGCAGTCATATTGCACACAAGGTCCACAAAGCGAAAGATAAATGGCTAGATAATCATTTTTTGGTGGTGATGATTGAGGGATAAATGACCAGAATACTGGGCAACCCTTGCTCTGTTTTAAAAAGTGCCACAGAATCTTTTACATACACCCAAGGGGGCAGACAGGGCCTCTTTTTAACATCTCAACTGAAAGGTGGCACATCCAACAACACAGCACTCCCTCAGTATTGCACTGAATTAAGTGCTCCTTAATTATTTGCTCAAGTGCTAGAGTGGGGCTTGAACCATGACCGTCTGACTCAAAGGCAAGAATGCTACCAATAAGCCAAGTCTGACACTTTAAATGAAGGATTTATTTGCTTGAGTTTAAAGACAAACTCTGCAAAGCTGTAAATCCAAACTATTTGGTGGAAGTGAGGATTATACCATGTGGCTACTTGCAACAAGCCAAAAATATCTAGTTTAAAAAAAGTAAAAAGAAACCCCAAAATGTAACATTTCTAAAATAAACTACTAAGAATTTCATAGAAGTAGTTTTTGTTTGTCCCATATGGGCTGTATTGCAAGGACACAGGCATAGGTTGACAAGAGCAAAGGTTTAGCAACAGCCAAGTATGCGCAGGAGTACTGCTGGAATTAAACCATCTAAAACCGCAGTTTGCAAACCAAGAGCATGGTAAGCTTCCTGCTCATCACCCAGCTTGGATTACTGTACCTGTAATAGTATTGGCTTGCATGGCTATCTGGAGCCAAGTGGAAGAAACCCTGCTCCCTGTAACAGGTCTATTCCTTGAGATTTCATCACTGAGTCAGGACAGCTCATCAATCGGGGACAGTAGCATAGTGGTTATGTTACTGGACCAGTAATCCAGAGGCCTGGACTAATCCAGGGACATGAGTGCAAATCCCACCACGGCAGCTGGGGAATTTAAATTCAGTTAATTAAATAAATCTGGAATAAAAAGCTAGTATCAGTAATGGGGACGATGAACTACCGGATTGTAGTAAAAACCCATCTGGTTCACTAATGTCCTGTAGGGAAGGAAATCTGCCGTCCTTACCTGGTCTGGCCTATATGTGACTCCAGACCCATAGCAATGTGGTTGACTCTTAACTGCCATCTGAAATGGCCTCGCAAGCCACTCAGTTGTACCAAACTGCTAATAAGAACAGCAGTTCAAGAAGGTGGCTCACCACTACCTTCTCAAGGGCAATTAGGGATGGGCAATAAATGCTGGCCTCGCCCACATCCCATGAATACATTTTTTTTAAATAATCATCAACAGCGGCCTAGATAACTGTCCAACTCAGGTATTGGATGATTTAGTCTGCCAGAGGATCAGCTTGGTTCCAATCTCCTATCACCAGATTTAACCAACACTAGTCTATCTTACTCCACCCTGGATGATGTCTCTGGCTGGTCATGAGACAGTTAACAATTACAGGTTTATTAGGTGTCCAGGGAGTGCCAGGAACTTCACTTGAGTAGCACAACTCACCATTAATTGTGCAGATGTATTGCCAGCAAACTGCTGACCACAGCGTAGACTCAACCCTATGGAATGCTGGCTCCATTAGTTGGCATTTAGCAATATGAAAATTAACGAATTGAAGTGGAGACTTGCCATATCCTGAAATAATTAGCTGCTTAACATGTTATTTTTTTCTTCCATTTTATTGCCCTTTATTTGCATCTTCTTAAAAATAATTGTACTGTAACATTAGTTTTAATTTTATTTCAAGGCTCATTATTTGCTAATTTTCATTTTACCCATCCCAGTTTTAGTTTCTCATTTCTGTTTTCTCATTTTCCCCTTCTTTCATTTCTTGTTTGTGACTTTCTGCACTCTACATTTATTGTACTTTTTCTCTAAATTTCATTTGTTACTTTAAATTTGTTTTTGAGGGTTTATTGAATTATTGACATGTTTTGTATACTTAATAAAATGCTTCAATTGCAATCAGTATCCCAATACATTTGTCTAAGAACATAAGCAAGTAAAGAACAAGGAAAGCCATTCAGCTCATCTAGCCATCCAGTCAATAAAATAAATTCTCTCCAAATTTACTGAACTCACTTGAGGATGGCGAGTAACCAAAGAATAACATCTACAAGATATTTGTGCATATTTTCCTTTGGTTACTTACCAAAGAAAACACCCATTTTTTTCGAGACCATGTCACAAGGTTGCCTCCAATTCAGTGCACTTTTACGGAAAGAGAAAATGATTTAATTGAATGGCGGAAAAGACTCGAGGGACTGAATTGCCCCGTCCTGTTCCTTAAAACTACTGCAATTATGCTTTTCAATTTCTTATACAATAGCATTAATCTTAATGGAAAAACAAGTTCTATTTGGTCAACTAATCCTATAACTTGCAATTTTAATTCCAAAACCATTCTCGTGGCTCTTCTGACTTCTCTCCAGTGCTTCAATTCAATTTTGAAAACACGGGGTGAAATTCGATAAGGCCCGAAAACAGTGCGGGTCAAGATTTGCTCGCACCAGTTTAGAAAGCGCAGGCAGCACATTAATTTGGTGAGGCCTGCTAATTTGAATGATTTCAACGCACAGCCCAGTGACGAACGTGCTGCTTCAGTCTGTGCGCTCAGCAGGAGGCCCAATGTCGCATCGCTGTAGTGATGCTGCATTTTCTTAAAGCAAGGTTGTCAGTTTTGAAAGCAGTCTCGAGCTCTTAAAGGGGAACTGCCTTCTGAAAATAAAAATTGAAAATCATTCAAAAATAGACAGTCTCTAGCTCTTAAAGCTCAACTACCTTCTGAAAAAAACTCACTAAAAATCATTTCAAACTAGGCAGTCTTCAGCTCTTAAAGTTGAACTGCCTTCTGTAAGTAAAAAATGGTAAAAGTGCTTCAGCACCTATACAAATGGCTCAACAGGCCAGGGAAATGGCACCCAGGGTCTCGCACGCAGCACTCCAGCTTTGTGCAGGGGGTCAACACTGGAGGAGAGACCCTCCGGAAAGAAAGGTGTGGGACCAGCTCACCGAGGCCATCATGGCCAGCAGCGCTGCCCCCAGGACTTGTCTCCAGTGCCCAAAGAAATGTCATGACCTCAGACAAATGGTCAAGGTCAGTGATTGCATCTTCAAAAGCCATCTCCTACCAACTGCACCACTAACCTTACACACTGCTCAATGAACGAGCCCCCACCACCCCCCCCCCCTCTCTATCACTCACCTACCAACAATTTCTAACAAGTACGAGGCACACCTCACAGTCCTAGCTTCACCTCACTCCCTTGGAGGAGACAGTGTTTGGCAGAGGCATGGCTGAACCCTTGGCCAGCAGTGGGGCTGAAATAATACAAGATGCTAGTATCCTCATACGTTATTCTCCTTCTCACATCCCACTATCTCTCTGATGTACAAGCTGCGCATGGTGTAAGCATGCAGCTCTTGCTTTCCCACCCTCCCTTCACCACAACCCTACCCTGTGCCTTCCTCATTTCAGACACCCAACAAATCCAGCTTGCCCAGCCAGTGGTTGACCAAGAAGACGGAGAGGAGAGTGAAGAATAAGAAACACCATCACTCAATTTGACACTCCCAGCCACCAGCTCCTCAAGGTCGTCCTGCACGGCCATCTGCAGTGTCCCCCCAATGAAAGACAGCAGCCTTCCAGCAGCTATGCTGCAGCCACTGAGGTAGCACTGTGTAACATCACTAGGATAGACAAAGGCACACACAAGATAGTCACTAAGGGAATGCACAAGGGTGATTAGTTAATTTTTTGATGTAATATTGGATGCATATATGGATAAAGTGGATTGGAAAGTTTGCTTTGTGGTGACTTTTATTTCAGCTTTGTGGCCAAGAGGACGCTGTGATGGTCAGTAACAAAGGGAAGATAAGGTGTGGGACAAATGTTAAAAGGGGAATTGGGGTTGTGGTCACTGGTACCGCAGGCAGATGATTTGATCCTGGATATCCTGGCCAGAAAGGGAGTTGTATCTTTCCTCCTTCTTCTGCTTCCTCCTCTTCCCTCTACAAACATCTTGTCCCCTTTGTTGCCTCTGCTTCATCTCCATGTTATGTTGCAGCCCAGGGTGAACTACAACTAGAGCCCCCAGGAATGGGAGCAAGTGGTCTTCTCAGAGGCCTTCCTTTAACATCCAAAGCCTTGCAAGCATCCAGCAGCACTCCCTGCACAGAAACAACTTCTTAAATGTATTGCACCAATCCACACAAAAAATGTAAAAAAAACACTCCAAAATCTGAAATCAAAACTTGCCTGAAAGATGTGTCTGTCCCTGTAGCATCTCTGTAGAACTGCTGCATGCACATTCTTCTGTGCGTGGCAAGGAGAGGGTGGTATGGAAAGCAGTGACATCCAAAATCACAGTCGTGCTTCAATTCAGGTGCTGCACGCCAATTGACGTCACAATCTGCATATTTACATGGGAAAGGCAAGCACAGGCAACGGCAGTGCTGCCAACCTCTTCAAAATGGCGGCTGCCATGTTCCGCGCTAGAAGCGAGACGGCCGCCATTTTTTCAGCAAAACCAGCCTTAACGGCCGGTGCTACAACCTCAAATTTCACGGCCACAATTCCTAAATTTACACATGTTCCAAACATTGCCTTAACAATGTTGTACAGGTTCCAATTTATAATCAAACATCTTTATAATGCAATAGCAAAATACTGCGGATGCTGGAGATCTGAAATAACAACAGAAAACACTGGAAACATTCAGCAGGCCAGGCAGCATCCGTGGAGAGAGAAACAGAGTTAACGTTTCAGGTCTGGGACCCTTCATCAGAACTGGAAAAAGCTGGAGATGTAACAGATATTAAGCAGGTGCAGAGACCGGGCTGGGGGGCGGGGGGGGGGAGGAAGGAATTGAAGGAACATACTGTGAGACAAACGGAAATCCCGTCAGAGAGAAGAGCAGAACTTCAAGGTGGGCATTCCGAGGAGAGGTGGCAGTGAACCATGCTGCCTGGCCTGCTGAGTGTTTCCAGCGTTTTCTGTTGTTATCTTTATAATGCATATCAGCAGTTGTGCTTTGTTGACTAACTTGATTTGAGTTCTTTGATGAAGTAATGTAGAGGGTTGATGAGGGTAGTGCAGTTGATGTGTATATGGAGTTTCAAAAAAGGTTTGATAAAGTACCACATAATAGATCTGTTAACAAAATTGAAGCCCATGGTATTAAAGCAGCAGTGGCTGCGTGGATATGAAATGGCTTTGGGGCAGAAAGCAGAGAGTAATGGTGAACGGTTGTTTATCAGACTGGAGGGAAGTGTGCAGAGGTAACGCCCAGGCGTCGGTGTTGGGCTCTTTTTGATATATATTAATGACCTAAACTTGGGTATACAGGGCAGAATTTCAAAGTTTGCAGATGACACGAAACTCGGAAATGTTGTAAACAATGAGGAGGATAGTAACAGACTTCAGGAGGACATAAACAGACTGGTGAAATGGGCAGACACATGGCAAATGAAATTTAACGCAGAGAAATGTGAAGTGATTCATTTTGGTAAGAGAAATGAAGACAGGCAATATAAACTAAATGGTACAATTTTAAAGGGGGTGCAGGACCAGAGAGACCTGCGGGTGTACGTACACAAGTCTTTGAAGGTGGGAGGACAAGTTGAGAAGGCTGTTAAAAAGGCATACGGGATCCTTGGCTTTATAAATAGAATTGAGAGGTCGCACAACACCAGGTTATAGTCCAACAGTTTTATTTTAAATCACAAGCTTTCGGAGTTACAACTCCTTCGTCGGGTGAAGTGAGGAGATACAGAATCGTCAAAGCATATATAGATAGAGAACAATGCATGTGTAACTTACAATTGCAGACAACTAAATTCAATCATCCTGACTGTTTATCTGCCGAGGTGTGATAAAGTTAATCAGGTCAGCCAGGAAGGTACCACATCAAAGACATAGCAAGATACAACTGAGACAATGAGATGGAGTCGCATGGGGTCTAACGTGTCAAAAGCTGCCGTCTGTATGTAAAACGATTAACTTTAAAATTTTTACTTTTTTACTGGGAATCACATCTGTGAACAAGCCAACGACGACTCGAGTCCGGATCACGTCATGTATCGTGACATAAACCCAAGATCCCGGTTGAGACTGTCTTCATGAGTGCGGAACTTGGCTATCAGTTTCTGCTCGATGATTTTGCGTTGTCGTGTTTTCCTAAGGCTGCCTTGGAGAACGCTTACCCGCAGATCCGAGGCTGAATGTCCTTGACTGCTGAAGTGTTCCCCGACTGGGAGGTAACAATCCTGCCTGGCGATTGTTGCGCGGTGCTCGTTCATACGTTGTCTCAGTGTCTGCATGGTCTCGCCGATGTACCATGCCGCGGTGCATTCTTTCCTGCAACGTATGAGGTAGACAACGTTGGCCGAGTCACATGAGTATGTACCATGTACCTGGTGGGTAGTGTCCTCACGTGTGATGATGGTATCTGTGTTGATGATCTGGCATGTCTTGCAGAGTTTGCCGTGGCAGGGTTGTGTGGTGTCGTGGTCGCTGTTATCCTGAAAGCTGGGTAATTTGCTGCGAACGATGGTACTTCTGAGGTTAGGCGGCTGTTTGAAGGCAAGTAGTGGAGGCGTGGGGATGGCCTTAGCGAGGTGTTTTCGTCATCGATGACATGTTGAAGGCTGCGAAGAACATGGCGTAGTTTCTCCGCTCCGGGGAAGTACTGGACGACGTAGGGTACCCTGTTGGTTGTGTCCAGTGTTTGCCTTCTGAGGAGGTCTATGCGATTTTTCGCTGTGGCCCGTCGGAACTGTCGATCGATGAGTTGAGCGTCATATCCCGTTCTTATGAGGGCGTTTTTCAGCGTCCGTAGGTGTCCATCGCGTTCCTCCTCGTCTGAGCAGATCCTGTGTATTCGCAGGGCTTGTCCATAGGGGATGGCTTCTTTAACGTGGTTAGGGTGGAAGCTGGAGAAGTGGAGCATCGTGAGGTTGTGCGTGGGCTTGCGGTAGAGTGAAGTGCTGAGGTGTCCGTCTTTGATGGAGATTCGTGTGTCCAGGAATGAAACCGATTCTGAGGAGTAGTCCATGGTGAGTTTGATGGTGGGATGGAACTTGTTTATGTTATCGTGTAGTCTTTTCAGTGATCCTTCGCCATGGGTCCAAAGGAAGAAAATTTCATCGATGTATCTGGTGTACAGCGTTGGCTGGAGGTCCTGTGCAGTGAAGAAGTCTTGCTCGAACTTGTGCATGAAGATGTTGGCGTATTGGGGTGCGAATTTGGTCCCCATGGCTGTTCCGTGTGTTTGGGTAAAAAAATGGTTGTCGAAGGTGAAGACATTGTGGTCAAGGATGAAGCGGATGAGTTGTAGGATGGCGTCTGGAGATTGGCTGTTGTTGGTGTTGAGTACTGAGGCTGTCGCAGCGATGCCGTCATCGTGGGGGATACTGGTGTAGAGTGCCGATACGTCCATCGTGGCGAGGAGTGTTCCTGGTTCAACTGGTCCGTGGGTGCTGAGTTTCTGTAAGAAGTCTGTAGTGTCGCGACAGAAGCTGGGGGTTCCCTGTACGATGGGTTTCAGAATGCCCTCGACGTATCCAGAGAGGTTCTCACACAGGGTTCCGTTGCCTGATACGATAGGACGTCCGGGTGTGTTGGCTTTGTGTATCTTTGGGAGGCAGTAGAAGTCTCCCACGCGGGGAGTACGTGGGATGAGAGCGCGTAGGATGTTTTGAAGGTCTGGATCGAAGGTCTTGATCAGTCTATTGAGTTGGCGGGTGTGTTCTTTGGTCGGATCTGCGGGTAGCTGTCTGTAGTGTTCCTGGTTGTCCAGTTGTCGGTATGCTTCTTTACAATAGTCCATTCTGTTCTGTATGACGATGGCTCCTCCTTTGTCCGCTGGTTTGATGACGATGTTGCGGTTGGTCTTGAGAGCGTGGATGGCGTTGCGTTGTGCTCGGGTGACATTCTGGACTGTCTTGTGAGTGCGGCTGATGTATCTGGCGTTAAGAACATAAGAACATAAGAAATAGGAGCAGGAGTAGGCCAATCGGCCCATCGAGCCTGCTCCGCCATTCAATAAGATCATGGCTGATCTGATCCTAACCGCCAATCTACTATCTATCACAGAAACATCTCCTGCATCTAACAGAATTGCACACACGAAATAGGAGCAGAATCAGGCTACACAGTCCCTGGGCCCGCTCCACTACCCACAGGGCCATGACCGATCCGAACCTAGACTCATGTCCAAATTCCTGCCCGCTCCCCGTAACCCTTAATGCCCTTTACTTCTAGGAAACTGTCTATTTCTGTTTTAAATTTAATTAATGTTGTAGCTTCTACAGCTTTTTGTGGCAGCATATTCCATGGACCTACCACCCTCTGAGTGAAGTAGTTCCTCCTCATCTCAGTTTTGAAAGAGCAGCCCCTTATTCTAAGACTATGTCCCCTAGTTCTCGTCTCACCCGTCATCGGGAACATCCTCCCCGCATCCACCCGATCCAACCCCTTCACAATCTTATATGTTTCAATAAGATCGCCTCTCATTCTTCTGAACTCCAATGAGTAGAGTCCCAATCTACCCAACCTCTCCTCATATGACCACCCCCTCATCTCCGGGATTAACCGAGTGAACCTTTTTTGCACTGCCTCGAGAGCAAGGATGTCTTTCCTTAAGTAAGGACACCAAAACTGTATGCAGTATTCCAGGTGCGGTCTCACCAATACCTTGTACAACTGAAGCAATACCTCCCTATTTTTATATTCTATCCCCCTAGCAATGAAAGCCAACATTCCATTTGCCTTCTTAATCACTTGCTGCACCTGCATACTAACCTTTTGAGTTTCGTGCACCAGGACCCCCAGATCCCTTTGCACTTCAGTACTCTCCAGTTTCTTGCCATTAAGATAATAAATTGCTCTAGGATTTTTCCTGCCAAAGTGCATCACCTCACACTTTCCAGTGCTGTATTCCATCTGCCAAATCTCTGCCCACTTACTTAGCCTGTCTATGTCCCCTTGCAGGTTTTTTATGTCCTCCTCACTCACTACTTTCCCTCCCATCTTTGT
Organism: Squalus acanthias; assembly: GCA_030390025.1. Lineage (NCBI taxonomy): Eukaryota > Metazoa > Chordata > Chondrichthyes > Squaliformes > Squalidae > Squalus > Squalus acanthias. The sequence continues at coordinate 184,873,781 of CM059425.1, forward strand.
ATCATCTGCAAATTTTGATATGTTACACTTGGTCCCTTCCTCCAAATCGTTAATATAGATTGTGAAGAGTTGGGGACCCAGCACTGACCCCTGTGGAACACCACTAGTTACTGATTGCCAGTCTGAGAATGAACCATTTATCCCAACTCTTTGCTTTCTGTTAGATAGCCAATCCTCTATCCATGCCAGAATATTACCCCCAATCCCGTGATTTTTTACCTTAAGCAATAATCTTTTGTGTGGCACCTTGTCAAATGCCTTTTGGAAGTCTAAATACACTACGTCCACTGGTTCCCCTTTATCCACTCTATATGTTACTTCCTCAAAGAACTCCAGCAAATTTGTCAAACATGACTTCCCCTTCGTAAAACCATGCTGACTTTGTCCTATTAAATTATGATTATCCAAATGTCTTGTTACTGTTTCCTTAATAATGGACTCCAAAATTTTACCTACCACAGATGTTAGGCTAACCGGTCTATAGTTACCAGCCTTCTGTCTACTGCCCTTTTTAAATAAGGGTGTTACATTAGCAGTTTTCCAGTCTGCCGGGACCTTAGCGGAATCCAGGGAGTTTTGAAAAATTATTACCAATGCATCTACAATCCCTACCGCCACTTCCTTCAAGACTCTAGGATGTAAGCCATCAGGTCCAGGTGATTTATCCGCCTTGAGTCCCATTATTTTACCGAGTACCACTTCCTTAGTGATTTTGATCGTGTTTAGCTCCTCTCCCCCTATAGCCCCCTGTTTGTCCAGTGTTGGGATATTCTTAGTGTCCTCTACTGTAAAGACTGATACAAAATATTCATTCAGTGTTTTTGCCATCTCCATATTTCCCACCATTAATTTCCCGGTCTCATCCTCTAAGGGACCAACATTTACTTTAGCCACCCTTTTTCTTTTTATATAACTATAAAAACTCTTACTATCTGTTTTTATATTTTTTGCTAATTTACTTTCATAATCTATCTTCCCTTTCTTAATCAATCTTTTTGTTATTTTTTGCTGCCTTTTAAAGTTTTCCCAATCCTCTGTCCTCCCACTAGATTTCGCTACCTTATATGCCCTTGTTTTTAGTCGAATACTATCCTTAATTTCTTTACTTAGCCACGGATGACTGTCCTTTCTTTTACACCCTTTTCTTTTCAGTGGAATATATTTTTTTTGGAAGTTGTAAAATAACTCCTTGAATGTACACCACTGATCATGTGTCGTCTTACCCTTTAATCTATTTTCCCAATCCACTCTACTCAATTCCGCTCGCATACCTTCATAATGATGCATCTCCTGACAGCTTGAGCATACATGTCAAGCTTGGGGCAGCGACCCTCCGGAGGGGTCCAGTTTGACTCTTTTTTCTTCGGTTGCTGCACTGCGAGTCCCTCTGTCTGCTGTTCTGGATCATTGATTGTCTCATTGGGTTTGTTGCTGACATCTTGGGATTTGTGGAAGTATTCCCGGAGCCTCATTCTCCTGATGAATTCCTCCGTGTCTGCCGCGAGACCGATGGGGTCCATTTTGGTGGTTGGGCAGAACTTGAGCCCTAGGGCGAGAACTTCGATTTCGTCTGGTTGAAGGGTATGGTCGGACAAATTGACGATGGACTTCCCTGTGGTTGCAGCCGTGGTACCGGGGGAGGCTTGGTTGCTGCTGGTGGTGATGCCGAGTTTCTCAAGCTTCCTGTTCTTGATGCGCATGTAGGCAGCGTAGTTCCGTTGCCTCGTCTGTTTGGCATAGAGTTCAAAAGCAAGGAAGTTATGCTAAACCTTCATAAATCACTGGTTAAACCCGAACTGGAGTTCTTTGTCCAATTCCAGACAGCACACTTAGGAAGGATGTCAGAATCTTAGAGAGAGTGCAGAGGATATTTACTAGAATGGTACCAGGGATGAGGGACTAGAGTTACATGGAGAGACTAGAGAAACTGGGGTTGTTCTCCTTAGAGCAGAGAAGGTTAAGGAAAGATTTGATAGAGGTGATCAATAGAGTCCAAGGGAAATATATCCCACTAAAAAGCAAGAACTAGCCAGTAACGACACACCATGTCATAAAGAAATAAGGGCAAAATTTAAACTAAAGAAAAAGGCATACACTAAATACATAGACAACAAAAGAGAGGAAGACAAAAGGGAATATGAAAAGGTTAGGAAAGAAGTCAAAAAAGCAATTAGGAAACTAAAGAGAAACTACAAAATTAAATTATCAAGGAATATAAAAAGAAATAGTGAAGTATTCTACAGATATATAAATTTTTTTAAAAAACAGGATAGGGATAGGGTCACTAAGGGATACACACAATAAATTCACGGGTAATGAGCGCAAAATGGCAGAAATATTAAATAATTACTTTCCCTCAGTATTTATCAGGGAGACTAACATGGTGGACATGACATTAGAAGAGATCAAAAAAGATATAGATTTTTAAGATAGAAAGGGGGAAGATAATATTTAAACTACTCAAACTTAGAGAGGGTAAAACCCCTGGTGTGGATGGATTGCATCCACGCATATTAAAAGATAGGGAAAAGATAAGCAGATGCATCGTTACATATATATAAAAATTCATTAGAAAAAGGAATAGTGCCAGAGGACTGGTGGACAGCTAATCTGATTCCTATATTTAAAAAGGGAGATAGAACAAGTCCAGGGAACTATAGACCAATTAGCTTAACATTGGTGGCAGGAAAGATAATGGAATCCTTACTCAAAGGTGTAATAGAAAAACATCTAGAAACTGAAAATATAATAGAGTAATCAGCATGGATTTCAAAAGGGAAGGCTATGCTTGACCAACCTTATTGAATTCTTTGAAGAAGTAACAGAAAGGGTAAATAAGAATAATGTAGTAGACATAATATATTTGGATTTTCAAAAAGCCGACAATAAGATACCACATTGTAGACCATGACTAAGGTCAGAACATGTGGAGTCAGGGGACAAGTAGCAGAATGGATAGCAAGCTGGCTACAAAACAGAAAACAGAGAGTAGGGGTTAAAGGTAATTACTCAGACTAGCAAAAGATGGGAAGTGGTGTTCCACAAGGATTAGTGCTGGGACCGCTGCTGTTCACAATTTAAATAATGGGATAAATAAAGAGATATGTTGATGGGGTTAAATGAAGAAGGGAAGGAGGAGGCTTGTGTTGAGCATAAACATTGGCACAGACCAGTTGGGCTGAACAGTGTTTCTGTGCTTTAAGTTCTATGTAGGTAATTAACATTCTTCTAATTTGGTAAACTTCCATATAAAAAGTATGATAGCTTTTGTTCTGCAATCCATAATAAACTCAATCAACCAGCTAGTTTTCTTTCAGAAGTTTTCAGAGTGAATTTCAATGCACCACCTGAAGACACTTAGAATTGGTATAGTTAAATGTTAGTTGACTCCTATACATGTAGAAAAGGAGGAAGCAGAATCTCTGATTTGCAACACTTTCTTCTTTCTTCGGCAGTCCCTCGGCACCGAGGATCACTTGCTTCCACACTAAAAATGGGCTCTCAGGTGACTGATGAGTCCAATGCGTGAGCGATCGTCTGTCACAGGTGGGGCAGATGGTGGTTGTAGGGGTGGGTGGGTGGGGTGCTTGGGTTGATGTGCGCTCCATCCGCTGCTTGCGCTTGGCTTCCACTTGCTCCCGGCGAAGAGACTTGAGGTGTTCGGCGCCTTCCCGGATGCTTCTCCTTCACTTTGTACGGTCTTGGGCCAGGGATTCCCAGGTGTCAGTGGGGATGTTGCACTTTTTCAAGGAGGCTTTGAGGGTGTCCTTGAAGTGTTTCCCCTGCCCACTTGGGGCTCTCTTGCCGTGTCGGAGCTCCGAGTAGAGCGCTTGCTTTGGGAGTCTCGTATCGCGCATACGGACGATGTGGCCCGTCCATCGGAGCTGATCGAGCGTGGTTAAAGCTTTGATGCTGGGGATGGTGGCGTGAGCGAGAACACTGACATTGGTGCGCCTATTCTGCCAATAGATTTGCAGGATGCTGCGGAGGCAGCGTTGGTGGTACCTCTCCAGTGCTTTGAGGTACCTGTTGTACATGGTCCATGTCTCTGCGGCATACAGGCGGGCGGGTATCACTGCTGCACTGTAGACCATTAGCTTGGTGCTGGGTTTGAGGTCCTGGTCTTCAAACACTCTCTTCCTCAGGCGACCAAAGGCTGCACTGGCATACTGAAGGCGGTGTTGGACTTAGTCATCGACGGCTGCCCTTGTTGACAGTAGGCTCCCGAGGTATGGAAAGTGGTCCACGTTGTCCAAGGCCTAGTCATGGATTTTGATAATCGGGGAGCAGTACTGTGTGGCGGGGGCAGGTTGGTAGAGGACCTTTGTCTTACGGATGTTTAGTGTAAGGCCTATGCTCTCGTATGCTTCGGTGAACGTGTTGACGATGGTTTGGAGTTCGACCTGAGTGTGCGCAGACGCAAGTGTCGTCTGCATAGTGTAATTCGATTCTGATTTGCAACACTTTGGCGATTAGTTGACATACTAACCCAGACTGGACCTGAAGCAGGAAACATCAGCCAACAATTTGCGATGAAAGCAGCAATGAAAGCTCCTTTATTGGAGGACTGGCCAAATATGATCCCCAAGGAGCTTAATGCTGGGGACGGAAAGGTGGTTTTGGCAAGGTGGTTGTGAGCTGCTCTAACACTTCTCCCCAACAGTTAATATAAAATGTGAATCATTGGGCTGGATTTTGCAGGGGGTCAGTGGGTGCGATCGGTGGTGGGTCGGGTGGGAAAGTGGTTTTTCTCCCCCAGAGGATTGGGACCCCACTGTGAACCCGCCGCCAAGCGCCTTTCCCCAATGTTGGGTCCAACAGCGCTGAGCAGACCCAACCACAGCGCCGGGTTCACAGCGGGGGACTCAATTCAGGTAAATAGTGGCTTGGTTAGAGCCATTTAAGACTGAATTTGAGCTCACCTTCTGCATTTGACAGCTCGCCCACGGGGTGCTTGCTGGTTGTGGACCACGTCTGTCAAGCTGAGGCGGGAGTTCAGTGGCCATTGAATCAGCTGTTGCGTTGACAGCATTAATGTACAGTAAAAGCTCCCACCTGAGATATCGTCCCTCAGCCACAAACTCTTCCTCACTGCATTTCCACAACAGATTCAGGATGCTGCAAGTCTTTACACTAGTCTCCATCCAGTCTAACCTCATTACCTCTCTCACCATTGACAGATTGCTTCTGTCATCTCTACTTCACCTGCCATCTATTCCATCAGCATGGGTGCCCTTTATAATCTCACCTTGGTCCTCAGAACCCCACTACGACCAGCCCCAACACCAGCAGCACCATCAACACCACCAACCTACTCCGCAATCACCTGATGCTGCACAGGACAGAGGGTGTTAGCTCCCGACCACATTGCTGCCCGGGAGGCCAGGGATGGCCTCACCATGGCCAGCTTTACTTCATTTGACGCTGTACAACCTGGCTGCCACATGATGCGCTAGGTTGGCAACACCTCACACCAACACCATAAAGCATCCCTACAATGCTCAAGTCATTCCTTTCACACTCATCAGCATTGCGAGGGGTACCGTTATGTCTCACCATTCACTGCAATTCACTAAGCCACTTCCAAAGGTGCACACAAATCTGTCCAAGAACACACTGTTCAAAATAAAGGTTTCAATGTTTGACACCACATTAACAGAAACTTTACATGAACATTGCATAAAACACCCAAGTGCCTACCCGTATGTGTTGTTAGTTGGTATGATTGGACTAGGATGAGGGCGAGTGTGAGGGGAGGCTAGTGAGAGGGGATGGGTGGAGGTGCAAGGCAAGTTGGTGTAAGGATGTGCATAAGTAGGGTAGGGAAGGCAGAGCGATGGGGATGTGATGAGAGGCACAGCAGGATGAGGTTGAGTGTGGCTTTGTACTAACGTTTCGTGATCTACTGAGATCATTGAAACTTTTGCGGCACTGCACCCAGGTCCTCCTGACCACATCCCTGCTTGTGCCCTCCTCTGCAATGTGCAACCATGCTATGTTGATCTCCTGGGGAGGTCTCTTCCACCCATGGGAAGGGAAGAGGACCTCCCTGCGTGCATATGGAGGGAGTCATGGGAGAAGCCCTGCACCTCTGTGCAGTGCTCGTCAGTGTAGAACACTGACAGCACAAATGTCAAACTAAAGTTGGCCATGGTCCCTTTAAGGAAACCGGCTGATGACGCAGCATCAAATGACGTCACCAGACCCGCTTCCTCTAATTGGCCGGGAAATGTGCTGGACGGGATTAACAAGCCCCATCAAGGAAAGTAATTTCAGAGGCCAGGATGGAGCGAGCAGTGGGGTCGGGACCCTCCACCGACTTCGCCTGCCACGGATCAGCCGAGGTTCGTAAAATCATGGCCATCGTTTCTGGAGCAGATAGCATAAACCAACTACATTGTCCTGAACGTTTTTTTTGACTGACCGTTGCAAAGTTTGGAACAACCTATGCAGTTTAAAAAAAAACTTTGTAATCTGAAGGCAACTGAAGCATGATTGGTGGACACCTTTTGTTGCAAAGGCCTGAGGATAGGATATGCAACATTTAAATCTTGTTATTGGGATTAATGGACAGAAGATACTGGAATAAAACTTCAGCATGGCAACAAATGGACATATTGATCAACTGAGGAGCTTAAGGCAGAAAATATATAGCACTTCTACATAGATGCAAGGAATTGTGAAATACTAAATTACTAGATAAATTTGCAAAATGAAACAAAAATCACTTCCGACAAAGTTAACTGAATTTTCTTTTAGCCCCTGTGGAACTGCAGAAAATTGTCAAAACAAGCTTAGCTATCAATTAAGAACAAGACCTTAATGCAGATTGGGGGCGGTGGGGAGAAATAGAAGAAATTGCATTGTTCGTCTCACTGGCAGCATATATAAAATATATACGGTAAACCCAGGCAAAACTTCTGTACTCAAAGGCTTCCGTCACTTTCACTGATGTTTGAATCTGCAGGGAGTTTATTTGTCCATCTTACTGGCATACTGTTTTATTGCAGTTCATTTGTCAAAACATGGTAAAATATTTAATTAGATTTCAGTACCCCACATTAAGTACTGAAACTTTCAGCTATTTTAAGAATTCCTGCTAAATTATGCTATTATGCACAAGTGCTGTGAAAGGTCAAGGGAGGAACATTCAATGTGTCCACTATCTCATTATTTTGCCAGTTAATTGGATTACATTTTCTAGCGTCAACCCTATGCAATTCAGCCTATATTACAAGTGAGTCCACTTCAAGAGTACTTCATTAACTGTGAAGCCCTTTGGGACATCCTGAGGAACGAAAGGTGCTATATAAATGCAAGTTATTTCTTTTATTACCAACCTTTACTAATCTATCCATATGGTTGAAAGCAAGACCAAGTGTCAGGTAGTTACCGAATAGCAGATAACCCTCAGCAAAACATTATGGAGTCAGAAACTGCAAATAAATCAAACACAACATTTACTGTTTTACTAACATTTTATTAAAAAACTGCCATTTTAAAACCAGACTGTAAATCAAAAATTTGCAGCATTGTCAATGCCAGGAGGGGTTTTTAACCTAATTAGGGTAGCAAATTCGATAACTGTGATGAAGCCAGTATGATAGAGCACTTCTAAAGATAAAGTTTAGCACCAACTGAGCTTTATACAAAACAGTGGCAAGCACTTATGTCCTGGTACAAGGGCAATCATCTTGCTGGAAGGCAGGTGCTCTGCTCTCTACCTACTTGTCCATGAACTATTAACATTAATGATTAGTAAATGCTGAATAAGTTAATTGTTTTGAAAGCAGTAATTCTGTTAAAGGATTCAAACCCCATCATGGATGATTTAAAATGGTCACCAGAATCACAAGATGCATACTGATAAAGGAGGCCATTCAGCCTCTTGGCTGATCCATCTAAAACAGAAAGAAAAAAAACCCATCCCCATACCGTCTACCCAAACATCTTCTAACAATCCCTTGAATGAAATGAATCTTTTGCCTCCACTGCCATCCCAAGTGTTAATCGCTCTTTGTGTGAAGTGCTTCTTGACATCTGTCCTAAATTTTTCTTTCACCAGTTTTAATCAATGTTCTAGTATCCTGGCATACCTTTGAAGTAATGCTCCAGATTAACCATGTATGCGGTTTAATATCTTGTATATATCTACAAGGCTCTCTTTCAGTAACCTCATTTCAAGGCCACAGAACCCCAGCTGCTTCAGGCTTTCTTTATAACTCAATCTTTTGATGCTGGGGATCAATTTGTGCCAGAGATCAGATTATAGCCTGAAAATTATTCCAGGATATGGTTTTCAAATACACTTCAACACTCCATTGGATGATTTTATTCATCCTTGATTTGCAACAGAATCACTCACCCAGTATGGATATTGTCAACTGGTGTCTGCTATGCCTTGAATTTGTGGTTAAGGATTAAAAGATTGCGAAGCAATCACTGCAAGGTTACCAGGAAATAATGTAACCATTTATTATAATTAAGTCAGTTTAATAGACAAAATGTCTTGCACAATAAAATATTTATTAAAACCACTCACATTTATAAAAACAAAGACCAACTCAATGAAAACACAAAGGAAGTTGCACTGAAAATTTGCAATTTTTAGATTTTGTTCCATTATGTTAAATGGTATCAAGTTTCAAGGAAAGTGACAAACATAAAACCAGGATGAAGACATAGAATTTCTCACACAACAAACCTGAAAGACAAGATGCATTTATTGAAGAAATCAGCTCCCTCTACTGCTTGGTAATGGAATTTCAAATCCACCATTAATTCCAAAGGAGATTTAAATAGCAGGTTTATTTCTTCTGCACTGTACTGACTACTTGCATATTCTGGTTTCATTGCACAGACTCTCCTGTTCAATGCTAGAAATGTTAGTTGCAATTTTGTAGAATAAGTGTTTATATTTTACTTGGGCTAGGGGTGGTGGTGTGAGGCCTCACATTGGAGAATAATTTTAAGTCCCCTGTGCTGTGCACTATTTCCTGATCGTCAGCCATTGCTGCTCTAAGGTTAGGATAACTTTTTCCATTAATATCACCTTCAACATGTGCAATCTAAATTGGAATATGTATTCTGAAGAATCAGCAAGCTGATATTATCTAGGCTCATGAACTATTTTTTCTTTGGTTGACCTGTGCACAACAAAAGGTTTAATGAGGAAAAAAATGCACTGGGAACAAATTATCATTTAACAGTCGATTTTAGAAAGTAAGCCCAAGTTTTATAGGAATTGAATTCATAACCTGAATATTCTTGTACACATGAACAATTTTGAAGACACTTACTCGTACTTAGCCTGTATAAGTGTACTTTGTCCACATTCCAGCTATTTTTCAAAAATCACAGACATGCTTTAAAATCTTGCAACTGCTGAGGGGGTTAGGGGCAAGAGTTGCAGTAAAGGAGTAATTGGGGCTACTGTAAATGTTTGCAAATAAATGCAGTTTATATTTTAATACTGAAATTGCTAGCAGGGATTTAAAAAGATAAAAAGTACTTCCTTGCCTGGTCATTGTAAAATGCCAATCAAGAAATTTTAAACAGCCACACCTAGATGTATCAAGTGGCATAAATATTGATATATGTGCTTCTTAAATTGAGTTTTGCCACAACTGTGTTTATTTTTAAATTGTTAAACGAATGTTAAGATTTTGGTAAAATCGGTTATGCAAAACATATTATAAAATGCTATTTTCATTGGCCATGAAACAAAACTAAAATAACTAAATGATCAAAAACATTCAATCTTCATTGGGAAATGTGTTTAAAATATTCTCAATAACATTACTGATGGTGCATCACTTTCTTCTCCTCTGTGAAATGCCAAGTATAATGAGCACCAAGCAATGCTTGTGACTGCTGGATCCTGTAAAATCTCTCCCGCAATGCACCGACATTGATTTGGTATCTTCTGCATACTCATTCCAAAAAGCATTAATTTAACTATTTTCTAGTTAGCTTAACTGTAGCATGTAAATTAATTTCATTTATGACACAAGTATATTTAAAATGGTTAGGATTCTCCTTTAAGACACCATTATGGTACCTCACAAGGGAGTCACATTGGAAGTATTTTTTACAAAGCTTTTATGTTAAGGGATTCTATGCTTCAAGTCACAAAGACGGAAAATAAACTAAAACCAAAATAGTTGAATACATTAACCATATAATGTACATGGCATAAAGGACTGTTAGACATGATTGATAAGGCAATTTGTGTTCCAATGGAGTTTCAGTCAAATAATAAATGTATTGGGTTATTCCTTTGAGATTTATTTATTTGTGGTCTTCAAATCCTCAGTACTCCATGTTCGCAACTCAATTGAAGATAGAATCAAAATGTCTGCTCCTCACAGTTGCAAAACGGACATGTATTTGAATCCCTGGTCGTGAATTTATTGCTGTTTACTTGGAATGAACCTGCTCTGCCTGTTATCTCCATATTCTATCACCCTTCTTCAAAAATTAATGTTTTCTCTAGTTCAGCTATTGCTTTTACTGTGAGGCACTATTATCACATCTGTTCTTCTTGACAGCTGATTTTCCTACATTTATAGCGCAAGCTTGTCAGCCTTGTGGTGCCTTTAAAGTAAATGCATAAAATTTACTTGTGTTTAAAGAATTTGAATAAAGTTTACTTTCCAAAAATAGCTATTTACATAGCCATTTATAAACACCAACACACATCTGTAGAAAGTTACTGTACATATAAAACAAAATTTCTAGTTCACTCTATGAAGAATTTATTTCAAAAACAAACTAAAAGTTGTATAAAAGTCAAAAAGTATACCCATTCAGTATCAAAAGTTTGAAATATTCACAAAATACCTGCTAATTTTTTACCAAAGGGAGATGATTAGTAAAACACGACAGATACAATTATGATTAGGGATTATGCGAGTGTCCTTGTATGTGCAATACAAAGATTTCACTTAAGTGTCATTCTCATCTATGACCACCTCTCTTTGCCATAGCTTCACGTATTTGTCTGTCAAGTTCACTGATAATCCGATCCTCATGAGTGTATACTCCTGTCCTTAATAAAGTGTCCCTTTCCTCGATGAGCCGAGCGAGATAATTGTCCAAGGCCTCATCTGGATGTCGAGTGTGATCTCCAGCCTCCCTCCCACTGGCAGGGGCTCGCTGCTCTGGAGATTCTTTTTTATCTTCTTGTAGCTTTAACCTGATAAATCAACACAAACAATGAATTTTAAAAATCCATGAAAATAATAACTGAACTTAGCTCCTACTAGTATTTCCTGTGACACAAACAAAAAGTCTAAGAGCTACCTAAAAATACCAAATAGGAAGGAATGTAAAATAGAATGATGTGTGCAATGATGCAGCATAGGTTGAAATACCATCATACAATGTCATGCAGCGGTGTGATATAGATTTGTACCCGTCTTTCACTGAGTTCTTGATCTTAGCCGTAGCACTGTGGGAAATGTTAGGTGCATCCCCAAATGAAAAAAAGGGGGAAAAAAGCCATCCCTTGTCACATTCACATAGCTCTTAACTTGCACCTTCACAGCAATATTAGCAGAAGCCTGGCATGTTGGCCAAGAATGCGCAGAGGCTAGGAAAAGGGAAAGGAATGAAACCAATTTAAAAAAGGGAGCCTCATTCAGCACCGTCTGGTTCCCAGCAGTCACGTAAAGCCTCATAATGGTTAAAACATAAATAATGTTTAATCCAAATATTCTGATAAAGACAGATTATGGATAGATAGTAGGAGTATCTCAATGATACATTCATGTACACACAAACTGAGGAATGTCACCAAAGTTTAATGCCTTTGATGACATCACAATGTTAACACCAACACATTCCTAGGAAATGGAAGATCCAGTGCAGCATTCTCACTGTGAGCCTAAAACGTGGAACTCTGTGGCAGACACAGGGTGGAATGTGAAACAAATATACTTTGTTCAAATAATATACAAGTAGCTTGCAATCCACATTGGTATATGTTATTTTTATACATCTTGTGCAACACTGCACATGCAAATTATTAATAGCCAACATCTTAACTTGCCACCAAGCTGGCTGCTTATTCAGAGTTACAAATTCAGGTCACTATTAACTAAATTATACCGAGCTAAAAACAGAAAATGCTGGAGATACTCAGCAGGTCAGGCAGCATCTGCGAAGAGAGAAACAGAGTTAACGTTTCAGGTCGATGACCTTTCGTCAGAACTGGAAAAAAGCAGGAAATGGAACAGATTTTTAAGCAAGTGCAGGGGCTGGGAAAGGGGGGAGGGGATGAAAGAACAAAAGGGAAGGTCTGTGATAGGATAGAAGGCAGGAGAGGTTAATTCAAGGCAAATCTCCTGAGCTGTTAGTTTGAAAATAAACAAACATTCTAATTAGTATCAACAATACAAGGGGGAATACTGGAGCTTTTCTATTAGTTTTAAAATGTAACTAGTCTTTTAAAAAAAAATGAACTTAGAATATAGAAATACATCAACATCTGCCTCTCTGAGCTTAAATAAAGGTTTCCTGAAGTGTATAGAATATTTATAATTCAGACAATTAAAAACTACAGCAGTTGTGTAATCAATATAGGCCGTCAATTATTTCTTAAACACGGTCTAAAAAAACTATGTAGATATGGTTAGAGATTAGAGTTTAAAGAGAAATATTGCGTCATTTGGCCAGCTAAATGTCATTGATGTATCCAGGGATTGTGCATGCACTGCACAAGCCCAGAGTGCAGGATTTACTTTCAGCTAACCATGTCCCTGCTCTGAGCAAACGTGTCAAGCTCAAATCAGCTTTTGGGAGAGGCTGAGCCATTCATGTAAACTGGTTAATGAAGGTATTAAAAGACACAAGGCAATTAAATATCTAAGTTTAATTATTATTTTGAGAAACATTTTGGACATTTCAGTTACGAAGGAAAAATAGCAAACAATTAGTGATTCATCGAGTCACTTTTAAAAAAATAAAAGGGTAGGTTCTCCTCATTGGTTATTTAGAATTAGTAGTTTTCTTACCGATTTCTCATTGGCGGTTTTCCAGCCGCTTCCCTTTTCATTTGTACATTCCCTACCTCTTATTCCGTTTTTTTACTGTTTTACTTTAAGCCATCAACAAAGTGTTAGACAAAAGTGTGACAAAGAGGAAGTGCGCACATATAAAAGACACTCAATATGAAATGGAGAGTGTGCCGTTTTCCATTTTCTAAACAATTCAGCCCAAAACTTGTGCTCACTGCAAATGTTCATGAACATGGTCTCTTTTCATATCATGCACATAGATTGGATGTTTTAGAATCTTTAGTTCAAAATAGAACTCAAAATTCTAATTAGATATTGCACAGCATTTTCCCACTTTCTGGTACCTGTTCAGCTCATTCCTAATCTCCTCCAATTCTTGTCGCTCTGTTTTAACTACTTCTTTCTCCTCGGCTGCCAGGTACCGCAGCCTCATATGTTCCAGTTCTTGTTGTTGCTTCTTAAGTCGTGCCATAGCATTTTCTTGCTCACGCTGAAACAGAGAGAATATATTTTTTAAAATTAAACTTTCAATTAACGAATTGCTTTTCAGGCTCAGCTACTAACAGTTCATGAATAATTAACTAGGATTTGCATTTATTCAGCCACCTTTTCATTAGTTGTCTAAGAATTTTTCATTTTTGAAAATCTGGATTACACAACCTTTTAACAACTTTCAGGAAGCAACATTATCAGATTTTCAGTATAAAGTAATGAATCAAAAGTTAAATTGCAGTTTTATTATAAGATGCTTCTGTTGCACATTAATTCTGAACCAAACACAACCATACCTCAATAAGCAACTTCTCAGCCAATTAGATATTCAATTATCTTGATCAAATAGTTAATTATGTGCCAACTGCTAGACATTGTTATTTCTACAGCAAAATCCCGCCCAATGAGGCCAACAGTGCTCACTGTTAATTACGTGTAAACCGGGCAGCAACTTCTGGCTGGCGCACACGCAGTTAAACACGCAAATCTGGAAGTTGCTGTCCGAGCTGCTCTGTTCCTACAAAAGTTTTCCAAAAACTCAATCTCGCAATCTGACTCAAATATAGTGAACGGCGTGAAGTTCCTGTACCTGATTTGACATTGAATTCACTATTTTAGCAGACATTTCCTGGTTCAGACATTGCACTGCTCATTAACAAGTTTTCAATCTGATTGGTTAAGGAGATACTGTAGAGAAGGCTTTAAACTAATTAATGGGAGGGAGGTTTCAAGAGAGCAAAAAATAAAAATGTCAGCGGAGAAGGCAATAGAGCAAAGTAGCAGTGGGGTAATTAAAAACCAGAGCGTGTCAGGAAGGGACAGAATATATAAAGATAAAGGTAAAGTAGTAAAGGGGGTAAAAGCAGAAATAAATTGTCACAAAACATATTTAAAAGTTCTTTATCTGAATGCACGCAGCATTCGTAACAAAATAGACGAATTGACGGTACAAATAACTACGTATGGGTATGATCTTGTGGCCATTACAGAAACATGGCTGCAGGGTGACAACGACTGGGAATTAAATATGCCAGGGTATTTAACAATCAGGAAGGACAGACAGGAAGGAAGAGGAGGTGGGGTAGCTATGTTAATAAAGGAAGGAATCACTATTACAGAGAAATGATATTGGGTCAAAGGATCAGGATAATGAAACAGTTTGGGTGGAGATAAGGAATAATAAAGGGAAAAAAACACTAGTGGGAGTAGTATATAGGCCTCCTAATAGTTGCAACTCTGCTGGAAGAAGTATTAATCAGGAAATAGTTGGGGCATGTAATAAGGGAACAGCTATAATTATGGGGGATTTTAACTATCATATTAACTGGACAAATCAAATTGGGCAGGGCAGCCTTGAGGAAGAGTTTATTGAGTGTATTAGGGATGGATTTCTTGAGCAGTATGTAACTGATCCTACAAGGGGGCAAGCAACCTTGGACCTGGTCCTGTGTAATGAGTCAGGATTAATTAATAATGTCCTAGTTAAGGATCCCCTTGGAATGAGTGACCATAACATGGTTGAATTCCATATCCAATTAGAGGGTGAGAAGGTTGGTTCTCAGACAAGCGTACTGAGCTTGAATAAAGGAGACTATGATGGTATGAGAGTGGAATTGATTAAAGTGGACTGGGAAAATAGATTAAAGGGTAAGACGGTACATGAGCAGTGGTGTTCATTTAAGGAGTTATTTTACAACTTTCAAAAAATATATATTCCACTGAGGAAAAAAGGGTGTAAAAGAAATGACAGCCATCCGTGGCTAAGTAAAGAAATTAAGGATAGTATCCGACTAAAAACAAGGACATATAAGGTAGCCAAACTTAGTGGGAGGATAGAAGATTGGGAAGTCTTCAAAAGACAGCAAAAAGTAACTAAAGGATTGATTAAGAAAGGGAAGATAGATTATGAAAATAAATTAGCAAAAAATGTAAAAACAGATAGCAAGAGTTTCTATAGTTATATAAAAAGAAAAAGGGTGGCTAAGGCAAACGTAGGTCCCTTAGAGGATGAGACCGGGAAATTAATGGTGGGAAACATGGAGATGGCAAAAATGCTGAACAAATATTTTGTTTCAGTCTTTACGGTAGAGGACACTAAGAATATCCCAACACTGGACAAACAGGGGGCTCTAGGGGGGGAGGAGCTAAATACGATTAAAATCACTAAGGAATTGGTACTCAGTAAAATAATGGGACTCAAGGCGGATAAATCACCTGGACCTGATGGCTTACATCCTAGGGTCTTGAGGGAAGTGGCAATAGGGATTGTGGATGCTTTCTTTGGTAACAATTTTCCAAAATTCCCTGGACTCAACAAAGGTCCCGGCAGATTGGAAAACTGCTAATGTAACACCCTTATTTAAAAAGGGTAGTAGGCAGAAAGCTGGAAATTATAGACCAGTTAGTCTAACATCTGTGGTGGGTAAAATTTTGGAGTCTATTATTAAGGAGACAGTAACGGAACATTTAGATAAACATAATTTGATAGGACAAAGTCAGCATGGCTTTATGAAAGGGAAATCATGTCTGACAAATTTGCTTGAGTTCTTTGAGGACATAACGTACAGGGTGGATAAAGGGGAACCAATGGACGTAGTGTATTTAGACTTCCAGAAGGCATTCGACAAGGTGCCACATAAAAGATTATTGCTCAAGATAAAAAAAATCACTGGATTGGGGGGAATATTCTGGCATGGGTGGAGGATTGGTTATCTAACAGGAAGCAGAGAGTTGGGATAAATGGTTCATTCTCGGACTGGCAACCAGTAGCCAGTGGTGTTCCGCAGGGGTCGGTGCTGGGACCCAACTCTTTACAATCTATTAACGATTTGGAGGAGGGGACTGAGTGTAACATATCAAAGTTTGCAGATGATACAAAGATGGGAGGGAAAGTAGAAAGTGAGGAGGACATAAAAAAACCTACAAGGGGATATAGACAAGCTGGGTGAGTGGGCGGAGATTTGGCAGATGCAATACAATATTGGAAAATGTGAGGTTATGCACTTTGGCAGGACAAATCAGAGAGCAAGTTATTATCTTAATGGCGAGAAACTGGAAAGTACTGCAGTACAAAGGGATCTGGGGGTCCTAGTGCAAGAAAATCAAAAAGTTAGTATGCAGGTGATCAAGAAGGCCAACGGAATGTTGGCTTTTATTGCTAGGGGGATAGATTATAAAAACAGGGAGGTATTGCTGCAGTTATATAAGGTATTGGTGAGACCGCATCTGGAATACTGCATACAGTTTTGGTGTCCATACTTAAGAAAAGACATACTTGCTCTCGAGGCAGTACAAAGAAGGTTCACTCGGTTAATCCCCGGGATGAGGGGGTGGACATACGAGGAGAGGTTGAGTAGATTGGGACTCTACTCATTGGAGTTCAGAAGAGTGAGAGGCGATCTTATTGAAACATATAAGATTGTGAAGGGGCTTGATCGGGTGGATGCGGTAAGGATGTTCCCAAGGATGGGTGAAACTAGAACTAGGGGGCATAATCTTAGAATAAGGGGCTGCTCTTTCAAAACTGAGATGAGGAGAAACTTCTTCACTCAGAGGGTAGAAGGTCTGTGGAATTTGCTGCCCCAGGAAGCTGTGGAAGCTACATCATTAAATAAATTTAAAACAGAAATAGACAGTTTCCTAGAAGTAAAGGGAATTAGGGGTTACGGGGAGCGGGCAGGAAATTGGACATGAGGCTGAGTTCGGATCGGTCGAGGCCCTGTGGGTGGCGGAGCGGGCCCAGGGGCTGAGTGGCCAGGTCCTGCTCCTACTTCTTGTGTTCTTTAGATTTGAGGTGAGGATCAGATCAGCCATGATCTTATTGAATGGCGGAGCAGGCTCGAAGGGCCGATTGGCCTACTCCTGCTCCTATTTCTTATGTTCTTATACACAGTTGCTTGCTCTTTTCACACAGATCCCCTATGTCCTGTAGAGGGGGCTACGCTTTTTGGCTGACAGGAACTTCAAGTGCAAAAACCCATAGAATATCTATGGGAAAGTGCAAGTCGAACGCTACTCAGAGCAAAATCCGGCCCATAATGTTCCTGATACAGATTCTATTAATAAGTATCTTAAGTACAAGTCTACAATGCATTCCAAACAGAAGTGAGTCTGGTTCTAAAAAGTTATTCCATGATTACAATGGAAAATAAATGAAAAAAAATCCTTTTGGTTCTAGCTCTAATATCAGAAAAATATCAGTTTGGTAATGTGGTACCTACTAACCAAAAGGCATGGGGATCAAGTCCCAGGTCTATGTTAACTTAATTAAGGATGCTTGGTTAGTTAAAACTGCCTTTTGAGAACAGCCTGCAGGGTATTTATTTCAGATTTTGGTTTGGTATGGAGGGTGGAAGACTGTGTGCAGCTCACGCTGATCAGGCAGCAGCAGCATGATATTCCTGTTGTAAAATTGTCTGGCCCTTCCAGCACAAGGATTTTAATCAGTAAAATCAGGAGAGAGAAAATGGAGAGTGGAAAAGCAACATCCCACATTCTTAACTTTGTGTAACTTAGGCAAGATGAAAGTCGCAGGTTTTTAAAATGAGGTGCATCATGGAACCCACAAATTCAGATTGCTGTCCATCTGGGGTGGGCACGCTATGCCCTAAGAGCACAGTATAAAATTCTGTACTGTGTTTCTGTAATTCTCTTTTTTTTTTAAACTCACTAGCACATTATTATTTCTGTTTCTGTATATTAATCAAACATACTTTGTGACAACAGCAATCTTTTCCTATATTACAAAGTGATTGGGAGTATAAAAGTAAAGATGTCTTACTACAATTATATAGGGTCTTGGTGAGACCACACCTGGAGTACTATGTACAGTTTTGGTCTCCTTACCCAAGGAAGGATATACTTGCCTTACAGGAAGTGCAATGAAGGTTCACTAGACTGATTCCTGGGAGGAGGGGATTGTCCGATGAGGAGAGATTGAGTAGACTAGGCCTATATTCCCTGGAGTTTAGAAGAATGAGAGGTGATATCATTGAAACATAAAATTCAATTGGCAGGGTAGATGCTGGGAGAATGTTTCCCCTGGCTGGGGAGTCTAGAACTAGGGGTCACAGTCTCAGAATAAGGGGTCGGCCATTTAGGACCGAGATGAGGAGAAATGTCTTCACTCAAAGGGTTGTAAATCTTTGGAATTCTCTACCCCAGAGGGCTGTGGATGCTCAGTCGTTGAGTATATTCAAGACAGAGAGAGATTGATAGATTTTTGGACACTAAGGGAACCAAGGGATATGGGGATAGCGCGGGAAGGTGGAGTTCAGGCAGAAGATCAGCCATGATCTTATTGAATGGCGGAGCAGGCTCAAAGGGCCGAATGGCCTACTCCTGATCCTATTTCTTTTGTTCTTATATTCCTTTAGGCAGAGGACACCATTTTTCAGAAGTTCTAACAGGGATTAATCAAGATTGTGTCAATGTTTGCAGAGGGGCACCAACACAGAAAAGTTAGAAAAATGATTCAAAAGCTGACAAAAACCTCAACAGAGTGTCATTTTTGTAATAGGTGATCCAGGAAAAATATTTATATCTACATTACTGCATCACACTGAAATGTTGCCTCAGATTCTCTACAATCTTAGAGAATGCACAGAACAAGCTAGATTACCACTAGACCCAAATGTTTGCTTTTCTGTTTTTGGTGGGGAAAAAGATGAGGTCAGCAACATTTTATCTGCTCACTTTCATCACCACAGATTTCAATGATGCTGAAAATACAGTTGAACGGATGACTTAATACATTAAACCTCATTAACACCTTCAGTTATTGGTAATACTTCAGTTACCATATACGTATGCAGTAGAGATGCAACTCCAACTAAAGAACTTACTTAACAGCGAAGTCAGGGCAACCATTTATGATGACAAGAATACAGGTACCTTGTTTCTTTTCCAGCTCACATCATTCACCTGCATATGTATAATTTCTTATTCTCTTAGCCACATTCATTCACAATATTGACATTTATATCACTGTGGTTCTCCGCTGTGACAACATTTCAATACTTCATTATTTCTTAAATTAAACAAAAGTTGCTCAGTAAAAATCCGAAGATATTTTCAAGACCAATAACAGACATCTGTTCCTTTATTGGAAGACTTCCAGTTTCTAATGCCCTCATGTCATGTATTACTATTTCCATCAAAGACAAATGCATCACTATTTTTGCAGGGAGACATTTCAGGCCTCAACCAAGAAATCTGAAACACTGACCTTTAGTATCTGTAAGGATCCACAATTACTTCAAAATATCAGAATGGTTAGCAATAGTAAAATAGTTGCTTTTATTTCCAAAACATTGCAAAAATAGTATTTGTGCTGTACTTTTTTGAAATGAGACATTAGAGGTCAGCATCCTGTCAAAAAGGACAAAATGTCTAACTCAAAAAATCACTAAAAAACCTCTAGGCTGCAGTTTTCAATATTGTGGATTTAATCATTTCAAAGTGGCAACCCTAAGCAGAATGTTGTTAACCATACAACTCTACCAGCTGAATTATTTACATATGTTTACAAACAAAAAACGTGACTGTGAAAGTGCATACCATATTTAACACCTCTTCAATACCACCACACGGTCTCAGTAGGAACAGGCAAGATGTTTGAAACGGTTATACGGTCAAATTTTTATACTGACCTTTATTTAATTCTATAAGTGTAGCAGAAATGGTATGTAACTGATATTAGAAGACATCTACTTAGTGATATAAACTAGCTATTGAAATCTTCTATCACCAGGCTTTGAAGTCATTCAATACATTAAAAAACTTGCAACACAAGACCGTCACTAAATTTAAAAAAAACAGAATCCTCCCTTACAGGTGCCACTGTTAAGAGTTCTCTCTACCAAGTAAATAAACATCTTTACTTGGCAGTGCCGTCCATAAATCTGAAGAAGAGATGTAAACACGCGCCTATTAGACTAAACAATGGTCAAACACTGGCCACTGCATACAGATTGCTGAGCTGCAGGAAGAACCCTTGGCAGAAGCTGAAAAACTCAAGTGTAGTTTTCTGAAAACAACCCAGAGTTGACAAGTGGGTAGGAGGGCCTGGATGACTTCAAGACATTGTTTTTACATAAAACTGGACCTTAAAGTTATTTTTAAAAGGAGATTTACAACAGATCTTTGGCCAAATTGCTCAGAAATTAATCAGCTTAATTATTCAGAGTGGAGAAAGCTGGGGGGGGGGGAGCACGGTGGGGAAGAGAGGGTTTGGGGTAAAAACAGCTGCCAGGAAGGAATGTCTTTAGCTTTCAGAAATCGATGCTTGCAAACTCACTTTTAAAAAAATGCACTGCAGGAACAATATTAACACAAAATAAACAGACTACTTGGCCAGCACAAAGTATACACTGTTGTGCTCCAAATTAGTTATTTCAACTTGTGACAAATTTGCCTTCACATTGATGTTGTGCACAAAAAAAACCTCAAAATACATCACATTCAATCTAAAGCAGGCCGCAGCTGGATATTGTCATTAACATTTTATTAGGAAATTTTGATATTTCCTTCTGCATGCAATAGTTTATGGAAATGTTTTGACAGAACACCACAAAGACTTGGGAGTTTCAAGACACTGGCTGAGATTTCAGACCTACCGCAATTCAGTAAGAATATAATGGTTTGTGGGGTCGTGGGGAGAGAAACGGGCTAGTCATGTTTTGACACTGTTCCATAAGAAAATTAAAACAAGATTTATGAAACTCTTGAATGCACAAGCCAAATGAGATTTATACAGCTGAAGAAATCCTCGTATTTAAAGAAAATGTTGCAACAAACGCAAGTTTTGTGGGTCTTGATCCAGAAAATGTCAAACACTTGTTCATATGATGCATACTAATGTACTGTCTGCAATGTTGCCACGGTCAGTTGCATTTTTTTTTAAACAAACAAAATGGTGACAAAGTTGGAGAGACACTTCAGAAACTTACTCCATGGAGCCACCTAGTGGCCAGAGCCTGAAACTATACGGTGACAAATTAAACAGCAAAATTGAAGGGGAAATATTGACTTGACACAGCCATTACAATGGTAAATGTTGACAGAACAGGGTGATGAAATGGTGACGAGATAATATTTGTGGACCAAGTGTGTGCTGTACATTAGATTTTTAATTCTATTGATGCAACGTACAGTAAAGGCCCCTTACTGTCCCACTATATTGACATGTGACCGCAAATTTACACTGAAATGGCAAAAAGAACACTTTCCCCCCCATCTCTCCTGAAGACATCAACTGCTTGCTTGGCTTGTGCACCACAGGCATCATTCATCCTTTACTACTTTACTCAAGTGTCTGTTACGCTCTTATGCAAGAGCCTTGACCGAGAGCCTTGACATTTATATTGGTAGCATACTCAACCACGAGGGAGGTTAAATCACAGCTGAACCAACCTTGTCATTTTTGATGTTCACATGCATGGAAAACCCATAGGTGTTGCTATGCAGCTACAAGAAATGATAATCCCGGAGAGGTGAGGCCGAATGTAGCTTGTCTACGGCCACCTTGGCTGAGGTAGCTAACTCAGCACAAACTGGCTATGCAGTGTAAATCCACTGACCCATCAGAGTAGCACATCTTTCACTTAAAATGATGAAGAAAAGTCATAAAAACTATTATATACAGAAAGGTTTATATATAGCCATTTTTAATATCAGAATGTTGTGATGTCCACAAACTAAGTCTTGAATACTTCAGTAGCTGAAAGGTCTAAACATTTGCTAGAGATATGAAGTACAACCTCACAAAACATTGATTATCCAAGAAAAACATTTTTTGTTGCAGAGAAAATTTGTAAAATCCATGACTTTTTTAAAAAAAACTAATAAATGAACACATTATTTTGCTAGAATTTGTTAATGTAAACCTATTCTAAAGCATTTCAGTCTTTGCAGAATATATACTGCTACAGTTAACACCAAGAACACTCCAGTTGAATGCTGAATCCTCAAGGCCACCTTCATAAATGACTTCCTACGGCAGCAATTCAAAATTGAATCTCAAACACAATATTTATTTCTCAATTATATACATAGTGCTAATCAGTTTACAACGTAATCGTTACATGCAGCTCTGTTGGGAGCAGAAAAATAGATTATGGCTATTTTGTTTGTATAAAATAGTGCAGACTTCATTAAAAAAAGCAAGGAAGTTACCTAAAATATTCATATAAAAAAAGTTAATACTGCATCAAAAAGGATAATCTTGCCACAAATGCAATACTGACAATTTTGGTGGCAACTTTCACAATTCAAATAGATCTTTTTGCTTTGAAACATGGAACTTAGAAATGATCACTTAAGCCACAATTTACATCAGTCACCTTTGAAAGGACCAAGAGGTGCATTACCTGTTTTAGCCGTGCTAACTCTTTCAAGGCTCGCCCCCACTGCTGCTTATAATGCAGCTTGGATTTTGTGGCAGATTCCAATTTCCTCTCAAATTCCACCTAATAAAAAAGGTCAAAGGTTGAAATAATAAAGCTGATGTTGTGATATTGTCACTAAAACACTATTTTTGTCTTCAGAAAGGAGACCTTAATATTCCATGTAAATATTATGGAAGAATCAGCATTCTGGCATAAATGGGATGAGTTCCTTTTTTAAAAACTACTTTTGCACAGCATCCACTTCAGATGTAATGAATTTCTTGTAACTTCAGACAGCTGAAATAAACATTTTAGTCAGAAGCAGATGCATTTATACTTGGAGTCTCCAAATGTTAACATTCTAGATTAGTAATAGTTTATTTCAATAGCTTATAAGGTTGGAAAACACTATTAGAAATCTGCTGAAATGGGAACTTTAGCAGAAAATTGAAGGGGACTGCAATATTTTGACCTCATTAAGGCTGGGGTTCCTGGATATAAATTAAGCTGGGTGGGAAAGATCAATGATGGGTAAATGTGATCAGCTTTTTCTTTGTTTTTTTTATCTCCACATTTAACTCCCAAAAAATGTCCAAAGATGAAAACTAAGTCTTTGGAACAGCTATCACTGGAGTACATTAAATTTGGCCTGAACAGAACTGCAGCAGAAGCCTAAAGGTGGCTGAATGCCTTCTTTTTGTCAGTTTGCTCACAAATTTAATTAAATCAACCATACAAATATATTGCTTAATGCATTTCGCAATATTTCTACACTAAATTTGTTGAAAAGATGAGACGTGGCACTGCTATTAATTGAAACAGTAAACAAAATCACAATCAGAGGTACAATACTGTAGAAATAAATGACTAGTCCTGAGAACAAGTCCATTCCCTCCTACAAAATGCCAGATTACTTTAAGATGTGCAGGTAGAAAACCATTCACATATCTCCTTTGGGGCTGAAACAACCCTTCTCTCCCCCACCACCACAAATCTATCACAGCTGATAGTGATAGGTCATTGCTGGAGTAAAATGAGGAGGTAGTGGACATGCTTGATAGGATAAAAATTGATAAAGAGGAGGTATTGGAAAGGCTGGCTGTACTTAAAGTAGATAAATCACCAGGAGCGGATGGGATGCATCCTAGGATGCAGAGGAAATTGAGGGTGGAAATCGCGGAGGTACTGGCCATAATATTCCAATCCTCCTTAGATACGGGGGTGGTGCCAGAGGACTGGAGAATTGCAAATGTTACACCATTGTTCAAAAAAAGGGTGTAAAGATAAACCCAGCAACTACAGGCCAGTCAGTTTGACCTTGGTAGTGGGGAAGCTTTTCGAAACAGTAATCAGGGACAAAATGAACAATCACTTGGACAAGTGTGGATTAATTAAGGAAAGCCAGCACGGATTTGTTAAAGGCAAATCGTGTTTAACTAACTTGATTGAGTTCTTTGATGAGGTAACAGAGAGGGTTGATGAGGGTAATGCAGTTAACGTAGTGTACATGGATTTCCAAAAGGCGTTCGACAAAGGCCACATAATAGGCAAAGTTGAAGCCCATGGAATAAAAGGGACAGTGGCAGCATGGATACAAAATTGGCTAAGTGATAGGAAACAGAGAGCAGTGGTGAATGGTTGTTTTTTGGACTGGAGGAAGGTTCCCCAGGGGTCGCTTCTAGGAGCACTGCTTTTCTTGATATATATTAATGACTTGGATGTGGGTGTACAGGGCACAATTTCAAAATTTGCAGATGACACAAAACTTGGAAGTATAGTGAACAGTGAGGAGGATAGTGTTAGACTTCAGGAAGACAGACAGGCTGGTGAAATGGGTGGGAGAAAGAATGAGGGGAGGTCATATAAACTAAATGGTACAATCCTGAAGGGGGTGCATGAACAGAGACACCTGGGGGTATGTGTGCACAATCATTGAAGGTGGCAGGCAGGTTGAGAAAGCAGTTAAAAAAGGCTTACAGGATCCTGGGCTTCATAAATAGAGGTCATGATGCGGAGATGCCGGTGTTGGACTGGGGTGGACAAAATTGAGAGGAAAAAACAAAGAAAAAGCTGATCACATTTACCCATCATTGATCTTTCCCACCCAGCTTAATTTATATCCAGGAACCCCAGCCTTAATGAGGTCAAAATATTGCAGTCCCCTTCAATTTTCTGCTAAAGTTCCCAATTGAGAGACTATAACCTGGTGTTGTGCGACCTCTCAATTTCATAAATAGAGGCATAGAATACAAAAGTGTGGAAATCATGATGAACCTGTATAAAACACTGGTTCGGCCTCAACTGGAGTACTGTGTCCAATTCTGGGCACCACACTTTAGGAAGGATGTGAAGGCCTTAGAGAGGGTGCAGGAAAGATTTACGAGAATGACTCCAGGAATGAGGGACTTCAGTTACATTGACAGACTGGTGAAGCTGGGGATGTTCTCCTTGGAGCAGAGAAGATTGAGAGAGATTTGATTGAGATGTTCAAAATCATGAGGGGTCTGGACAGAGCAGAGGGAAACTGTTCCCATTGTCAGAAGGGTCGCGAACCAGAGGACACAGATTTAAGGTGATTGGCAAAAGAACCAAAGGCGACGTAAGGAAATTTTTTTACTCAGCGAGTGGTTAGAATCTGGAATGCACTACCTGAGAGGGTGGTGGAGGCAGATTCAATCACAGCTTTCAAAGGGGAGTTGGATAAGTACCTGAAGGAAAGAAATTTGCAGGGCTACGGGGAAAGGACGGGGGAGCGGGACTAGCTGAAGTGCTCTTGCAGAGAGCCGACATGGGCTCGACGGGCCGCCTTCCGTGCTGTAACCAATGATTCTATGAAATAGTTGAGAGTAGATGAAGCCTTCAATTCACTTCATTTTCTTCATCTACAATGGGTAGCAATATTTTATAGGAAAGCATGGAACTTGAAAATGGAGCCACAAATATAAACTGGACAGATGAAGTTCTATAATGTCACTTGATAAAATATGAAATATAATTACACTATGCCTCAAAGCACAAACTATCTGTAAAACAAATACAAAATCAAAACATAACAAATTGAAGCTTAATTATATAAAGTTGAATATATCCTTCTAAAATTAGTGAATTTTCATTCCTCGATCAAGATTTTATTACTGGCAGAAGTGAACACATTTTTAATTTGTCTCTACAATGCATAATTAAAGGAGAACCTAAAGGGAAATATTAATGATTAACACATAGATTTCCCTCCTCATTGCTCACAGGTAGCCTGGGGTTCACTCTCTAATGTTTACTATGGCCTACAAGGAGGTGCTGGAATTGCTGTTCCCATTCTGAAGCAGCTTGCCCATTCTGGTCCAGACTCAGATGGTGGCAACATTTCCTCAAGTGGATCTGAGAGTCTTCACTAATGAGGAAGTAAACTGACCGCTATGCCTGGAGTGAGTTTTAATCTTGGGTTTAGTATGCTTTCCAGTCAGAACAGGACCTGTGTCCAGAGTCAAACTGGAAACTTTTCATCAATATGTATCTGAAACTACTTTGCATCATTCTGAAGGTGGTAGAATAAGTGCAGCCTTATATTGGTGTTCCGCTTCTGTCAGAAGTACTGATCACATCGAGGAACAAAAACCACAGACATGCACTAGAGAAGGATGTCATATGTGTAATGTTCCAAAAAGATTGTGTAAGTAGGATTGAGTCAAGAGCAGCTACATGCGAGCAAAGCATATAGCTGAGGCTGGAGAGAGGGGAGGCCAATAACTGGTAGAAGAATCAATGATTGCTCCTGAAGAAATAGGACAGCAAGATACAGGGCAGGTTGGGGAATTAACATTTTCATGCCATAAGTTCTTAAAATGGCAGGGGGCGGGGGGGGAGGAAAACTATCCTGGTATCTAAAAGCTTCATCACATTTTTGTTTTGAGGGATATGATCTGTTTCTTTATAAATGTGGAATTTTTGAGAGTGAAACACACTACATTTTTGGATTGCCTAAAATTTCACACTGTTTAATAAGTAACCAATCAGCATGCTTCATTCCCCTACAAGCAAGACACCTTCCCATACTTTACAGACATGTTAGACAAGCGACAGATGCAAAAAAAGTGTTTAAATAAGCAAACACTATGGCTTACCAAGTCTTTTAGCCCTAGATACCAACAAAATGCATTTGCTATGCAAGAGAAAAAATATATTTTGGAACTTGCTTAAACATAAATAGAAATCTAATATACTTCACACTGAGTCACTGTTAAATTGCAGCTACTTGGAAGAAAATAGCTAGGTTACTTACATGATCTGCTTTGCGAATCTGGCACTTGCGAATAACCTGCACCTGAAATGTAGTGCAATATTTTCCAAAGAAAAAATGTTTCATGACTCCAGTTTCACGTTGTTAGTGAAAATGAAATAGCTATTAAAAAGGTCACTACAGATTCCATATCTTCTACTTAAAGTGGAGTGAAAATCAGTATCCTTACATTCATCCCCATGAAGGGTTTCTTTGTATCACTCTAAAATTTCAAGTCAATGTGTCTAGATTTTATTCTCCAGAGAGATGAGATTGAACGACTAAGAATGTAAGCACAGAAATGTCTGATCAGTTGCTGTTACTTTAGTCATTTCCTATCCAGCTTGTCTCACCAAGAAATGGCATTTTGCAGAAGCAATTTATTTCAATAGAACATCCAAAAAAAGCATTTTTGAAGTTTAAGTTACTAAGTTCCTTTATAAAAGGCACAAAATATGGGCTTGTTAAAGATTTCCCAAGTTCAGTCTGTGAACAAAAATATAATATATTGTAGACATCCAAATGCATTCTACCTTTTCAAGAGTTAAAAGATTGATCTCTGACTGAAGTCGAATTTCAGGTTTGCTGCTCTGCTGCTCCTTGTACTGATGGAACTCTTTTTCAAGCAGTTTGTACTTCTGTTCTGCTTCATGGAGCTAGATAGAATTCATGGAAGGGGGGGGAAAAAAAAATCTTTCAAGAAACTAAAGGAAGTCAGCTTATCCTTTTGACACTAAACAGATGGCCTAAAAATTCACATTCAAAATAAATGGACTTTTAACTCAACTAAAGTACATACAGACTAACAGCAAGAAATCTGAACACCGATCAAGCTCTGGTTTAAAAATAGGTGAATAATTTAATTGTTTACATCCTGCTGACAATGCAGGCGAGGATACAAAGCAGCGACACATAACTGGCTAATCCTTCTACAACAGATCATTATTTATCCATCTATTCAGCTAACACTTTTTGTTGGTTTACACAATATTATCATTTTTTAACGTTTATACTGTACAATATCCAAGTGTAACTTAATCAAACAGACCAGCTGATATACTGAGAACACAGCTTTTAGAATGTTACTCTTCTGGGAAAATGAAAAATTGTTCTTCAGCCAACAGTTGAGCAATAATTTAAGAAGTGAAGCACGAGGATTTTATTGATCAATGACTTAATGCTGAACACCTCTGACCTAATAATATACATGACGAATTCCAGAAAAGAACCTGTTTTTGAACTCTTGGCGGTAGTTTAAAAACTAAAGTTGAAATTAACACAGTTTGCAGAGATAAAAATCTAAGTTGGTGGAAAAAGTATCAGCAATTTAGCAACCATTGAAATATATCTGAATACAATCCAAAACAATAGATCATCTGACAAATGTATTATCATGGTTAGCATGTTACCCAAATATGTGCAGCAGAATTATATATTTTTTAAAATTTAGTTAAGGTTACAAACCACACTTTTTCACATTTGCAGCAAGCACTATGTAACTGCATTTACTAATTATGAAACCCAGAATGGAAGAGGAGCATTTGGATTCAGTTCAAAACAGTCAGAAGCTGCTTTAACATTCAAAAAAGTACTTGGTGAATAGTCTGACATTTTATTACCAAATGTCAAAATGCCACAAAATAAACTGACAGTCAAGACAAGAACTGACAGTCAAGACAAGAAATGAAAATGTTACCAAGGCTAAGGCAGCTCAAATTTAACCTAATCTCGGGTGCATTCAACCTAGATACCAGAAGCATAAGCGAGGGCACCATAAGACCCAACTTTCTAACTGCACAAGACAACAACCTGGTCACACAAAGCCCATGTAATAGTAAATACACTGGAGGAGAGGCTTCTGACCTGGTAAATGAGCAACAGTGTAAGGCTCCGATCCAACTAACAAATTACAATTTTTTTTAATGGTATTTATTGTTAATTGGATTAGAATGTTATTGCTTCACATAGCAATTCCCTCAGCTTTTGCTAACTACATTGTAGCAGAGAGCGCTCCTGACAACTACATAGTAAAGCCCTCTAACCCTTTATAGATTTTTGTACAGTAGGTTACCCAATCTGCTTTTAATCAGTTACCTTGTGGGTCAGGTGAAGTCTGTACAACGCCTTAAATAAGAACTTGAGATGAAGGCGAAGAAAATAATTGTATTTTTGTTCCACATTAGGACATCAGAACTCCTTTGCTCTTCTAATTGTGGCATGGGATCTTATACATCCACCTGAGCAGGCAGAGGGCGCCTTGAACAAAAACTAAAAGCACCATGAAAATTCAGTACGCCCTCAGTACTGCACCGAGCTATCAGCCTAGATTGTGAGCTCAAATCGTGGAGTGGACTTGAACCCATGATCTTCTGACTGGCAAATGTGCTACCTCCAAGCCAAGATGATACTGAACCTGCAGAAAGTTGATTTCTTAGATGAGAAATGTTAATGACCGCACTATGTACAAATGTACAACTAAGTTCTGACTTTAAGATCAGATATTGGTGTAAAAGTAGTCTGAATATTTTTGAATGCATCTATAAACCATGTCATAGGATGGAATGCTGAATGTACTCTGGTTGTCTAAGTTTTATCCTTTCATTAAAAAGGCATTGAAGATGGGAAAGGCTTGGGGAGCATCAGACAGCGGACATCTGACACCATGCTGTTGACATCAAGCTACATACTCAGCCGATGAGCAACTGAAACCTTCCAGAGAGATCTGGATAAATAAGGACAAAGCAATGGCAAATTCAATTTAAAAGTGGAAATATGCAAGAAAGAATGCACCCTTGTACCATTACTAAAAATAATACCCATCAGTATGACAACATTCAAATTGTATGCTTGATTGACAAGAAAGATGAGCACAATAAAATATGAACTGATCACGACTTAGAATTACTATCGCCATAAAAACTTACCTTATTTTTGCCTTTGATGAGCAATCATTTTTCTTACCTGCTGCTGTATGCGTAACTTATCCTCTTCCAACTGATTCAACTTCAACCTTTCCAATTCCACATGACGGACAGAATCTTCGGTGCAGCGTCTTGTGGTGTCTTGCATTTCTCGCAAGCTCCGATCGTGATCATCTTGTAACTCTTTCCTCAGCCGCTGGAGCTTTACACAGAATAAATTCATTCTTTTATTTTGAAAACACTTACATAAAATGACAAACAAGAGAATTTATAAAACATTTAGAACATAGTACCTTATTCATACATCATCCTACTGGTTAGGTAAACTGTCTTTGCAAACTACAAAAGGATTCGACTTACAAACCCAGATTCTAAATGTTGTAGGCTCGGGGTTCGCAACATTTGTGCTACTGAGGCCCCCCTCCAGTGTTATAAAAATTCTACCGAACCCCTGTAACACAACACAAATTAATTATACAATTAAACATATATATTTATTATTATTTTTGCTTTACTTGTATCCCAGATCATCCCCTGTATTATGACCCGGTTCAGTACATTCATCTTAGCCCCAGGACATTGCTGGAGGAGTTCCTCAGGGCAGTGTCCTAGGCCCAAACATCTTCAGTTGTTTCATCAATGACCATCGCCGATGATTGCACCGTGTTCAGTTCCATTCGCAACTCCTCAGATAATGAAGCAGTCCATGCCCGCATGTAGCAAGACCTGGTCAACATTCAGGCTTGGGCTGATAAGTGGCAAGTAACACTGTGCCACACAAGTGCCAGGCAATGACCATCTCCAACAAGAGTCAACCCACTTCCCCTTGACATTCAACAGCATTACCATCATCAAATTCCCCCACCATCAAAATCCTGGGGGGGTCACCATTGATCAGAAACTTAACTGGACCAGCAACATAAATAATGTGACAAGAGCAGGTCAGAGGCTGGGTATTCTGCAGCGAGTGTCTCACCTCCTGACACCCCAAACCCTTTCCACCATCTACAAGGCACAAGTCAGGAGTGTGATGGAATACTCTCCATTTGCCTGGATGAGTGCAGCTCCAACAACACTCAAAGAGCTAGTCAGCATCCAAAACAAAGCAGCCCGCCAGATTGGAACCCCATCCACCACCGGCAAACCGTGGCTGCAGAGTGTACCATCTACAAGATGCATTGCAGCAACTCGCCAAGGCTTCTTCAACATCACCTCCCAAACCCACGACCTCTACCATTGAGAAGGACAATTGCAGCAGGCGCATGGGAACACCATCACCTCCAAGTTCCCCTCCAAGCAACACACCATCCTGACTTGGAAATATATCGCCGTTCCTTCATCGTTGCTGGGTCAAAACCCTGGAACTCCCTACCCAACAGCACTATGGGAGTACCTTCACTGCCTGGACTGCAGTGATTCAGGAAGGCGGCTCACCACCACCTTCTCGAGGGCAATTAGGGATGGGCAATAAATGCTGGCCTTGCCAGTGACGCCCACATCCCATGAATGAATTTAAAAAAAGAAACATTCCCCTGGGGTTTATGACCCAGTTCAGTACATTCCCCTGGAGTTTATATCCTGGGCCATCCCCCATATATGACCCGGTTCATTACATTCCCTGGGATTTATATCCCAGACCATCCCCTGTATTATGACCCGGTTCACTGAATTACCCAGGAGCTGATGCTGACAGTAATCTGCCCTCCGTGTCCCTGCTGGTGCCGATTTAATAGACTAAATGCCGTCCTGTGAAACTGAAAGTAAATGACTCTGGAGCCTGGAACAGAATCACAGCTGGTAAAATAGGGCTGATGAGTGAACATTAAATGGACAGACAGCTCCAATCTCTGCCTTGCAGAGATTGGTCCTGCTCTCTGCCAAGTTACAAACCGTTAAGTGTTACACGGTCACCCGTGCTGTCAGAACCTTGTTCTGAATAGAGCAGAGTTCACTCAGTAACAGAGCGCGACCCCTGTACCTCTGGGAACAACCCCGTTTCTTAGTCACTCACAGATCGGCCCGCGCCACTGTCACAAGAGGCAAACTGACCAGCCACTGGGAATCCCCGGATTAACGGCAGGAAGCAACACTGCTCTCCCTGCTATCATCCAAGACTTATTTTTGGCGGAACCCTTGAAACCAGGGGGCCATGGACCCCCAGTTGCGAACCCGTGCTGTGGGGTATATTGGGTCCTATTCTCTTCTCCCCAAATAAAAACACTATCATGTAGCAGAAATGGCCTTAGAATTGCTCTAAATGAGTCCTCAAAATGGAATCAGTAGTTAAGACTGAATGCTGAGAAAGGAAAGAACTAGCTGCTAATTAAACCACATTGGCTTAAACTAACAAAACATTCCTGGTTAGTTTGTGACATTCTTGCTGATTTCTTTGATAATTATCAAGAAAAGGTTAATTAATTCACTCAGTAGCTTTTGTGGATGCTGATGAGAGGTTGATTGTGCAAATACAATAACTTGCATTTATATAGCGTCTTTAACATAATAAAACATTCCAAGGTGCTTTACAAGAGCGTTATCTGACAAAATTTGACACCGAGCCACAAAAGGAGATATTAGGACAGGTGACCAAATGCTTGGTCAAAGAGGTAGGTTTTAAAGAGCATCTTAAAAAGGAGAGGTAGAGAGGCGGAGAAATTTAGGGAAGGAATTCCAGACTTCAGGGCCTGGGCCTGAAGACACGGCTGCCAGTGGTGGAGTGATGAAATCAGGGATGCGCAAGAGGCCAGAATTGGAGGAACGTAGAGGTGTTGGAGGGTTGTAAGGCTGGTGGAGCTTAGAGATAGGGAGAGGGGGAGGCCATGGAGGGATTTGAAAACAAGGATGAAAATTTTGAGACACATATATTGCCAGACCGGGAACCTATGTAGGTCGGCGAGCCCAGGGGTGATGGGCGAACAGGACTTGGTGAGAGTTAGGATACAGGCAGCAGAGCTAATATATTCCGAACTGGTTAATGCACAACAGAATGAAAAAGCAAATTATTATTTAAATGGAGTGAGACTACAAAATGCTGCGGTACAAAGGGATCTGGGGTTCCTAGCACATGAAACACAAAAAGTTGGCATGCAGGTACAGCAAGTAATTAGGAAGGCGAATGGAATATTGGCCTTTATTGCAAGGGGTATGGAGTATAAAAGCAGGGAAGTTTTGATGCAACTTTACAGGGCGCTGGTGAGACCGCACCTGGAGTACTGCGTACAGTTTTGGTCTCCATATTTAAGGAAGGATGTACTTGCATTGGAGGCAATGCAGAGAAGGTTCACTAGGTTGATTCCTGGGATGAAGGGGTTGACATATGACGAAAGGTTGAGCCTATACTCATTGGAGTTCAGAAGAATGAGAGGTGATCTTATTGAAACATATAAGATTCTGAGGGGGATTGACAGGGTGGATGCTGAGAGGATGTTTCCCCTAGTGGGGGTATCTACAACTCGGGGGCATAGTTTCAGAATAATTGGTCGCCCATTTAAGACGGAGATGAGGAAGAATTTCTTCTCTGAGGGTCGTGAATCTTTGGAATTCTCCACCCCAGAGAGCTGTGGAGGTGGAGTCATTGAATATATTCAAGGCGGAGATTGACAGACATTTGAACTACAAGGGAGTCAAGGGGTTTGGGGAGAGAGCGGGAAAGTGATGTCGAGGCCAAGATTGGATCAGCCATGATCTTTATTGAATGGCGGAGCAGGCTCGAGGGGCCGATTGGCCTACTCCTGCTCCTGTTTCTTATGTTCTTAGTTCAGCAAGACAAATTTAGGCATCAGTAACTCTCAGCCATGGACTAGGTTGCAAACCCCAGATTGGTCCTTGACAAGGAGGAAAGGTGAAGGTGTTATGTATTCATCTCGTGCTCTTGATGAATACACTTGCCAGTATATTAATTCAAGTGTTCCTGGTGATTTGCTTAATATACCATTCATGCATTCGGAGACCCCAGGCCTGTAACTTACCTACCTCCCTATAGCTTCGCCATGACAGTACAGCAGGAGGCAGCCTTGCAGCTAACCATACAGGTTGTGTTAATTTGCTGTATTCATATAATTGCATTTTCCAAGACCAACAGAATTCCAATTTTGAAATGTAATTTCAGTATGATTAGTATTGAAAAACTGTCTATGAGCTATTGATAACAGAGCTACAGGAAATTCTCTCCAAACTTGAAACAGAAGCCATGTAGTCATTTATCAAAAAAGAAATGCTGAAGCTGAAACTATGAAGACTTTGTTTTTTTCCATGAAACGAGGCATCTTACATTACAAATTTTGGAAGAAAAATGCTTTCTTGCTGAATGTAATTCCTAAATTTTGCATTTATCATCTCAAATTGAAAGTAATTTTTACAGAGATAAGGAATAAACTGGTCATTTTTGGGTTGGCGGGCTGTAACTAGTGGGGTACCACAAGGATCAGTGCTTGGGTCTCAGCTATTTACAATCTATATCGATGACTTGGATACATTACACTCGGTTCCCTCATCTAAGTTTTCTGACAATACAAAGCTAGGTGGGAAAGTAAGCTGTGAGGAGGACGCAGAGAGCTGCAAAGAGATATAGACAGGTTAAGTGATTGGGCAAGAACATGGTAAATGGAATATAATGTGGAGAAATGTGAAGTTATCCACTTTGGTGGGAAAAGCAGAGTATTTTTTAAATGGTGAGAGATTGGGAAATGTTGGTTTTCAGAGGGACCGGAAATCACTGAAAGTTAACATGCAAGTACAGCAAGCAATTAGGAAAGAAAATAGTAGGTTAGCCTTTATTACAAAAGGACTGGAATACAAGAGTCAGGAAGTCTTACTGTAATTATATAGGGCCTTGGTTAGACCACACCTGGAGTACTGTGTACAGTTTTGCTGTCCTTACCCAAGGAAGGATATACTTGCCTTAGAGGGAGTGCAATGAAGGTTCACTAGACTGATTCCTGGGATGGGGGGGATTGTCCTAGGAGAAGAAATTGAGTAGACTAGGCCTATATTCCCTAGAGTTCAGAAGAATGAGAGATAATATCATTGAAATGTATAAAATTCTTAAGGGGCTTGACGGGGTAGATGCTGGACAGATGTTTCCCTTGGCTGGGGAGTCTAGAACTAGGGTCACAGTCTCAGAATAAGGAATCGGTCATTTCAGACTGAGATGAGGAGACATTTCTTCACTCAAAAGGTTGTGAATCTTGGGAATTCTCTACCCCAGAGGGCTGTGGATGCTCAGTCGTTGAGTATATTCAAGACAGAGATCGATAGGTTTTTGGACACTACGGGAACCAAGGTATATGGGGATAGTGCGGGAAGGTGGAGTTCAGGTAGAAGATAAGCCATGATCTTACTTAATGGCAGAGCAGGCTCGAAGGGCTGAATGGCCTACTCCTGCTCCTATTTCTTTTGTTCTTAAATGCATAACCACATTTAATGATTCACCAGACAATTGCAGCACGAGAATAGGGAATGGAAAACAATCCTATTTGAAATAACCTTCAATTATAGTGCAGATAGCCAACTTAATTATGATTTGCTTTTAACCAATTGAGATGCTAAACTGAAACCCTGTTTGCCTACTCAAGAGGCTGCAAAAGATCTCA
Organism: Squalus acanthias; assembly: GCA_030390025.1. Taxonomy (NCBI): domain Eukaryota; kingdom Metazoa; phylum Chordata; class Chondrichthyes; order Squaliformes; family Squalidae; genus Squalus; species Squalus acanthias. The sequence continues at coordinate 184,909,463 of CM059425.1, forward strand.
AAGCACAATTTAAAGAGCAAGGGAGTTTCCCAGTATCTCATCTGGCCTACATTTAACCCTGAACCAATTGCACCAAAAATATATTAACTAGTCATTATTTCATTGCTGCTCGGGAGACCTTGCTGTGTGCAAATTGGCTTCCATGTTTGCCTAAATAACAACAATGACTACACTTCAAAAATTATTCATTGGCTGTGAAGCATTTTGGGACATTAAGTATGTGAAATGCATTATATAAATGAGACACTACTATTGTCAAGTCCTTCACCATCACCATCTTGTCACCACTGACCAGGAGCCTAACTGGACCAGCCTGATCAAGTAGTTAAGCAGCTGGAAAAGTGACTCACTTTATGACCCTTCAAAGCCACTCCACCATCTAAAAGACTCAAGTCAGGAGTGCAATGGAATACTCCTCAATTGTCTGTATGGCCCAGGTGCAACAACACTTAAGAGCTTCATCATCATCCAGGACAGAGCAGTTCATTTGATTGGTGCCCCATCACTGAACTCAGTATCCATCCCTTTCACCACCAGCACACTGTGGCTGCAGTATGTACTGTCTACAGCATGGATTGCAACACCTCACCAAATTCACTTCAACAGCACCTCCCAGCCCTATGGAGAAGGGCAAAAGAGGAACAGCCATGGGAACATCATCTCCAAGGCCTTCTGCAAATCACACACCATCCCGACTTGGACATAGACTGCTATTCCTCCATTGCTGGGTCAGTATCCTGGCATTCCCTACCCAACACTAGCAAGGATTGCAGTGATTCAAAAAGGCCCACCAGCAGCTACAGGAGAATAGGGGGATGTGCAATAACTACCATCTTGACAGCAATGCCCAATTCCCAAGAAAAAAAACCTTTTCAAGTCTTTCTTTTAAAGTATTATCAAATTAAGTTATGATATTATTATGGTAGCAGGACATTTAGAAAATCATAATACAGTCAAGCAGAATCAGAATGGTTTTATGAAAGGGAAATCATGTTTGACAAATTTGCTGGAGTTCTTTGAGGATGTAACGAGCAGGGTGGATAAAGGGGAACCAGTAGATGTCGTGTATTTGGATTTCCAGAAGGCATTCGATAAGGTGCCACATAAAAGGTTACTGCACAAGATGAGAGCTCACGGGGTTGGGGGTAATATATTAGCATGGATAGAGGATTGGCTAACTAACAGAAGAGAGTCGGGATAAATGGGTCATTTTCAGGTTGGCAAACTGTAACTAGTGGGGTGCCGCGGGCATCAGTGCTGGTGCCTCAACTATTTACAATCTATATTAATGACTTGGATGATGGGACCGAGTGTAATGTAGCCAAATTTGCTGATGATCCAAAGATAGGTGGGAAAGCAAATTGTGTGGAGGACGCAAAGAATCTCCAAAGGGATTTAGATAGGCTAAGTGAGTGGGCAAAAATCTGGCAGATGGAGTATAATGTGGGAAAATGCGAGGTGATCCAGTTTGGTATGAAAAATAAAAAAGCTAATTATTATTTAAATGGGGAGAGATTACAAAATGCTGAGGTAGAGGGATATGGGGGTCCTTGTACATGAATCACAAAAAGTTAGCATGCAGGTACAGCAAGTAATTAGGAAGGCAAATGGAATGTTGGCCTTTATTGCAAAGGGAATGGAGTATAAAAGTAGGGAAGTCCTGTTACAACTGTACAGGGTGTTGGTGAGACCACACCTGGAGTACTGCGTACAGTTTTGGTCTCCTTATTTAAGGAAGGATATACTTACATTGGAGGCAGTTCAGAGAAGGTTCACGTGGTTGATTCTGGAGATGAAGGGGTTGTCTTATGAAGAAAGGTTGAGCAGGTTGGGCCTATACTCATTGGAGTTTAGAAGAATGAGAGGGGATCTTACTGAAACATACAAGATTCTGAAGGGGCTTGATAAGGTAGATGCAGAGAGGATGGTTCCCCTCATGGGGGAATCTAGAACTCGGGGGCACAATTTCAGAATAAGGGGGCACCCATTTAAAACGGAAATAAGGAGGAATTTGTTCTCTCAGAGGGTCGTGAATCTTTGGAATTCTCTTCCCCAGAGAGCTGTGGAGGCTGGGTCATTGAATATATTTAAGGTGGAGATAGACAGATTTTTGAAAGGTAAGGGAGTCAAGAGTTATGGGGAGCGGGCAGGGAAGTGGAGTTGAGGCCAAGATCAGATCAGCCATGATCTTATTGAATTGCAGGCGCGAGGGGCCAAAATGACCTACTCCTGCTCCTACGTCTTATGTTCTTATGTTACACTGCATATAAAGTAAAAGGTCATACCATGTTCATAAAGCAGCTAGAAAGATTTCAACTAAAACAAAGGTTAAATTATTTTACAACCTTCAGTATTGTAAAAATACATTTAAACACAATTACCTCTAGTTCCCCATTAGCAAGCTGCCGCTCCCTTTTTTCCAAATCTGCCAATGTTTTTTGTAGTTGTTCCTCAAGCACAGCATATTCAACCACCTGTCATCAATGGCAAAAAAATGCAAATGTGAAGTTCCTTTCCAGTACAGTATATGTAATCTGCAAAAGTGTACAAGTCATATCTAGACAAGTGGTTCTCCACCTTTCAACCCCCTCCCTAAAAAAGACAAAAGCCTCATTTATATTAAAACGATATACTTCTTCATAATCCAAGCAAAACAAGGGGGGGGGGCGGAGAGAAGGGAGGGGAAAAAGAGATAGTGTTGAGATTTGTTAAAAAAAGGGACAGGCTTGTAGATCTTAATGCATCATCTTCCCATTTTTAAACCTTCTCATTACTAGCACTTGTAACCTATGTTCCCTCTAAGGGAGCGCACCCATCCTTAAGGTCCCGCGCACTTAAATTCAGTGAGCTGGACATCTGCAGCCGGGGGCCAGGAAAACGACCCAATATTCAATTAGCAGAAAAAAGTCATAGCGCTGAGAGAATGGTCCAGGAACCTCAGAGCTAATCAGAATTGGAACGGCGTTTGGCAAGAGCCCTGGAACCTGGCCTGTGTTGTCTCGGACAGCCATTGGCGAATGGCGGCCGCAGTACCGACAATTCGGTGCCCCAGCAACCTATCTATCCACCGTACTGATTTCCACAGTGATTTGCCACGATGCAGTCTCAAAAGAGTCGGACTCTGGAAGAAACCGCGAAAAGGATGGGGGGAGGCACTGGAGCAGCAATTTAATGCGCCGGGCCCGCCGGCTTTGATTCGGTACCTAAGGCACGCACTCTGTGTTGCGGAGGCCTGTGCTTGCCCTTGCTTAGTTTCCTGGACCCGCATGGCGCATGCTCAGCACAGACAGGCAGTCTCCGGCCACAGTTTGAACCAACATGCCATGGGAGCCGATCGGAGAAAGCGGAGGACCCCAATGTATGCTTTTTAATCTCAAGTTAGACCGCTGTTCTACAAGCGCGTTTGCTCCCATGGAAAGGGAGTTTGGGTGCACTTCAAATAAAAAGTGGTGGTATAACCAAAGAGATAATTGAGGGTACTAAAGGCATGAGGCATGAATCTCGTACAGGTTTATGTTAGCACTGAGTGCATGTTAACTCCAGCTTTAGTTTCTCACCACCTCCCAACAAATGTTGGAAACAAAGTTATTGCTAATATCTGGTGTAATAAGAAAACTTAACAGAATAAGTCATTTGGTTCATTAAGTGTTTTCCTTCCACCAACAATATCCATGATGCGGAGATATCCAGTCTATTTGTTTTTGAGGTGAGGCATTAAATCTGCTCCTGTGGTTCAGACGGATTAATAAGGGACAGCCAGCACAGATTTGTTAAAGGCAAATCGTGTCTGACTAACCTGATTGAGGTAGTATGGGATTTGTGAGACTTTGCCCAGAACGTATATTGAAGTGAGGTTCTTTTTCTCCAAACCTTGACATAATGGCCATCTTGATGGTTTAACTGCTAATCAATTTAACCTGATGTTTCTTGTTACAAAAGAACAGGAGATGACCTGGACAACCTTAGATAGTTAATGTGACCTTGCTAATAGTTGCTAATGTGTTCTGGCCAATCTGCCAGTATACCTGCTCACACGGGATGAGTCCCTACCAGTCTGTTTCGTCCTACTCCATCATTGTCCCGATTAATCTCCAATATTAGCACATCCTAATCGGACAATGACCACGAGACGTTATGATTAACTTTGATGGGAGACCTGACGGGGCAAATTCTAACACGAGATGTGTAATATAGTTTTTGTAAGAGCAGTGACCTGTTAAGAGATTAAATATAGCTGCTAATGATGTTTATAAACTAAAAAAAACTGATTTCATGATTAAGAGTTTGTCTGATTGCCTCATGATTTGAGACAGTGGGTGGCAATATTGCATTATTGTATATATGCTTTTAAGTGGTTGCTGTAGTAGTAAAATTTGCCCACGGACAAAAAAGATCGCACTCAAAGGTTTTGTGGCCCGGTCGGCCAGCATTTATTGCCCATCCCTAATTGCCCTTGAGAAGGTGGTGGTGAGCCGCCTTCTTGAACCGCTGCAGTCCATGTGGTAAAGGTACTCCCACAGTGCTGTTAGGTAGGGAGTTCCAGGATTTAGACCCAGTGACGATGAAGGATCAGCGATATACTTCTAAGTCAGGATGGTGTGTGACTTGGAGGTGGTGGTATTCCCTTGCGTCTGCTGCCCTTGTCCTTCTAGGTTTGAGAAGTGCTGCCGAAGAAGCCGTGGCGAGTTGCTATTGTGCATCTTGTAGATGGTACACACTGCAGCCACGGTACGACAGTGGTGGAGGGAATTAATGTTTAAGGTGGCAGATGGGGTGCCAATCAAGCGGGCTGCTTAGTGCTGGATGGTGTCGAGCTTCTTGAGTGTTGTTGGAGCTGCACTCATCCAGGCAAGTGGAGAGTATTCCATCACACTCCTTAGTTGTGTCTTGTAGATGGTGGAAAAGCTTTGGGGAGTCAGGAGAGGCACTCGCCGCAGAATACCTAACCTCTGACCTGCTCTTGTTGTCACAGTATTTATGTGACTGGTCCAATTAAGTTTCTGGTCAATGGTGACCCCCAGGATGTTGATGGTGGGGAATTCGGCGATGGTAATGCCATTGAATGTCAAGGGGAGGTGGTTAGATTCTTGCTTGTTGGAGATTTTCATTGCCTGGCACTTCTGTAGCGCGAATGTTACCTGCCACTTATCAGCCCAAGCCTGAACGTCGTCCAGGTCTTGTTGCATGCGGGCATGGACTGCTGCATTATCTGAGGAGTTGTGAATGGCGCTGAACACTGTGCAGTCATCAGCAAACATTGACCTTATGTTGGAGATAATCATTGATGAAGCAGCTGAAGATGGTTGGGCCTAGGACACTGCCCTGAGGAACTCCTGCAGCGATGTCCTGGGCTGTGATGATTGACCTTCAACCACCACAACCATCTTCCTTTGTGCTAAGTATGAGTCCAGCCAGTGGAGTGTTTTCCCCCCTATTCCCATTGACTTCATTTTTACTAGGGCTCCTTGGTGCCACACTTAGTCAAATACTGCCTTGATGTCAAGTGCAGTCACTCTCACCTTACCTCGGGAATTCAGCTCCTTTGTCCATGTTTGGACCAAGGCTGTAATGAGGTCAGGAGCCGAATGGTCTTGGCAGAACCCAAACTGGGCATCAGTGAGCAGGTTATTGGTGAGTAAGTGCCGCTTGACAGCACTGTTGATGACACCTTCCATCACTTTGCTGATGATTGAGAGTAGACTAATGGGGCGGTAATTGAAAATTTGATTTGTCCTGCTTTTTGTGGACAGGTCATACCCGGGCAACTTTCCACATCGTCGGATAGATGATCATAATTCAGTTAGATTTAGCGTAGTTATGGAAAAGGACAAAGATAGACCAGGAGTAAAAGTTCTCAACTGGGGAAAAGCCAATTTTACTAAACAGAGATGTGATTTAGCAGAAGTAGACTGGAAACAGCTACTTGCAGGTAAATCAGTGCCAGAACAGTGGGAAGCATTCAAGGAGGAGATAGTGAGCGTTCAGAGTAAATATGTTCCCACAAATAAATGGGGCGGGACTCCCAAATCTAGAGACCCCTGGATGTCAAGGAGTATAAACGGTAGATAAACAGTGAGAGGAAATATTAAGGGGTTTGGCATCTTTGAAAGCAGATAAATCGCCAAGCCCAGATGAAATGTATTCCAGGCTATTTAGAGGGGCAAGGGAGGAAATAGCAGAGGCTCTGACCATCATTTTCCAATTCTCTCTGGCAACAAGCATGGTGCCGGAGCACTGCTAACATTGTACCATTGTTTAAGAAGGGAGAAAGGGATAGACCGAGTAATTACAGGCCAGTCAGCCTAACCTCAATGGTGGGCAAATCATTGGAAAAAATTCTGAGCGACAGTATTAATCGTCATTTAGAAAGGCACGGATTAATCAAGGACAATCAGCATGGATTTGTAAAAGGAAGGTTGTGTCTGATTCACTTGATTGAATTTTTTTTGAAGAGGAAACAAGGAGGGTCGATCAGGGTAGCGCATTTGATTTAGTCTACATAGATTTTAGCAAAGGCATTTGACAAGGTCAGAAAAGTAAAAGCCCATGGGATCCAAGGGAAAGTGGCAAGTTGGATACAAAATTGGCTCAGTGGCAGGAGGCAAAGGGTAATGGCCAACAATTGTTTTTGTGACTGGAAGGCTGTTTCCAGTGGGGTTCCGCAGGGCTCAGTACTTGGTCCCTTGCTTTTTGTGGTATATATCAATGATTTCGACTTCAATGTAGGGGGCATGATTAAGAAGTTTGCAGATGATACAAAAATTGGCTGTGTGGTTGATAGTGAGGAAGATAGCTGTAGTCTGCAGGAAGATGTCAGTGGACTGGTTAGGTGGACAGAAAAGTGGCAAATGGAATTCAACCCAGAGAAGGGTGAGGTAATGCATTTGGGAAGGGCAAACAAGGCAAGGGAATACACAATAAATGGTAGCATACTGAGAAGTGTCGAGGAACAGAGGGACCCTGGCGTGCATGTCCACAGGTAGATAAGATGGTTAAGAAGGCATATGGCATACTTTCATTTATTAGCCAAGGCATAGCATATAAGACCAGGGACATTATGCTCGAACTGTATAAAACACAAATTAGGCCACAGCTAGAGTACTGCGTACAGTTCTGGTCACCACATTACAGGAAAGGTGTGGTTACACTAGAGGGTACAGAGGAGATTTATGAGGATGTTGCCAGGACTGTAGAATTTAAGCTATGAGGAAAGATTGGATTGGCTGGGGTTGTTTTCTTTGGAACAGAAGAGGCTATGGGGAGAGTTAATTGAGGTGTATCAAATGATGAGGGGCCCAGAGAGAGTGGATAGGAAGGACCTATTTCCCCAAGCAGAGAGATCACTAACTAGTGATCTGCACAGAGTGGACTTAAACAGAATGCACCTAAACACATTGTAAAAGTTGGGAATTTGGAGAGAGAGAGAATTCGGTGCAGAGGGGGAAGGAAGTGCTGCTTTACTTGCCTCCAATACTTGTAGTGGTTTGTGTTACATGTAAATATTTAATTTAATCTACCTATAACTTCAACTAGATCAAGTAATTAGTTAAAAAAACTAAATTTTAAGCGAAGTTAATTTAAATACATAAACTTTAATCAATTAAATAAAACAAGGTTATATCATGTTTACAGTGCAGGTGGTGTGACGGAACTGCAGCATGTAGGAGTGTGTGGAGAGCATCGCAATCCCGGACGCACAAGAGTAAAGAAGTCCTACTGCAGTTATATTGGGCCTTGGCGAGACCACACCTGGAGTACTGTGTACAGTCTTGGTCTCTTTACCCAAGGAGGGATATACTTACCTTAGAGGGAGTGCAAAAAGGTTTACCAGACTGATTCCTGGGATGGGGGGATTGTCCCATGAGGAGAGATTGCGAAGACTGAGCCTATATTCCCTAGAATTTAGAAGAATGAGAGTTGATCACATTGATGCATGAAATTCTTACAAGGCTTGACAGGGCAGATGCTGGGATTATGTTTCCCCTGGCTGGGGAGTCTAGAACTAGGGGTCAAAAATTGCAGAATAAGGGGTCGGCCATTTAGGACTGAGATGAGGAGAAATTTCTTCACTCACGAGGGTTGTGAATCTTTGGAATTCTCTACCCCAGAGGGCTGTGGATGCTCAGTCGTTGGGCATATTAATGGAATCAAGGGATCTGGGGATAGTGCGGGAAGGTGGAGTTGAGGTAGATGATCAGCCATCATCTTATTGAATGGCGGAGCAGGCTTGAAGGGTCGAATGGCCAACTCCTGTTTCTATTTCTTTTGTTCTCGTGTTCGGGGGAACTGAATGTGCTCATGGATAGCCTGTCCAGCTGCCTCCACTTGAGGATGTTGCGAAACCCGTGGTGGCTGTGCCCTCATGATAGCCAAGTTGTGGACGATACAGCAGACCACCACGAAATGGGACACTCGCTCAGACAGGACTGAAGAGCTCCTCCCAAGTGGTCAAGGCAGCGGAACTGTTGCTTCAGCACCCTAATGGTCTGCTCGATGACGTTCCTGGTGGCAGCATGGCTCTCATCATAGGAGTGCTGGCCACGAGTGGTGGGGTTGCAGAGGGAAGTAATCAGCCGGGTGTAGAGCGGATAGCCCTCATTGCTGAGCAGCCACCCTCTGGTTTGACACGGTGGCTGCAAGATTGCTGGCACAGCGGACTGGCGCAGGATGAATTCATCATGTTTGCCAGGATAGCAGTTATTCGCCTGCATGAAATTAGAGGGAACATTGGCCGCACACCAACTGCACATTAAGTGAGTGGTACCCTTTGCGGTTAAGGTACATTTCACCATTGAGAAGCGGCGCCCGCAAAGCCATGCATGTGCAGTCGATGGCACCCTGCCCCATGGGGAAGCCAGATATCCTGGCAAAGCCACATGCGCACTCCACCTACTTCTCTGTTTAGAGAGATGACAATGAAGTCCCCTCTCCTAGCGTACAGAGCCTCTGACCTCCCGGGTGCAGTGATGGATGGCGGACTGAGAGATGTTTGCTATGTCACCTGTTCCAGCCTGGAAGTATCCGCTGGTGAAAAATTTCAGGGCTACGGTCAACTTGAGGGTCACTGGCAGCGCAGTCGTCGCCCTGCTCTGTGGCTGCAGGTCTGGTTCCAAGAGGTGGCAGTGTTCTGTGACCACCTCCTTCGTGAAGCCGAGCCGCCTATCACCCTGCTCCTGGCTTAGGTGCAGGTAGGAGGAGAAGTGATCCCTGAAGACCGTAGGTGGGTAAGGCCTCCTGCTGAGACTCTCCTCCTCCCTCTGCAAGCAGCATGTCTTCTTTGCTGCCTCTGCTCCACCTCCCTGTCTTGCTGCAGCGCAAGAGAAACTACAACTAGAACACTCATGATTGGGAGCAAGTGGTGTACTCAGAGGCCTTCCAGTAGCAGCCAACGCCTTCCCAACATCCAACAGCACTCCCTGCAAACTTTAATCGCTTTAGAAGTCTCTCTCAGCAACCCAATATTCCTAAAAACTGTGCAAAAGCAAAACGCAACTTACCTGCAAGTTGGATGTATCCAACAGTTAAACAGTGCGGTTACACAGTGGTCTGGAAATCCCGCGCACGCTGACGGACTTCACGATCTGCCTACTCTGTATACTGCCGGCGCACGCACCGCCAGCTCTATCGCCATCACCAAGGTGGCGAAGAGTGCGGGCACTGCCGGAAGTGGGCAGAACCAATTTTTTAAGCCAGAAGTATCGCCGCTACAGAGGTGAATTTCACAGCCGAAATATCATAAACCTGCCTTTTAAAAGTTGCTGACTGACCTTGCTGTGCATTTCCAGCATATTTTGTTTTTAATTTCAGACTCTGAACATTTGCAGTTTTCATTTCTATTTTACTAGCACAAACCTAAGTGACTAGCTAAAATTAGTGTTACTGCAGGTCATATAATTGCTCAAATATAGAAGCAAAAATTTAAGCAAGCTTTGGTTCAACTGGCCAAACACCAGTATTAAACAGGTTTAAGCTGTTTACCCATGTTCATACAATCATAGAATGGTTACAACACGGAAGGCGGCCATTCGGCCCAACGGGTCCATGCCGGCTCTCCAGAGCAATCCAGTCAGTCCCATTCCCCCGTTCTATCCCCGTAGCCTTGTAAGTTTATTTCCCTCAAGTGCCTATCCAAATTCCTTTTGAAATCATTGATTGTCTTCGCTTCCACCACCCTCGTTGGCAGCGAGTTCCAGGTCATTACCACTCGCTGCGTAAAAAAGTTCTTCCTCACATCCCCTCTGTATCTCTTGCCCAAATCCTTAAATCTGTGTCCTAGGCCTTGTACCATCAGCTAATGGGAACAGCCTTTCTCTGTCTACCTTATCCAAACCAGTCATAATCTTGTACACCTTTATCAAATCTCCCCTCAACCTCCTTTGCTCCAAGGAGAAAAACCCCAGCTTCTCCAACCTAACTTTGTAGCTAAAATCCCTCATCCCTGGAATCATTCTCGTAAATCTTTTCTGCACTCTCTCCAAGGCCTTCACATCCTTCCTAAAGTGTGGTGCCCAGAATTGGACACAGTACTCCAGTTGGGGCCAAACCAGAGTTTTATACAGGTTCATAATTTCCACGCTTTTGTACTCTATACCTCTATTCGTGAAGCCCAGGATCCCGTAAGCTTTTTTAACTGCTTTCTCAACCTGCCCTGCCACCTTCAATGATTTGTGCACATATACCCCATGGCCTCTGTTCATGCACCCCCTTTAGGATTGTATCCTTTAGTTTATATTTCCTCTCATTCTTTACAAAAATGTATCACTTTGCACTTTTCTGCATTAAATTTCATCTTCTACATGTCCGCCCATTCCACCAGCCTGTCTATGCCCTCTTGAAATCTATTACTATCCTCCCTCACTGTTCACTATACTTCCAAATTTTGTCTCATCTGCAAATTTTGAAATTGTGCCCTGTACACCCACATCCAAGTCATTAATATAGATCAAGAAAAGCAGTGGTCCTAGAACCGACCGCTTGGGAACACCACTGTATACCTTCCTCCAGTCCAAAACACAACCGTTCACCAATACTCTCTGTTTCCTATCACTTAGCCAATTCCGCATCCATGCTGCCACTGTCCCTTTTATTCCATGGGCTTCAACCTTGCTGGCAAGCCTATGTGGCACTTTGTCGAACGCCTTTTGGAAATCCATGTACACCTGATCAAACCTCTGTAACCTCATCAAAAAACTCGATCAAGTTGGTTAAACACGATTTGCCTTTAACAAATCCGTGCTGGCTTTCCATAATTAATCCACACTTGTCCAAGTGACTGTTAATTTTGTCCCTGATTGTTTCTAAAAGCTTCCCCACTACGGAGGTTAAATTGACTGGCCTGTAGTTGCTGGGTTTATCTTTACACCCTTTTTTGAACAAGGGTGGAACATTTGTAATTCTCCAGTCCTCTGGCACCACCCCCGTTTCTAAGGATTGGAAGATTGTGGCCAGTACCTCCGCGATTTCTTCCTTCACTTCCCTCAGCATCCTAGCATACATCCCATCTGGTCCTGGTGACTTATCTACTTTACCTGACGAAGGAGCAGCGCTCCGAAAGCTTGTGATTTCAAACAAAGCTGTTGGACTATAACCTGGTGTTGTGCGACTTCTCACATTTACTTTAAGTACAGACAGCCTTTCTAGTACCTCGTCTTTATTAATTCTTATCCCACCCAGTATCTCCTGTACCTCCTCCTTCACTTTGTCTATGGCAGCATCTTCTTCCTTGGTGAAGCCAAATGCAAAGTACTCATTTAATACCTCAGCAATACCCTCTGCCTGCATGCGTAGGTCTCCTTTTTGGTCCCTAATCTGCCCTAGCTCTCCTCTTACTACCCGTTTACTATTTATATGTCTATATAAGACCTTTGGATTACCTTTTATGTTAGCTGCCATTCTATTCTCATACCCTCTTTGCCCCTCTTATTTTCTTTTTCACTTCTCCTCTGAACTTTCTATATTTAGCCTGATTCTCAACCAGACATTTGTTATACGCGCTCTTTTTCTGCTTCAGCTTACTCTCTGTCTCTTTCATCATCCAATGTTGCCAGAGAGAAACAATGGACGACATTGTGTTGAACTAAATTAAAATGTATTGTTCCAAGTATGTTGCTGCTTAAACTGCACTAAACTTCCACGTGTCAGTCTTCTAACGACTGAGACACTACTGTGCCTTCCTCTGCGTCAGATTCTTACAAACAGCAGCAACAGTTTCTTATGCATTGGAAATCATGGAATTGGATTTATTTGATTCAGTTCCTAAACACCAGGTCAATTCAACATTAGCACCAGTGCATTGAAATACAAAATTTGCCTTACATGTATATGAAATAATGACAGCAACAAGTACAAACTAGCACTGAAATACAAAATTGGGAACTGCTCATTGAAACCTTTGCACTCATCATTTGTGTGTCAGTCGTGGCTCAGTGGTAGCACTCTCGTCTCCGAGTGAGAAAGCCGTGGCTTCATGTCCCACTCCAGGAACTTAAGCGGATAATCTAGTAATGAAGTACTGAGGGAGTGCTGCAAAGTTGGAGGTGCCGTCTTTCGGATGAGATGTTAAACCGAGGCCCTGTCTTCCCTCTTGGGTGGATGCAAAAGATCTCCTAGCACTATTCAAAGAGCAGGGGAGTTGCCCTAACATCCTGGCCAATATTTATCCTTCAACCAATGTCATTAGAACAGATTATCTGGTCATTTACCTCATTGCCGTTTGTGGGACCTTGCTGTGCACAAAATGGCTGTTGAGTTTCCCTAAATTACAACAGTAACTGCACTTTAAAAAAAGTACTTAATTGGCTGTAAAATGCTTTGGGGCATCCCACGGTCGTGAAAGCCACTATGTAAATGCAAATTTGATCTTTATCATTCAACTGTATTATTGAAATTACTAACTGAAGTAGCAACACACAAGACACTCTACTGTTCCCATCATAGCTGGTAACCAATTCACTGAAAAATTGAACTTTTAAAACATACACATTAAAATTTTCAAGTTGATATGTTTAAGAATGCACAATCCAAATAGTCAAACGCTGGAGAATGGATTCTATGTCAATGCACCTGCTCTGGGGTAATGGTGAGGGAGAAGCCAATTCATTGCAAGAAATCAAGTTCATTAGGTTTTCATTTTTATCTACTTATTATACAAAGTGGTGTATACTATTTGAAAGCGAATAATCTGACCAGTTTGTTAGAGTGTAACAGACATTTTCTTTGAATGAACTGTCAATATAGGGTTTCCACCAGTTAATCCTATGCTCATTATAATATATTTTTATTAAGGATTTTATCGCTATACAAATAGAAGTTGTTGTTTTTGTAATACTTCAAGACTAGCGAGGAAAAGCCTTACCTTGTACAAAGCATCAAATACTATGATGGAGCTTGGTAGCCACCACTTGAGGAAGTAACTGTTATTGACAGCCATCAAAAGAGAAGGGGAAAAACATGTTTGTTGGTGGGGAGGGGATAGCAAAAACAAAAATGGAGAGGAGAGAAGAATGAACAGCCTCCAGTCAACGTAGTTATCCATCAGCGTTTCTCTTGCTAATGGTTGGGGGAGGGGGTGGTGGGGTACAGTATGCTGTATAACACAATGTATTACCAGGACCACTGATTTACTGTGACTGGATAAGGTAATAAAAACTGAATTTGCTTGGTATTCTGGATTTCTTCCCAGAACTTGAGTTTACATTACATGACACTGTTTTTCCTTGAAGTGAGTGAATGGGCTTAACTATTACATGGTCCTCCACCAATGTTTTTCACTTTTATCTTTCATCTTACACAGTAAAATTATAGAAAACATGCAGATAGGTATGTAGGCCTCAGGAGCAGTAAGGATGGAATTGTGTGGTTTTGGAGCAATTGTGCAGAAGTATTGCATTTTAATAAGGTGAGGGCAAGACAGTACAGTACTGCGAAGGGAGAAAGTCTAGTCTCATAGTACTAGGTTGGGGTGTAAGGGGCAGAATATGGGGTTGTACTTACTGGATGATCCCTACAAGGGTTTGGCAGTATTGGGGAGCTAGTTCTGGGGTTATGACAGCACTCGGAGGGTACAGAGTCAGAGGGTGCATCAGAACTGGGTAAGGTCCCAGGATCTGGTAGCACCGGAGGTGGATGGAGAAGAATTGCAAGTTGGGAGCACTGGGAAGATGGTCCACAGTCTGGAAGTACAAATGAAGTGGGATATTAGAGTCCAGAAGCACATGGGAATAAGATTCAACAGCATTCAGGGATGGGAACTAGGGTTCGGCAACTTGGAGAGAAGTTGTGTGCCACAATTGATGCTGGTATCGAAACACTGGAAGGATGACTTGGATCAGGCAGCACTGGGAGAGTTGGGCAGTGTAGTCTTAGTCGTGTTGGTAGGGCAGCTCTGGGGCCAAGGCAGGAGGTAGGATCGGAGATTGTGAAAGTGGGAAGGTGGTCTTGGATCTTGGGAACAGTGGGATTAATGTGATAGTTTTAGGAAAGGGAGGCAAATACCTCTGGGAAGATACGGCGAACGGAACAGCGCTTGGGGAATTAATGGGTCTGGGAACCCTAGAACACAAAATTTGGGAGCAGTGGACAGCGGAGGTCTAGGCGCCGAGAGGAAGGGGGGCTTGCATATTGGACTACTGGGAGGCAGTGCCTTGGTAAGAAACAAATTTGAATTTAATTGTGTACATCCTATCCTTGGGACATTCTAAAGTAGTTCACAGGTAATGAATTACTTTTGAAGGTTAGTCACTGTTTTGTGGGCAAACAACAGCAAATTTACACATAGCAAGGCCGAACAAACAGTAGCACAAAAATGCTTAGAAGCCATTCGGCTGATTGTACCTGTGCAGATCTTTGCTACATCATCCCTCTCGAGAGAGACAGACGCAAAGTATTCATGAAGAACCATACCCACGTCTTCCGCCTCCACACACAAGCTTCCTTCTAATAGGCCCTATTCTTTCCTTAGTTATCCTCTTGCTCTTTATTTATTTATAAAACATCTTTGGGTTTTTGTTTGATTTTACTTGCCAATATTTTTTCCATGCCTTCTCTTTGCTTTCCTAATTTCCTTTTTAATTTCACTCCTGCACTTTCTATACTCCTCCAGGCCTTATGCAGTATTTAGCGCTCGGTATCTGACATAATCTTCTCTTTTTTGCCTTATCCTACCCTGTATGCCCCTTGATATCCAGGGGAGTCCCACCCTTGTCCTTTGTGGGAACATTTGCTCTGAACCCTCACTATCTCCTCCTTGAATGCCTCCCATCCTTTTCCATAACTAAGCTAAATCTAACTGAAATATGATCACTACCACCAAAATGCTCTCCCACTGATAGTTTCAGAGAATGAAGCTGGGCAGGTGGAAGGGCTAAGTCCAGAACCACCCCCTCTCTTGTTGGGCTTGCTATGTACTGGCTAAAAAAGTACTCCTGAATGCATTTTAAGAATTCTGCACCCTTTATACCTTTTACACTGACTCTATCCCAGTTAATATTAGGGTAGTTGAAATCACCTACATTTACTGCCCTATTGTTTTTGCACTTCGCAGCAATTTGCCTACATAGTTGCTCTTCTATTTCCCTTTAACTATTTGGGGGTCTGTAGTACAGTTCCAGCAGTGAAATTGCACCTTTTTTGTTCTTTAGTTCAATCCATTTGATCATCCTTCTAACATATCAGCTATAATTGTTTCTTTAACCAATATTGCGACCCCCCCTTTTTTATCCCCCATCATCTGAAAACCCTGTAACGAGGAATGTTGAGCTGCCATTCCTACCCTTCTTTCAGCCGTGTTTCAGTAATAGGTATGATATACTTCCACATGTCTGTCTGTGCCCTCAGCTCAGCTGCTTATTCACTAGACTCCTTGCATTGAAGTATATGCCATTGAGCACTTTGTCTATTTTCTAGCCTTGCTTTCCTCTGCCTTCCAAACTCACTTACTAATTTACTGCCTTCCATTTCCAGCTTTGATTCTCTTCCTTCTGAATCTACCCTCAGGTTCCCATCCCCCTGCAAAACTCGTTTAAACCCTCCCCAACAGCACTAGCAAACCTCCCCGCAAAGATATTGGTCTCGGACCTATTGAGGTGCAACCTGTCCGGCTTGTACAGGTCCTACGTCCCCCAGAACCGGTCCCAATGCCTCAGAAATCTAAAGTCCTCCTGCCTGCACCACCTCTCTAGCCACACATTCATCTGCTCTATCCTATTTCTGTACTCACTAGCGCGTGGCACCGGGAGTAATCCGGAGATCACTACCTTTGAGGTCCTAGTTAGTAATCTCTTTCCTAGCTCCCTAAAATCTGCTTGCAGAACCTCATCCCTCTTTCTACCCATGTCATTGGTACCAATATGGACCACGACCTCTGGCTGTTCACCCTCCTCCTCACCCCATCCCCACCAACCTCAATGTCTTGCAGCCGCTCGGTGACATCCTTGATGCTGGCACCAGGGAGGCAACATACCACCCTGGAGTCACGTCTGCGGCCGCAGAAACGCCTGTCTGCTCCCCTAATTATTAAATCTATCACTATTGCTTTTCTGACCTTCCTCCTCCTCCCTCACCACCCCACCCCCCGTATAGCTGAGCCACTGATGGTGCCGTGGACTTGGCTCTGGCTGTACTCCCCAGAGGAACCATCGCCCTCACCAGTATTCAGAAGAATATCGGTTGGAGAGCGAGATGCACTCAGGGTACTCCTGCACTAGCTGCCTGGCAGTCACACATTCCCTCTCTACCTGCAAACGCTTACGCTGCGGGGTGACCACCTCCTGAAGTGTGCTATCCACAAAGCTCTCGGCCTCGTGGATGCACTGCAGTGACACCAGCTGCTGCTCAAGCTCTGAAACCCGGAGCTCGAGCTCTTCCAGCGGACGACACTTCCTGCACATGTGGCTGTCCAGGACACGAGAAGTGTCCTGTACTTCCCACATGGCATAGGATGTGCATTCGACGGGATTGAGGTGCCCTGCAATGCCTCGATTTAAGAGACTAACTAAACTTTAGTTTAACCCAATGACCTAACTTAGAGAGGAAAAAAGACAAAAATTTACTCAAGTTTAACAAGAACCACACAGATACTAAACACAAAGAACCTACATATTAGATATCTAGATACTTAGAGTCCTCCTTCCTCCTCTCCACCAATTCCTATCACCAAATTCTTCCACTCTGCTTGCAATCCACTCCGATTGTGATTTACCCAGCTCCGTCTCCAAGCTCTGTGCTCAAGGTACACCACTTCCAACTCTTGTTTTGTCTGTACAACAATCCCTTAATCTTCCAGTCCACCCCCCCCCCCCCCCCCCCGCAACGCCAAGTACTTATATAGCACCTTTAACGGAATAAAACATCCCAAGGCACCTCACAAGAGCATTATCAAACAAAATTTGACACTGAGCCACATAAGGGGATAGTAGGGCAGTGGTCAAAGAGGTAGGTTTTAAAGAGCATCTTGAAGGAGGAATGAGAGGTAGAGAGGCGGAGAGATTTAAGGAGGGAATAACAGAGCTTAGGGCCTCGGCAGCTGAAGGCATGAACACCAGTGGTGGAGCGATTAAAATCAAGGATGCTCAAGAAGACAGAATTGGAGGAGCGCAGATATTGAGGCGTTACTTAACCGGGAGCCAATGTAGGTCAGCGAGCATAGGTGTGATGGGTGAACAGGGCTTGGTGGGAGTTAAGACACGGGCAACAGAGTTTTGGATAAGCTAAAGTTTATGGAGGGTGGGATGGGAGACCGGCCAGGAGAGCATTGGAATAGTCAAGTCCAGAGGTAAGGAACAGAGTTTGTGGCGGGGGACTGAAGACAATGGCTTCGGTCTTCCCAATATTTAGTTGGAGGAAATTTCTGCTCATCAGTACTGGATGTCAGACAAGCAGTGTGACAATTTAGAGACCGTGGAGGGGTCGAGAGAGGTGGTGGTGAGGTAGAGTTGGGCGTCGTCAGTGTACATGTGGAAACTGGCGCTTTGTTTTCAGATGATGTCGCCAAGGGGCAGCATGTAGATGAGAAATAGGAGGGGCTAAGGATGAATCCTTGGGGGACACCAGAGGTAATGGTACGGGAGCGGGAAGAGACGCCATTGCAGGTGATTGTCTGGCTACGATTCGATAGAACCAGGCGAGTGCAGTCCCACCCAGGTAGATGACAGTGGAAAGGCGTTGGAGGAGGATGGTGTGGTCAACCGTGTCAGAGGCTGCAGACAGGTCGAGAAGGACAAAGAGGGATAGTTTACCATTGTCAGTCACGTAGGATGCCATTTGTGACTTTGATAAGAGCTGTTTCGGTACTGTGGCAGGGGTAGAAACCTGATTGGAAAGATTCAAACAGAGTTCTGGGAAAGATGTGCACAGATTTGGGAGGAGACAGCGCGCTCAAGGTTGGAAATGGGGCAGTAGTTTGCAAGGATGGAGAAGTCAAGGATTGATTTTTTGAAGAGAGGGTTGACGACCAATGTGCCCCCTTATTGTTTTTTGGGTGCTCGGCCCTTTAAGGGGATGTGTGGCCCAGTCAGTTTCGCGCATCAAAACTTTACATGAAAAAAACGGTCCTGGGCTGTGCGGGACCAGCAGAGGTGCGCGGAATACGGCATATTTTCAATCAATATTCAATCTATGTGGCGACCTATCCTTCAATACCATATGCCTGCTTTTTCTAAAAACTTCCAGACTACTTATTGAAAACCATTTCAAATTCCATATACACTATATGCATTTCTTTTATCTAAACAGTCACTTCAAAACACTACTAAATTTGTCAAGCACAACTTGCCTTCAACAAATCGGTGCTGGTAGTCCTTGATGAATCCCTGCATTTTTAAATGCTCATAAATTTATCCTGAATTATGGATTCTAAGAGTTTGCCCACAACTAATGTTAGACTAATTGGTCTATAATTATCATGCTTATTCTTCACTCCCTTCTTGAACAAAGGTGTTACATTAGCTACTCTCCAGTCCCATTGCATAATTTGCATGTTTAAGGAGGATTGAAAAATTGTGACCAGAGCATCTGCTATGTCCTCTCTGGCTTCTTTAAACAGCCCCTGGTGCATACGATCAGAGTCTAGCTGCAGTTTTTTTTTGCTTCCGAGAAACAATTCCTTTTCTACAGTTTATCTCTATCAATTGTTCCATATCCTTCTCTAGCAGACCTACATTCTCTCTCCCACCACACCATAATTTGTAAAAAAAAAGTTAAATAATTAACAGCTGCGCCACACATACATCCTTCCTTCAACCCGGAGCTATCATATCCTTCCTATTTTTACTTTCTATGAGATAAATTCGGTAATTTGTTTTCACCGTTAGTTGAGGGAGGAATATTGGTCGATGGAGGAAGGTTAGTCAGCACACCAGGAGAATTCTCTCCTTCCCCGCCACCGCCCTCAAATAGTGCCAAGGAATTTTACAGGCAGATCGGCCTTGTTTAACTTTTTCCCCCCCAAAAGATAGAGAGAGTGCGTCTGGGAGAATTGGAGAGCAGTACTGAGGTTTGGAACTGTTGAGTGATGGAGGAAGGAAGGTGGAGAATAGAAGGTTGTAAAGCCTTCCTCAAACCCCACCCCGAAAGAGGTTTTGTAAATCATTCACCACTGAGCTGGGAATTGAATCACTGTTTGAAACACAGTATACTTGTACTGTATGTTAGCGCACACAGTAAAAATACACTATGTTAATTGAACTATGAACACAGCCCAGTGCAGGGAAAGCAGTTACTGACCAAGAAACCAGGCTCAAGTTCTTTAAAGCACTTACAGCTACTTCGGTATCATACAACTTCTCTCTCCTCTTCTCCTCCCCCCCACCACTTTACCTTTTTCTTCACAAGTGCTTCCCTCTCTCTGTCTCTCCTCTTCCACTCCTCAGCAAGGGCCTGCATGTGAGCCAGTTCTTTTTGTTTCAACTATTAGCAAGAAACAAACAATAATAAATTGGTCATTCACACAAAAAACACAATGAAATATGTACACTCTAATAACACCACATACAAAGAAAAAACATCTTTGCTCATAGAAAGCAAGATTTTTTCAGGCAATTAACTTCGGAGGTTGGTCTTGGAGCATGGTGAGAGGGTAAGAAAATAAAAGAAAGATGGGGAAATATTTAACTCTCCTAAAATTACAATATATTTAAGTTACAACTAAAAATACACAAAGCTTAATTATATTGGAGTGGTTTTCAATGTGGTGCGATGATGTAGGCCCAATTATGGCAACGGTCCAATATGCTTTTCCAAGTATCATAATTTGCTGACAGATGCCATTTTGGCAATAAGTTACTCTTTAAATTTACATTTGCTTCAGAAAAAAAGGATTTACTTGGTTCTCAAACAAATCTTCTTGCACTTCTTTCCACATTTCCAGCTCTAATGCAGCTTTGTACTCCATCGTCTCACGTGGCTCAGGTTCAGGACCCAGCTCTGAAGCCTGCACAGGCTTAGCTGAAGGATCAGGCTGTTGTTGGTGTCTAATATTTGAGTTCTAAAGTGAAAAGATATTGACCATTTATGAATTGTATTTACATTTGTGCTCTAAGCAAATACTGGTGAACATATGAACAAGAGTAGGCCATTCAGCCCCTTGAGTCTGTTACACCATTGAGCACAGCTGTACCTCAACTCCATTTACCTGCCTTGGCTCCATATCCCTTGATATGCTTACCTAAAAAAAAAAACACTATCGATCTGTCTTATGAGCTCCAATTGTCCCAACATCCACAGCCTTTTGGGGAAGAGAGTTCCAGATTTCTGCTACCCTTTTTGAAAAAGTGTTTTCTGATTTCCCTCCTAAAATGGCCTAGCTCTAATTTTAAGATAATGTCCCTTTATTCCCCATCAAATTGCTGTATCCAGGCTATCGAATCCTTTTAACATTTTAAACATCTCGATCAGATCACCCCTCGATCTTCTAAATTCAAGGGAATACAAGCCAAGTCGATGCAACCTATCCTCATAATTTAACCCACCAAGCCCGATATCATTCTGGGGAATCTGTGCTGCACCCCCTCCAAGGCCAAGATATCCTTCCTCAGCTGCGGTGCCAAAAACTAAATGCAGTATTCCAGATGGGGCCTGACCAAGGCTCCATACAACTGAGGCATAACTTCCTTCCCTTTGTAATCCAGCCCCCTTGAGATAAAAACCAAAGTTCCATTCGTCTTTTTGATTTCTTTTTGAAGTTGATAGCTGGAGTCCAGCCCACCCTGCCGATCTCCAAAAACACTCTCAACCTCTTTTCAACATGCTTTGCAAAGAATCCAACATAGAACTAAAACACCCTATTGTTAATAAAGTTTTCCATTATGCTTTACAGCAGCAAAGTAATTAAGAGTCGCTTTAGTGATGCAGTTAAAATTGCTAAACAATGTGACAGGAGTTCCCATTATGTTTGCCTATATGACAATGGATGCATTTGAAAAGCAATTAATTGGCTATGATTTGGGATGGCTTGAGGATGTGATAAAGCACTATATAAATTGCTAGTTATTTCTTCCTCTAGTGAAAGCATGAGATATGAGAAAGCAGCCAAAAAAAATATATTCCACTGAAAAGAAAAGGGTGTAAAAGAAAGGACAGTCATCCGTGGCTAAGTAAAGAAATTAAGGATAGTATTCGACTAAAAACAAGGGCATATAAGGTAGCGAAATCTAGTGGGAGGACAGAGGATTGGGAAAACTTTAAAAGGCAGCAAAAAATAACAAAAAAATTGATTAAGAAAGGGAAGATAGATTATGAAAGTAAATTAGCAAAAAATATAAAAACAGATAGTAAGAGTTTTTATAGTTATATAAAAAGAAAAAGGGTGGCTAAAGTAAATGTTGGTCCCTTAGAGGATGAGACCGGGAAATTAATGGTGGGAAATATGGAGATGGCAAAAACACTGAATGAATATTTTGTATCAGTCTTTACAGTAGAGGACACTAAGAATATCCCAACACTGGACAAACAGGGGGCTATAGGGGGAGAGGAGCTAAACACGATCAAAATCACTAAGGAAGTGGTACTCGGTAAAATAATGGGACTCAAGGCGGATAAATCACCTGGACCTGATGGCTTACATCCTAGAGTCTTGAAGGAAGTGGCGGTAGGGATTGTAGATGCATTGGTGGTAATTTTTCAAAACTCCCTGGATTCCGCTAAGGTCCCGGCAGACTGGAAAACTGCTAATGTAACACCCTTATTTAAAAAGGGCAGTAGACAGAAGGCTGGTAACTATAGACCGGTTAGCCTAACATCTGTGGTAGGTAAAATTTTGGAGTCCATTATTAAGGAAACAGTAACAGGACATTTGGATAATCATAATTTAATAGTACAAAGTCAGCATGGTTTTACGAAGGGGAAGTCATGTTTGACAAATTTGCTGGAGTTCTTTGAGGAAGTAACATATAGAGTGGATAAAGGGGAACCAGTGGACGTAGTGTATTTAGACTTCCAAAAGGCATTTGACAAGGTGCCACACAAAAGATTATTGCTTAAGGTAAAAAATCACGGGATTGGGGGTAATATTCTGGCATGGATAGAGGATTGGCTATCTAACAGAAAGCAAAGAGTTGGGATAAATGGTTCATTCTCAGACTGGCAATCAGTAACTAGTGGTGTTCCACAGGGGTCAGTGCTGGGTCCCCAACTCTTCACAATCTATATTAACGATTTGGAGGAAGGGACCAAGTGTAACATATCAAAATTTGCAGATGATACAAAGATGGGAGGGAAAGTAGTGAGTGAGGAGGACATAAAAAACCTGCAAGGGGACATAGACAGGCTAAGTAAGTGGGCAGAGATTTGGCAGATGGAATACAACACTGGAAAGTGTGAGGTGATGCACTTTGGCAGGAAAAATCCTAGAGCAATTTATTATCTTAATGGCAAGAAACTGGAGAGTACTGAAGTGCAAAGGGATCTGGGGGTCCTGGTGCACGAAACTCAAAAGGTTAGTATGCAGGTGCAGCAAGTGATTAAGAAACAAATGGAATGTTGGCTTTCATTGCTAGGGGGATAGAATATAAAAATAGGGAGGTATTGCTTCAGTTGTACAAGGTATTGGTGAGACCGCACCTGGAATACTGCATACAGTTTTGGTGTCCTTACTTAAGGAAAGACATCCTTGCTCTCGAGGCAGTGCAAAAAAGGTTCACTCGGTTAATCCCGGGGATGAGGGGGTGGTCATATGAGGAGAGGTTGGGTAGATTGGGACTCTACTCATTGGAGTTCAGAAGAATGAGAGGCGATCTTATTGAAACATATAAGATTGTGAAGGGGTTGGATCGGGTGGATGCGGGGAGGATGTTCCCGATGACGGGTGAGACGAGAACTAGGGGACATAGTCTTAGAATAAGGGGCTGCTCTTTCAAAACTGAGATGAGGAGGAACTACTTCACTCAGAGGGTGGTAGGTCCATGGAATATGCTGCCACAAAAAGCTGTAGAAGCTACAACATTAATTAAATTTAAAACAGAAATAGACAGTTTCCTAGAAGTAAAGGGCATTAAGGGTTACGGGGAGCGGGCAGGAATTTGGACATGAGTCTAGGTTCGGATCGGTCATGGCCCTGTGGGTAGTGGAGCGGGCCCAGGGACTGTGTAGCCTGATTCTGCTCCTATTTCGTGTGTGCAATTCTGTTAGATGCAGGAGATGGTTCTGTGATAGATAGTAGATTGGCGGTTAGGATCAGATCAGCCATGATCTTATTGAATGGCGGAGCAGGCTCGAGGGGCCGATTGGCCTACTCCTGCTCCTATTTCTTATGTTCAGCCTTATTGTTTTAATAAAAAAAACAGGCCCATTTTGTCATTTGTGAAAGAGTTGTCTTCAAATACTTAGGTTTAGATTCTACCTCACATTCAGAGCATAAATGAGGTAACCTACGCATCATATTAGAGTTATGGCAAAGGATCCTTGGGACGTTTTACTACGTTAAAGGCGCTGTACAAATACAAGTTGTTGTTGTTGTTGTTGCTGTTGTTGTTCAGTATAGTTAGCACAGTTACCATATACCATTGCAGGCAGCAATTTGGAACAGAATTGAGAGTACATAGAGAATTTCCAGTGACCAGGCACTGTCCCTCCTGCAACTTTCACAGATATTTTTGCTGTAAGGTACAGACACACAGACAGTGACCACATCTGATTGGTTTTGTGTAGTTTGTAGATATTAACTAAATCTAATATATTTCAGTTAAGACTTCAGTCAAGCAGTTTTATAGCTTTATGTGCCAAGCTGGTCACATTCACACTGCAGTATTTAAGCAAACGCAGATCAAAACTTACAATATTACATCTATTTCTCAATCAACATCAAAAAATCCAAGCCTAAAGTTATGCAAGGATACCATGTGCTTACCTGAGACGAATCAGACACAGTGACATGTTGAGTTTTGACAAAACTATAATCCTCCAGGGTCATGGAATAATACAATTCAGCAATTTTGTTGCTTGGCCTGTTAAGAGTGGAATAGTTTAAAATAAACAACTATCTTCATTAGAAGCAATTTTTCCAGAGTACACAAATCATATTCAAAAATGCTACAATTAATTGTCTAAAGGATTACTGTAAATGGGGGACAAAATACTCCAAAAATGACACTCTTAATTCCCGAAGTCTACTTTTACCACTATGGTTTCAGTATATTATTTCACAAAGTTTACACAGATGACAGCAACTCCATCTTTCTAATGTAACTGAATCCATTTCATACAGTGAAACTATTAGAATGCATTATTAGCACTTATGTCACAATGAAACAAATTCTTTTCAGCAGTTAGGTAGGGAGTTCCAGGATTTTGACCCAGCGACGATGAAGGATCGGCTATATATTTCCAAGTCAGGATGGTGTGTGACTTGGAGGGGAACTTGGAGGTGGTGATGTTCCCATGCACCTGCTGCCCTCGTCCTTCTAGGTGGAAGAGATCGCGGATTTGGGAGGTGCTGTGGAACAAGCCTTGGCGAGTTGCTGCAGTGCATCTTGTAGAGGGTACACACTGCAGACACGGGACACCGGTGGAGGAGGGAGTGAATGTTTAAGGTGGTGGATGGGGTGCCAATCAAGTGGGCTCATTTGTCCTGGATGGTGTCGAGCTTCTTGAGTGTTGTTGGAGCTGCACTCATCCAGGCAAGTGGAGAGTATTCCATCACACTCCTTACTTGTGCCTTGTAGATGATGGAAAGGCTTTGGGGAGTCAGAGGGTGAGACACTCGCCACAGAATACCTAGCCTCTGACCAGTTCTTGTTGCCACAGTATTTATGTGGCTGGTCCATGTAAGTTTCTGGTCAATGGCGACCCCCCGATGATGTTGATGGTGGGGTATTTGCCGATGGTAATGTCGTTGAATGTCAAGGGGCGGTGGTTAGACGCTCGCTTGTTGGAGATAGTCATTGCTTGGCACTTCTGTGGTGTGAATGTTACCTGCCACTTACCAGCCCAAGCCTGAATGTCGTCCAGGTCTTGTTGCATGCGGGCATGGACTGCTTCATTATCTGAGTTGTGAATGGCACTGAACACTGTCAGTCATCAGCGAACATCCCCATTTCGGACCTTATGTTGGAGGGAAGGTCACTGATGAAGCAGCTGAAGATGGTTGGGCTTAGGACGCTGCCCTGAGGAACTCCTGCAACGACGTCCTGGGGCTGTGATGATTGACCTTCAACCACCACAACCATCTTCCTTTGTGCTAGGTATGACTCCAGCCACTGGAGAGTTTTCCCCCCAGATTCCCACTGATTTCAGTTTTACTAGGGCTCCTTGATGCCACACCTAGTCAAATGCTGCCTTGATGCCAAGGGCAATCACTCTCACCTCACCTCTGGAATTCAGCTCCTTTGACCATGTTTGGACCAAGGCTGTAATGAGATC